>CM066922.1:13295509-14015508 GCA_033964015.1 Scolanthus callimorphus
ATTTTGATTGGTTGATCAGCCATTCGCGTGATACTAGACAAACCAGGCAATTTCGCGACGTAAAGTCAGGCGACTGCACAAACCAGGCAATTTCGCGACGGAAAGTCAGGCGTTGACTGCTAGTGGAACAGGACAAGAATCTGATTGCCACTATATTTGACTGGCAGACAGCAAAGCCAAACACAAATCGATCTTTTGAAAACGCGAGTCGTTGGAAGCGGTCAAAACATTTGTACTCGACGGGACCCGATTTAGGGGGGTGGGGTGGTGTATACCGTTATTTTCAAGACCTCGGTCACGGTATTTCACGATCCGGACCTCCCAGCCGGTAAATAACATATATACATCCCTTACTTGAGCATGGAGAAAATGGGCATTGAAAAACAGGTGGAGTACAAATGTTTTGACCACTTCCCTTATGCAACGATTTAGCTCTATCACTATAAAAAGGCGCCGCCATAGACCTTTTCCAGCATGAGTGGGTGTCCTGTGGTTTGTTTCCCTGGCACTCATTGTTTGGTCACATGAATATGTATGAGCTGCTCGTGCGTTTTGCCGACGAATTTTCCTTATTAGGAAATTCCCCTTACCTTATTTGGAAGGTCTGTAGGTACTTTTCCTCATATCTTAGCGAAAAAAAGCAGGAAAATTGACCAAAACTTGCAGATACTCGAGAAACACTTCTCTTGGTCGCCATTTCACCGCTCAAGCGGAAAAGGTCTATTGAAGGATCACGCTGGTTTATATATACCGGTACATGTCTGTATTTACGAGCTTTTGAAATATATATGAAGGTTTTAATAAAAGTTTGCACATGAACAAACTTGGTCTTCTGACAACATGTTTTATTCCCTTCGATATTTGCTATAATACAGTGGAATTTCCTAAGGTTGGGATCCTTGTTAAAAACAGAAATTAGTCCGGACTGACAATATATTATGGAATTGTGCTCCATGGATCCGCATTTAAAAAGGAAACTACGACTTGAAATTTCCTATAGAGACAAATTATCACTGGGAACGTACATCTATTTGCATTGAAGTGTGGACCGCGAACACTTTTCGCGTTTGTTCAAGTTTTGAAAATGTTACGTTTCCAACGAGGACACGATACGTCTAGGTCGGTTCAACGGCAACCAGACCAAAACAAAACAAAAACAAAAAGATGTCAGCCAATCAAAAGCAGATTTCCAAACAGCACACACCCTGCACGTGACGACCCCAAGTAGGCACGTGCTGTTTGGAAATCTGCACATTGTTGGTGGACTTGTTTTTGGTTTGGTCTGGTTGGCGCTGGAAGCATCTCGAAGAAGCGACTAGAAACGCACCGTTTCGTCGTTGGATAATGACATGATAATGACAGACCCCACCCCCCCACCCCTTCTCGGGGATTTTCCCATACATTTACTGTATTTGCTGGGAGAAATGTGCAAAAGTTTCGTCCCATGTTTTCACTATCCCCCCCCCCCCCCCCCAACCGAAATTCCTGGCTACGCCCTGGGAGACGGAACGTTTTGAACAAATGCGAGAAGTGTTTGCGGTCCACACAAAAATATAAAAAACGATATCCGCCGTATACTATTTCATGTCTCCTGAAGAGCACAAAACTGCAATCTAGTCCAGACGCCATTCATAGAAAGCATGCAATTCTCTCAGTGTCTCTTGCGCCTCGGTGTAGAAGACCGAAATATAAATACCTTGATGATAAATGGGTCACGGGCGAAGATCTTTATCAAGGACACAATGTTTGTATTTCGTTTGCCAAACATAGTAAAGTCCCGAAGGAAGGAAACTCTTTCCCCAAAACATCTCCGATCTACCTAACTGTCCGATAGAAACCCATAGTTTCACTTATCCATCAAGGAAATTTTTAGTTGTCCCTAAGACTATGATTTTTATAGGGCGGGGACGGGGGTTTATCACGGGCAGTTTGGCACGGCGGAAATTCTAACAGCTATCTTCCTCAAAAATCTATGGTCCACCAAACCTGCCCGATCAGAACCCCATAGGTTTAGTTATCCACCCTAGAAATGTTCTGTCCCTAAAAATAATATGTTTTTAATGGGTGGAGGGGAGGTTAGGGTTTTACCACGATCACCTCAGCACGGCTGACATTCGCAGAACAGGAATAGTTAATGAAACTATGACAATGTTCGAGTTAGCGCAGGGATTGGGTTAGCTGGCAGGGGTACTGAGGAAGCCTCGAGGGCCAGGGCGTCGCCTTCAGAGGTGGAAACTACTCTGCGTAGAACGCCAAGCTCAAACACCTCGATGGCGAGCACCTGGACACCCATTGGACTCTCAAACAGGGTGCGTTGAGGGAATAATTATACACCAAAACATGAATGCAATCTACAGAAATCTGTATGTAAGATACTGTATAATCTATGAGATGGATGAAGGGGCGCATAGTGTTCCAGAGGCCTTCAATTGCATCGCAAGAAGGGGCAAGGGGCGCGAAGTTTCTGGGGGCCTCAATTGCATCGAAAGTCTTAGGAGCGCACTGAAACCCAAGATTAGTGACAAGAAACATCATGAAGAACAACATGAAGAAAAATAAAAAGAAATCCACCTTGATCTGGAGCGAGAGCGCCTCTTACGTCCCTTCTTACCCGACCTGTGCCGACGGGAAGGGGATGAGCTTTCACTGCTGCTATATCTGTGCTTCCTCTTTGGACTCCTACTTCTCTTTCGCCTGCGCTCGCTGCGTTCACTAGACTGCTCCTGCTTCGAGAATATTTCCTCGATTCCTCGAGCTTCTGGATTCGCTAGGACTCCGGCTACGACTTCGCGAGCGTGACTTACTACTGTCCCGTTTGCTTTCCTGTGCTTATGTTTGCTACGCCGTTTAGGTGAAGCACTAGAGCTCCTATGCCGATGTTTCCGTGATTTCTTTTTGCGACGACGGGAGGAGCTAGAAGGACTACTTTCGTCGTACGAAGATTCATAATCTCGTTATCTTTGTGGTGTTTGTGGCTGTGTTTAGGCGCATCCTCTTGCGAATCGTCATCATCAGCGTCGTCGGGTTCTCTCTTTATTGAGCGGCTGCGTGATCTACTGTGCCTTGTTGACGCATCCTTGTCCACGGATGGCTGCCGCTTATAATGTTCATCTTCATCGTGATCAGTACGTGATCGTGGTTTTTCATCACGTGATGTCTCGTCCTCTGATTCACTCTCGGATCTGAATCGACCCTCCATAGTCCCCAAACCTACAAATAAGGTAGTTAAGACAGGTTATTTACAACTGAGCAACGTTGGCAAAAATACTGTTACTCAATGATATCTATCCTAATTTGTAGATTTGTGGTCCACATTTCGAAATATCATAAAAGGCAGAGGACTGGGTTCTCGCCGCCTGAGAAATAATTCAAAAATGGAAAAATTCTATAGAATCTATATAGGCTGTGATTGACATCGCCATTTTAGGTGCGAAAAATACGTCTATCTGTAGAAACTACAATTAATTTTCTCAGCTTCCTCTGGAAATTTTTTACCGGCGCGATAATACACGAACACTACCATGAAGACCTTTGAAATGAGACTAAATTCAAAGCAACAACTTTTTTTATTTCGAGTAACAAGATTTTTTGCCGCTTTCTGGCAAAATTGCTCCAAGTTCTAAAAAAATCTGTCTTAAATACAAGGTAGTTAAGGTTACGGTAGAGGTTCAGGGGTGTGTCGCTAAAAAAAACTCGGGAGCGCGACGCATTTAACCGAAATGTACAAACCTATATACCATTTTAGAGGTTAATAAACGATTGTTTTAGTGGTTCGAGAAACGTGTGGCCAAAAATCAGGTTCCTAGAAAGTACGAAACCTATTGGGCAATTCCAGAAAACTAAGGTACCCCCACGGTCGGCATTTGGAAATTCAGAAGGGTATGGGGGGGGGGGGGGGGGGTTAAGAGCTCGGAATTCTGATTGCAAGGGGGGTTTTCGAAGCTGGATTTCTTGTCACAAGGGGGAGTCTGAAGATGCCCAACTTCTGAAGGAGTTCGCGTGTTTTTCAGTCTGCTAAAATAGAAAAGAACGTCATTTTCACGCACGGGAAAAAACAGTCTTCGTCCCCATATTCGATAGATAGAGGAATGCTTGCCAGTTCGTACTTGTCCCTTCTAAGACAGAATCTCCATAATTTTCTACTGATTTCGATGTTAGTTCAATCACGCATCAGGCTTAACTTTGTACAATCACACATTGAAATAATATAAAGGATGTTGGCGATAAGGGATAAGTTGAGCTTGCATGGACGCGCAACTTTCCCTAACATATCTAATGAAATCCCGGAACAAAACGGTATAGTTTAATAAACGTTTCTCAAAAAATGGTACATGTAATATGCATGTGAATAATATTTTTCTTTTGCTCCTTTTTAGAGTTTCTATGTGGGTTTTTCCTAAGCCTCAAATATATTCGAAGATCCGCAAAAACTAACAACTAGGCTTTCCAAGCTTGGTCTAGCTCATACTAATGTGTTTTCTATTGGTTATATTTTTTGGAAAAATTGTTTTAGAAAGCGATTGAAAATGTGTGTTGCAAGTAAATAGCTGCCACACTTCATTTGAAATGTCTATTCCCCCATTTCACGATCGAATGGCGAAAGTCTCAAGTTTTTCCGTGATAATTTCATCCGGTTCTTTGCCCCTACAATTCAAATCTGGGGTCCGCAACGTTTCCCTCTCGCAAATTTTTACTTTCCTCGCAAGTGATTCCGGAGGGGGGGGGGGGGGGGGGGGGGGGGGGGGGGGGGGGAATTTCTGAAGGGGAGGGTTTAACCACCATGCCATAGACATAGAATAGACATGGTTTATTGATACCGTGTATATCAAAATACCCTCCTTATATGCAGTTCTCCATGCCTGGAATTCTATATGCAAGGGGGGGGGGGGGAACCATTTTGGAATTCTGGATGCATGGGGGGGTCAAATACTAGTGCCGCCCGTAGGGGGTACCTTTATTTTCTGGAATTGCCCATCGGCTTTATTTTAGCATCTTTTGAAAGGCTTGCATGCAAGAAGTAACTCGAGTCATTTCGAAGTTTAGATACAAGGTATAGGGCTTTGGAAGAAATTGCGCTTGACATGGAGTTTTCCCATAATTTATTGTCCTCCAGGTGGTAAACTTTGAAATTAATTTCTCCGCTTTCCGTGCAAATTTCATGGTGGAACCCAGGTTATTCCTTATATGCAGTTCTTCCAAAGCCAGTCAATTTCCAGTCAATTTCTTCATTGCCACCTTGGAATTCATGTTTACACACCCTGGAATTTCATATTTTTATAAAACCCTCCCAGGGTTACCCACCCTGGAATTCCAGAGCTACTGCCTATTAATCTAACCACTGCTGATTCCCTGTCCTGCTTGGCTTTTATACTCACACATGTGGGAGGCCAACATTCCACATCCATTTTTATAGTGATAACAAGTCTATCGCTCACTTGAACAAATTACATGTAAAAAAAATGGTTTGGCAAGGAGCCGGTCAATCCATTCCGAAGGGTGGTGACCTGCCAAACCAGGCCAACATTTTTCCATATAAGCACTCCAAGCTTACTCTGGATCAGCGTTTTCTCAAATCTTTAGAAACAGAGGAGGTCCTTAAACTGAGGTTTGTAGGGGGGAGGGTTTAAGAGCCCTACTCGTAACCTATTTTTCTAGGTAATTTCAGAAAGGTATTTATTACCGTACCTAGATCTTTACCACCTCGCAGAACATCTAGGCCACCAGAGGTCCTAAGCTGCCGGGCCACATCTGCAAAATAGACAAAGCGTTAGCAAAGGTTATACAGCAATCTACCCCCCTTATAACTATGCCTATAATGCTATGGCAATAAAAAATGCACAATAATAGATGCATACCTTTTACAGATTCGTCATAAGCCTCTTGGGCGATACCTTGAATTTCCTCACTTGTAACTGACAGTAGCACGTCAGTGAGCATCTTACGTATTCTTACAAGCTGTAGTGAAGTTGGTAAACATTTAGCACTGATGGAACTGTGGCTTTTACTGGGCATGGCAGCAAAATGTTTCACTAAAGTTGCTCATTAAGCAGCTCTAGAGGAAGTGTTGAAGACAAAGGAAAAAATCGCAAGGGGGGACAAGTTAGAGGAGAGGACAAGGAAGAAGCTGCCAAACACTCCATTGTTTGAGCGTTATCTGCCCTCTTAACTTCCCACTATGAAACAAGGAATGGTTTTGGGGTTTCACAATCAATTTGCTCTAACCATACTGACAATATTTGGGTCTTATTTTAATTAACCCAGGCTCACAGCCTGACTTGCTCACAATAATAACTAACCTGCATTTCCTAAGAGAAACTCAACAATATGGTACATCCGCAGAGCTTGAATGTAGGAAAATATACATACCATTTCCTCTTTATTTTGAGGTTTAGAAATTTCTTCATCAGAGTCACCTCTTTGGGTGATAAAGATCTAGATTTGGAGCGGCGTGAATGCCTGTGTTTCCTTGACGATCGATGGTGATGATCATCTTCAGTGTCATCATGACTATGGCGGCTGTTATGTGACGATGGGCGTCGCTTTGGACTTGGGGTCCTCTTTACCTCCTCCTCTTCTTCATTGCCGGAACTAGCATCCTGAGAAAATTTACATGTACACACTATCATTGGGCAGTCTAAAAAAATTTGCTCCCAGGAGATCAAAATGGAGCTCAGAATTCCAGGATGGGTGGTCAAAGTAGAGCTTGGGCTCCCAGTGTGGGCGCCCTTAAAATACAACTTTCAATCAAGAGCTCACTGTCCAGTATAAGCCTCTGTGGGATTGTATTTGGGGGTCTTTTTGGAATTGATTTTTTTTTCAAGTCAGGGAGAGGGGAGGAGTAAATGCCTGTGTAATGCTTTATTAAATTCTTGCCTCTTTGTCTGATTCCTCTTTCTTTGGTGATGGTACAGGAGATGAATGCATCCCATGATCATAGCCAGCAATGTTTGACAGAGATGATGTGGAGGTATTTAGAACTTTCTTCTGTTCAGTTTCTAGCTTTTTTGCTTTTGTTTCTCAAGCTTCTCGAGCCCTTCCCTAATCCAGAGGGGCAGACCTTTCTTTTTGGATTCTGCAGAGGCAAACAAATAAATAACTTCAACAAAAATGGATATACCCTATGCATAGGATGCATTTCTATACAATAAGTCAATGGATGGTCCCAGCAGGGTACTTCAGTGTACTGTATCAGGTCAGGGAGGTGCGAATGATATTTTTGGATCTGGAAACCTGTGATGGCACAAAAAATCTAGCAGGGTTCATACACTTTCTGAATGATAAAAATTTAAAGATTTTCCAGGAGTTTTTATTCGGTAAAAATGCTCCCCCCAAAAAATATGATACGTCCGGAGGATGTTACAATTTGCAGGCCAAAATCAGATTCACGAAACTGACTGATTCAACCACAATTGAATTGAAAAATTTTCCAGGAGTTTTCCAGGATTTTCCTTAAAATTCCAGGACTTTGAAGTACTCTCCAGGAAGGAAATGAAAATCCAGGATTTCCAGGACACATACAAACCTGTCGAGCTGGGATTTTTTTCCATTGATAATCTGGGATGTGACAAAAAAGGGGTGGGATGCAATCAACCTCTATACCATGTTCACCTGACATGGAGCTAAAATCCATTAGTGGTAGAGGCTCCCTTTCGTGTGCTCTGTGCTCTTTAGCATGCCGTGGAGGTGGTGTAGCATCATGGTGCTCCCTGTAGTCGCCATGGTAACCATAATCATACCACTGATTGCTGCTCTGGTGACCATAGTCAAATCTCTGAGCTGGAACATGTCCAAATGGTTGTGCTGCTGGCCAGGAATATAACCATGGTTATGGTCAAACGTTTGCATTCCTGGTAAAGGTGGTGGTGGGCCAACTTCAGGTGCTGGTACAGGCTGGCCATGATTGTAATCCAGCCTCGTTACCGCTGCAGCGATAACGCTAGTGTTGGACACATTCTCAGACAGATCATCCTCCATCGCAACCATCTCCATATTATCATTGCTGTGATCAGTGACAATTTCAGTTCTTTCCTCCCCAGGGGGTAGGGGTGGTTCTGAGTTCTCCTCAGGAAGGTCTTCTGGAGGTTCATTGTCATTAGGGAGGGGTGGGGCATCATATTGTTGTCCAGGAGGAGGCGGTTGATAGCCAGGGGCCTGAGCTTGCTCTTGCTGCATTGTTGTGTAGTACTGTTGGTGTTGTTGGCCAACTCCTCTTGTGCCATGCGCTGTTGTGCCCATAATGCTGCCTTGGCTGCCCAGTCAGTACTCGCATCTGAAATGAATTCAAATTCAGGGTTAAAAACCTTTATAATGCTTATGCCATCCAAAAACGCTGCTGATCATGACATTGTTCAAACATGAGCATACAGAAAAATCTCGGACATATTAGTACATACTAAGCTAATGTGAAAAGCAAACACAAACAGGACAAAAAAAAACAGAAGCCAAAGTCTAGGGCCTATGGTCTGGTGCTTATTGGGTAAAGGAGAAATCACAGCTAGTTTTTATCCAAAACAGTATACTGTATCAAAAATTCACTTTCCATTGGGAAAACTGCTACATTATGAGTCAAATTTCAATACACCAGCAAGAGATAACACACGACTTGGGAAAAAATCTTAGATGTGTTTTGTGGAACTGTGACAGTATTTTTCACTCATTTTTGGACAGACAAATTTTCCATAAGACTCACCTTGCGCTGTGTTAGGGTATTGATAGCCGTAACTCATTGGCCACCACTGTTGGTTGGGTCAGCATTCGCCCACATTGTCAAACAGAGCTAGCTAACAGAAGCAGTTAAAAACCAGTTCATCGCAAATGCAATAAGACAACAACACTTGGTATTATCAAAATACAGCAAAACATACTGATAATTTAATGAGATATACATGGTAACTATACTAATTCACTATGTACTAACAGTGAGTAACTTAAATCACCAGAGAAACCCAGAGTTCATAACAAAAATAAACTGAGGGGTTGCAGTTACCATAAAACTGAAAATCTTTGATTTGGTAAACCATAGAGTAGGTTCTGAGGATACACTGAATGCATATAAGAAACTGAAATATGTTTTCAAATTTTATTAGCTTAAATTATTTATGGGGCATCATTCATGCAATGAAGACAAAAAAAATATATTTTATAGTTTTGCTACTCTGAAACTTGTTGCTCTCAAAGATGGACTGTGGCACTCTGTTATACATAGGTGCAGGTATTATTTCAACCTTTCCATAAAGGCCATATGGTTGGTAAAACCAAGATACTCAATGACCACCGAAACCATCACCATTTCTCTCACTCCCTGGCATATCCGACACATGTCTGGGAACCAGGTTGAGGGGGGCAAAAAGAAAAGCATACTTATCTGACAACACGGTGAACAACCACATAAAAAGGCCTATGCTTCAATGACATTAGACACTAGAACAGTTTTCAGCATCTCGTTCAGATTGGGATTTTTAAAGGCTGGCAAAATGTAGCACTGGATCCTACAGTTTCACTCCAAAACATGTGTTTACCACAGAGCAACAAGTTTCATCACAACTACTTGAAGCACCGAAAATATAGTTTATAATATAGAAATACAATAGTTTACGTAAAAGAGGCAAGGTATATATAAATTTCACAGGGGAAACTCAACGACTAAGGAGATCTGGCAGCGATAATTATAAATCCCTACTAGAACATGTGAGAATTTTTGGCGCGTTCTGTGTCTGTATGCAAAAGACAAGACGATTGTTGGCCAAGTTAATTTCCAATGTCGTTCCATGTTTCAACATATAAAGCTCTATAATCAACAACGTTCCTCAGTACAGGTTTCTTAAATGATAACGAGAGAATTAACTTATAATAACCGGGATTCATACAGAACCGGTTCTGAGGGCAGAGTCATCGCGGACCGCCATCTTGCCTGGCAGCCAACTATTTGTCAAAGTTTCGAAGCCAGTTCGTCTTCATTTCGCAATCGCTGCCTACCTTTGAATGTCTTTCCCACCTAATTCAAGTTCTCGAGTCTTAAAACGCCCTTAAAATGTCCCTTTCTGGTGAAAATCACAGTCAAAGAGACAGCTTTGCTCAACCCTTCCGCGCGAAATCTCATATCTTCTTTGTAAATGTCACCCAAGAGGGTCCTCATTGAATTGTGCAATTATCATACCCCCTTGAACGCGAAGTGCATTCTGGGGGACCCTTTACCGCTGACCTTTTACATAATCGGGGGAACAAATCGGTACTTTCAAAAAATAATGGAAATATTTAGAGTTTGCATCACTTGTATTGCTCGCAGGGGCTTTAGTCGGCTTCCTAGGCAGAATTTTAGGAGATATGCTCAGTTTGTCAGACCTTTGGTTCAGAGGAATACCACAGGTTTTCCAAAATTATTTTGCACATCATCTTCCACAAGCACAGAGCCGGATTCTTCAAAGGAGGTAAAAAATAAACTTAAGACTTATAATCAAAGTATAAAAGCTGGGTACCACATGTATTTATATACTGATATTGATCACGTGGTACCTAAGCAACTCATCACATGGTACAAAAAATGTGATCACACGATCAATTTTAGACAGCCGCCGGCGAGCTGAAAAACCGAGAGGTGTAATGGTCTACTGGGAAGAGTAGTAACATGCAGGTTAAGGTTCAGATATACATAAAAAAGAGAAAAAAAGGCATTACAATTAGATAGGAGAAAAGCAAATAATAATCTATGCACACCAAGGATGTCAACTCTCCTGGTTTTCGCTCTGTCTCCTTGGAAAATTCTAGACGACTGCCACACATTTACTGTATTTCTCCAGGAGATTTCAAGAAATTTCGCCATTTCAAGGCAGTCTCCAGATGTTTGAAGTCCTGGAGTTGATGTCTCTGCAAGCAGGGGCATATGCAGGGTTTTGCAAATCTACGGGCAAGCTCATGAATGCAGTGCACACATTGACAAGGCAAAAAAAAACAGGGTCAGACATTAGGACAAGAGGGTAAGGGAGAGAGGGGGGCCTAAGGATCAAGGGAATGAAATTACTATACATTCCTGTCATCCCACCTGGATTTTTTGGACTTGACAATACCTTGATTGGGAGAAAATAGGAAGATGTTTACAGTTTATTCCTGATTTTGATAATCTCTTAAGCCTGGTGCACACTTGCGACATAACGACACTATAAGAAAAATATCACGCGATCAAAATTTAGCGGTTTCAAAAGTTGAAGTCCACAAAAAATAACAGAAGGTTGCTTTGGTGAAGTAATCTAATGATTAAGCCTGCTCGCAGGCGTTGGAGCGTAGTTTTAGGTCGAGAAACGCGAGTTTGCTTTCGCTTGGCCGCCATCTTGGATTTGTGACAAAACGTGACAAATCGGGGGGGGAGGGGGGCGGGAAGGCAGGGCGAAAAGAACGCCTGCCGGAAAACTATGCTTTTCTGAGTCGCCGCCCAACGTCCGTGACGCTTCCGGATCATGTCAAATAGCGATATGCGTCGTTGCGTTTCATGACAGCTATCACTCATTTCAGAGCGTTCTGTTCAAAACAAATTCAGTTCCAGATAAACGTACAATATTTTCTCACAATGATTGTAGCAAACGCCATCAAAACCCATTTATAAATACACGACTACCTGACTACCTGCTCAAAACACTGCGAACAATAGCTGCCGTTTTTTTTGTTCTTTCTCGTTTGTCCTTAAATACGGGGAATTTTATTTAGTAGGTCGTGGGAAAACTTGCGTAAATCTCAACTCGACAAGAGAATCCAACCACACTACGACACTAGCACACTGCTGCGAGTGCTGAAACTTGTACCGCAAAATGTGACTTCTCGGCAATATTTTTCCCAGCGAAATAAAGCTGCTGTTGAATACGGGCAATTCCATAGTAAGCCTTCGTGGGAAAACTTCCGTAAATCTTAACTCGAAGAGGAAACCAACGAGTATAAAAAGATAAACGAGCCACAACACTGCTGCGTGTGCAAACTTCTGCCGCAAATGATATACTCGGTACTTTCCCAAGGAAATGAAACCCAAGCAGTTTTTATTCCCTGAGATAGCCCAAGGTATTTGGGAGTATTCTTCAATATCATTATTCTGCGTGATTTATGCCTCTAAAATTTGTCTCTAGCAGCATTTTAATCAGAAAGTAAACCTGCTTATTTGCGATCGGGATTTCTTTGAAACGCACGCGATAGCGTCGCTCTTCTATAAAATAATGGGCAACGTACGGGCGAATTTCTTTAAGATCACACAATCACTTTATTTTATTTCGATGTCCACTGTACTGGCAAACTGCTTTGGATAGAAATACATAAACTATTCAGGGATAACCGATCGGTCAAGCCACACGGACACACGTCTTTTTCTCGGTGATCCGCGGAATACGGTATATATCGGGCTTTTTCCAAATCCTTTGGTGATAACAGCCATTATAGCCTTGCTTCTCAGCATACTTTTTACAGCCAGTTTTTGTTCAGGCTTTATAAACTAGCTATCCTCTATCCTTCGATTATTGAATTGAACTGTTATTGAAAATCTATAAACGTTCGTATTATCGAATTACACTGTACCCGTGTGTTGGCGTGACGAGTGATGCCCCCCACCGACCAATCAGATTACTTTGTCCGCCGGTGGACGAAATTCAAAATAGCGACTCAGAAAAGCATAGTTTCCGGCAGGCGTTCTTTTCGCCCTGCCTTCCCGCCCCCCTCCCCCCCGATTTGTCATGTTTTGTCACAAATCCAAGATGGCGGCCAAGCGAAAGCAAACTCGCGTTTCTCGACCTAAAACTACGCTCCAACGCCTGCGAGCAGGCTATCTAATGATAATCCATGGAAAATAGTGATTATTTCAATTAATTTCCCATGCTTTTGTCGTTGCAACATAACGTCCTTATGTTGCTGGTGTGCACCAGGCTTTATACGTGACCTGTTCCATTTTTTTCAGCCTTCTATATAGAACACTTAAGTATTAAATAAAACACATTTAACTGTTCACTCTCCATTCTGATATGCCCATCTTTAGTTTTCAGGTAGAAATGGGACAGTTGATGAAGATGAAATTACAAGACTCAGTAGAAGTGGAATGGACTGGTGGGATCCCTGTGGTGAATTCATAGCCCTCCATACTATGAATGGCTTGCGAGTTCCATACATCAAGGATGCTATTCTAGGAGATCACAATGATCATGGTAACCCCTCCCTGCCACTTAGGGGATATACCATCCTTGATGTTGGGTGTGGAGGGGGACTACTATCAGAGGTAAATTTCAAGGGGGAAGGGGGTGCAAATTTGACCATTTGTCAACTTTTGGCCTTAGTCTGTAGACAGAAGCACGGGTGGCCCAGTGTTACGGTGTTGGGTCTCTCACCACTGTGGTCTGGGTTTGACTCCTAGCCAGGACAGAGGAAATTTTCTTTCTGTTCAGGTCTCGGTCAAAACTGGTCATATTGTGAGTTCAACTTTGTTCTACTGTGTTTCACATCTTTTGGATGAGACAATAAACTGAGGTCCCATCTCGCCTTTCTATTCTACCCAGTTCCAGGGGGGACGTTAAAGAACCACGCTGACATAATAAACCCTCTGGCAGTGACCACCCTCATTGTCTGTGCTTAGGACCACCTGGCTGCCAGTGGCGCCCTTGGGACCCAGTGTAATTCAGCTAACAAGCTGCAAGTTTGGGGAGTTGGTCGCAAATGCTCACTCATACTAAGATTATGACAAAATCCAGGTTGCATTTTAGTCACTTTCTCAGTCCTGCTTGTTGGGATGTTCGCCTCTGGACTGTTTTTCTCATATGCTTGTGTTGTGTTATGAGCAGATGGACTGGTTTAGTTGCCAAGATCACAGTTGTGTTGCAAGGTATTCCAGCAAATGAGCCAGACCATTGTTGAAGGTTTCTGGCCTACTTTCTGGGATGACTTAAATAACATTTTGTCAGGCGAATGAATTTTAGATATTCAACATGACTACAATTTAATGCTTTGTTTTCTATTCCAGCTGATTTCTAGCTCACAAATTTGGTAATCAGAAAGATTTTGTTGCATCTCCACTATTCCAATCAGGTTTTATATTTTATTGTTCTTTTAAATGTTTATTAGACTATATTTCCACATTAAAATTGAAACTGGCAGGGACGTCAACCCCAGGACATCAAACATCTGGAGACCGTCTTGAAATGGCAAAATTACCTGCAATTCTCCCAGGAGAAATACAGTAAAATGTATGGCAGTCATCTTGAATTTTTCCCGGGAGATGAAGCAAAAAACCTTGAGACTCAGGCGTGGATCCAGGGGGGTGCAAATGAACCCCCTCTCCCAACGAACCATTTTTGGGGGTTATCGGTTCGCTAAAGACCTTTTATCATTTCAGAGTGGTTCTTTTCTTCTATGTGACCCAATGTATACCAGTACATTAAATTCATGATGTAGCAACCACAATTTTGCCTCGTGAGAGGGCCACGGACACCCCACCCCGTAAAATCCTGGATCTGCCACTGAGACTCCCGGCAAAACCAGGAGAGGTGCAACCCTGTCCCTGTACTGGTTTCTGAAAAATTTCCCCTTGATTTGTTTGGCTTATTTGTTTCAGCCTCTTGCTAGGTTAGGAGCCAATGTGACTGGTATTGATGCCTCAGAAAGAAATATCCATGTTGCAATGCGTCATGCTTCTCAAGACCCTAAATTCTCGAAGAGTTTGAAATACAAGTGTACAACAGTTGAAGACTTAGCAGATAGTGAACCTGAAGCATATGATTGCGTGGTGTCTTCTGAAGTTATTGAACATGTAACAGAGAAGGAAACATTATATCTGCCATATCTAAACTTATAAAGGTGAATGCTAGAGTAGATTTCGTGACTGTGAAAAGTGCCATGACAAAGTTGTGTTGTTGTGCTGTGTCGTGCCGCATCTATGTGATTTCATTCCACATTTACAACAGGCCACATTCTGTTTCGCGACTGCGACTGCCGTGCTGTGTTGTGGCACTTTTCACAGTCATATGAAACCTGCTCTTTTATATTATTGATTGCACTATTCAGGTATTTGAATGCGGAACCTGACTGCATGGCTCTCCAACCCTTGCATCCATGCCAATAGCTCAGTGAGACACATTTTTGAATTTGGTGCCCCTCAAATTCTGATTGGCTCAACCATTGGTTCATAAAAATATATACACTACAGAATGTGCCATCATCAGCATGCATGCTAAAAAGAACCAATGAAAAGACCGCATGCTGCATGCTAAAAAGAACCAATGAAAAGACCGTTTGGCTGCATGCGTGCCCTTTTTTTGCCCCTGCCTTTGCCTCGTGAGTCCACAATATTTTGAGCACTTTATTACATCATTCCGTGGTATATAAGAGGACATACCACGGAAAATCAGAGGACATTTGTGCCATTTTTACTTAGTTGTGATTGGTTAATACAGCCAATTTTTGCTCCACTCGCGAAGTCAACTGACAACTAACCCTGAGCTTGTTTAAGAGGCAGCTAATGTTTGGTCCCTAGGGCACATGCCTTTAGCCGATACTGTTTTAGCATAGTTAGCAGAGCCATCATTTTGAATAATATATTTATCTTGTCAGCCTGGCGGCTCCCTAATTCTAACGACCATGAGCCGTACTCCACAGTCCTATTTACTGGCAATCGTTGGTGCTGAATACATTGCTCGTGTAGTGCCAGCAGGGACTCATGACTGGAATAAATTCCCAACCATAGAGGAGTTAAAGGACCTCCTTACAGAAAGTAAGTTTCAAAGACATGAACCGGGGATTCGTAATGGTTTTTTTCTGTTGGTGTGCATGTTTCTGCATCACAACTACATTAACCTGGATTAGGGGAGATGGTGCTGAAGCCGTCCCCGGCTTCAGATCTTCGCACGCTCCAAAATCAAAGATGGCGGCGCGAACTGCACGTACTTACAGTTCCTCGAAATACCTGAGAATTCTTGGGCCTTATTTCGAAATTTCAATAGATTGATCCCCAAGCTGCCCTCGCGAAACTTTTCGGTTGTTTCTTCGTCGATTTGAGGGTTTGAATGAAATCGAAAAATTCTTTTTGAGACGTAAACACTATAGATATCCACGACAAGGAAGTTCTACTTCTAGACTATTTAAATCAGCAGAGGGTGGAAAAGAAAACGAATCAATCTATTAGAATTGCAGAACAAATGCTCAGGCCCGAGAATTCTCGGGTGTTTCGAAGGCGGGAACGAAAGTGAAAATAATGGAGACCAAAGCTGAAACATTGCTCCTGTGAATACCGTAAATGCATGGGAAAAAAGGGGGCTGGACCCCCAAAATCCGCACATGATTTAACAAAAGCAGGAATTTGAATTTTTGAATTTTGATTGAACTTACAGATAATCTAGAGATGGAAGATGTCAAAGGCATGGTTTACAACCCAGTGATAAATCGTTGGAGCTTTTGGGAGAATACTGATGTCAACTTTGTATTGCATGCTATAAAATATACATCTGCGGAACAACCATAGCAATATGTTCTGCAGGGGCGTAGCCAGAGGGGGTATTCCAGGGGTTCCGGAAACCCCTCTCGCTTCAAGGAACCCTCTTCCTCTCCTATTTTTAGTGATTTTATCCTAAAACCAACCAACCAAGGCGTCTTCTGTTAGCGTAGTATAAAAACGCCAAAGCCTTTACCGCACTGCGGGGCTATTGGAATAAACGTTGAGTACTAGTTTGCTATATCTAGGATTTGAGAGCAACTTTTTTTCATTTTGAACCCAATTTGGAACCCCTCTAAGAAACTCTGGCTACGTTCCTGTAATGTTCATCCAAAAAGACACCTTTATAATAAACCTTGCAGTGCGCCCACGCTACTTTCACTAGTCAAAGTCTCGTGTAACAACGTTTCTGCGCGAGGAGAGTAAAAATTCCACAGCTGGTGTACTTTATGGTCAAAAGTGTTGAACAGGCTTCAACACGAATTGTAATTAACAAAATGTGAATTGCAGCATAGTGCAAAATGACAATATTAAACATTTCCCCGGCTGTTGTTGCTAAATGGCCGGCAGTTTTTCTATTGTTTTCCATTGCCTATTTGACCGGCAGTCAAAACAAATTTTGTATTTTGAGCGCTAAACCTTTCCTAAATCATAACCTTAAACCTTCCCATTAATTCGACCCTTTGGGGCCTTCACTTACCCGTAACTATCAGGGAACTTCAGGCCAAATGACAGGTCACAGGGATTTTCACAAAGTGAAAATGTCGGGGGAAATTAAACCCCGGAGTACATCAAAGAAGGAATGCTTAATAATAAATCACCCATCACAGTAATACAAGTAATGGTTTTATTGCCATAGAATTGTTAAAATCCTAGCTACTGTATCATCAATATTTTGCAAATAATAATTATTCACTAGTGACAAAATAACATCGTCAAACCAGCAGTCGCATGGCTTTCTGTCGCAACGAAAAGCCAGTGACTGCAATTGGCGAAACAGGGCAAGGACCTGATTGGCTTAGATTGTTTGACTGGCATGGCGGAAGAGTCGAAATCAAATCATGTTTTGAAGAAGTACCAGCGCGAAGCAACGATTTTGACTGGAAGAAAGGTTACTGCAATTTTCATAATTCTGCGAACGCTTCGCCAACTAACAAACCGCGGTTTGGCTTCATCAAACGATTTCATGCAGGCTTTGAGAGGACTTTTGAACTAATACTAAGGACTAGCGAGGCTTCAAAACCCGATTTTCCACCATTAAAATGCAAACGAAAGTTTGAAAAAATCCTTGCGCTTGTCTTTTATGTAAGACCTTTTAAAAAGGTTTGATTGACGGAAGCCAAAAAGCAGTTTGGCGCCTCGGAAATATAAAATGGGAGTTCGTAGAATTGATGAAAATCGCAGTATCTTTCATATGTTCTTGATATGGTTTTCATTTTATACACGGCAGACATTTATTTGTTCCTATGAAAGCACAAGAAACTTGTGCCGCTGATGAAGCATGATGACATTGGGCATGGCCAAAGCAGAGTGTTTTTTCTTGGGTTGCACACATCCCTATGGGAATAAAATCACAAAAGCGCGGCGGCGGCCATGTTGGTGTACAGAACAAAGAGCAACAAATGAACTTTCTCTTGTTCCCTGTACACCAACATGGCTGCCAATGACATCACGTGCAAGCCAGCAATTGAATGGATTTTGTTTTACGGATTGTGTGATTCCAAAAATCCATACCTCCTACATATAAGGGATTTGGCAATTCCAAAAGGGTTGGGGGTCATATATCTCGTTCCCTTCTGTGAGGAGGTTGTGGATGTTTTCTGGAATCACATTCTCTGGCTCGTTTTTTTGGCCTGACCAATGTTGCTCCCAAACCTGGAAATGAAGCTCAGTGAAGAAATAGTTTTTTTGGATGAATTCTGGAAAATGAAATGAATAAATAAACTAAAGTACATAAAAAGAAGCAAATGCATTCTCTCTTGATCAATACATTATTGTCACTACTGTGAAATACTCCAGATATTTGACACACAGGCGCGGATCCAGACCTATTTACACCTGTTTACAGAAGCAGGTCAAATTTTTGGTATGTTTTTACTGTGCGGCTACGTCAACCGGGCCATTTTGTAAGAAGTTAGCCAATCAGAAAGCGAGTACAGAACAAAGGATCTCGACTTTCTAGAGATCTCAGACATCGAAATATTCGCTGTTCTCTACAAATTGCGAAACATATGAGCAGAAATACCTTCAAAACACTTAAGGGAGCGTTCATAATTTATCTAGAGGGGGGGCTATGATGATTTTGAGGGGGGGCCTTTGTTTTTCCCTAATATGATTTAGGGGGGGCCATGGAAAATTTCCAACAAAAATAACATTGAGCATAGGGGGGCCAACCATTTTTTCCCGAAAAAAATTATACGAAAATACAGTAAAAACCCGCGTATAAGAACCTGTTAGGCTAAAATTTTCATTTGAATCCCCCTCGACATAACAACCTAATAAGGTTATTAAATAAATTTTAAGTTAGGTTCTTATCAGTGGAGTTGCTGTAAAAGTGTGTGGGTAGAAACTCCTGAATTGGAAGATTATCAGCGAGGAACTCACTGCCAGCCGAATTAAGAAATGAAAATAATTACATCATCTCTTTCAAACGGGATTTGAAAAGGTACCTCTGCCAGTAAGAACGGGCATTCTTGTTTATATGTAATGTGATGAAATGTTTTGTACTTTTAATATCGTTTACTCTTGTTACAGGCCTCAATTTAAACCAGTATACAGCTGAATTTGACTGGCCTGTTTAAATACTGATAATAAATCTGTTAAAAGTAACTGGACATTCATTTTTTTTCTTTCTGAAAAAATAGATAAGATTAATAGCAATCTTCAGGATCATTAACTATCACAAGACTTTAATATGGCTAAGGGTGGTTTTGACATGTATATGTGGTGGTGGGGGGGGGGGGGGGGGGCTATGATATTTTTATTTGATTAATTGACATCTCTTGAGGGGGGGTCAGGATAAAAACCCTGAGATCATCAGGGGGGGCTTCAAAAAATGAAAAGAAAAAAATTAGGAAATCATCATAGGCCCCCCTCTAGATAAATTATGAATGCTCCCTAATTACTCATCGCCAAACGTATTGTAGGTATTAAATTTCCTTGAAATGGTTAGAATCTCTGAATGACAAACTTTTTATGGGATGGCCCGGTTTACGTAGTCGCACAGTAAATTATTATTATTTTCATCTTCACCATAGTTAGTAGAGGAGACTACTAACGATGTCTTCACTTAAAAAAATACTCGTATTTGCGAAATTCCACGCGAGAAAGCCGACCGTAAACAGGTCAGATTTTTTTCTGAATCCGTGTCACAACTGTCAATGTTGAAAAAATTGGTTGTCTGAACGGAAATGAAGACGTCTTGATTCTTAAATATTCAGTCTTTAATCAGCAGTGGTGCCTTTCACACAAGGGCAGGTTAACACAAGTGAAGAAATGTCCGAGAGCGTACAACTTATATACATAGCCACGGAATGTTCTAGAAGAGGTAAACATTACATCATTGTATTGTTCCTAAAATAGATCCATAACATGTTACAAATATTGTAAGTGCACGAATACTGCATGGAACATTCCGGAAATATCTAGATTGCTTTTAATCATGCTGAGTCATCATGAGTCACTGAAAATAGTCTGAAATAGTCCATTCTCCGTGGATCTGGAAAGTTCGCTAAGAGTGCATATTTTCCAACACTCCTCCTCAATCGCAAGGGAACTATCCAGTAACTGGTTTAACTCCAGCCATCTCTCGAAGCCTTGAAAATTGTTGTTGATTCAAGCCTTTAGTTAACATATCAGCAATCATGTCTTCCGTCCTGCAAAACTTGATTTCGATGACGCCATTACTCACTTGCTCACGAACAAAATGAAACTTTATATCTATATGCTTGGCGCGTCCATGGAATTGTTGATTCTTGGTCATGCATATGGCGGACTACTTTAACACCCAAAAAGTGATGCAGCTCGCCCATGTCTTTCACCTTGAACTGTTTGGATAGGGCTTGCTTGACTTCTGTCATGCGTCTGTCACTTTTACCGGCCAGAAGTATATCGTCGACATACACGGCGATAATAAACATCTCTCCCTCCAGGGCCGTGTAGACGCAGGGGTCTCCAGTGGTTTGAGCGAAGCCCATCTTCTTTAGCTTGTCGTCTAGTACAGCATTCCAGCATCGAGGCGACTGCTTGAGGCCATAGATACTTCTTTTTAGTTTACAAACTAAATGTTCTTTGCCTTTAGCTGTAAAGCCCTCTGGTTGTTTCATGTACACCTCCTCCTGTAGATCTCCATTCAGAAACGCGGTTGTCACATCCATCTGTTGTAACTGTAAACCATGCTGTGTTGCCATGGCAATAACTGTACGTACTGATTCAAATCTGACTACAGGGCAAAACGTCTCGTCATAGTCAAGTCCATACTGCTGTGCGTACCCTTGAGCCACGAGTCGGGCCCTGTATCTTTCAACGTTTCCGTCAGCATCGGTCTTGAGCTTAAACACCCATTTACTACCCACTGGCTTTCTGTCTTTGGAAGCACAACGAGATCCCATACTTCGTTTTGCTTCAGCGACTCAAGTTCCTTGTTCATCGCTTCCCGCCATTTTACTTTGTCGTCACCTGATAAGGCTTCTTTTGCTGTCTTGGGCTCTCTCGGCTCAGCGTTTGCTACTGTTACCCACTCGCCATAGTAATCAGGTGGTCTTGTCTCTCTTGTTGATCGACGTAATTGGGGTTGGGCGTCTTTTTCTTCTGTGTCATCAGACTCTCCCGAGTTGCAGTCAAACTCAACGAGACGATCTTCATCTTCTTCCTTGACCTCTTGTTCAGCCTTAGGCTCCTCCTTACGTTCAGCTTCCTTCCCTTCACAGAAGACGACATCACGGCTGTAAAACACGCGTCCCTTCTCAGGATCATAGAGTCTGTATCCTTTGGTTTCTTCGCCGTATCCAAGTAGGATGCATTTCTTGGCTTTCGAGTCTAACTTCTTTCGTTCATCTTTCGGAACGTGTGCGTATGCAGTGCACCCGAATGTGCGTAGGTGCTCTACATTGGGTTTGTCGCCTGTCCATGCTTCATATGGAGTCATGTCCTTCAGCGCCTTGGTTGGACTTCTGTTCCTCAGGTATACCGCTGTCGATAATGCTTCTGCCCAGAACTTGGGTGGCAGCTTCGCATCTTCTAGCATCGACCTCACGGTTTCCACCAGAGTCCTGTTCATCCTCTCCGCTACTCCGTTCTGTTCAGGTGTTTTCGGAATGGTTAGTTGACGACGCACACCCTCAGATTTCAGGTAGCTTTCAAACTCTGCAGATATATTCTCCTCCATTATCCGTGCGCAAGATTTTCAGCCTATGTCCACTAGACTTTTCCTCTACTGTCTTCCACTCCAGAAATTTATGGAAGACCTCATCTTTGCGCTTCAGGATATACACCCACACGTAGTGAGTCTTGTCATCAATGAAGGTGAGAAAATATTCTCCACCGCTCAGGGATTTTGTGCTCATTTTCCCACAAACATCACTGTGGACCAAACCAAGTGGCTCCGCGGACCGTCTGCTGCCTTGGACCGGAAATGGCTTGCGGTGAAGCTTGCCTTTCGTGCACGGCTCACAGATCTTTTTCCCCTTGGAAAACTTGTAGTCGAAACCTTCGACCATGTCGTCCTTAGCCAACTTCTTCAGGTTTTCCACACCCAGGTGTCCATATCGCCGGTGCCATGTTTCTGCAGCGGCATTTGACTGTGCTCGGCCGTCACGACAATTCAGGTAGTAGAGATTTCCTACCCTTGTCGCAGTCCCTATCAACTTCCGGTTCCCGTCCGTAATCACGCAACCGGTCTCGCTGAACTCCACGGCCTTTCCAGCTTTCGTCACTCTTGACACACTGAGTAGATTGTATGCCAGCTTTGGTACATACAATACATCATGCAACTTGCACTTTGTTTCACCGTCCTTGGCTACGAGCTCCAGTTTAACAACTCCTTTTCCAGTAGCCTCAATGACAGTTCCATCACCTAATGTGACTTCCTCGGGCTCTTCTAAGCTACAAAGTTCGACAAACAGCCGTTTATCGCTGCACATATGACAGGTTGCACCTGAGTCCACGATCCAGCTATCCTGTTTCTCAACTGAGCTTACAGATAACGCGTGACTAATAATCAGGCCAACATCACTGTCTGAGCCGCTGCTGTCTCTTTGTTCCGCCGCCGCCCTATTTGCCTTGTGTTTTCCTCTGTGCGCATTCTCCTTTTTGTGCGCGGAATCATAACTGCCACTTGCCAGTTCTCGACAATCTCTTTTAATGTGACCAAATCGATGACAGTGATGACACCTTGGACCTTTTCCTTTTCTGCGATGCTCACCAGCCATTGCCTTTATCTCGCCACCCGAACCGCAAGATTTCTCTTTTAGCTTGCCTTCTTCGTGTAACAAGCGCTCGGTGACTATCTCCATCTTAGGCACTTCTGAGTTTGCTTCAAGGGCCGTAACTAGCATGCTGTAAGAATCAGGGAGGCTTGCGAGTAAATGAACTACACGATCTTCCTCTTTAACGGGGTCACCTGCTGCCGCAAGGCCGTCGAAGATTTCTATCATCGCTTTGAAGTGCTTTTGCACGGAATCACCGTCCTTTAATCGTAAAGAGTACAACTTGCGTCTCAGGGCGAGTTTGTTAGCCCACGTTTTCTTCTGGAATTGATCCGCAAGTCTGTTCCATACAGCCGCAGGGTCTTCAGGTTCTCCTAACAAGTAGAGAAGAGTCGGGTCTACGGAGAGCACTATCGTAGCTAGAGCGCGGTCTCTTCGCGTCATGAACTTGGAATATTTTTCCCCTTCTGTCTCAGCGGGTGCAGCTTCCTTTTCGCACACAATATCCCAAAGTCCATCTCTCATCAGAGCCATCCGACACTGTACTTTCCATGTAGGATAGTTTTTCCCATTCAGCGGAACTATCGCGACGGTTTTCGAGTCTGTAGCCATGCTTTAGAACTTCCACAGGTATCCAAAGATTTGCGTGTAACACAGTCACTTCAAAAGGCCAGGTCACTCAGATTCAAAATGGCGATCTACGAGTCTCTTCGAGTCTTCGTCTTCAGGCTTGCACTGCTGGGCCCATAACCTGTTGAAAAAATTGGTTGTCTGAACGGAAATGAAGACGTCTTGATTCTTCAATATTCAGTCTTTAATCAGCAGTGGTGCCTTTCACACAAGGGCAGGTTAACACAAGTGAAGAAATGTCCGAGAGCGTACAACTTATACATAGCCACGGAATGTTCTAGAAGAGGTAAACATTACATCATTGTATTGTTCCTAAAATAGATCCATAACATGTTACAAATATTGTAAGTGCACGAATACTGCATGGAACATTCCGGAAATATCTAGATTGCTTTTAATCATGCTGAGTCATCATGAGTCACTGAAAATAGTCTGAAATAGTCCATTCTCCGTGGATCTGGAAAGTTCGCTAAGAGTGCATATTTTCCAACAGTCAAGACTCTAGTACAGGATTCAATATTCGCCTTTAGAGCGTGTTTAAGATGACTATATCAGACTTGCATTCTCTACAACTATTGGTTAGATGGATAGGTTGAGGTCTTGGTAAATCAATAATTAGCTAGCTGATTCTTGAAGACCCTCAAATTGTGTGAGTGATCCCCAAAGTAAAGCACGCGCTCTTAGCCAATCAGAATCGAGATAGTGAGTATAATGTATAGTAATTTCTGGGATCACACATTCATTACGTTGTACGTATAGCTGACAGTTCAGTGATGCCATTAATAATGCTCTGTGATAAGAACTGCAGTCATGCTACTTTGCTGGAATATGTTGTCCACAGAGTTCATGTTGGGTGCAACACAGCCATATTTTCTGCATTGATTGTAATGTATATTAGCCTTTAGAAATATCTGTATTTGCTATTTTCCAAATCTCTTTTCACATCTACTGTATTTTTGAAGACTTGACAAGAAAGCTGTGTATGGTATACTGTGATGTGTTGTTAATGATCTAGAAAGAGAAATGTCAGGATTAGCTTCAAAGAGTGGACATGAGACTAATACTACATAATACTTCCAGGCAATATGAGCCTGTATGATAGATCATCCCGGGTTCGAAATTCTCACAAGCTAACTTGCTAAATGCGAGTAGAATTTGCAATTATAGAGTGTGGAAAAAAATCACTCACATTTTCTAACAAAGTTCCTGTTTTTCCAGAAGACGTAAATAGGTTACTGATTTAGATAATTAATTTGCTTCAATTCATCTGGGCATAGAGCGGATTTCAGATGACTGAGTAATTCGCAATTACTTTGTAATCTCTCCAGCCGATAGGATTAGGTTTTATTCAGGATTGGTGTAATGACTTTCCAATTGGTTTCACTACAGTCATATGGAATTCACTTTATTATCCATTTCAAGCAAAAAAGTGGATTTTCAAATGCACTGATCAGAAAAGCTGTTGGCATTTGGAAAGAGCCTATTTTCCTATAAAAATTGGACCACTATAAACAAATGACAAACAAATAACAAACTTGTGAAAAAAATGAACTGGCAGAGAGGCAAACCAGTTGGCCATGTACACATACAAACAGTGAATAGGCACTAACTGGGTCAGGTGACCCCAGCTACCTCTTAACAAGATGTTTTGTCAAAATCAATTCCAGAAATACAAAGAACCAATCGATATTAGACAGAAACTGAAGTTTCAGCATAGAATCTTTAACCTGGAGCAAATGGCAGCGAGTTGAATTTTCAAGGTTTTAGTCAGGTATATTGGGTTTCGGTCACGTGACCCAGTTCTAGTGAGTGGCATTTCCCTGATACAAACAAATCGCCAGTGGCTAGCACTGGCTCGAACTCTGCATCTCCAAAAGGCATGGAAATAATGTAACACTTACAAAAACTCTGTTAATCTAGACTGCCAAGGCATAAATCCACTGATGCTATTTATTGTCCCAAATTTCAGTGCTAGGTCAGGATCTGGAATGCCATGAGTTGCTGAAAATGAATGAATGGAACGTTTCAATGAACTATATGCTAGTCCGAAGGTGACAAAAAATAAAGGTTACTTTTTTATAACTACTTTGGAGTCTTTCACATCAAGTATTGTTTCCATGACAACAAGTCACTCACATTTTTACAAATCAAGATACTTTTTTATAACTAGTTTGGAGTCTTTCACATCAAGTATCGTTTCTATGACAACAAGTCATTCACATTTTTACAAATCAAGAAGGAATATGATAGTCCAAAGGTGACAAAACATGTAACACTTTAATAAGTATTTCCTTCTTGATTCATGTGGAAAAACGCGAGTGACTTGTTGTCATGGAAACGATACTTTATATAAAAAAGTTAACTTGTTTTTTTGTCACCTTCGGACTAGCATAGAACTACATTATGTCCTGGGTGCACCACATTGGCAAATCAGTGGTCAAATGTCAAAGTATTGCACTGATCCACAGCCTGAAAACAATCACAAAGGCCGCAAGGTTTGTGCCACAACCAAGAGTGAGGGAACAATTACAAGATTACTAAAACAATTAGTTGCCTCAGGCTCTGTGATTGTTGCCAAAAAGTCACTTTGTCTCACCAAAAACCATGTCGCCTTCAGCAACTAAATTGTTAAAATACTGTTTCAATATTATACAATCCTCTTTACAGCTGTTTTGAGTATTCTGCGAACTCTCAAGATCAATTTCCAACCATCAAACCACTTTCTGGCTTTCATTAATCAGACTTTGAAACTCTTTGCAATACATGGAATTCAGTTATTCACCATCCTAAAGAAATGCCCCAACACACAGCATCTTTTATTATCCTTTTCTAAACAAATGGCCTAAATAACGGTCGGCTATGACTCAAATTAGACCCGAGAGTTTGATTGACAGAAGCCAGAACACCATTGGAAGTCGAACGTGAGAGTTCGCAGAATACTCAAAACAGCTGTAAGTGGTCCTAAGCATGGGTATGTATATTTATTGATTAGTGAAGGTACACTAATGGCAGGTGGGGTCAGATTTTTATGGCAGTATAACTTACTTACCTCTAAGCAAATCATTGAATAGTGTTACATCCATTTGTTTTGGCATGTATTCTTGTTCTTCTACTCCAGTGCAGAAGTGCTGGGCTGTTTCTACTATATCTTGCTTTCCATCTTCAGGAGAGAGTAAGCTTATGCATACTTGTGTTGGAGCTGAAACAAACAAATGCAAGTTGAGTAAAGGCATTTAATTTTTATACAGTACAGGCTTTGTGATATGACTCCCTATCCTCTGGAATGTCCAGTGAAAAACACAGTGATTGTATAGGAAGTAAAAGGCATTTTGGCATTTTAAACCTTATTGTATTGCAAAAAGGGGTGCGTCTGCACTCAACGCATCTCCACTGGATCTGCCATTGTATTGTAGATATAATGCAAGACACGTACATATGACAGATCACGATGAAAAAGCAGAAATAAGATTACTCCGGTAAGCATGAATCATGCTCTTTGTAGTAATCTTCATTCTTAAACTTAGAATATACTGTCACTTTGCTCTTTATTTGATGTTTTGAAACAAAGTTAATGTTTGAAACCAGTTCCAGTTTAAGGTTTCAATATATTTTCAAGTTATTCCCTGGGTGTCAATTTTGATATATGTGTTTATCAAAGCTTAATGATTTAATTTTGCAAGCTCCTTTTAGATTGTAAACAATATATCAACATCTTTATTTTTGCAAAAAGAGTCAAACAAGGACAGTCACGTGCAATAGGCCACCCTAGGAATTTCTGATGCAATTTAAGACTGTATTTCCTGTCATCGATATCAGTTCTTGCACAGGCTTGAATATCTTTGGGACATTTCTAGATCATTGTCACATTAAAAGCAGTCAGCGACCACTTTAATGGGTTACTTTAATATTTAGGTAGACTCTACAGCCATTTATCGCGAAGCTAGTGCATTAATAAAATCCAAAGTACAGAGTCCAAAGTTTTAAACTATAGGGTTTAAGTTAACTTATTTTATTAGTGTTTTGGTTCTCAAATTTCTTACCTAATGTGGGATCGAACTTCGTCCTTTTGTTGCGTAGGATGAAAGTGTACTGCCTTGATTCTCCTTCAAATACCTCTTTTTGCTTGTATATGATCTCGCTAGATAATTTCGCTGCATTCTCCTTTAGAATACCTATAACACATAAGTAAGCAACGCTATGAATGGGTGTGTGGCACTGAATAGAAGTCTGCTTTGGCGAGATGTGTATGTGGCAAATTTTGAGCAAGCTGCAGAAAAGGAAATCTAAATGTAGTCTTACCTTTTCGATCATAAACGCTGATATAAGAAATCCCCATAGCCATTGACCATACAATTAAATGTGCTACATCTGTGAAACTTATTTCTTCCTCTAAAACGACAAAACTAATGTGTGTTGGCAATGAACTTAGCGACTTCGAATGCAAATGGATTTCGGATCTAGACTTGCCACGCGCGCCAAAAAAGCCGGTTATAAAATTGTGAAGTTTTTCGACCAGAAGATGAATCAAGTGTCTGATATAAAGAATAAGATGTAAAAATGCAAGGATTATCTTGTAGAATCCCATTGTAGAATGGTTAAAGGGAGAGAAACGAAGACAAATTCGAGTCTTCAACTCATACTGCACTGCTCCAGTCAAAGCTGACACCGTGTGCGCAATCGCAGTAATGCTGGAATGGTAACTTCCGGTTGCTGATCAAAATTACTTCCGGCGCTGAAAGCGCTGTTGGATCTCACCACAGGCGATCCAAGCTCTAGTCATGTGGGGTTGTGAAAGAAACATGCAACGTTGTCGCTGTAAAAATTATACGTAAATGTAAATATTGAAATAAAATCATGTGACATCTCCTCGGAATGTTGTAGTTGTCAAATAAAGTGCTCCTGGGGCGATTTTATTATTTTGGGTGTTTTTTTGTGCCTGTACTCCTTATGTTATAATAGATACACTCTTTTTTTTATAAGAACCTTTTTTATAAGAACGTTCAGCCTGAAATTTACCCAAATTTTAAGAACATGCTAAGAACATGCTTGAGCCTCAGATAGGAGCAAAATAGATTTATTTTCAGTGATGCTTTCTAAAATCCAGAATCAAATGTGTTAATAATAACGACCTTCACTGTTGTAATTTATAAACACTCTTAAAAATACATCATTGTATGTATCCTTCTATAAGATCTATCATATTTCAGGTTCCGACGTCACTGAAATGTAAGAACATCCGTAAGAACATTTCCAGCCTCAAACTGCTCCAAAAATAAGAACGGCCCAGCCTCAACTGAAAATTAGACCGTGTTCTTAGGCTGCATTCATTATGTATACTACAGGGGGGGGGGGGCAGAGGAAATTTTTTGACAATGCAAAATTTTCAGATCCCCCAAGGCACAACATATTTTTTACGAATCCCCCCTCTTGGTCAAAAGGAAAAAACATGCCCCCCCCCCCCCCCCCCCCCATCACCCCGGAGACAATTTTTTCAATTTATATTTATATCAATTTTACAAAAAATAAGGAACAAGGCTCAATGATAAAATAAAATACAAAGCGTAAAAATGCAAATAAAAATCCTAGGTGGCTTTACTTTTTGTGTCGGTAGTGATTTCTACCAAGTGATCTGGTGCGCTCCTCGATTGGAGCCTTACTACACATAGGCTGAGTATCATTTATTTTGTATTTGATTGTATGGTATGTTTTCCGTTGTGCGCGCGAAGCGCGCCGCAATTTTGACAATGAAGCTACAAGACTATTAATCAAAAGTCCAAAGGCGTTTTGTCTGGCAGACGAAAGCCACTGAAGAGGACCTCGAGGAATTGTAGTAAAACAAGAAGGCCTTTTACGATCTTTTAAGTTTAATATAATTCTTTATGCGCGCGAAGCGCGCAGTTTTTTTTTCAACATATCAGTTGAAAGAGGGTGAATACACGAGAATAGTAATGCAAGTGATATTTCTTCAGGAAGGAGGTTCAAACTCGGTGTTCAACAATTGAGCCTTCATTTACTATCAAACTGCACAATCTTGTCTTAAATATATATAATACCTCAACAAAAATATGCATCCCCCCTTCATGTTATGAAAAAAACTTGACATCCCCCCTTTTCCAGTTCGTAAATTTTGAGATCCCCCCCAAAAATCCTCTGCCCCCCCCTGTAGTATACATAATGAATGCAGCCTTATAAAAAAAAAAAAGAGTGTATGGTAGGGGTACTTAAGAAAAAGGCACAAAAAACACCCAAAATGCAATGAAATCGCTCCAGGAGCACTTTATTTGACAACTACAACATTCCGAGGAGATGTCACATGATTTTTTTTCAATATTTACATTTACGTCATACGTATAATTTCTACAGCGACAAGGCGTTGCGTGTTTCTTTCACAGCCCCTGCACTAGAGCTTGGATCGCCTGTGATCTCACATAGCGCAGCAGCTACAAGCTTCCTCCCGCTGCTCAGGGCATCTTTCTCAATAATAACGAAATAAACCGCGAGAAACTGCACTGTGTAAAGGCCGATTTAGACTGTACGATTTTCGCCTGCGACCATCGCATGCGACACGCTTGCGACATGACTTAGCTCCTAAGCGCATGTCGTAGAGGAGTTGTAGGGCTGATTTAGACTTTGCGATTCGAGTCGTATGCTGATGCGAGCATGTCGCATGCGATGGTTGTAGGCGAAAATCGTACAGTCTAAATCGGCCTTAAGGCTTCCTGTAATCAGACTTCGTCCCCACTCCTTCACGTCCATTCATTGAACTCGAAACACAGGGAGCCCAAATCCTCTAAACATTACGACATTAACCTCTCGTCCCGTCAGCCCGCGTCCTTTCAGCCCGCGTCCAGTATGCCGGCAAAGACCACCCTTATATTGTTGGGCGGAGGGCTTAATGTCAACTGCGTTACCACTGAATGCATCTCTGTTGCGATGGGCGATTTTCAGCTGTCAATCAAACCAAATACGCTGTATTCGGCTACTTCAGTGCGTCGACATTGATTGCAAAATCAAACAAAATGGTTGTATGCTATCCTTTGGCTTCCTTGCCTAGACTGTTTTTCAAGCTTTTTGCATGGTTCAAGAAAAATCTACCCCCTTAGGTACCCAATACCCCTTTTTCAGACGTAATTTTCTCAGAGCATGATCTAGGGGTACCTGATTTTATTGCACATATGGACCCCTCTCGCTGCGAGGAAAGCGTTGGAGCATACACCATTTTAATCTATTTTATTTAAGGAGATACTTACACCTACCTCACCCCTAAAATCGCCAATCGCAACAGTGAATTTCTTGAGGTCGCGTAGCAATGCATACGTGGTAAACATGTGAAGCTTTCATGGTTCTTGGTATTTGTATACTTTGAGTTTCTATGAGACAGTCAATGACCATTTCCAGCGGAATTTCCTTGATATTGCAAACAATACACAAACATATTCTATTGCTGAACATTATTTTTATTGTTTTCTTGCTTCTTGTTTTGACTCTGTATTGAGCATGCACTGTGTGCTATCAGTGCGGTCAGGTTTTATTACCTATAAATTACTTGTACTTTATACTTCGTGTACTACAGCTTGTTGAAATGCTGACCAAAGGGGACGACATATTTAGCATGGAGAATTTGCAGGTGTTGTGTGACATTAGTTTGAAATGGTGTTTTCCACAGACGTCCTCTCGCGCAACTCCTAGTTCCTACTAATACTTATTTATGGTCTTCCAGTGGTGGCATTTACCAAGCAGCTTTCGTCTTTGTATTCGAAAACCCCCGAGAGATGCCTGTTGGGGTATATTGTAAAAAGAATTGGATATCTGGGACATTCACCAGACTAACAATGAATCAGTGCTTTGATTGGCGGTTAACAGATCGCAGAAATGGAAATTTTAAAGAAGGACCTTCGAGAATTCTAGATTTCTGAAAAAACGTAGTAACCGAGACATCTTGTTTTTCTTGGATTAAATACACACTCGTCACACAACTGACCTGCGAACTCGCCATTGATGACTGAGGAGCAGGGATATAGGAAAAATAACATAACTCGAGGAAAAAAATATCGCTATGAGAGCTCGGACAGAGCTCCAACGTCATCAGTATGGAATGTTTCGCTCGTTGCTCACAGACGTCATTTCTCATCTCTTTTCTCGCATGGGGAACCTGCTTGATGCCTGTTCCCTGATGGGAAGTTTCCAGTGTTTTTTTCGAAAGAAATCACTCAGCAAACGTGTTAGAATCTACATAACCTGCTTGCAGGCGGTACTGGGGGCGAGCGCAAACATCGGGCGAAGGGGAGGGGGAGAGGATCCGCGATAAAAACACCCAGTACCGCCTGCAAGCAGGTTAGAATCTACACTGATATTTCAATCTTCCCTGCTCCTTGGTCATCAAATCTGGCCTCAAATATTATCCCCAAAGTGAGCACGCTATACTATTAATCATCGTCATCATCTTCGCCATCATCATCATCATCATCCTCGTCACTAGTCTCCCTCTGTTGTAAGACCCCCTGCAGCGCCCAGCGGTCGCGGAGGACTCGGTACAAGATGACGTAATTGAAGAAGAGCATGACAACGATGGAGAGAAGCTGGTACCAAAAGTGGCATCGCGTTATGAGGAAGAGCTGATAGAGGATTAATAGTAGAAGCGCACTCGACATCCAGTTGATCAGCCGTAACGGAGAGTCGAACATGAACTGGAAAGACATAAAGCATAGAGCTGATTCTCGTACTGAATCGCTTCCAAGCTTGTATACAGGGGCGTAGCTAGGAAGGGGAGGGGGGGGGGGGGGGGGGGGGGGTGGGCAAGGAGTCCTTGGTAAGACATTTTCTCGCCTGTATTTGAAATTTTGTCCCATACATTTACTGTAAGAAGAATCCCAACTGGCAGAGAGAGGCAAACCAGTTGGCTATCTACAAGCGTGTCACCAAATTATGACAATACATTATGACTATATTTAAAAAAAAGGCGACTTACAGCCCCTGGTATGTACGTTTGTTATCACGGGGAGGCACTGGTGACAGCCATTGACGCATGCGCGATATTTTATACAGAGCAGTAAGAGGAAACCAGTGGCTGTTGCCAGAGTCTCCCTCGCGAGGTGACGAGCCGGGGATCTCTGGGTAGAGAATGGAATACATCGTATTTGAGAAGTTTCAAAGCTTACACAAGAAATTAAAGGGAGGCTGTCACGATACGCGCATGCTCCAGGAACCGATCACTGAGCAAAACTATTTAGACCATCCTATCAGAAAACTATTGAAGAATATGTAAAACGTAAACATTTGGTCGGATTGATCGAGAAATAGCGAGATTAAAACGGATTGTTTCGTGTTTTTCAGCCTTCGCTGGTCATCGTTACGGGACGATACTTCTTTGCTTTGAGATGTGCAGAACAGCTGCGCAGTTGCGTGACAGCCTTCCTAAAGTTATGTTGCTACTAGGCGATCCAGACAGTAGAAGAATCTACTATTCAGAAACAGGAGTTCATAACCACTAGTGCAGGGTTCCTGTATGTCCATGGGAGAAGCTAAAATTCCCACAGCACAAGAATGTGGAGTGTTTGGCATTTATTTGTTTTTCTATCATGGGAAAGCTGATAGAGAATGGAAAACCAAAACAGAAACACAAAATATGCCAAGGTTTTGGACCTTTATTTCGGTCCTTCCTCAGGGCTTCCTCCTGTACGCGCGACACAAATAATGATAGAGATTACGGAACAATAAATGTAAAACATTAAATATAATTAGGTCGAGTTCTAGAGGGACCATGGGAAAGCCGAACGCATCACATACTTGTGTCATTGCCGAGTTTCATATCGTGAGAGAGTGGGTTCGAGTTCCCTAATATTACGTAAATCAAAACAAGACCCACCTAGTAAGAAAGAACACATCGACCTGTGCAAAATCCGAGAATTTGATGTTAATTGAGTCAATACTGACAAAGATATAGCAATTCAAAACTCAAAATTGTAATAAGAAAGCACGTACGGTGTGCGGACATTTCTTTCGATTTTGTCCGGACGCCATACGTTTCTAATTAAATTTTTGAGTTTTGAAATTGTTGTATCTTTGTCAGTATTGATTCGATTAACACCAAATTTTCGGATTTTACACAAATCGTTGGCTCTTTCTTACCAAGTGGTTCTTGTTTTGACTATCGTAATATCAAGGGATTCGTACGCAGTCCCTCACGATATGAAACTAGGCAATGGGAAATTTAGCTTTCCCCATGAATGGGTTTCTGCATGGATATGTCACACATGTGAAGTACTTACGAAGAATCGTGAGTGATGTGGATCTCCAGGCACAGCCACGTTATGCACTCCTAATCCTCGGTAAAGCGTCTGTTGTGTCGTACCAGCACACCTTGTGGCCATACTGTCAGCGCTGACCAACTAAAACGAGTCACGATACAGCTCTCGTAAGATCTAAGCCTATTCATAGTTCCGACCTGTCATTCAAAGCCATAGTTACTGTTGTTATGTCCCACAACAAACCAGGGTTTTCCTTAAAAAAAGGCCAAAAATATTCCGATCCGCTAAGGTTTATCAGATAACTCTATCTTCGGATCATCTCAGTTTACACTGTCATAAAAGGCAAAAAAGTGCTGCAAATCGACTGATTTCGGAAGTCCTGAAATACTGTTTGTGGGACACGATCAGTTCCCGCGGGAGAAGCTTTCCATCGCTGATTGGTATCTCCAGATAGCGTGAAATGGCTTCATTGTGATCGGAACTATGAATTGGATTGATACCCTCAGTGCAAAACAAGAGAGGGTTATAAAGACTGCCTGCAGTCCCTTCTTTGGCGAACGTTCGTGAAAACGAGCGCGTGAAAAAAACGATCGCCGATGTCTTGCAGTACCGAAGGCACGAGCAAAGAAGGAACTGCTAGCAGTCTAAGGGTCATATAATAGAACGAGGAAACAATTGGATGCTTTGTTCTGTTTATCCAATCACACAAGATCTTCCGAGAAGCTGTATCACTCCTGACTAAAAAAATTTTATGGTCTTTTTCACTCGTGTATTGTAGATGTGCAAGAAAAAACGGGTCACAGTCCTGCAATCATAACATCATACATCCGTAGCCGAGTCCCAGGTATCTCGTTTTCAGCTCCCTTTCCACGCCGTGCCACGTCACGCAACGCCATGTCACGTCACGCAACGCCATGTCACGTCACGCAACGCCATGTCACGTCACGCCACGCCACGCAACGTCAAGTCACGATCCTGCAACTCTGCCGGGAAAATTTTTGTAAGCGCCCAGAAAAAAACAGTACTGTATCCTTGAGCATGCAAGTCAATTACATTTATTTCTTACTCAAAAACAGGCTACTCACACGTGTGGTGTTTCCCTGTGGCCAAAGGCATACCGCTCCCAGCCTCCAAGGTGAACTGCACATTTGTGTAACGCGTCACAGTAGGGCAGCGGTAACATGTACATCATTAGCATCAATAACGAGCTTAACCAGACAAACAGGATTTGTTGGCTCGCCCACCATAAGTCATAGTATACATAGTGTTGCTGTCAAAATAAGAAAAAGTGCATATCGTATGAATAGATCCGTGCAGTACAAAAAAAAATTAAGTAAAATATACTATCATTGGAAAAAAACATTCTCGAACCCAGGCTCTGGTGACAGCCATTGATACATGCGCAAGATTTGATTCAGAGCCGTTGAGAAACACATTTCTGTACATGCCCTGAAGTTCGAATCAGCCAATCAGCGAATGGATACCCCTGCGAGCAGACGAGCCGGTGAGCTCTGGGACGAGAATGGCGAAAAAAACCTGTGATCAAGTCTCTATTCTGGGGTAAAAATCTAAAAAAATGCTTTTTCCCCGCCAAAACATTTAGCGCGCCTACTTGAGTGAAATAAAACCATGGGGTCAGATTACGCCTAAGTCTAAAAAGTTAGGCATAAAAGGAAATTTTTTAGGCGTAGTTACGCCTGTATTGGGCGCAATTTCAAGCCCTGAGTTTTTCTCACATAATGGCGAGCGCATTGCAAGAGCGTACAAATAAACAACAGGTAACCTTCGAAATCAATCTCTCTAGAGGAATCTCTCTTTGCGACATTTTGTTGCATTTGTCGCGGTGATTTTTCTCGCGCGAGTTGCAATTGCAACTATCTCAAGTGTAAACGAGATGCAAATCCGGTGCGATTTCTGTGCTCTCTTTTCTTCAAATCGACAAAAATCGCGGCAGATCGCGCCGAGTTGCACCTTGTTTACATTAGTGATTTTGAGTTGACGCGTACGTGCGAGAAAAATCGCCGCGACTTGCGCGACAAAAATTGCAGCAAAAATTACAAGTGTAAACGGGCCTTCATCTAGCCTTTTTCGTTACAATAGTGTTAACATCAACAATAATCCTTTGTACAAGCATCTTTACCTCTGAAAATCTCATCGGTAGGAATCCCACAAAGTAAGCACAAATTAGAGACTGGAAAAGGACTTGCTTGATTCTCATATTGAAGTCTGTCCGCAGACATTCGGCTTCATATCTCACGGCATCAGGAGGCAGTGAACACTGCTGTGCTCTGTGTGTAGCATCTTGTTTAGCATCACCATTGGGGAGTGACTGTTTGTCCAGTCGCTTTCCTGGTATTATCTGGACTTGGTGCAAGTGGTTGATTTCTATGTGAGGGCTGATTTTGAACATCACTTTGTTTCCTTGTGGATCCAACGTGAATCCAAAGGCACACAGGTACATAATTATCCTGCAGTCAGGAAATTTTAGAATCGTTTTCACTCAGACAATCTATCCGTGTACAGACAGACCTGCAATTTTGGGCATTTGGTACAAGTGCTGCACTGCATTCATGAACTTGCCCTGTAGATTTGCAAAATCTTGCTTACCGGTACGCCCAAGGTTGTGCCAAATCCCGCCCCCAAAACTATAATGGTCCGTACTTGACAACAACGGACATGAGCTTGTGACTTATATTATTTAAAACAGAAAGATGGACTTCTACTTTTTTTTACTCAAAAAGGGGGTGGATATCCATCCAATGCACCCCCCCCCCCCCCTGTATCTGCCCCTGATTTACTGTATTTCTCCTGGGAGAATTACAGGAAATTTTCGCCATTTCAAGGCAGTCTCCAGATTTTTTAAGTCCTGGGGTTGACGTCCCTGATACTCAGGGGCGTAACCAGGTCCTCAGAAAGGGGGGTCACAACCTAATGTTTACTGTATTTTTCGTCTCCAAAGGGGGGGTCCTGGGCACCCCTGGCTAGGCCCCTGGATACTGACGCTGTTTTGTAACAAGATGGGTTGCAAGATGTCATCACCAAAAGCACCATGGAGGCTACTCAGGGGGTACTCAGGAAAAACATGACAGGGGGTCTGACGGAGCTCTATTTTGCCAAATCCAAAAAATCAACAAGCCCAAAATTGGGATCAAAAATTGTAACCAAAAAAAACATTTAAGACCCCCAAAATATGCAGCAGATAATTTCTTGAGGTGTAACTTTTCAACCCCAAAAAATCCTTTCCCCCCTCCCCATCATGTGTTTTCCTGAGTACCCCCCTGGCGGGTATGACCCAGAAAAACAGGTAAATTTACTTACGGATAGAGAAGAAACAAACAATTCTGAATGCTGTTGTGCTGAAAGAGTTTCCATAGCAACCATGTCACAGCACCAATCAGGTTCAGTAATGCTACAACTTTGGTTATCAGAACCAGGAAATACTTCACTGTAAATAGAACTTCTGAGGCCAAGGTCTGTCAAATACAACATCATAATTGTGAGGTTATATATTACTGGTACTAAAGGTAGCTGTCCCGTGTATGGCGGCAAGCATGCATTGGCACTCTCTGGCCACAAAACATACTGTTCCCTTCCAGTTAACGAAGACCATTCCCATTACTATTTCCCATTGACTAGGGGTGCTTTCCATTAGAATCCCAATGGAACATGCCATTTCCTGGAAATGTTGGACAACCTCCTGAGGTGATCCAAATAGAGGAAATTTCAAAAATTCCAGGAAATGCCATGTTCTATTTGACCATTTTGAGATTCTCCAGGAAACGGTGTGTTCCATTGCACCATTTTGAGATTCTCAATCGATATGGCAGACTCAATTTGAAATCCCTGGCTGGGATAAATAACTGGCAAAGGTCAACATGGCTATTGAATTAAAGCATATGTGACCTTCTTGGTTAAGACCCATTGACCACAAAAATTCCTGGAAATTAGAACTGGTTGAATGGAAAGCACCCTAGGGCACAAACAGTAAAATAGAAACCATGATTTCAACTTTCCTGTTCGCATATCCCAGGCAAATGCAATTTCTGATTTGCATTTTCATTAGACAGAATTTGCTGGGGAAGATTAGAGAACCTGCAATCCCTGATTTGTATTCAACATATGAAAACCAGTCTTTACACAGACACAGGAGTGCAGCAAATTTAAAGACTGTTAGAATCTATTATTTGTTGTAATGCGCACGCAAGCATCTTCTATGGGGCATGCGCAATTATAAGAAATAAATTATTATTATTATTATTATTACTTATAGTACATGCAAGTGGTTTGCAATATTGTACTCTTCCAATCATAAGACAGATACCACACATCTAATGCTTTTGATTACCATTTGTGCACACCAAAATCAATAAAACTTACTTTGGGAATTAGTCATTGAAGTACAAAGAAGTCAATGTGATTATTTGCTAGAGTAGTTACCAAACAAATTAATAGCACCAGCGGAAGGGTTGACCACCAACTCCAAAACAACCTTTTTTGAAAGGTTAATAATAATGAGAGCCATAATCAGAGTTAACTGTTCAACAAGCTGCCATTCCAAATATTGCTTGTTTGCTCACTACAGCTGAGCCGTAATTGCTTCATATCATGGCTGCTGAAGAGCCATATTGTGGTCCTGTACAACCTGCAACTCCTGGAATTCCAGCATCTACAGAGCCTACAGTCTCGCCCAGTTGTCTAGTGGTTGCTCCAGTGGTGCATGTGTGCAAGTACATGGGCCAATGGTGCAATCGGCCATCTGCTAGCTACCAGCTCATGTTGCTTTGGGGAAAGGGTTACTCACTTGCCCGACTCTCCCTCCCCAACTCATCATATATAGCGTAAGGTAAGTATAATTTCCACTGAGAATCAGTGTGACCGGTGCCGGGGGTGTGCCAGTGGCATTGTTGCCATGTGGGACCCTCCACTGCTGCTGCCTTGTGCTTAAATGGCAGTGACCCCCATCACATTGTTACCAGTTACAGCCGATTGCATTTGACTGTTTTACCCTAACAGTTAGCACATTACATTTGAAAGTTGCGTTGTGAGACAAAAAGTCGGACGTTTCAAGGGCAACTGCAATGTGTATTTTTCACTGACCGATCAGAGAGGACAGAACTCTTTGGTTCGCCTTAGAAACACAACTTTCAACGTTCAAACATAATGTGTGAACTGTTAGGGTAAAATGGTCAAACGCAATCGGCTGTAATGCTTCTAAAATTCTTTAATATTCACACTTCCTTTTTATTATTATGGTGCTTACAGACTCAAGGCAGCATAAAAACATAATGATAACTAAATCTTTAAACTGAATTACAATTTACCTGCTTGAAAATATTCCACACAATTCTCCGACTCAAGAAGAGGACAATAAATGAGACCAGGTAACCATCCACCACATGTATATTCTGTTATCAAAGAAAGCAAAAGGTACATACAAACCCAAATAAGTCATAGAGTGAAAAAAATTATCAAAAAAATAAACGTGATTATTATATGATTATTCGGGACTTCAGAGTAAAGGGGAAAAACGTAACCCATTGAGTTCAAGTGCCACCAAGATATTTTTTTTTTTGATGAAGTCATTTATGACATAAAGGTATGTGACTACATTGTTAGATTGCTATGTAGAAACTTTCCTTTGGGAGAATGTGGTTTAAAAAATCCTTATAACTAAAAAAAACAATTTGCTCTATCAGAGGTTGAGTAAAACTCCATGGATTCAGATGATCACCTCCTCAGTATATTTTTAGGGAAAGTTTTAAACAAACAAACAGATAGCAGCATGTACATGATTTTATTATATGAATCAGAGATGGCGATCCTATTTTTTTGCATGGAAGCCCTTAACATTTTCCAGTTTCCTGATTATGCCTGGATTCCAGTTGGTGACCAGGAAGGGGAATTTCAGATTTCTTGCTCAAGAGTGTGTGGTAAAAGCACTGGATACTACTCTAGGGAAGGGCACCGAAGATAGTACAGTACTAAAATTATGTGCTAATCATCATCAATGTTAAAATAATTATCTTTGCATTGAAATGTCATCAGTAATTCAATACGCATACAATAATTATACAAAGCATTATTTTAAAGAATACATTAGATATAAATGACTTACCAGTTTATAAATGTTGAGATACTGAAGTGTCAATGCGGACACGAGATAGCAGAAAAAACAACGATTCAAAACCCATTGTGCTGTAAACCGGCACTTTCGGGTGAGGAAAGTGATACAAAGGCCGTATTGTCAACAGCGACGAAATCGTATGTCGAACAGCCCCAAGACTTGGAGATCCGTTCCTAAAAATAGAACACACTGTGTAATCAAAATAAAAGGCAATTGCGCTTAATCAGTTAATCCAAACTGACTAAAGGCAAAATAATTCAGCTTTGAATTATGCGACGAGCACAGGTGTTGAACCGATTCTTAGGCGCGAGTAAATAGTCTCCCATTGATTCGAGTATCTGGCAAAAATAAGACGCAGATTCTCGGTTTGTTGTTTCAGAATTGACATTCTAGTATGCGGTTTTGAAAGTTACTATATAGCGAAACATTAATCGACAATTGTTGTGGGTTCGCTTTATCGAAGTAGTACCTGTAGTTTCTATTTTGAGTAGAAGTACAGCTACGGACAGCTTGAATAGAAGTGGCTTTCAGAGGAGCTAACTTCCTGCCTCCCGGCATGAAACAACTCAGAGCGTTAGAAGAATGATTGAAGAAGGCACAGGCGGCAATCAGGCAGCATTTAAGGGATTGGTGATTATTTTTCACCATGAAGAGTTTGAAGAAACAGTTTTCCTTCGATTCTTGTTGATGTGCAGCCTTCTGTAGAACAGCAACACCGCTGACCCTTTGTGTTGGGGCGCGCTTTAGCGAACTGGCTTCTGGGAAAATTTCAATCTACAGACGCGCAAAAATGTCAAGCACTAACTAACGTTTTACTTCCTTGATTTCCTTAAAAGTAACCGATTTCTGCGAAAGAAGGTGGCATTTGTTATCATAACTTTCGTTGAGCAACACAATGAGAGACATTTCGAAGATTTCGCACAGGGGGTCGATAGTTCAATGGATAATATGTAAGTTACAAGCAGAAAGGTACAAGCGAAAGCCAACATTGAAGTGGTAAGCCTAACTGACGTAGAGTTGTACCGTAGCTAAGTGAAAAAAAGTGAAGCTAAAAAAGACAACTTTTCACATTTTAGGACAATTGCAGGGCAAAAGGTTGATCATATTTGGTTAAATAATAATGAGAAGAAGAGGGGGAAGGAAGAAGAAACAACAACAAAGATTGAAGTCTGAAGGGTAAGACGTTATTTTAATAGCATATTTGTGGAGGTCAAATTAGCCATTAAGAATCTGGAAGGCAAAGTTTCCAGTCCATGGGGCTTGTATTCTTAAACCTTAATAATTATATTTTGTCGGAGTCTCAGTGGATACATAATGATTTCTATCTATCTACCATGTTGTGTATAATTGCAATCGTGTTCCCTGTCTCTGGTGGCAGACAATCGTAGGCCGATTCTGATTGGCTGAGAGATTACTGCTCGCCATTTTGAAATTTGCTAACCAACAATAATACCCAATGTCCTAGATTCTAGGAAATCCAGTTTTGTCTGCATCCAGAGCTTTGGAGAGTCTGCATGACAGAGACATGCTCTGGGTACAAGGTTGGTGTAATTGAAGGTAGACCAATACAGACTAATGTGCCAAGCCATAACTTGTATTTCTTTCTAGTCTGATACCAGTATTGCACTTGGTAGACACGCAAAGGATTATGGGAAGTGATGAATTAAATTTCCTTAAGTTCCCATGATGCATCGTCGGGACATCGGAAAATATACCCTAAAAAATACCAGGACATAAAGAATCCACCCCCGTAAAAAATACCTTTTAAAACAATATAACCCCTAAAAAATACCAACAATAAACCTTTGTTGCTATTGGGCAATTCCAGAAAATAAAGGTACCCCCCAAGGGCAGCATTTGGAAATTCTGATGGGATTGGGGGGGGGGGGGGGGGGGGGGGAGGGGGGGGGGGGGGGGGGGGGTTAAGAGCTCAGAATTCTGATTGCAAGGGGGGGGGTTCGAAGCTGGATTTCTTTAACCTTTATTTTCTGGAATTGCCCATTGTTTCTCGTCTCAAAGCAAGCTTATTTTAGAGCTATAAATGAGTAAAGATAACGTTTTGCTTGGTTTGTGACCCTTTCGTTCATTTGCATACCCCTAAAAAATACCATTTATTAATGAAAGCCATATCTAAAGCCATATTTAGCCCCCCGGGGCTAAAGTCTGAGATCAATCTGTTCCTATCGTCCAAATTCATACACCGTTAATGTTGTTGCTACTTGCATTGTCTTGCACTCATTTGACTGCCAACTTGTGATGACTTTTGTCACTTGCGTCCACTCTGAACATTTTCAAATTTTTCTTCAACTTGCGAAAATGATATGGTGGCCAAATGTCTCGTTTGGCCACCATCCCAAGTGTATGAAGTTTCCAAATTTCTTTGTTCTCCAAATTAACAAAACATTATGACCAAAACAAGTCATAAAAATTTTGCACTAATATTTTCTTAGCTATTATTTTCCAGTTGATTTTGAACAGTGGCTTTTGTGACAGTTACAGCTTTTGAACATAAACAATGCAGCACACAATGCCAGGGCTGCAAATTGCGCCCATGCGGGTCCCTTTTGTGACTAAGTTTTTCTCTTTTGCGACTAAACTTTGTCTGTCAGTCAAAGTTTTGCGACTCACTTCTTGTGTAACTCGCTTGCGCAAGTTCAATTTTTGCGACTAACATTTTAGAAAATGCGACTAGAATTTTGAAACTTGTCAAAAAATTTTGACTGGACTTTTTTTTTAATTTTCAGCCCTGAATGCATTATAGAATGGCATGGGCCTTTAATGTGCCAATCCTGATGAGTAAAAATCTATAAAACATAAGGCTTGCAGTAAATTAATGCGTCTGAGACTGACTCCCGGGGGGTACTCCCTTACAAGAGCTATACGGGTATGTGCCGCCAAACGGGGTCCCGATTTCTTCCTCCAGCCGATAGAACGGGGTGTCGTTTAGGAACCGTCCTCTAGAACGGGGTATGATAATGAAGACCACCCAGTAAAATATTCAAGGAAGCGAGCCGGCGGTCACGTATTGTTTTATTAAATGTAAAGAATCCAACAAGCGGTAACATTCTATTACAGATAAAACCCGTAACATGTATACAACAACAATTTTGATTTACAGGTATCATTAATTTCTCTTTAGCACAGGGTCTCGTTTTGGGTGCAAAAAAATTGAACGGGGTAGCTTTTCTTCAAAAAAATTGTTTTAGAACGGGGTCCGCATTGAAATTCGCAGCGGCACATACCCCCCCCCCCCCCCTCCCAACCCCAATCCCACTATGACCAGAATGCCCACACTAGACCAGCCCCCCAAGTCCCACCCCAACCCCACCTCAACTGTCGCCATAGCCACCATACACCCCCACCCATTGATAGTTGGAGTGCAATGATTAAGTTGATTTTACATGTAATTGTTGTCAAATGTACATGTGGCATATATATACATTTACTTAAAAGATTAATATGTACAAATTCCTATTGTCTTGTCTCACTGATTTCACTGCTGCAAATCGTCCCACACACTAGGTGGTCCAACATTTCCTGTCATATTTCCGAGACAGACATTATCTATCTCAGCACCATCCCTATTGGCTCTGCTGTTCTCTGGGTGCTGATTGGTTACTTGATGCGAGGCTCTGCTGTTTTCTGGGTGCTGATTGGTTACTTGATGCGAGGCTCTGCTGTTTTCTGGGTGCTGATTGGTTACTTGATGCGAGGTTCTGCTGTTCTCTGGGCACTGATTGGTTACTTGATGCGAGGCTCTGCTGTTCTCTGGGCACTGATTGGTTACTTGATGCGAGGCTCTGCTGTTCTCTGGGCACTGATTGGTTACTTGATGCGAGGCGTTGCTGTTCTCTGGGTGCTGATTGGTTACTTGATGCGAGGTTCTGCCGTTCTCTGGGCACTGATTGGTTACTTGATGCGAGGCTCTGCTGTTCTCTGGGTGCTGATTGGTTGCTTGATGCGAGGCTCTGCTGTTCTCTGGGTGCTGATTGGTTACTGGATGTGAAGTTCTGCTGTTCTCTGGGCGCTGATTGGTTACTTGATGCGAGGTTCTGCTGTTCTCTGGGCGTTGATTGGTTACTTGATGTGATGTTCTCTGTGTAATGGCAGCTTGACGAACCTGATTTCTGTTTCCATGGTAACACGTTTTCCTAACTTCCTTCCTAAAAGACTCCGTTCTAAGTGAATATATCACTATATTGAAAAAGAGTTTGAAAACACTAACACGTCTGCTTTTAAACTGAAGTAAATTTCTCGTGATCTCTCTAGCCTGGTCCCTGTTGAAGAAACATGTGTCACTAATCCGGCTCTTAAAGACCAGGCAACTGCTAATATAAGAGTCGTCAAGAATAACGTTGTAGCAAGCTTCCTATTTCTGCGAACTGTGTTGTTAGTGGGGAACTTGTTAAAAAATGTCTGTTTGATTCCCATAGCTAAGTAAGCAAGGGCTATGATGACGAATAGAGAGATTGTAAACACCGAATTTGTGGTCATCATTTTGGATGTATTTGATGAAATGTGATGATTTTGTCCTTTCTTCGCATCAAATACTGTGGAGATCCCTCCTCTTAGGACAGCCAGAAGCCAAGCCATTGCAATTCCAATGTAGTAGTACTTCTCATCCAATGTTCTGTGCTGGAACGGCCTGAACGTGGCGTAGCATCTCTCAATTGCTATGGCAACGAGCATAAAGAGAGAAATCGCACCAGAGAAGTGAAAACATCCATTGCAGGCAACTCCAAGCGCCGAGTTAAAGTTTTTGTAGTCGCCATAGTAAACTGTAATAGCAATCATCAGACTCACAAGACCGGTTACAATATCTCCAACTGTCAGACTGATTAGTAAATAGACTGGTTTTATTTCCCGAAATCTTTTGCGGAAAAATATACTGAGGGCGAGGCTGTTCGCGCTAAGTATGATAAACGATTCAAACAGCAGAACGGAGAACCAGATAACCCGGCTTTTCGAGTCAAATGAATAGGTGTGGTGATGGCTGTTTTCGTTCGACAAGTTTCCGGCCAGTTCTGTAATAGACATGACGAAACTCTGCTGAGATGGAAGGAACGATTGTCAATAGCCTATTCTTTTAAAACAGGTTTTGGAGCGCCGTTTTCAGTGACATGTAACTTTGGACTTGATATTGGAGTCAGAGTCAGCAATACCCGTCACTGAAAAGTTTCTAGGATAAAAGTCTCTTGTGTTAATCTGGAGGAACGTTTCTTTTTGCTCACGTCGATCATTCGCAAGGTGGCGGCTGAGTGCATACAGCGGGCTAGATAACGTACTGTGGGCTGAAATTATTTTTGGAAACATAAATGAAGACTGCTAAATGCGCGGTGCTTCTACGAACTTCACTGAATATTTCTTCAAGTTCTTGAGCTGTAATTTATATCGTTTTCTTGCGTTGTTGTCAGTTTGGCGGTGAAAAGATGTCTTTTAAGGCCTTGGACCGCTATTTGAAGATGAGCATTCAGCGATTAGAAGCTTCAGTTGCTTTGAAAGGTGCAAGAAGACGACGTTTAAGATCTTGGGCTGCTCTTTGAAGATGAGCACTCGGCAGTTAGTTCTTCAGTTGCTTTGAAAGATGCGTGAAGATGGCTTTTAAGGCCTTGGACTGCTTTTTGAAGATGAACACTCAGCGATTAGGAGCTTCATTTACTTTGAAAGATGCGAGAAGACGACTTTAAAGCCTTCGACTGCTATTTGAAGATGAGATTCAGTGGGTAGGAGCTTCAGCTAGTTGCTTTGAAAGATGCGCGAAGATGGCTTTTAAGGCCTTGGACTGCTTTTTGAAGATGAACACTCAGCGATTAGGAGCTTCATTTACTTTGAAAGATGCGAGAAGACGACTTTAAAGCCTTCGACTGCTATTTGAAGATGAGATTCAGTGGGTAGGAGCTTCAGCTAGTTGCTTTCAAAGATGCGTGAAGATGGCTTTTAAGGCCTTGGACTGCTTTTTGAAGATGAACACTCAGCGATTAGGAGCTTCATTTACTTTGAAAGATGCGAGAAGACGACTTTAAAGCCTTCGACTGCTATTTGAAGATGAGATTCAGTGGGTAGGAACTTCAGCTAGTTGCTTTGAAAGATGCGAGAAGATAACTTTTAAGGTGCCTGGCCAGTTCCTGGACAGAATGAGATGTAGGTATTGCGGCCTTATAGCAAACTGTGAGGTTGCTCCAGGAATATTCTCATTTAAAGGTAATAAAACGATTATATGAAGCTATTGTTTCCAATCCATTACGTACCTTGCGCCAGCAGTAAAGTATACCAAAAGAATGAATACCTTATTAACGACCTCCGGCTTTGAGAAGCGATTATTAAAACGACCTAATTGCTCCTTTTGAAGGAATGATTGATCGAAAAAAAAACCTCTCGTATGGTCGGCACTCTTTGGATTTTATTTAAAGTGCAACTGGAACGAATTTTAACCCATTCCATTTCGTTCATATTGAAAAATGCTTAATGAAAGAAAAATGACGGTTCTCTCGATTTTAAATCATTCTTTGTTACAGAAATATAAAAAGTTCGAAAATTATGCAAATAAGCAGGCGTATGACGTCACAAAATTGACACGGCCTCAGCTTTGGATAATAAAATGGGAATTCTCAGCATGCTTTGAACTTAAGCTCTTGAAACTTTCCAGAATGATAGTCCAACTAGTGACGTTATTGTCTACTGATTTTAAAATCTTGGAAAACTCTGGAACCAAAAACGATAGCAGAAACATGAAATCCTTTCCGTAGCCTGCCTAATCCTGTTGCGATCTTTTAAATTTATAAAAGCTGCATCGTAGGGTCCTCTTTATGCGCGCCAAGTGCGCTGCAATTACACTTTCTTCGCATCAAACGTATCCGGATATTTTCGAAAACGGAGATTGTTTTCTGCGTTTAAAAAAAAAATCAGTGTCCGCACGGACCGTATTTAAATCGTACTTGCCCGCCACACGTATACATGAAAACGATTCGAATACGCAAGACATGCGCGGGATGCGAGCTCATGCGTGCACTGGACCCTAACTTGAAAACTTTCGTTTTAGACCGTCCACACGAATTACGATAAATCTTCGTTTTCTAAAATCTGTGGACCGGAGAGCTTTTTCTAAAACCTCCGTTTTTGTGCCCGAAAACGCCGTATACGGGAGGTGTAACGGAGAAAAAAATAACCGTTTTCGAAAATATCCGGATACGTGTGGGCGGGGTCTCAAATGGCGCAATTAGTACGGCCGATCTCCACAGAATCGTAAGCAATGTGAGGTATACGGCTAAGAAAATTTTAGTTCTTGAATATAGTTGAACAAAGATATAGATGGAAATAATTAAATCTGATGTGAAACCGTTTGATCACTGATTTTGAGCTAATGAAAGCTATTTTGAAAATGCAAAAGTTGCCGAAACATGCCAACTGATCAACTGTACAGTTAGACAAGGGAAAGAGTCTAAACGGGATTTGAAAAAGCACCTCTGCCAGTAAGAACGGGCATTCTGTTTATATGTAATGTGATGAAATGTTTTGTACTTTTAATATCTTTTACTCTTGTTACAGGCCTCAATTTAAACCAGTATACAGCTGAATTTGACTAGCCTGTTTAATACCGATAATAATAAAAAATACCGATAATAAAATCTCATAGCTCAATTTTTACGCGCGCGTTGATTTTAGAAACACGAGGGCGTAGCCCACGACAAAAAGCTGAATTCGACAAAACAACAGGTTACCCGCGCGAAAAGAACGTTCTAAGCTCCAATCATTACACTAAAATAATATCAAATCTTTGCTATGGGATTCAAGAAAATTAACTATCAATTATTTCGCACATGTATTGTAGAAGGAAGGATCACGTTTTAATGAAGCAGGACTAGGTTTGCAAAACAGGAACTGTACATCAAATACGCATTTCCCACCTAGAACAAGATTCCCTAATGTGCATTGTGAATCTTAATTGTGCCATTTTGCTTTTCTCAGCTGTTTCTTGTAAGTAGTCCACCTGAGATATCGTTTACAAAGCTCAGACAGATTTGCCAAAAATATAAAGAACGTTTCCATAAATGGTTAGTGTAAATGTCCTGTTTTCGCACCTTTTATTCATTGCAAAAACTCATTTTTCAAGGAAAGGTGTGTGTGAATAAATTATGTGTTAAAAATGCCAATGGCTTTCCTTAAAGAAATCTGTCCCCAATTTGATTTTGTTTGTCATTCTCAGAGGACGTTGCGAATTTGATTCCTGATTACTGTTTTTTTTAGGGAACCTGATGTCTTTATAAAAGTCTTCTAGAATGTTTTTTGGTCGGCCCGCGCGCACAATTACATTAAAACATTCTTTTTATAATTGAAGTAAATTTACTTAGGAAATGGCAGGAAGCGCAATTGTTCAATACCAAGTTCTCATTTACACCTGGACTTTTCCAAATTATTTCAATAGTTCGAAATTGCAGCGTGCTTCGCGCGTATAAAGACTAGGATGCTGTGGTGTAGTGTTGTGTAGCATATACAAACCAAAACATTGAAATGGGCTATGATTAATTTTGGAAATTTTCTATGATGTTTTTTCAGTGACTCCATTTCTTCAGCGTGGTTCTCGTCTTCCAGATTTAAGAATTTCAATAACCTCGTAGTTTGATTTTCAAACCCGCGGCGCGCTTCGAGCGCATCGAAAAGCATACAAACAAACTACTCAGTTGGTAGTCTCCCTTCGCCTCCCTTCGTAAATTCGTGGACCGCCACTGCCTGACGGCATCTTGAATAGCCAAGCCTTTGTTTAGTTAGAAGCAAAATGAAAGTTTACAAAGCATTATTAGAGATGCCTAGTGCAAACGTTTAGAAGTCTCTATTAACTATTTTGAATTTCAACTTTTACCTCACTTGTTTACAGCATCTTGAAAACGGAGATTTTTTCTCCGTATTTGAAAAAATCCGCGTCCACAAGGACCTTATTTTAATTAGAAAATCGTATGTGCCGTTCCACACGTATACGCGAAAACGATTCGAATACGCAAGACTTCACATATCGGGCATGCGCGGGATGTGAACGCATGCGCCCTTCGAAAAGCAAATACACTGGATCCTAACTTTGGCGTCATCGTATTTGAAAACCTCCGTTTTCGATCGTGCACACGAATACGATAAATCTTCGTTTTTAAAAATCTACAGTCTGGACAGCGTTTTCTAAAACCTCCGTTTTTGTGCCCGAAAACGCCGTATACGCGTGGACGGGGTCTCTCTGATACTTGGGAGTAATGGTCCAGCAATTAGCTGGTTAAAATCGCACACCAAAATATTTATTCAATCCTAATTTATTAATAAATTGTTTCTTTTTGCCACAACCCGCTAGTCCATTCTATAAGCTTTCCAACGATATATAGGTTGACATGTTTTGGTTAAACTAAGGACGTGTATGATTGTTTTTCCGATGACGGCATTTTAGGACGTGGTGCGTGTTGTATCTTTGTATGGCTCGTACAAAACAGAAATGTCATTTCTTTTACACAGCTACATCAATCAACGCGTTTAGAACCCTGTGCATAGTCTTTGGTAGAAGTGCTTTAACGCAACTAACTTTTCAAGCCCAAACATCATTACCGCCAAAATGCTAAACTGGCTCTCTTTTCTGATGTTTTATTCTTCACCTAGCCAGGCGTTGGTTGGCTTTTTTTAGGTCGTTTTGAACACGGCGATAAACGAGCGAGAATCCCGATGCGGGCGCCCTGTGCTTTGACGGGTCAAAATTTGGTCTGGGACAAAACGCCCCCCCCCCCCCCCCCCCCCCCCCCCACACACACACACACTCGTTTTGTCACTCGCCCCAGACCGAATTTTTACCCCGTCCAAGATGGCGCCCACATCGGGATTCTCGCTCGTTTCTCGCCGTAAAACGACCTAAAAAAGCCAACCAACGCCTATTCTCAACCCCACGTGTGGGTTGAATTCAACCCTCGGTTTGCGAATTTGTAACCAAGTGTTAGGTAGGCAATGACCAGGATCTTCTCAAGTTTTTCGTGGTTTATTTAACATATGGGACTAGCTCACAAAGCTTTAACTACACACTAACAAATACTTACAAGACTAACTACAAAGGCCAATTCAGCCATTCTTTTATATCCTAGATTCAGACAACAGCCCATGGGGTAAAAGCAATTTTTGACAATTTAAGAGCATTAAATTATGAAGCGAAGAAATAACAATCGCTAAATTAGCCAAATAAACAGTGACGGGCTGTTTCAGGTTCTAGGACTTACAGTAAAAATAGAAAAATGACAGATTGACAAAATTAGAGATACCAAGAGCGCATGTCCTAAAAGACAACGTTACTACAAAGCTAAATAACTGCGCATGCCTTAAAGGCTAGCGTGACTACAAAATTTTCATTTATTATCAGACAACGGATAAATTGTTCCACCAACATCAAGAGGGGTTATTGGTTTACAAGTTCGGGCTGACAAACTTAACTTTTACAAAACTATAAAGCCTCCCGAGCTTGTAAACTCGGCTGTTTTCAACTGCGCAATCAAAATTGCTGAGACCGCTTGATTTGGTGTACAAGAGGTTACAAAGTTGTTTACGAATATAATTATAGTATCCAGACCTGTTCGAGCTCTCGAAAGCAGACACTTGTTAATCTCGCTGAAGGAGACTCCCGCAAAAAGGCGTCCACTTACTGAAACGAAACACTCATTTTCATTTCCTAAATTTGGCTAACTTAGGTACACCTAAAAATATCACCAAAACAGGGCCAAACACGTTTGAAATAGGTCTGTGTTGAAAATTGCTACTTTCATAAAAATCGTGACGTAACACAAGCAACGTCAGTAACGCGCTCTGTAAAGGTATTCGACGTGCATACGGGAAAAAATGTCGTCGCGTCGTTATTTATGTTACGATAACCAGCTCTATGCCGTTTAAAGCTTAAAGATTGCTCATTTTAATGAAGTCTAATTTTTTCTTGTATTTTTAAGACCCCGAACTAAAAACTACCTTGTTTATTTGGGATGCTCCAGGCCATTAGCGTTTTTTTGTACAATTTCACATTTTGTCGGATTTTACTCACGGAGAGGAAAGGAACTGCAACACCGTGTGAGCGATCTGTGACGAAAATATTAGGCCGTAAAATTCAAAGTCGTATTTTTTTTGTTACAATTTTGGCCACAAAATTTATCATAAAATTTTTGAAGTAAAAAATAAAATTCCCTCGCACGTTTTTTTTAGGTGTTATCCTTTTCTAACGACACAGAAAATATATTGACGCCGATATCTTAAATCATGCGAGGTCAGGATCTTCGCAAAGGTGAAAATTTGTACTGTCCTAGAAAAGCCTGTAAAGTTAATTGAAATTACAGAAAATGAGTGGCGGGCTATACAAATAATGGGCTATTGAAGCCTAGGAAAACAGCCTAGAAATATACTTAGGACTCTAACTTGAATGAATTTCAGCAAAAAGGCATATTATGGATTTTAAAATGTTTACCTTTACAGCGACCTTAAATCCTGGATTACATCCTGATCAAAGTTAGTCCTTTGAACAACCAGGCCTACGTTTTAGATAATTCATTTAGTCTGGTCATATCCTTTGTGTCATTCTCTCAGGACCCAAATTGCGACCAATGTAGTCATGCGACTAGATGTTTCCTGGCGACAAATACTTAATCTCTAGTCGCCATTTTTGCGACCAAATTTGATAGAACAACATCTTGGATAAATGACTTGTGTGGCCCAAGTTTCAATTCTGCGACCATATATTTTATTTCGGGACCTTTCGTTTTACTCGTAATTTGTCGCTTACTATAAAAGAGAATAAGAAGTCTTCAGGTGTAGCTTCATCATTTAGCTTTTCTATATTTATCTCTTCTCTAAGCTTGGTCCATTCCATTGTCTTCGTATCACGCAATTTTTTATCCATGCAACATCTAAAAGGGACTGCACTTTATTGACATGTCATATCATTTCGCAACTTGGCATGGCAACACCTGTAATATTTAGCGCTGCACATTATGATTTTCATGGGCGTGCCACAGTCGTGAAGTCTATTTGTGACCTTAATTACAAGCCACCGTGGCTCCTAGGAGCATTCCACGCCATACAGATTCATACATTATTTCACTTTCTACACAAAAATGATATTAGATAACAGCTACACCGACAGTTTGGCATTATTTCTTCAGTTATATCTCACTGCATTGCACTTAAACTCTCTAAACGAAAAGTATTTTTCAGTTCTTCTCACTTTAAATTACTCAATTAGCAAGATCCCCTCGAAATTTATTACAAATTCCTGAGAAGGCAGAAGTATCTTGATTAAAATTTTATGAAATATAAATCTCGAAGCCAAATTTCTTCAGAAAATCAAAATAGAGATAGTGGCATAATTATATTATTTCTTGATAATTTTATTGCACACACTGTTAGGTACTTTCCAATTAGATCTTGTTCACGAAGGGTGTTTTTCAATAAGCGAGTTTATTTTATCATTGTGATCGTGCAAACCTACAAAAGCGTCCTTTTCTAATTCCACCCTCGTCTTTTGTAATTGTAAATAGCCGCTTTTGTGTTGTATCAGGCATAGATTTTGGCGCCAAAAGAGATCCGTGTTACCATAGAAACCTAATTTCCCATATATGGAAACCATCTGCCTTGAGGCAGGTGCCGGGAGTAAAATTGAATTAATTTTGCTCGAAAAGCTACAGAGAAAATCGAGTTTGACACACATATCGACAAATTAGATTTGTTTTTCCAGCAGAAACTTATAAATTTTAGATCTAGAGAGACAACTGTACAAAATGGTTTGATTTTTCAGGCGGGAAAATCCGACGAAGTAGTCGGCGGGTTAATCGCATCGGCTTGTCAATCAGATATCACGAAGCTATGAATCCAGGCCTAAAATCGCTTCCCTGCATTAAAATTAATGAACATTCTCATAAACGAAAGCGAGAGGTTCGGTGGAGTCAGTTAGAGTCAAACTTTAAGTGCACGACTTTGGGAATTCAAACGGGGCTAAACCGGGATGTGTCAGCCTGCGTTGATTCAGCGACGATACAAGTGTCACCGCTTTAAGCTAAAATCTTAGAAACAAGCCATGACAGCCTTAAGCATTAAAATTACGCTGGAGGTAGGTTTTCTGATAAGAAATGTTAGCATAGCATAGCTCATGACAGAACTGAAGTATTAGAAGAATTTCTTAGTAAATGGAAGATAACATTATTTCCGTGTTTTTCCTCCGTAGGTCTTTCTACTTTTGGCAATTTTTGGCGCCGTATCTTATTTTGCCAAAGCTCAAGGTATGCTAGCTAACATAAACATTATGTTTATTCTCGCACAACTCGATACTATATCCCGCACTTTAACGCAGCGAGAACCTATAGTTAGATTAAGGAATATTCTTCGGTGAATATTGATTCTTGCATGTTTAATTGTAGTATTTTTTACGATCATTTTCCGGTCTACCAGCGGAAGTTATCCTCTAAAGTTGAAAACTCACTGTAGCTTGTGTCTTGATTATATTTCATTGCACATCTCCGTCACTTTTCGAAAATAAATTGGAAAATTATTATCTCGGAATTTCTCGCATCGCGTTTTTCTATTGCCATTTCTTTGCTTTTCCCGTAAACACTTTCTAACGTTGAAAAATACAGATATTAAGGAGTAATTTTCCAATAACCCTGATGAATGGTTGGCGATCAGCCATAGTTTGACTCGATAAGGCATATCTATTGACTTAGTTATAATTTCCCATTTTATGAAAATACACTATTTAAACAACAGAAATCGAGTAGTGTAGTCCCCATGATATTTCAAACACCGCGAAGGAATTTGATTATTCTCCAGACTAGACTAGTTTTACACACATTGTGATTGTTAACTCATTTTTCGCTATGTCTATTGTATTTCCATGTAAAGTAGCTCGCTGAATAAATTTCACATTTATAAAAGTCTACATAGCACAAGAAGGCTTGACAAAAGAAATACTCATAACCATAGATATTGAAGAGATTCTCTCATATTTAAATAATTAGGGAGAGTAATAGAAACTTTGACGGCCTCCACCTTCGGTTTTCCCCGAATTAGTCATATTTCAAAACAAACTTTTATTTCGTTTTCACAATATTTCTTTTTTGGAGCTCGTTGCGTCAAGCGGTATGTTATAAAGTGAAAATTGCTGTTAAAAGTTTTGTTTTCAGTTCGTGGGACGTTTAAGTTTTAATGTGTTTTTTTCTGTTAAAACATCAAACTGTTTTCTATTATATCGTTATATATCGAGACAATGCGCTCTAAGACGATAATTTATACATGCTGGCAGTGAAAGAGCTACCAAAGATAGCAAAGGGTTTTTAGCTGCCTTTGTTGAAGTATTTTTGATGTTTTTTCAGGATCTTCGGTTTATTTTTAATGAAGTTTCAGCCCCTAAGATGCTTTTCCAATTACAGCAAATCATAAGAATCAAACTTTAATGAATTTCGTCAAAATTTATCGCATAGGTGACCAATAAGTTTGTTTTCTTTCGCCCTACACCATCTTATTCAAAACTAATTGAAATCATCCGGGGCAAAAAGTTGGCCTTTTGGTTTCAATTGGCATTTAATTTGAGGGAAAATCTATATTATTGTGTCCAACTTTGTGGTTTCGTTTTTATTTCTTCCTTAAATGGGGTTGATGAATTATTAATGTGGGATCTCGGCTGTAGCAGAAACCTGACGATCAGGTACCAAATGTTCTTCAAAAACAACAAAAAAGACGAGCCCTAAAACGAACGCGCGCACTCAAAACTGTACAAAACAACAAAAGCGGCCACCCGCGTCTCAACGTGTTGCAATGCGCGACAGATTTTCGCGCGCTTTTATGTTTTGGCGCGAATTCGCATTAGTCCTCACTGACCACGTGCAGGCTTTCGTCGTTGCTTTATTTATTTCTCTCCCCAAAAATGATAATCTTTAGTGGGCTTTCTGTTATGTTCAGGTGAAAAGTTGTGCAAAATATCCTTTTTCTCATCCACAGTGTATCCATTATTAATTAAGCAGTTAAGGAAGCAAGATGACTTTCCGATGATATAGTGTACTAACATTTTAAAGTGTAATATGTTTGCGGTCTTGCCAACAGAGTATTTATAAAACATTGTTAGATACGTGTGTTAGCTTTCCCTAATATCAATATGCCGCCGCCACCGTATTTTATCATTATAATTTTTTTTTTGTGAAACTGTTTGACTAAAGGATGGTACTTAAATATTTAGGAGATAATCTAGGTTGGCTCTCAAGGCCCTATTGAAGTTCGTGTTTGAAGTACGAATTTTTTCCCTAATCCTCGCTATAGATCGTATCTTATGCATGCAAAGAAAAGGAATTATGAATTTTCATATATACGGCTTTCAAAAGTAAAAAAGGAACTTAAAAGATATGTAGTGTTTCTATTTTGATATCTTTTATCCGTTTGCTTTGATCTCATCGATCTTCTGCTCATATTACAGCCTCTGTTTTATAAAATGGAACTTCTGTTTGTATTTGTTTTTCTTCCTTTTTTTGTTACTTTGAAGAAAAAGTTTCCCAAAACAAGAACCCACCATGTGGCACTTGTGAAACCGAACACTGTCTCAGATATTTCGCATCAGTTTTCATAAGTTTTTACATTGATATTCTTAGCTATTTTATTCGATATCTTCATTGTTTTTCGGCCCAGAAGTAGCAGCTGGGTATCTGCCATATATTTACTTGTTACTCTATATGTCTTCTCCAAAGAATTCAACGTAAAAAGAATTCACTAACGTTTCAAAATATTCCACTTCTTCATCAGCAGCGAATAGGGAGTTTCAGAGATTGCAGGCAAACACATTTAAAAATTAAACACGTTTTGCAATCTTCGGTCACTTTCAAAGATATGAAAGTGCTAATTTTCTCTCCAGTAATGTTATGCTTCCTCGTAAAATTAAATCATTGTGCTCATTTAGTTTCCTTGATGACTTACAGTTCGAAAAGCAGTATACTCAGTGGGGGTTTACTAGTGAAAATGTGAGCTTTTTGTTACGCAACCTTAAAATGACTGCTATATGATCTTATCTTGTATATCTATTTTGCTTTTCAATTACGTTCTAGAGTATATGCCGCTAAACGAATTAAATTGTAACATTTAGGTGCTTATGTGTCAGGAAAACTCGTTGCATCCGACATGTATCTGTACATGATAAAAGTTGTTTTCATTGCAACGTTATTAAATGAAAAGGTACAAAATACTCCTGGGGATAAATCTCTCAAATAAATTATTCACTTGTTGACCCTCCACTAGTTACTTTTCAAAATAATGCTCTTGACTATCGCTTTATCCTAGATTTTCTAGAAAATCATAGCAATCATGGCAGAAGTAATAACTAGTCTCTAGAATATACGAGACATTGTTTATACAAGAAAGACTTGCTGCCCATTACTAATTGGTTGCATGAAGCTGTGTAGGTGACGCCCTTGGTAGTTAGTCATACAGTAAACTAGGAAGGTAGAGATCACGCACTCATGTATGTTCGTGATTCACTGAAGGGCTTTCTTCTGAAATAAGATAACAAATATTAAGTTTTATAAACACCAGATGCCAATAAATGCGTTCCACATGCATGACACGCACCATCTATATGTTTTCAAACTCATAAAGTAAGAAAGTGTATATTTTTATACAAAATTTTAAAGTTCTATTAGAGACGTTTTGGCTTGTTTATCCTTCGGGAAAAGCCCATCTATCAGCTGCTATTTTGATTTGCATCCATTTGATATTTTACAGGAATCGTATCCCATTTTACGGGAGCAATCCTTTTTGCCGTAGAAATAGTCCCGTTTTTATAGCGAGTAAAATGGATAGGATATCCTTCCCTTCGATGTATGCACTGAACCAAAAATGTTTGCGTGTGCAGGAAAATGCTGGTATCATCTATTGTCTAATAGATTTAAATTACACAAATCGTCAGCTGGAAACTAAAGTACTTCCAACATCCATTGACTAATCATATCAATTGATCACTGCCGTGCGTTTGTGATCACACATATCATTTTTAGGGAATGATGCATACTTTGTTTGACGAAAAGGTTTTAATGAAATGGGCAATTGTTTCCTTATTAGGGCTTACTGCCTTTTTCGGATAACACGCGAAAAAAAAATTATGCGCGATATACTCACAGCCCGTGAGCCAATCAGGATCTTGCCTTTTTTCGACTAGTGCACTGAAATGGTCTACTGTCGTGATACAAAAGCAAGTAGCTACAATAGGTGAAAAATGTAACAATGGTATTGGCTAACACAGGCTTTGAGTGACGGCACAGAAAAGCCCAATTCCTAAAAGCGGTCACGACCTTGCTCGCACAGTTTCGCGTGTTTGATCCGAATGGTAGCGAGTAAATTTTAATTTTCCGAAGCTCGATAAAGACCACACGAAAAATGCGAAGAAGAAATTTTAGTTTCACTTAAAGAGCCCGTGTCAACCACTCCATTGTTATTGTTTTCGTTCGATATTAGAAGGCGAATTACGAGTAGAAATCTCTAAATCCACATCTAAAACAAGTTTCAGATCTGATTTACCAAATTCAATCGAGAACATTGCTCTATATTATCTAAATCAGCTGATGGAAATGGATGCTTTATCCGACTTGGTATTTGCTATGCTTTGCGAACATATATTGTAGAGCAAACAGTCGATCACGCACGCGAACATCGTACCGTTAGTACTCGTTCCACGCAGATCGAGACGTTGAAACGTTTAAAAAAGTGGAACGCATGTTGTACAGTTCAATGCTAGAGCAGATTTCGTATGACTGTGAAAAATGCCGCGAAAGAGTTGTACCGCGCCGCGACCGTGACCGTACCGCGACTACGCGATTTCGTTCGGTATCTACAGCAGGTCAGGTTTCGTACCGCCACCGCGACAGTGCCGCGTCGTGTCACGGTACTTTTCACAGTCATGCGAAATCTGCTCTATTGATAAATCATGACATGATGAGTGCGATATCGTTTTTCAAGAGTGAAATTTAACGTGGAATTCACGAGTCGAATCCCATAGCAAAGATTTTGTATTATTTTATTATTTTGTATGATTGTAGCCTTGAACTTCGCGCGCAGGTAATCTGTGTTTTTTGTCGAAATCAGAGCTTTCGACCATTGAATTCCACGTTACAGAATGCCTGTCGACCGTCATGCAACGCGGCCGTGGTAAAACAAATCAAATGTACAAGGCGTTCCTCGTTTTGCCCTGTTCTGTTGCGCGAAAACTCGAAGAAGGCTCACAATGGCTGTCAACGCGTACGGCAGTGAAGATGTCTAAATGTGCCAAGAAAATGACAAACTTCAAATGCTCACAAAGTGGTTCTGAAGTATTTTCGTATGATATGAAAAAACGATACCACGGCGGCGTTGCATGACGGTTCACTCGTCTGTAGCCAATCAACGCGCGTAAGAATTGAGCTATGGGATCTATTAAATACTAATTCAGTTTGTAGAAAATAACTCTATTGTTAAAACAAGCGCATGCTATATAAAAGATCCTACTTTCAAAATAATAGATTCGAAATGTTTTTGAAAGCTTATTCCTGGTGCGGGTTATGCATGAGACCCCGTTCACACGAGAACAGTACAAACCGGACCGGTACAATTGTGGTACGGTACCGCCTGTTCATACGGTACCGGTACAATTCTGGCACGTTTTGCAACAGTGTTCACACTGGACCGTGCCGGACCTAGCCGTGCCAAAATCGGTCCTGTACCGCAGGTCCCGTGTGAACGTGCCACCGTACCGTGTCAGAATTGTACCGGTCCGGTTTTGTACCGGACTCGTGTGAACATGATTTGTCAGTATGGACTTGGATCAGGCTTAACCTGAGGGTCTAGTCGTTAGGTCTTTAAGTAGTTCCCGTTCGGGAATAGACGAGAACTATCGTTGTAACCAAAGCTTAGGTGGAACATCCAGAGGGAATAGACATTTGCGCGCACAATAGCTAGTGCTAGACGTAAATTTTGATTGACGTCCATTTTTGACAAATCAGAACTTCAACCACGCATAACCTACCACGCGCATAAAGGACAATATAGCTTTTCAAAAACTCCTTCGAATCTATCTTTGTAATCAGAGTCGCATTCATTTGTTTTTGACAATTTCATCTGATAGTGTTTTGCATATGTGTTCCATGTTTTATTTCCCTGTCAGTGAATACTTCATTTCAAAAAGAAATTAACTTGCGCATTTTTTCTCCACAGAGGGAACTGTAGTAGTACCCGCTGTCAGCGAGATCGAAACAGCAATAATTTGTCAAGGCAGACGCGAAAAAATACGCTGCAAAAACGATTCTGAAGTTATAGTCGTGGTCAGTGCCTTATACGGGAGGGAAGAGCGTGGATCAGTAATCTGCCTTTACGACCCAGCCAAGATAACGCACCCAGTTTATGAAGACAAGAGTGATGATAATTGCAATACTGTTGATCTTACACAAAATATCACAGAACATTGCAACAAGAGGAGAAAATGTGGAATTACTGCTGTACGAGAGAAATTAGGAGATATATGTAAAGGCGTGTACAAATACCTCAAAATCATCTTTGCTTGCGGTCAGTATTATGATGATTTCCTTATGTATTTATTTTTAAACTTTTGGATGTCGTTTTTTGTTCTATCATTTGCAAATCGTCCAGTTACCTGTTTGGTATGGCCTGTTTTAAAGGGGCTGTGTCACGGTTATTTGAGTAAAGTCGTAAACAGCTCTAAATTTATATGTACTCATCTCCAAATCACTTAAGCAATGTAGGTAAGTTTTGTCGGCAAGAGTGCCGATTTTCATACAAATTTCGATGTAACTTCAAACATTGAAAACTGTCTATCTAATCCAAACAAGATTTCAAAAACTCATTGTTGCAACCCGTTTCCATCCGCTCTGTAATCGGCCTATGAAGCCTACAACCATGATCGCTTTGTAGTCAAAGGACAACTTAACAAACCCAGAGTAGTATTTTGGCTATCCATCAGTTATTTGGATGTTTTTACATCACTAAAAGTGTGTTAAAATCGTGCCGACACCGCTCCTTTAACTGTTCTAAATAGAGAGCAGCCGGTGTCACCCTAGACTCCATTTGATTGTGACAGGGTTCGTACGCGTCCTGGATATCCTGGAATATTCTGGATTCTCATTTCCTTCCTGGAAAGTCCTTGAAAGTCCTGGAATCTTAAGGAAAATCCTGGAAAACTCCTGGAAAGTGTTTCAACTAAAATGTGGTTGAATCTGTCGTTTCGTGAATCTGATTTTGGGCTGCAAACTATGACATCCTCCAGACTTATGTTTTTTTGGGGAGGGGGCATTTCTACCCAATAAAATCTCCTGGAGAAATAGCTACAGACTTCTTGGAAAATCCTGGATTTTTGTCATCCAGAAAGAGTACGAACCCTGTGGTGATATTGAACATCTGGAGGAGGAAGTGCTATATTTGCAACATTACACAACACAACACATGCAATAATTTTTTATCGCGAATGCATTTGGTGAAACTCATCACAGCCCTAGATGGACGTGCATCAGTAAAGTTCGTGAAAGAAAAACACTCAAATTTAATTTGTGCTGAGGGAACTACCTAACTATTGGAAGACGTGACGGACCCCCTTTTTACAAGGTGATACGTGAAAGGGGCCAGAAGCATGGAGCAATGCATGTCTTACTATTGGCTACAACGACACTCAAGAGGAAGCTGCTTTAATCGGGAGGAAACGTTTCAGAGTTTCGCATCGTTATAAATGCATTTGGGCCAGCTGACGTACTAACAGTGTGATCTGTGCATGTACTATGCATGTGAGGGAATATCATTGAACTGGAGTACCGTTACAAACTTTCAAACTAAACGAGAGTTACCTCACAAGCTAATCAAAATGCAGTCGCATACTAATCTGGCTGTAAAGCAGGTACTAACGACGACAGAATCTCAGTTCGTGTATACTGATATAGATAGACAACTATGACTTGTCTTCTCTTTTTCTTTTTCCTTTTGTTGCTCTTTATTTGCTATACAGTAAATATTTCTCTCTAAACCCTTCATGGAAATATGACTTGAGTGAAATGAGCAGCGATCCTTTTTGACAAAATTACTTTGTTGTTCTATTATATTGATGTGTTTCTGATTCTTTCTTGAATTCCATGTAACTACAGTACTTCCATTCTCAACCTTCCTTGCTTTTACGATAGAAAAATAGGCGGAACTTGACTCACCTTTTTTCATACTTCGTTTCTGCCACCCTCCCTCCGTTCAATTGCTCGAAAACCAGGGCACGGAGAACAGCGACAGCATCGTTCTCATTTTTTCTTTGCTCACGTTTTACAAGACGACTTCCCCCATATCCTTAAAGCTTGCTTGGTCAGAGCTAAACATCTTTTTTCTGCTCAATTGTCATGCGTTTTCTCAACGTTTATACGATCTCTTTGCAATCTACCCTCTTTCTGTTGTTTCTTCCAGCTTACTCTGTTTCTTAGAATACTGTTTCCCCTTTAACTCACTTTCCTTTTTTCTATGTTCCCTTTTATTCGTGTTTCCCAGACCCAAGGACTGGCCCTCCAAGAACACGCCGTCCACCGCCTACAAGTCCTAGGACACTTAGCACAACCACTGCGACGCCGGAAACCAAATTCAACCAATCACGTTGGGCCAACGCTTCAGCGCCAGTAACAAGGCCCATTCCTATGAGCAAGGAGATAAGTAAGGCTACAGATCCATCCATTATGTCTCCAACCACTTCACCAGCCATCGTACTTACAAGGAAACCAACTAAAAAGACGAAGCATAAGACTAGACCAACCAGAAAAAGACGAAAAAGAAAACGCCGGCGGAAGACTACACCAACACCTCCGACAACTGCTTCGACGTTAAGCGCATTTAGAACTCAATCAGCAACCACATCTTCATCATTTTCATCATCATCAATTTATTCCACTGTCATATCGATTATTTCTTCTATTCCATTTATTCAAACTGCTACACCAACTTTGCCTACTACTGAATACTCCGGGATTCCTTCAACCAGTGATATAATGACAACCCCTGAGTCGACAGCTCAGGGAACTGCGACAATTACTCGCAAGAAACTACTGTTGACTACATTGGAACAACTGCTGTTGTCGCTGTCATAACAGAGCTTACCAACGATCCCATGACAGAGAACTTTACAGATCTGACGAATTCTTCAGAGCGAATATTGAGAACAAAAGATCTTACGAAGCCAGGTGATGCATTTCTCATTCCTTTACTTTTCTTATCATTGCTGCATGCATTGCACCATTAAAACCAGGTAACAAGTTCACCGCTCAAAGCTTCCAGAGATTGCGCCCATTTCTGACTCTAATGGTAAGTAGCTGTCATAAGCTGCATCTCATCACACCTCTGTCCTCTACCTGGATTGATCAACAAGGTAGTAACATTGTCTTTAGTTATCTTTTCACTGCGCTTCTCGTAAGGTCTTCTCTCTTGCCTCCTTTTCTTGACAGAAGATTGATTCGAGTACAAAATTTTAGAAGATAAGATACACAGTATGAAAGGGGTAACATCAGGGAAACATCACTCAGAGAGAAGAACCAAACGCAGTTCAGCGCCTTCTACAGTTCCAGCGAGGAAATCCCCTGGTGGAGCCTAGCAGCGGCAACCCCCTTCGCCCACCTAGAGACACAACCGTGAAACCATCGAATAATTTTACGTTATTTTCATTCCACGACGATCATTTAGTGCACGATTCCATCAAAACCGGTGACAGGGTCAGCAATTTGTTTTCACAGCATGTTTTCATTTGTGGTGACTGAATTGTAACCCCAACGGCAGCAAACTTCTTACACAAAGCATTCGGGCATTTGTAGAGTTACTAATAATGTACCTCTAACTTGAAACCAATTGGAGGTACTAGTGACACTGCTAATCGGTATTTGCTATTCAGATACTGATAGCATCACATCACTACAGCCGTGTTCACATTTGCGACCTACTGACATAACGCAAGACGTTTACATTAATGTTAGCCTATTTTTCCGTCGTTATGTGACGGCATAATTGTGCGCGTTCATTCCATAAGCAGTCTTTCACTCATGACTGCTCGTGGACAATTGGAAATGCCTGACTTTAGGAGAAAGAACCACTTTTTATACTACATAATCTCTTGGGTTTTGCATGGTTAAAGGTTAATTGTATTCTTCGGTGCTGTTAGATACTTTACTTTCATTGAGTTTGATTACAAGCGAACGGGAAACGATGAATGCCCGGCCCTAGGGGACTTCCACGCAGGCAGAAAGTGTATCCAGTTTTTAAGCTTTATCATTCGATAAATTCCCAAATATTTAGCCGTATCGTTTTTTTACTGCAAGGTTCTTCATTCACCATGTTCTTTGCTTCTACAATCAAGCAGCATAATTGAAACTGATGAACATGAATTACAGTATTTAATTTGCACTGTGCGTAGTTCACAGTTTGCCTCCCAAACGATCTACAATAACTGTTAACGTTTTCAACTCACCTTTCTCTGTTGCTACTGCGGACGTTTCTTACATGCCTATACCTAACTAACATAGACCTATACTGCATGCTATATCCACAGGCTTCCCAGTTTACGTGCCTTTCAACAATACCGGAAACAAGAATACAACTCGTCTAACGACAACTGCTCCAAGGACAAAAACTACGGTCTCTATCCCCCTGAGTAACGCCTCTTGGAGTGAAACAACACCGACAGCGACGAGCGAACGATTTAGTGTTACACTAACATTGGTCACACCTCGCGTGACAAGTAACGCAACACTTTACAGCACTAGCGTGACAACAGAACCTGCAATACTTGCATCTAATGAAATGGGTGAGCAGCAGGGAAATGGGAACGTGACCATAGCTGGGCTGTTATTTGTTTTGTTTCTCCATTTGCGTGGTAAGATTTGTGTCATGTGAGGGCTTGTACTGGTGAAGCAAGGGTGGTAGCACATTGTGAGAATATACTAGAAGGGAAACTAGAACGGGTCGTTTAACTGCACCTCATGAAAAAGGAGTACCAAATCAGAAGAGCGCTGTGTTCCTATTTGGGTATTTTTGATTGTTTAGGTTTTTTGCTCGATCGTTTGTTTTTCCTTTGTCAGTCTGTCTGTCAGCTTGCCTACCTAGAATGCTCATTTAAACAGTTCATCTGTCTGCCTTTGTGCGTGTGTGTCCAACTTTTCTTTTTGTCCAAGATTTTCTAATATAAGAAATGTAAAATATGATACATAGCACGCGCAGGTCAGCAAGGTAACTATTTTTTTTTATTCCACAACGCGTGCGTTTCTCGAATTCTGATTGGCTCTCAGCCATGGGTACATAAAAGTATATACCACGGAACGCGCCATCACCAGCGCGCGCGCTAAAAGAACAACGAAAACAGCGTATGGCTGCCGAACTCGCGCGCTGTGTTTGTATTTATTTTTGCCTTTTTGTTGTGGTATAAAACAAATGTCCTCTGATTTTCCGTGGTATGTCCTCTTATATACCACGGAATGACGTAATAAAGTGGTCAAATGTTGTGGACTCACGAGGCGCAGCTTCGCACGCTTCCTCTCAAGAAAAAAAAAGGCCAGACACTCAGGTGGCAGAGGTGTTGAAGAAGATATACGTTGATTTAGAAAACTGTCAAGCTTCTTGCTCACCCTTACGTGTTACTGAGAATAGCTATAATGAAGGAGTCGTCACCATTTTTAGTATCAATTTTCCAGTAAAGTTTCATTTAGATGACGAGAAAGACAACCAAACGAACGAATTCGAACGGCTCTTCGGAGTCACAATTGTTTTTTTTCCTGATGACGCAGTATGTTAAATAATTCAAAATGCGTTTCATTGCTTTCATGCAACGAAGTAGAAACCTTCTGCCTTCTGAAATATCCAAGACCTCGATATATACAACTGGGGAAGCATAGATTCCAAAGGGTGACCCTTCTAGTAGGTATTCCCTCAATGGGGGGTCACCCTCCTTTCATTAGTACAAGCCTTCAGTACATCGCGCATATCGTATCTGCTATTGTACATAATCGTGAATGTTTAACCACCCTAAGCGTGCTGAAACGAACCCAGTCTGTTGCTGCTAGAAAATAAGGAAGGTGTATAATAGATGCTTTATATCTCTATACCTGGTGGTATAAGATTAAAACATGTAATCCCAATGTGGCTGCCATATCAATAACACGTTTGACCGGCAATTCCTGCCCAATGAATTGTACTAAAATTTGACAACTAAGGCGTTCTAAATTCAAACGGAGCGAATTCATTGAACTGTGAACTGCGTGCCATAGCCAGATTTTTGCTGGTCAAAAATTCCATTGCTACTTGTCGTTATAAGTTCTTGTCGTGAAAGTTTTCAAGAGCTGACTGGATTTGTTTCAGCGAGCACGTTTATAATGTCCTTTGAGTTTTCATAGAGCGGATCTCACATGACTGTCAAGACTTGTTATGTAATTACGATTGCTTTTCGTTCTCATTGGCTACTCGTTTTTCTCAGCCAATCAAATTCTGTAGTAAATACAATTGTGTAATTACTTAGTAATTGCTTCGGCTTGTGATTGGCTGAGAAAAAAGCCATTTAGGAGCAAGTTGTGATTTTTCTTGATTCTGATTGGCTAGTGATTGCTCAATTGCAATTGCTTTCACGACAGTTATGTGAAAACCGCTCTATATGCATGGCAGTGTTCACATTTGCATGGTACTCCTTGCTAGTATTGACAAAATAGCACGAACATGCTTGACCTGCACAACAACACCGCCTGGCACCTAGAACTAAACACGACACAAGCATGTACCAGTACCAAGCAGCTATAGTATAAACCAACTAATGGTCTATTACAAATCCTGCATTCTGATTGGCTGAGCTACTAATGGTCTATTAGTGATAGACCGTGCCTGGCAAAACCACCGCCTTTCTTTGCAAGAAAACTTGATTTTTTCAACATAAAATAATGGAATTCATTTCCAAAACTGACCAACTAGTTGGTTTATACTAAAACAATTAGACCTCTCGTCCTCATGTGCTATGATATCAATAGACCATTCGGCCTTCAGCCTCATGGTCTATTCATCATAGCACATTCGGCCTCGAGGTCTAATTGTTAAATATCATCCTAAACCGGCCGATAGACTCGATATGGGGTTTCGCACCGTAGAAAGGCATACGGGGGGTGCGCTAAATGATCCCTCGGAATTTCCAACAGAATTATCTGTTAGATGGATTGGGCTGTCCCATTTAATATCCGTTACCACGCTATCGAGGAACCTAGAAGTTTTGTGCTGGACCCTGCAGTGTCCACATGGGCAGTTGTTTTTGGCCATAGAATTTCCCCAGAGCTTTTCGTTTTTACCCCAGAGTTTCTACAGGTTACTAATTTGCAACTTTGGGATTCCCACAGATGCCATGGGAGAACTTGAAATTTCCTCAGCTTCGTTTTACCCCAGAATTTCCACAGGGTATTAATTTGAAACTTTGGAATTCCAACAGAGGCCACGAGAGAACTTGAAATTTCCTCAGGATTCCCTTTAAATTTCCTCAGGGAAATTCTGCACGAGTTGCCCATTCGCGATATCTTGGAGTTTTTAGAGGCACTGATCTCGGAAAATCTTGCATTTACCATTCCTCATCCCTCATATGGCCTTCTTGTGATGCGCTTTGAGCTATTGATTAAACTAATACCTATAGCAGCCATAGATTTTTTAGAAAGAGTTTCTCCTGCCCCCCTCGCCAATCATACAGGCCTGTTAAGATAATTAAGTTGTACTTGTAATGGCAATAAATATATTTGCTGCATTTAGCCTTCAAAGACAGGGCTTTTGTATAAGATGCTGTGGATAAAACTGATAAGAGCAACAAACGGGAATGTACAACCGTATCATGCATGCCTATCGCAATGCAATGCAAACGATTGCCATATTTCTATATACTAATTACGATTTTGAGACGGCAATTCCACAAAATATTGACGGCTAGTTGGGAGAAAATATGTTCACGTATTGGGCGGAGTCGCGCAGCGACGGAGCCCAATACGTGAAAATATTTTCTTCCAACGCCGTCAATATTTGTGGAATTGCCGTCTCAAAATCGTAATTAATATTGTATCGCGATTCTTGAAGATTTTCTGGAGGAAATGGCAAGAATAGTGCTATTTATTGTCGATTGAAATTTCAATTCTCATTACATTTACGCACGATCTCACGCAATCACATGGGCTTTTCGCACGAGCTCGAGCATTTTCTGTTTACATTTTTCCATCTTTTTCGGCGAAAAAAATCTCTTTTTGCCATAAGATATTGCTAGAAATATAGCTAAACGTTATTTCTAACTATTGACAATGAAATGAAACATAAATTCGTGCGAAAAAAGTTGAATTTTGCTAGCTCTTTTTGAGCCGTCAATACCACAAAATATTGACGGCTCACAACAACACAGAGTGGCAGGGTGAATCGCGATACCATTGCTAATTCATGTGCTGCTAACAAGTAAGGTAAGTGCGGATGCGTGTAAAATGTTGTAAATGCTGCACGTTCTTTTCATATTAAAATTAGCAGTTGATCTCATTTGCACAACATCGTCAAAATCATTAAGATGGACGTCATAAATTTACACGTAATCCTCGCATGATTTTCTTTTTTGTAATGCCAATTTACCGGAGCCCATGAGCAGGACCAGAAAACATACTGATTTCCCTAGGTTCCAGTAAATAAGTGTTTTATTATAATACCAAAAGGAACAAAACAAAAACAGAGAAATAATGAAGAGTTTTACGAGAATGAATTGTGCAAAAGCGCGCGCAAATGTGGTGGATTTTGGTTTCCGGTTTAGACATTTTTTCAGTCACGTGTGACTTCCGGTTTTGTTATTCCCGGTTAATAAAACATATTACTCGACTTCGTCTCGGGAAACATCGAGATTCTCTGGAAAACAAAACTCGCTGTTTCTCTCGGGAGCAGTCATTAAGTATATACTGTTGCCCTCTCAGTTGTCGACAGGGAAACAGTCGGATTTCTTCACGCTCACGTGATACACTCTCGACTAAAAATATACTAGAAAAAATGAACTTTGACACTTGGTATATAATAATATATTATTAATCATTATTTACGTCAGAAATGCATATTCAAGTGATAGAAAACGCACATGCATTCCGCGCACCACACGCTAGTGTGCCTCTAAATGTTTCTGTTCCACAGAAAATTCATCTGCTTATGTCGCTGTGTTCGTCGTTAGCGCGTTATGTGCCGCATTGATCATGGGCGCCGTCTTCGGTCGCTGGTTGTACCTGAAGCGAAGAACGAAGTCCCAAAAATTTGCTGTTCTTCACAAGCCTAAACGGTTCTTCAAACCTCTACGTCGGACTCTAAGGGAGGACAACAAAATGGACATACGCGTAGTAAAGCCCCAATAGAGGTGAATATGAGTGAGGACGGGATGGAAAGACCTGGAAAACAGTCCGATGTGATGGTCACCACTGCTGACATGGATAGAGGACACACAAGCAAACATCTCAATACTCTTGAAAGGTGAGTGGAGATATACATACATTCAATTTTATTAAGACACACTAGCCATACACAATTATTAAAATACAATACCCACTTTTTTCCAGATGTATTAGATTTAGAAAATACTTAAAATAAAGTTCAGTATACCTCCGTTAATGAAGCCGAAAATATTTGGCGATTAAATTGAGTCAGGGACTGCGCCGTCTTGGCTTCTGAGGGGAGGCTGTTCCAAAGCACTGCACCACTGTACTTAAATAGCGCTGCGTACAGATTCTGAAATTAGATCACGAGACTCAGACTAACAATCCCTCTGAAATCCCATTCAGAAGGATCGCGCTCGAAATACGAGCCATGGTAAAGCTCTGCTATAATGAGTGGAACTACCAGTTTGCCAATTCATTTTGTATCGTTCTTTAGAGAGAAAACTGAGAAAATGTGAGGAACGTGTATTTGTTTGTCTGAGTTTTTAATTAGTGTGACGTCATCTGTGCGCAGCGTTATTTTTATTGGCCTAGGAAGTGCTAGGTCTGTCTCTAGGTTCCTTAGGTTATATGACTTGGGCTAGGAATGAGTGATACTGTTGTACTTGGCTATCTTGCACCTCTTGTATAGATGAAAAAATGCAGATTTCGTATGAGTTTGAAAATGCACGGGAAAGATCTCGTTATCTTGCTCACGAAGCCTTCTCGTGAACATCGAGCCAATCACTTCGTACGAAATTGACTGATCAGCCAATCAAAACGCTATGACATGACAGTACCGTGTCCGCGCCTTAACGTTTTCACAGTCTTGCTTGATCTCCCGATTTCTTTCACGTTCGTCATTAGCCGTTGCCTGATTACATGCAAAGGAGGTTGTCTTTATGCGCGAAAACCCGGTCCAAATGCAGCCTTTAGGAAATTCAAGAATGCGCATCCTTTTAACGGTAATATTACCCATCCTTGTGTTTCAGTTATGGAGAAGGCGAAGAGCCGGGTGGCTCCAAGGGTGAAAGTTCTAGCTTTTATGTCAACCCCATGTACGACCAAAATCGACAGAATGGGGGAACTGTTGTTGCTCGTGTGGAGCAACTGGTAACCAGCGAAACGAATCGCACCGCCTGAGCAATGCATCCGACGGTCGAGCAGGGACGTTTGGCTCGCCAGTCAAAACCCCAGCCAGTCCAGGTGAGAAACAGCGCATGCGTGCCAATAGCGTTGGAAACATATCACGTGGTCATCACCATCATAGCTTGCCACGTCGTCATCCAAGCACCGGAAATGTTTCAGCCGGAAACGTATCGGTGCATCAAACTCCGCAGCCGCAGAGAGGCGGGCAGCAACAACAGCAAAATATATTATATAATGCGCCTCAAATCCAACCTTATCAAGGGCAATCACAGGGGCAGTACCAAGGTCAACCTGGGGCAGTAGCTCAAGGGCAAGGCGGGAGTGGTATAACCTCCGCACAACAGGTCCCGCCGGGTGGGATACACCCTCTTGCGCAACAGCAACAGCAGCAGATGCACCAACAGCAGCTACAACAACAGCTACAACAACAGCTACAGCAGGGACCTATGATTAGAGGCTCCATGCACAGGCCTTCCCAAGGACCAGGCACCCTGGTTCCCAAGGCCCAGGAAAGACACTACAGCAGGGAAGAACCCGTCCTCCAAGCCCTTATGAGTACGGCAACACTGGGAAGGATATGGTTGGCCCTAGTGGTTCGCGCACCCAGTCCATGCCAAGACTAAATGCTGGGATGCCACCAAATGCGCGGATGGTTATGAACCAAGACGGAATGAATCAACAAGGATTTGCGATTACTACGAATCCTAATTATTCTCAATCGGCTGGAGGCTCGCGCTACAGGCAGGGAGGAGCGCCCTCAGTGGATCCACGAAACGCAGGCAAGTCTCAGCAAACCCCGCAAGGAATACGCAAAATACCCGATACCGGGTATGAAAGTACAGGGTACCGGGAAGAAAAACTTCTAATGCTTCTTTATCGGAATTCGTTTCGCCTTTAGATACCTTGCAAGGGGTTGGTAAATCAAACCTGCGTAGTTCGCTTCGAAGCAGTACTCGTTCCGCTAGGGAGGGGTCAAATCCTGAGGGGAATTCCCCTGTTCCCCCGGACCCTGGTAGTGATAGCTCGGAAGATGACTTGTATAGCATTGTTGCCAAGGGAACCTATGACTCTGTTGTTCCCGATCCAAACCTAACGCAAAGATCTGCGTTGGCAAATAAAGAAAGCCACAGGAGGTCTGGTGGAAGTGATGGAAGCGGGAGAAAACAGACAAAATTCGCTGGACGAGATACCGCTGTTTGAATTTTAGCAATCGGGAATATTAAAATAGGCTTTATGAATATTGTTTGATAATTTGAAAATTTTTATTACAATTTAGATACGTAATGTGAATATGAAGTTTGGGTTCAACGTGTTTGAATCTGGCATTCAAATAACGAGCTTTGTGACATAGATTATGAATGGAATGACCTTCAGGCGCTTAGATCTTTACGATCAAAACTTCCCGAGCGAAATGTCACAAATAGGACCGAAGGCCGAATGCAACCCCTCAATACAAAATATCCATTTATTGTTTCAAGTTCACACGAGCAGATTTTAGCTATGATTAAAGTTCTCTTGAGCATCCCTTCTTTGCTCGAAAACGTAGTTCTTATTCTGATGCTTTATATCATTAAACAGCTGTAAAAATCCACTTCGCATTTCCATCTTCTATCTTTCCTTCTTCTGTCTCATTTAAACTGGTAAGGCGGACTGTGTTTTCCACTCTAGCTATCCACACTTTCACACTTTAACCTGATTGGTCGATAAACTCACCATCTTTGCGCTGATTTGTTAAAAGCGTCACGCCGCTGATTGGTCGGTGGCTTTGTGATATGCATGCTGATTGGAGAGATTTTTCTTAGCACTCAAAATAAGCACATTAAAACTATGCACGCATGACGTCTCATTCACTAGCTCACCGCTCTAGAGAAGGCTGGGCTCATGTGGAACGAGTTCAATTTTCAGTCACTCGGTCAGAAATTTCCTTAATTAATTCCAAATATTCATCCGAAATTATAAAGTTAGACTTCGACATGTGGATGACAGGCCTTCGAAAAAAAAAGTGCGACTGAATCTCACTCACTTTTAACGCCTTTTCCGGGTCTATGAATTTCCCATGTTTCTGAAGTTTCCACATGCAGTTGTTGTAAACCAAAAGTTTTCTGCTGAGACAATAAAACTTTCCAACAGGTTTCTCTCCAAAATATGCGGTTGTCATCAGCGAAAACGTTTTGGTGGAGCAGCATTTGAAAAGTCATTGGAATTTTGTACCAAAACAACCTTTTTAACGATAGAAACGAATGTCACTGTATCTTTACTCGCACATACCAGATCAACATGTCATTAAACGCGTACATGCCTTATGACTTAAAGTTTGGATTTACCGTGTTCCTGATCCAATGTGGTCTTCCGCATACAGAAAAGTCATGCTTGCCAAAAAGGAAGATTATTGGAAAAGTGCAGTTTAGTCTATCCATGCATAATGAGATTCATCTCGATTTTGCCTTCTTCGCATGACCCTGTTTACTGTGACAAAACGGCATGGCGAAAACCTATTCAACCTGCAGACATACCGATGCATGCGGAAACTTCGTTCCCTACACTCTATGTAGGTTGTATTTGGTAAAGCTGCCGCTAGGAGTCAATGTTTTGAACCATTCCTTCTTTCTGCATTTGGATGTCTTCGATCCAACCTGCCGTGTTGCCATGGTTGTGGCTTTCTGCAAACGAAGAGATGTCCAGATGAATCTTACTAGCTCTGGGTGGATTTAACACTCACAGGGAATTTCTGCAGAAACACATTCACTGGAACAACTGAATTTCTCATGGCAAAAGTTTGTGAAGTGTTCGGATTTCCCAAGGCTATCCATGTGAATTCCGAACACTTCCTTGAATGAAATTCAGCTTGTCCCATCGATTGGTTTCTGCAGAAAGTTCCTGAGATTTTGGTCTGTTGTTCCAATGATCATCCAATCCAATATCATTTCAGTTTCATTTCCAAATGTTCTTGTCATTATATAACTGAAAGAACTTTGCAAGGGGACTAGGGGTTTGAAACTGGATGACGTTCAGGGGAACACGCACGTTTCTGACAATTTCCGAGTTGCAAAGCAATGCATTTTCGATGTTTATGAAAACTAAGACGTATAGCGTCCACAGCTGAAATTCATTTTTTCTTTCCTTCTCTATTCTAGAAATCACAAATTGCAACGGTTATCAAAATGGGGATAGCTACGACGAGGGGGACACAGTCGGCCCGCTTGCCAGTTTTAAAAACAGCTTCTCACGAAGATGTCTACCTTTTTCTAACCTGCCATACGCAACTCTTCTAGCTGATAGGACTGTTTCTTCAATTTCAATTTCCCTCTTATTCTAGAGGAATACAGGACCAAACACTCAGAACTCCCTTGCTAGCAGGAATCTCTCATTAGGCGAGCAAATAAACGAGAAAGAGAAACCTTGTTTCTTTGCGACAGCAATTTTTGGGTCTTTCTTGGTGTTGCAAGATGTATTGTGTTTTTGTTTAGAGCTATTGTATTCCATCTTATTGTTTCATTCTACGGTCTTTTGTCTTCTATTGTCTTTATGCCTCTGGTACCTTGCACACCAAGAAAGAGCCGCAATTTTCCGATCTGGTTTGGTCCTGCATCTCTAGCCAGCGCGTTCCTATGAGTTTTAACACTTCCATTCCTAGACGTGATGACAGAGCGGAAATGACCAAAACTGAAATGTCTAACTTTGCCATATTTCAATATATAAGCTCAGATTCCGTATACAAAGAGTTTCTATGGCTAAAAGCTTAATTCCAAATTTTAAGAAAATTGAAGAATATGAATTTTAGATATGATTGAGCAAAGTTTGCATAATTCCTGATCAAAGTACTAATTCTCCCATAAAATGGCACAGAAACCAATGTTTAAAGCCTAATATCTCAAAGACAGATCCATTAGAAAAAAGTCATTTTTGATATTTTGTTTTTAATCAGATAAGGAGTCTGTATGCAGAAAATCAAGCTTCTCTGAGCTAACCTGACCTTATTATTTGAAATTTAGTGGTCTAAGCAGGTCATTTCCGCTCTGCCAGACGTGATGAATATAAAACTTCTCCCGACCTTTCGATGCATTTATACCAAAAAATGATGAGAGTTGATATAGTGATCTGCTCGGTGATGATGAATTGATCAAATGCCAAATCCCTCGATCGTAAATAAAATATCTAGTTTTGACACAGTTCATACCAAGATCTGAATTACTATTCAGATCTTGAATTGAAAGGTGTTAATGATGGCAGATGGAAGTTACTGTCTCCTGTTCACGTCTGGAGAGATCTCTACTAGCAGGAGTCTTAAAATAGTCTGGGAAAACTAAGAGGAATTTGTTTAATACAGACATTGAATAAGGTACAAATGAGTTCTTTAAACGCAACGCAGCAAACTAGGAGAATCGGGCGATGAACTGGATAACTTCTCCGTTTTTTATATTGGGGAGTGTTATATTTTCCTGAGAAATTAGTTGATTTATCATTAGAATTAGGCGTGTGAATTAACAAAGATAAAATGGAAGAAACGCAAGCAAAGCAAAACCAGCTTATAATCTCCATCCACAGGCAACGGCTCGCCAAAAATAATCATTTTTATTAGCGCGTTTGCCAAGTTCGTGCTGAGCACCTGATTATTCGACCGCCATAATTCGGACGCTGCGACGACGGCAACGAGGACGTGAACTCGCCTTTGCATCCGAGATAAGCTAATACCGAATTTACATTAAAATGGTTTCATATGAAACATAAATGTAACCGCGTTCTCGCCAAACCGTAATACTTAGCAAGTTAACGTCCTAGTTCAGAGATAATCGATTGAAATGCATTAGAATTTGTAGCGTTGCATGTGAGGGCATTTTGTTCTGGAGAAAAGAACAGAACAGAAGAACGAAACAAAAAAAAAAGCTTTGTTTTAACTCGAAACAGAAAACCTTGATTTAAATATAAATGTCAGGGTAGCCCTGTTATCAACAGGAGCCCTGAGCACTAATAGAAATCTACAGTCTCTGACGTTGTCGTCTTAGCAGCTAAAACGAAGAAGACTTTGGCAACAAACTGATCTAGGGTTTCGCGAGGAGTTGCCTGTGGGATTTTTGCGCGTCTCTAGTAAATGCCATTTAGGCTTAAGCAGATTCAGGCACGACATTTTGCACAGCAGCAAAAAAGATGGTAAAGAAAGGAAGAAATATGACACACAAGAAGTATACTGCACATATTGGACATAGACGTGCTAATACAAAGGTAATTTGACGATTGCATGACGAGGATCATTTCGCCACAGATCATTTTCCGTTTTTTTTCAAAATCAGCAAACGGGATGTCACAAACACTATTCTAGTGTTAAGTACGTGTCGGATGAAATCGTGAAAAGGAATGAGTCCTCATTGTATCCAACAACGCCCTAAAATTAACAATGGGCTGTTCCATAAAAAAATGTGCCCCCCCCCCCCCCCCCCCCCCTACCGAGGAACTCCAAATTTTCAAAAAAGCTCTCCAGACTTCTGTAACAACCCCTGTGGAAATTCCTCATTCTCTTGTGTGCCTGTGGAAATTCCACAGTTGCAAATGAATACCCTGTGGATATTCCAGGGTAAAATGAATGACCCTGTGGAAATTCCAGGGTCGAAATCGCGGACCCCGTGGAAATTCCAGGATCAAAATCGAGAACCCTGTGGAAATTCCAGGGCCGAACACAGCAACCCTGTGGATTTCCAGGTTCATCGATATGGGGGTACAATGTTTTTGGAACAGCCCAATACTGTTAAAAGAGCGTGCAATGTTTGCTCGCGCTCGTTTGCCCTAATTCTGGGCCGTAACCACTATCGAGGAACTCGAGTACATTGAGCATTATTTGTTTAATCGTGAAGATTTTATTAGATGAGCGTTTAAACGCCGCTCACGAAGCTAATTTATAAACGTCTCTGCGGCTGCAACGTTTAGTCTCTTGGGACATTTGATTTAGTGTGAATTGGGCCTCGATATAAAAAAGTGAAATGGAGAACAAGACAAATAAAAAACAAAGTGATGATTGCATGCCTTAAGTTATTATGATAGAACGGGTTCCAGATGAGTGCCGAAAAGTATTTGTATTTGTGTTTACTTTGCATTCTCACTTGTGATCAACTGACGAGGAAGCCATTCAGCAGCAACTTTTATTCTCTCGTTCATGATTGGCTAGGTGTATTGTTCTTAGGGGAGCGGTTATACATTTGTACTACAATAGAACCCGATTTTATCGCGGGAGGTGGTAGGTCCCGGGTTGTACCACCCCACCAGTTGTTTTAATGCTCAATTTATCCGTGCATAAGTAAGGGATGTTGGATGTTATTGCATGGATGTGCTGCTCTCGCTATAAAGAAGACGCTGCTGAGACAATCTTTTGTATTCATTTGTTATTTTACGAGATTTTCTCACAGTTAAAAATGGCCATTTTTTCCTAAAAGAAGGTTGGCTGCGGCATACACCACCCAACCGGGTCCCATTCGAGTACAGATATTTTGACCACTTCACTTACTGCAGTCATCTGAAATTCGCTCTAAACGAAATCCGACAAAATTAAAATGTACATGTCTATAGCTTACTGCTTGTTAAATTTATGTTACAGTTTGCCCGAAATTGTGTAAAAACTAACGACAGTCAATAATATAATTTTCTTTGGAACAAGCCAGACATCAAATTGACACTATGGCTAAACGATTTTTTTTTTCACAATCCTACACTACAAGTTTGGATGGAACCTTTGTAAAAGGTGTTGGTTTGTTACCGGATTATTATCCGATTTATTTTCAGGTAGGTCCGGGCTGGTCTACGCTATCAAACTCTACAGAATGCGGCTGTGCACAGGTTAATTAAACTTGATTTATCACGGGCATCCCTAAAGGCAACAATGCGGAAGTGTTATCGGTCACTTTAGACTGCTTGCAGTCCCTTGCTCGGGGGACGTCCGTAATAAGAGGGTAAAAGTCTTACTTCGCGCGCGCCTAGTACTGTGCATTTATGCCGGGGAATCCCCCTGTGGTGCGTGCTTATCGTGACGTAACCCTGTGGTGCGCGCTTATCGTGACGTGACCCTGTTGTGCGCGCTTATCGCGACGTGACCCTGTGGTGCGTGCTTATCGTGACGTGACCCTGTGGTGCGTGCTTATCGTGACGTGACCCTGTGGTGCGCGCTTATCGTGACGTGACCCTGTGGTGCGCGCTTATCGTGACGTGACCCTGTGGTGCGCGCTTATCGTGACGTGACCCTGTGGTGCGCGCTTATCGTGACGTGACCCCGGCATAAATGCACAGTACTAGGCGCGCGCGAATTAAGGACGTGACCCCAGCATAAATGCACAGCACTAACGTGCACTAGGCGCGCGCGAATTAAGACTTTTAACCTCTTATTACGGACGTTCCCCGAGCAAGGGACTGCAAGCAATCTACGGTCACTTTAATGACAGAATTTTGTTTTTCAAATTGCTTTCATACACTAAGAACAGTTAAATGGCAGGCAGATGTAAAACCCGCTTGCCGACGTCAGTTTCCTAAAAATCAGTAAATGATGGCAAGCAATAATTTTAAATACTAGAAATACCTGAAAGATATGGGAATGCTCGGAGCTATGGCAGTAAAATCAGACAATGAGGTATCGTTGAAATGTTGTAGACTGTAAAGGTGCAGTTTCTTTAGCCGGAAATGTTTTGGGGTTTTATCTACAAATATTGAATTTCTCTCGGGCGCCTAGATCTAGTTCGGAACGGTTTGGTTGACGTAAGAGCTGGGTTTCGTTGTAAGCTAAATAGAATTATGACGGTTGTTCACTTGCTCAGCTAAGTTATCGGTCTCACAAATTTACGGGCATCACTTTGAGTGGTCTCGAGAGGTTTAGATAAAAGCTAAATCTTGCATTGACTAGGTGTAGCTCCCGCTAAGTGCCAACGTCAGCATGAACAGAAATGTAAGCAAAGTATCTCAAAGTAAGACTTCAATATTTCTTGACCTACTATGGAACTAGCGCTAACACAAATTGTGAACCTTGTCCTTTGATAATTTTCACAATTTTCACTTGTTTGCTTGACCAACTGGAAACTCGCGAGCCTAATGAACACCCTAGCTGAATTCTGATAAACATTGCTCGACCGTAATTAAAACTACGTGTCAGTTATCGAAAACGCGAACTCTGAGGTCAAATGTCATTTGAACAACGTCAAGAATGCATATGGACATGAACATTGCTACCGGGACATGAAAATTGTCTATACTAATATCTCGCGCATGTACGGCGCATATATTGACCGCTGACCTCACTTTTGAGAGGGGGTAGATGATTTTGTGGACATGAAAAAGACATGAAAAATCACCTCTCACGCATGTAACGGCAAGAATAGACTTGCTCTCCGCTCGCTACGCTCGCTCCGAGCAACAATTTCGGGCATGATGCTCATTTTAATGTTTAAAAACATGACACTCTTTATACAGCGCATTTTAGATGACTATAATATACTCACTCCTATACTAGGTTTTGTTGAGAATTGATGTAATATCACTTTGCGATTGGTTTAAATTCAGACGTCATTTTAAATGCCGTCAATTTCAGTTATGTGATCGCCTGCGTAAGGTTAACCCTAAGGGAGTCTGCCAGTGACAAGTTACCATTTCGGCCAAAGAGATATATACATGTGAGATGTTCCTTGTTACTGTAACCTCACTCTGTGAAATATTTTCGGTGATGACTGAAGCTCGCAAAATCTGTTCCACGCCGAATTTAATTTAATTTAATTTCTTTTGGCACAGCCGGTGCCAAACCTGTTAGAGGTTTTCATTGAGTCCCAAGATGATTTCATCACGTCCTCGCAGCTTGTCGAAGCGTCACCCTCAACTGTCTCACACATCGAGACGCCTCAAGTGGTTCACATTATTTTGCAGAGAAAAGCCTTGTACGGAATATAATTGATCTTCGAAAGTCAGCCAGCACGCATTCGTTTTGCTGATCCCTAAGATAAATTGCCCTCTGGGAATCGTTATAGCACAATCGTGATGCAGATTCATAAGTGCAAATTCAGTTTTTCAAAAATGACCTGAGCTCAAATGGGAATATTTACATTGTTTTTGCCAATAAGAGTTTCATAGAACTCATACGTCTGCGCTGCAGAACTTTCTCCCGGTCTCACTGGTTTACAGGTCGTCAAATGCGCGCACCTACAACTCTAGACTCCCCGCTCTCGTTTTTCACGTGATTATTATCGTTTTTGCCCGTTTCGAGATTTCCGTTTCTAGCACGTGTTACACCTTTAGCAGATGTTACACCTTTTGACGTAGGCAAATCCTGATTACGATTCTTGCAGAATATGTTCTTGAACGCTCGCCGATAATCCCTAAGAAACGCAAAGCATATCAAAGGGCCGAGCGCTGCATTTGAGAAGAGCAAGTAATAAAGTGAAAAATACACGTCTTCATTGAATTTGATATAATGGTTCCGATATCGGTCAAGTCGAATAAGCATCATATATAAATACAGAGGCATATAACAGACAGTATAAAGCATTAAGGAAGATAGAACCAGACCGGAAGCAGCCTTAAAGGTTTGAAGTCGTTTTCTTTGGTGGGTGTTATCAAGGTGGATTCGTACCCTAGAGTGTTTGAGACTTTGCAAAATTGCAATATTTATGCCAAGAACGGAAACTACAAGTGCCAGTAAAGTACAATTCATGGCAACAGAATATGAGGTTATGGTTTTGGTATCTTTATAGGAGCAGAACGTTGAAGTGCTCGTTTTGAAGAGACGGAATCGAATCAACGCTGGTGTCATTAGTAAGCCTGGCAGGACCCATGACACGCAAACGAGCAAAGCCGTATATCGCAGGCGAAGAAAAATCACTAATGTGGAAGTTACAGCCCTGTAGCGCTCAACAGAAATAATAAAAAGAGTAATTAGTGAGACCCACGGTGACAAACTGATGAAGTATCCATAGAGTTTGCAAATTATATTGTTAAGGGGGCTATATCCCCATTTCCAAGTCCAAGCCCCAGTAAGAAAACCGTCGAGCAAATATGAAGGTTGAAGAAGAAGTGTAAGTATATCAGAAAAAGACATGTTTGCTATAAACATGTCCATACTCTTACGAGTGGCTTTTTTTCTGTAGACCAGAAAGATAACGATTGCGTTGGAGACTACACCATAAATCACCACGACGAACAGCGGAAGGGTCAGCATCAATATTCGTGTGGTCATTTGGTAACCGCCAGTGTTAGTATACTCGAGCTTCGAGCTGTTAGAGAACTCAAAAGAAGTGTTGCTGAACAGTTGGGCAGACATTGTTAATGTTATGAAGTGACACCTGCAGGCTCTACTGATGGTTGATAACTAGAAGAATGTCGCAAAATCCTAGACATAGTGTCCAGTATTGCTGTGCTGCTAGTTTTGCCTTGTCTAAGGCTGTTCTGATAAAATAGAAAGAAAGAAACACTTAAGTATGTCTAACAAAGGGCAACAGCTGACGTTTAATCATAGTTGACAAAGAAAGATATTTGTGCATGATGTGTGGCTCGATTCAAAATTATTTTTCAGAATTTACCTCTGTGTCAACAAAGATCGCTTTCCAGAAATGAAATTTGGGTTTTTTTCGAATCTCAGCGGCCACATCAAGCAATAACTCTGTCAATATAGTTATCGATCGCTTCTCGATCAGTTATCTTTTATCTAACCTGGTAAAAGGAATTTCGCCACTAGCTTATTATGTGAGCACAGCAGGCTCCTATGTTTTCACTCTACATAATTTGACCCCCTTCATCAATCAATCGCTTGATTTCCCCTCCAAATTTAATATGCAGATGCATACGAAGCCATTGAAATTGCCTTAGGATACAGTAAAAACAGGTGTTTTGGGGACTCAGGCTGATTTTGTTCTTGTATATTGGGTGTTTCCTGCAAAATCAAATACTGCATACACTACCAACAGTCAAATAAAGAATGTGATTGGTAGAAAGGTGACAGTCATTTAGTAACAACAATTAGTCAAGTCTTAAAGGCCATCACCAACCGGGAGCCTTTGCGCCCTGTTTTCTTTTGTCTTCAAATTGATCCATTGTTTTTCGGGTGCTCTGATTGGCTAAGAGTCCGCAAAGGCTGTCGGTTGGTGATGGGCCTTTAAAAACAATTGCTAAATGTACCCTGGAATTCCTGCTGTAGAACTGTGTGTGCATGATCTAGCACATTATATTGATCTCCTCGGTACTCTACCACACAGTGGGTCTCGTATCCAACTGGCAGCAAAAATTTTTATACAAGAACAATTTTCATTTTTCAGGCTGCATGTGTTCTTTGTAAAAGGGACCTTTTTGACAAAATTTCAGCCTGAGTGTTCTTAAACCACTTGTTCTTTTATGCGGTTTTTACTGTATTAAATACAGATGACAAATTGTATTCAAAATTGCGCTTCCCTATATTATTATCATTTATTTGTTGTTAATATTTTTCTTTTTTTGTACTGCGGGCCGTGCACGGCGAACCTATCCCTGGGATACCGGTTCTTTGGCCCCGTTCGCTGCAAAATATTTCGGGTATCTCGGCACTTCACAGAAACAGCCACGAGAGATGCGTTCTTAAAATATTGAGGTGGGAGTTGCAGGAAAAAATGCCTCGTATAATAATAATAATAATCGTTTATTGCAACACCATGGCAGTATAAACTGAATTACAGTGAGGGTCAGCAAAATAAATACATTTACATGGCCTTCAATTGTTCTACCGTTGTTGCAAGGCTGACAAATGGCTGGTGATTTATGGCGGGTGACAGGTTCTTTAAAAAAAATCAATTCCCAAGCGTAATATCCTATAAACGTCTACAATAATTGCGTTCAGTTCCAGTGCTCGTTTTTAAGCCTCCGCCCGACCTCCGCCCGGCCTTTTCTGCTGTTCTAAATGTATAACAAAAACGACTCTGTTTTAATCGTTAACGTTTTGATTTAAAAAGGTTAACATTTTCATATACAAGGATTTTTATTGCTTGTTTTCATAGTTCTATTCCCTGTGCGAAGCTTATTCTAATCTTGCAAAGATTTTTCATAAAATCTGCCAACAAAGAAAACAATTTTTATATCAAGAAATTACGCAAGAAAAGGCGCACTTCTCACTCGTAAGACCATCATTAGAGTATGCGTCTTCCTCGTGGAGCCCGTTTGCCGACGCTGATGCGGAGCAGGTGTAGAAGAATGCCGCCCGTTTTTTGTCCTAGGTGACTACTCCATCAAGTCGAGCACAACCCAGTTAGTCAAGTCGCTAAATTTGGACACCCTTGAAAATGGGCGCTTGTTACCAGACGACTCTTCTATACAAACTTAACAATGGCATTGTAAATTGTCATCTGCCTGGTTCTATAGCTCGCACTAACAGTCTTAGATCTACACGTAGACACTCCTGGCATGCCAAGTCAAACCTGCTGTCCTTCAGCTACTCATTCTTCCCAAGAAGAATTAGAATCTGGAACTCCTCGCTAGCACTGTTGTCTCCTCGAACACTCTCTCTGGCTTTAAAGAGACCGCCTTGCCTTCAATACGGGCATTGAAAGTGCCAGCCCACGTTCGGAGGCTATAAATCGCCCCTTGACCGCCCTTCTAGTATTAGAGGAAGCTATCATAGGAGTATCATGTCTAAGTTCTAAATTTAATCTTGGCACAAACAAAAAAATGTTCCTTTGCGTATAGCTTTCAACACTCATCTGTAATCCGCTAGTTTATAAGTAAGCATTTTCCCAAAAAGATATGTATACATGACATGTCCCTTGTTGCTGTGACCTCAGTAATATATACACAATGTAAAACGTTCTCGGTAAAAAGTCAAGCTTACATAATCTGTTGCTCGTCGAATCATAGTTATGGTTAGGAAGCCGGCAAACTTCAAATGGTCAACACAATAGCGTGGGCTGGATGTTGAAAGGGGCTATCACGTGATATTGACCCTGCACAATTTTTTGTTTTATGCTTATCTAATATGCATGTCTGGTTGTACAGTGAATCTTACTGGCTGAAATTTGGTACTTATGCACCGTGACACTGCAAAAACAAAAGGATTCCTCTGAGAAAGGGAACAAAGAGATAGTACAATAACAGGGTTTCAGGTTTCCTAGCCATTCCCCTCTAAACCAATGGTCGAAAGTACTTTCTTTTAGCGCTGGATAACGTGGCGCAGCCGGTATGTACCTGTCAGAGGTCTTCATGAGTCACAAGATGACTTCCCCGCGTCCTCATAGGTTGTCCAAAACGTCACTTTCAACAGTCTCACAGCCAGACTTGCCTCGGTTCCCATTTTTACAGAGATTCACCTTTCCCCTTTCTGGTGCATTGTAACAGAGCCGTGATACAGTCACAGATGCCAAAACTACAAATGCAGGAAATCATTTTGTGGTAATATGTACATTATATTTATTTTCTCAAAATAAAGGGAAAGACGAGAAACTCAAACAGCGATGTCTCTGGATCCAATAGGATACAATGTCCGCAGAAATATAAGTAAATAAGGTAAAAAGCAGACAAAACAGGAGCCGAGAGATGCCAACGTTTCGGATTTTACTTTCAATCCTTCATCAGGGCGGCTACTAAAACCGTTACAAAGATGATAACGTGTATATACAAAGCATGAGATGCGCGCGCTCAAGAAAACAAACAAACAAACGCGCGCAAGGAAAAGAATACGCTAGTTACAAAGAGAAAAAAACTAAAATTCTTCTCTAAGATTGAGTCCATCAGGAGTTATTGTTCCCAACTTGTTTATCCAGAAGCCCTCTACAGTGGTGAGGTCTTCAGACAGCTGGCCACCTTCTTGATTGCCTTGATGGTAAGGTCTGACATGCTATCGCCGTTGCTGGGGTTGAAGTGGGCCGCCACTGGGCACGTTTCCGCATATTTTTCCCATTTTTTGATGGTACACTTGCGCGCGTTTGTTTGTTTGTTTTCTTGAGCGCGCGCATCTCATGCTTTGTATATACACGTTATCATCTTTGTAACGGTTTTAGTAGCCGCCCTGATGAAGGATTGAAAGTAAAATCCGAAACGTTGGCATCTCTCGGCTCCTGTTTTGTCTGCTTTTTACCTTATTTATTTATTTTCTCAATAAGCGTTTAAAAGAACTTCTGCCCTGCAGATTATTCTTTTGGTCTCACTGGTTTCCAGAAATTCGTCAAATTTCACGACGCACAGTATCATCATCATCAGGTCGAGTCTCCTCGGGGACAGACGCACAGTATAGACTCCCCGGTATCGTTTTTTGTTTCAATGACCTGTTTTGAGATTTTCCTTCCTACCACTTCCCGATGGTTCATTTGATGTTACGCCTTGTGACGCGGGCAGTAATGACTTGAGCTCATACTGTTTCCTTTTTCTACCAATTATAGTTTAATAGAACTCATATTTCTGCGCTACATATATTTCTCCCGGTCTCACTGGCATACAGATCGTCAAATGTGCGTTGTTGTGATTCACATCCTACAACCTGGAGTCTCCGCTCTTGTTTTTCACGTTTCATTTTGACCTGTTTCGAGATTTCCGTTTCTAGCACTTCTCGATGGTTTAGATGTTACACCTTGTGACGTAGGCAAAACCTCAGTACAATTCTTGCAAAATGTTTTCTTGAAAGCTCGCCGATAATCCTTAAGAAACGCAAAGTATACCAAAGGGCCGAGGGCTGCATTTGAAAACAGCAAATAATAAAAAGAAAAATATACGTCTTCACTTAATGTGATGTAATTGTTCCGATATCGGTCTAGTCGAAGAAGCATCAGACACGTATACAGAGGCGTGTAACAGACCGTATACAATAGTAAGGACGATAGAACCAGACCGGAAGCAGCCTTAAAAGTCCGAAGTCGTTTTCTTTGGTGGGTGTTATCAAGGTGGATTCGCACCCGAGAGAGTTTGAGTCTTCGCAAAATTGCAACATTTATGCAAAGAATGGAAACTACTAGTGCCAGTAATATGCAATTCATGGCCGCAGAATATGAGGTTATGGTTTTGGTATCCTTATAGGAGCAGAACGTTGAAGTGCTCGTTTGGAAGAGGCGGTACTGAATCAACGCTGGTGTCATTAGCACCCCAGGAAGGACCCATGAGACGCAAAGCAGGAGAACCGTATATCGAAGGCGAAGAAAAATCACCAGTGTGGAAGTTACAGCCCTGTATCGCTCAACAGAAATAATAAAAAGAGTAATTAGTGAGACCCACGGTGACAAACTGATGAAGTATCCATAGAGTTTGCAAACAATATTGCTAAGAGGGCTATATCCCCATTTCCACGACCACGCCCCAGTTAGGAAACCGTCGAGCAAATATGAAGGTTGAAGAAGAAGTGTAAGTATATCAGAAAAAGACATGTTTGCTATAAATATATCCATACTCTTATGGACATTCTTTCTGTAGACCAGGAAGATGACGATGGCGTTCGAAATTACACCATAGATCACCACGATGAATAGCGCGATGGTCAGCACCAATATTCGTGTGGGCATTTGATAACTGTCAGTGTTAGTATACTCATTATTCGAGCTGTTAGAGAACTGAAAAGAAGTGTTGCTGAACAGTTTGGGAGACATATTGTTAAGATAGGCTGCTGTTTGCTAATGAAGCAAAACTGTTTCGTGGCTGCTTTAGTTTCTTCAGGTGGTTCTACTGAAAATGTTTGACGACTAGAATTTCGCAAACTCCTAGACACAGCGTCTAGTTTCAGTGCTGCTAATTTTGCCTTTACTGTGAGCTGATATTATATGATGAACGGTTTTAAAAGGTACTTATAGCTGGACTGTTATTCCATGCATTAGTTGATAACGAAGTCTGGTAAGGTGTATGACTTTATTCCTATACTTGATGAGAATTTACTCTTATTGCCACAGTTAAGTCAACAAAGATCGCTTTTAAGAAATTGGTTTTTGGTTATTCGAGTATTAGCGGTTACATCAAGCAAAACACTGTCAATGTAGCTATCGAGCTTTTCAATCCGTCATATTTTATCTAACATGGTAAAAGAGACTTAATCAATTGAGCGTATTGTGTGAACACAGCAGGCTGCTATATTCTCACTCTATGTAATTTGGACCACTTCATCAATCAAACGCTTGTTATGTAAGCCTTATATATTGATTCACTTGTCAAATATGAGATGCAGATGTGTTCAAAACCATGGAAATCGCTATGGCGTTTTAAAATGCAGTTGACTTGTCGCATTCAAAATTCGGATTCCTTTTATGTATTCTTTGCACTACGGGCCGCGCACACCTATTCCTTGGATACCGCTGATCAAATAATTCGGGCATCTCGACACTTTAAAAAGCAGTTTATTAAGCGAGATGCGTTCGAAAAAAAAAAAAAAATCTTGGGGAAAATAAAAAGGACTCACACAAAAAGCACCGATGAAATTCAATGGCTTTCCAGGTCTCAAATTAAAAAATCAAGGAAACTCCCAAAGATGACGAGTGTTGAATCAACAGAACACACTGAACATATCTAGACATTTTAATAAGGAATCTCACCATCCTTAAAGTCAATGTTAAAGGGGCTGTGTCACGGTTGTTTCAACAAAAGTTTATAAAATAAGACCAGTGATCTACATAAACATCTCAGAATCCTAAATGACACTACTATTTAGTGTTGTAAAGAAAAGGAACTGAATTTGCATTATATAGCATCATTTTATGTAAGTTCATAGCTTTCGCTATCAAATTTCCAAGTTTGAAAACTGTTCAGCCTGAACAGAAATCAAAAATGTCATTTCGTAATCCAATTCCATCCGCTCGATAACACAGCAAAATACTCCAAATTTGTGCTCATCTAGCAGTTGAAAGGTTATTTAACACACGTAGATGATTATTTTGCTCATTTCGTTTGAATTTGACTACATTTAAGCAATCTAAATTTGCCTCAAAATCGTGACCCTGCCCCTTTAATTCAAGGCCTTGAATGGCATGTTCATAATTCCAAGACTGACAAGGACTTTCCAGGACCGTGTGAACCCTGTACTATATAGATTTAGCCACTGGCTAAAAGCGGAGCTCCCGGTTACATATTTTTCTATGTTGGGGTCTTGGTTTACCTTTGTGAGGGCGCGCAGACACGGACGCGCCAGCGATACCCAAATGGGAATACCGCTGAACCATGAAAAATGAAGTCGATCGTTATACCTGAGTTCTACTTTGAGCTATTGTATTCTTCCTGCGATACCTATGGTGCTCCGCTCTAAGGAGCTCCGCTAAAATTCACAATCCGTCATATCGAGAAAAAATAGCTCTCCTGGGAACCGTTTTAGAAGATACTCACTTATTGGCTAGCACGGTTTGATTCTCCTACGAAAAAAAAAAAAGAACAAAAGAGAATTATCAGGCTTTTAATGGGTTTCTATGAAATGCCGGCGAAATTAACTATTTAACAAGCCACCTTTTGTAAATGTGTCACTTTTTCCCTAATAACATTTCTTAAAGAAACCATCAATTCGTAGCTAGAAGTATGACAACTGAAAATAAATATATGCTAGCAGGTTCTGCCTTATCATTTCTTAAATGTTACATCTTATTGTTTCACTTCTTATTTTTTGTGGCATCTTGCAGTGTTGTGACTTGGTGCTCTCCTGAACTTTCAGGCGTGTTTCTTCCCTACACTCTAACACTCATTACGGAGGGGGCGTAGGGGTTCACGGTACTACGATATTCGAAAAAAATTGCCTCGGTATTTCGGTAAAACTGAGACGCGATATTCCGATATTCTAACTCCGCTCGGTATGCGGGATTTCACTTTAAAACGCGCGGTTTTTTCGGGAAAACAAATATAAAATGACGGTAATTCAGTAATCTTTGTCTGCGGTGACCGGTATTTCATAGACCTGAGAGTTACAATTTCTTTTTGGTCGTGTTGAAGTTATACCATGCGAAACATTCTGCGTTTGGCTTCCTGAACCAGTTTATTTACACGGCCATGATTATTATATTGTGGCGCGAATACTGGACATGATATCGCGGTATTTGCGAATTTTTGACCCGATATTACGTTATTTGCGTTTTTTGGAGACGATATTACGGTATTCGGGGATCCCCTACGCTCCCCTCATTACGGAAAAAAGCTGGAAACTGATGTGTCAATTATTCTAAGTGAATTCTATGATATGCATAATTTTCGGTGACAAGCGAACAACACTCACCAGATTAATGGTAGCCAATTTATTATGTGCCTCAAGGTACTGACAATCACGCAGCTCCTAGACACACCTCCAGTTGTATAACGTTTCCCTGGCAACGAGTGTTGGATTGTAGAGAGAAAAGACGGCTGTCTCGGAGAAACAAATGTTAGAAAAAAGGCTAGATTTCACTTCAAAAGAACACGTTTTATCATCTGCAATAAACAGGAAAGTTTAACTGTTTACTTCTCAATGCTTTAAGGGCACTCCAGTCAGTTTTTACCGACTTGAGTCACAAGTGATCAAGTATAAAAACTATGTGCTTATTAGAAGATAGGTTTAAATAAAAAAATTATAGTTAAGCTTTGCATCATAGTCTATACTTATTTCTGTAAATGTTGCACCTTCACAACTGTCTGTTTTGGCACGCGATGCGTCATGGTGGTACCCTGCGAGCAGTGATTTCTTTCCGGGGCAGACAGACAGACAGATAGACAGAACATTTATTTAGACACGGTAAAAACATTGAGTTGATTACATGAAGATAATACATTGTTAAAATTAAAAACAAATTAACAATATACTGTAATAAAAGCTGTTTTACAAGTTTGCCGTGTGGGAGTCTGATTTAGATAGATAAGTATCCACACCCTTTAAAAATACTGTTTAGTCTTCCGTGTTTCCCGGGGCAATGGGAGTAAACCAAAACAGAATGATGGACCACTTTTAGTGATGGACCACTTGCAGTGCACTTGTGTGCGTCCCACTGATGAACACCCAGGAAAGTATCTTACAAGTATTGGATTATTCTTTTGCTCTGCCCCCCCCCCCCTCCGAAAACTATGGAAGGGAAAAAGAACAAGAATAACCTTGACTCATGAAAATCGTTGTTCGACTGGAAGATTCTAGTGTTTTATATCCTTGCAAATTATACTTATCGAAAGTACACATACGAAGGTGCTCTTCTTGTTTTATACAATTATAGTTTACTCGGTCACGATATAAGTTTTCTCCCACCTTGTTGGCATGTTTTTCCAAGAGCAATCTGATTGGACAATGGAGTTACTCCTCAACGACTTCTTTCATTGTCTTTAGCAAACATTCGAATTGATCCCTTTTAGCAAGGAGTTTGCTGTCATTTCGGACAAATATCGTTTAAGATTATTTCGTCCCCTTTCCCTTGACTGAAAATCAGGATAGTATAAAGCCTCTGAAAAGAGTTAGTTTAAAGAAGCTTCGGATCCCAAAGTAAGGATGGAAAAAGATTAGTAAAACTCCTCCAGCTCGAATCATTGTCTCCCATCCTTAGTTGCAGGAGTCTTAAGAGCGAGAGGGCGTGGTGGGAGGTCTACGGGAAGAGAAAATTATTCCTGCAGCATAACCAGCTTACAGTGTCACGCACTGGTCATTTTAACCAAAACAATTGGTCATCTCAGATCAGACTCAAAAACATTAGAATGAGTGAGATGACCAATACTAGAATGCACTGAGCATGTTACATACATGGTAAAAATCACCTTTCAGCCATACGAGTAAAATGTAACAACCACGTAGTCTACTTCTTTCGTCTATCGGAAATAAAGCTAACCATTAAGCAAACGGACCCACAGGAAAGTCCGCTAAGTGTATAATTCTCGCCCCATGTAAGGTAATCCAGAATCCGGAATCCGACTTTTTGTTAGCTTTGGAATCTGGAATCCCTAGAATTGGAATCCGGAATCCATATAGCAGGAATCCAGAATCCAAACGCCTTGAGAATCCGGAATCCAAGAATTTATTCAGATAAAGAATCCGGATTCTTTGAGAGTTATGGAATCCGGAATCCACTTGTATGGAATCCGGAATCCAGTAGGTTGGAATACAAGTGCTGGAATCCGGAATACAAGATCTGCTTGGATTACCTTACATGGGGCGATAATTCAGTTTGTAGTGACAGGTCCTTGGGAACTTGTCCCCTAGTCTGTGCCGGCATGAACCAGCTCTAATCGATAGAAGAACTTGGACGTTGTTGCAAGCCCCTTAAGGTCAAGCTTCCTCAGGCCGCAGAGAAATTCTCACGCTGCTGTGTTGCGCATGCCTCAAATGCTTTAGGGAATGGGCGATAGTTCGTTGTCATCCGAAATCCTTCCTCGCTTGCATCTTCGAAGCTGCAGTTTCCCGAACGTTGTGAAGATGGCATTCTACGGCTTAGTTTTGGCATTGACATGATCCTCCTTTCTCCATGTTGCACATGGCTGACATTACTCGCCACAGGGCCATCACTACTGGCCAATGGATGGTTCTTTGTTACCTCAAGATATGGATTCCTTCTGGGATGCGCGGAAGGTGGATTCGACGAGGAACTTCTTACCTCCCACTCCTGGTTCGGTACATGTGGATGATCCTGGTCCTCTGGGGCACGGATTGCGATCTGGCGTTTAAATGCTGCATCCTGTCTCTTCTGTACAAAGCAATGCCCATGTGTACACCCATCAGGCTGGTTTAGGTTTTCTTGGGGTGTTGAATCAGTAAATGCGTCCTCTTGACGCATTTGAGGTTTGCACCTCTTGCTGACAGAAACATCTCGATCACTTGCATGTCGGCGCTCTTGTCGCTTGTTATGACGACGAGGGTGTTGGTGCAAACTTCCAACGCTTTTAGAATACATGCGAGCTTGTGCGGACATGTTCAATTGAGGCTTCTCCCATCTTAAGTCAGCAACGTCATTGTTACCATTATAATCCTGGTAATAATCCACGTGATTTGATTCAACAGCTAGACCGCATCCTTTCTCATGATCTGGCTTTGTATACAATGGATTGGGGTATCTCCCTGAGTTCCTTTGTGGCTGAAAACTAAATAATGTGGGAATACATTAATATTATAAATAATAAGAACCGCGCTCTGATTCATTGAGAGTTGTGTTTCCTGTTTTTGATTCTTGCCTTTCACTGCAAGTTGAGTGTATTACTTACTCTTAATTCGCGGGCGCTGATCAAGCCACTTTTGGATAGAGCGCGCTCTCAAGCTAAACTTTTTCTCGTTTAAAAAAAGACGACAAACAATAGAAAACTCATCTTCTTTTTAAATATTAGCAACGAGTAAAAAGGGAGGAATTTGATGACGGCCTTTTGTCAATAAAATGTTAATTCGGAAAGGTTGAACATTGGAAACTGTTGTGGTGTCGCAAATGAACGCAGCTCGTCTCAAGCCCGTGCAAATCATCGGTGGCCAAGAAACGGTTTGCAGATAGAAAAACCTGCGTCGACTAGGGTAAAACTTGCGTTTCGTTTGGCCAGGGCTTTTAAGTTACCTTTCAAACTCCTCACGGCGATTCGCTGTCTTGTTATTCGGCTTAGCGCCTACGTGGCTAGCGTCACCCAAGCTCATTTGTTTAGAGTCTCCACCAATCTGCCGCCAGAGCTTGAACCTAGACTTCAAGGGTCTGCGTTCCTTGGGGTGTGTAGGACAGTGAGAATAATAGATTTGCTTCTCCGTTTCAAGTACAAACACCGAGCGAGGACGATACCGATGACAAGACCGACGGATAGTACCGTTGCAACACTAACAATCAAGTAAATATTACTAGTGCTTTTTCCTGCAATGAAATTCAATCGTGTTAAAAGCTGTGCCTGTGTCACGATTTTAAGGGTTAGCTTACGAGAAATAAGAAAAGAAATGTAATTGCCCAGGATCGTTTATTACTGTTCTCACTGGGTCCCAGCGGTGCATATATAAGAGATTAACTCATTAACATAATATCATTCAGTTGCTTTGAGAACGAGAGCCTTAATGGCGTCTATGTAAGATGCCATGTATTAGTGGTGGGTGGTGGGTCTCATTGTGCTTACCCTGTGACCTGGTGGTGCCTTTTATATTTTTTCCCGCCCTCCCTCCCTTTATCTGCCATTGCCATCGTCGGCTCCACCAGGTCTATATATATATAGCACAATGGGCCCAGTGAGAATATACAAGTCAGATAAGTGCAAATTCGGATTATTTCGGAATTGGTTTGCGAATTGCCCTTTTTTTCTTGATGTTTTGCTGTTTGTTTTTGTTTTCGTTTTTGTGGGCGTTAGAGCGCGAGTGGACTGCTGAGATTCAGGTTTAGGGGCATAGTTTTATTGAAGTGGAATGGTTGGGAAGTCTCTACCTTTGGCTGGCAAAGGTATCACTTTTCCGCTCTTCAATGTTGCATTCAATTCCTGCTGATTTACCGATGTTCCTGCTGATACTGTCTTCAATGTCTTTGTCTTGGTAACTTTGATGCTTTGTTGTTTTGTACTAGATGTGAATGCCGTTGCCGCCGCTGTTGGTGGAGTTGTTTGGACGGTGTAGGTGTTCAAAGTGGTTGGCTTGGAGGTTATTGGCGGTGATGGGCTTCTTGTATTAGTGGACGGCACTGGAATTTGTGAATAGAAATGACCATTAAAACGGATGCTTCGTTTCGAAAAATAATCTATACAGTTGCAAAAAAAACGATCCGCACAGGGCCTTTGAAATTCCAGGGTCGATGGACCCTGTGCTGGGTATATGTTCAAAGAATGGACTCGACCCAACGTTAGGAAAAAGTGTTCCGTTCGAGGAACCTAGTTTATGGCAAAAGGCATGCAATATCGGGAAATGAATGCCATGTCGCGTTCATGAAACTCGCAAATTTGAAAAAGCGATACCCAGATTATGATCAGGACTCGAAAATCCGGAAACTGTATACCCTGTTTACGACCAGAAGCTCAAACACCCTACCCTGTTCAGTGGATCATTCCCGTATCAGACAATATATGGGAGTCCCCCCTCCCCCTCTCCCCCGGGCACGGGGCGCACCGTAACCGTTCCACACATTCATACGAAATTTGCTCTAGAACTGAAACAAGACTACTTACCACAATTGAAGAATATCTTCAGATACCTGTACCGTCCTTGACAGTACTTAATATCTGCATTGATGCTACATTGTCGTTTTTCCATCGCACGTTTTTGAAAGTTCTTCATTAAGGTCTATACCTTCGCAGAGCTCTGAGTTGCTCATGTTATGGGCACCCTTTGGTTCTCCATGATTGCCTGTCTTGCGGCAGTATGTCGAACCATATCCTCTAGTGCCATACGCTCCCTTGTTTATAAGTATCACTTTAGAGTTTGGAGAACACTCTACTGTGTTTTGCGGCTCGTACTGGCAGATTACCTTCAGGCGTATTGCAATTACTATAGTAAACAATTCAATGTTAGCAACAAATGTCAAAAATTGGGTGCACAGACACATTTAATTGGTTAGACTGCTTGCAGTCTCTTCTTTGTTCTCCCCCGTGGCGCTGCTTGTTACCCGACACCTAGACTCTCTCGTGAGCTGGAAATACGAGCGCGCAAAAAAACTACAATGTAGGACTAGGACTTTATTCTCCATTTACGGACGTTCGCCAAAGAAGGGCTGAAGCAGTCTACTAATTGGTCCGTTGCTGAGAACAATATCATAATTTAATGTGGAAATAGAACGGATTAATAGTGAAAGCAGTGATGGGGACACTTGTTCAGTTTTTGCGAATTATCCGCAATCTCATGAGAAAAAAAATCAAGCTCGTTGCGACAAAAGCGCTATTTTGTATGTGCGAAATGATTCTCTCAATCTCTCAATAGATTTGGTCTTGCCATATTATTGGTCTCGAAAATTGCATTAAAAACATCTGGCATGAATATATGCTTATTTTTTCGGGCGCTCTCTTTTGGGGTGCGCGCAGGCCACGTGAAGCCCGCTAAGAAAGAGTTGCCACAGAACCTTTAAGGTGGCACACTGGTATAACAAAATGTCAGCAAAACTTGACTCGAAACAAAATTTAGAGATTTAGTGAGAAAAAGTGGAAGACTTATAAGAGAATAACAGGCTTATAAGACTTATAAGAGATATAACAGGTATCTATAAGGAAATTTCCTTGCACAGTTTCCCCGATCACACTTTATTTTGAGCTATCATATTTTTTTACGCCCCATGTGAAATGAGCACTGGCACAACAGGGCCCGACATTAATTATTTTCGTTAGGTGCCATTGGCGACCAATTAAAACAAATTATAGTCGCCAAAAGCAGTATTTAGTCGCCACCATATCAAGTAAGTGCTGTCGTTTTTATGGCAATCCGCGCGGGCTGCCTGTGGTGTTCAAAACGTGTCTTAGGCCCCTCGGCGGGGGGCAAAACAAAATGGCGACCAAAGAGATCGATGTTTCTCGAGTATCTGCAAGTTTTGGTATATTTTCCTGCTTTTTTCGTCAAGATATATATTAGGAGGAAAAGTACTTACAGACCTTCCAAATAGGTAAGGGGAATTTCCTAATAAGGAAGTTTTGCAACGTCGCCAAAACGACAGTTTTTGGCTAAATTTTCTTGATATGCGTAAGCGTGGATTTCAGGACAACTTAGAAAGATGGAGTGCCATTTGGTGACTAGCTCTAAAATGTTGGTCGCCAAGCCTCCAAATTTAGTCGCCATTGGCAACCATATGGTCGCGTCGTCGGGCCCTGCAAAATTACTACGCGTGTGGTTGGTGTGGCTAAGCGCATTTTGAAAAATATAGATGTATGTTTGCAGAACAATAAAAATAAAAACATAAACAAAGATCAAATGCAGGCAGGTGCACCTCAGGCGGCAGGATAGAGCTGATTCTTACCTTTGATGCTCGTGAAAAAAGTCAGGAGCAATAAAAGAGCGAAGAGGAAGTTTGCCTATGGAGTAAAACGTGTATTATTCGTCTTTCGAATGAAACAATAAACCGAGGTCAAACCTAGCCTTTCACTGCTCTGCTTTGGATTCCAGTCCAGTCGCTATCGCCAAATTCATCAAATCAAACATTGTCACAAAAAACGTTTATTTAGTAAACAGAATGATACATGAGCGGGCGCTTGGAGATATTAAATTTTTCTTCTCGTGTTGAAATTTCATATCTCACTCGCTGCGCTCACTAGCTCGTATCAAAATGTGAACGCTCGAAGACAAATTCCATATCGCCGCACGCCCATTTGTTATTCTCTATATAACAATGACACTTGATTATTACTCATTTGATAGTACTAGTCCTGAATAGAACAGGATCGTAACATAAAATAATTATGAAAGTTAGTTTAAATGAGATCTAAGTCCTCTAAATTGGCATTCCCGCTGGCATATGACAAATTTTATATCCATTCTTTTAAATTGCATAAAGTTCACGTATTCCAGTTTTACCTTTTCTAAAACAAGTTTTGAAATATGGAACTTAGCTGTGGGCTACAAAATGATTCCAAGAAACTTTTAACAATTTTCAAGTAATTGTTTCATTTTTCTATAAACCACACAAAGTTTGCTATTTACTTTAGTCAATAGCGATTCAGAAAATACTGCTCACAACCTATAGTTTTGTAATTTCAACATATTTTCCTGAAATTAGTTTCAGTCGTGTTAAGAAAACTCACACGTTACTTTTTTAAGTATTCATCAAAATTAATTCAAATAGGGACAGGGTATTTTAACGAAATACCAATATTAAAGTAACGTATAAGTTTGACAAATGTTGATTTATAACAATAATTATCGAAATAATTTTGCAATTACCTTGTTTTCCATATCTCTCCGGTTCAGCAAAAATGTTCGGAACGAGGATCGTGAGGATTTTTGCGTGAGATCGCACTCGAATTCTCAGTAGCGTTTTTCTTAACCGTGTGTTATTGTTAGCCAAAATATTTAAGTTAACTTGCTACTGGTTAACTCACAAATTATGCAGAATATTGTCGCCTATGACCACCTGTAGACTAGCTACAACGAAAGCTTACTGACGCCTTAAAATGACTAAAACGTTAAACAGCTGTCCCGCAGATCAGAAGCACTGCTAACCAGGCGAGACGTTAAGTTTTTCGCGAGTGCTTTGGTGCCTAGAAAAGAAATTCTAGTCGCCAAATATCTAGCTGTTTGGACGCCCATATTAGAAACCTGGGGCCGGTTCCTAGAAGGTCAGTTAAAAGTTATCTGTAGGACTGTAGATAAACGCTTATCCAACGGATAAATCCTATACAACAGATAACTGTCTTTTATCCGTGGATAACTTTATCCAACCTTTCAGGAACCGGCCCCTTGTCGTCATCCCGAATTGAAGCTGTTGACAGCTTTTTTTTTAAAGAACATTCGTTTCAAAGCCATATCTAGTCAAAACTTAATCTAGTCGCCTTTCCAGTCTGTAGGTTTCTGAAAAAAAATGCCCTTCTCAAAATTATATGTCGACCTATTAAAAAGTAACAAGAGAGAAAAAGAAACAAATGGCGACGAGATTTCCATGGCGACCTAAAGTTCACTATTTGGCGAGTAAGGAATTTTTACTCTTAGGCGTCATGAGCTTTTGGCGTCAAGGCAAAAAAGTGAAAAAGTAAATGTCGGGCAGCCCAAATCCTTTATTATACTCAACATAGTCTTGGAAGGGCTGGGAAATAAATCGTTGATGATGTATTTTTAGAGCGAGATTGGTAGCGTTTTGTATTGAAAAGGTTTTTCAATTGGCCCGGATTCCTTTATCTCAACATTCAAACTCGAAACGACGAGGGCCCGAATGAAGTTAATAACCTTAACGTTTGCGATTGGCTGTTTTTTTTCGCCACTTTTGGCGCACGCGAGGTGACACAGGGAGCCCATAACAAGTATGTTGCTGGGCTCCGAACATGAAGATTACAGGGTCTTCTCTCCACTTTAAAATAAATTAAATATTTTTCGTTACAAGGTGACAGTTTATTTTTGGCTATTATTCAAATTGTAGTTATGTGGAAAAGCATTTGAAAAACGACAAACACAGACAAACTGTTTCTCATTAAAAACAGGCATCAATTATAAATTATTAAATGAAACTCTCCGTTTTGGAATGTTAATCCAAATAATTGTAAATTCTATGTTTCTATCTATACCCATTCCCAGCTAATTTGTCCTTAAAATTAAAAATAAACAATAATTGACAAAATGTTTAAAATTTGAGGAATACTCATATCAAGGAAGGTCTATAAGCCTGGTGCACACTTGCGACATAACGACATAAGAAACATGTCACGCGAACAAAATTAAGTGGTTTCAAGAAGTTGAAGTCGTCAAAAAATAACATAAGATTGCTTTGGTGAAGTAATCTAATGAAGATCCATGGAAAATATTGATTGTTTCAATTACTTTTTTCGTTGAAACATAACGTCCTTATGTCGTTATGTCGCTAGTGTGCACCAGGCTTAACGTAAAGAAGAAAAGGAACAGAAGAACATTGTTTTGGCATTAGGCCCAGAGAACGTAGGGCTTAAGATTATATTGTGACATATTTTCATCAAAATGTATATAAAGTAAAAACATGAAAAAACGAAATTACGTGTCCACTTCACTTTTTGCCTCTTCGGCACCACCACTTTTGAGGGTGCTCTGCCGCTCATGTCTATAGTGGTTTCTGTTAGTCGAAGTCCACAAATAAAAAATAACATAAGATTGCTTTGGTGATGTCATCTAACGATGATCTATGGCGAATACGGGTTATTTCAACATTTTCCCATGCTTTTTTCGTTGCAACACAACGTCCTTATGTCGCTAGTGTGCACCGAGCTTAACTACAAAACGATTGACGTTTGAATCAGGCTTGAGTGATGAAACTCAAACCACAAACCTCAGGCTAAATATCCATTTCTCGCTTCAGCAACTGATGAGACTACAGCATTGCATCGCGACCCGCGTTTTTTTTCCTTCTTTTTTTTTCTTCTGTTTCACTCGCCTGGCTTTCCGTCGTGGCGTTGTGTTAGTTCAGATCAGTCACGGGGGGTTCGAAGTGTTCCATGGAAACTGGCTGACACCGGCTCTTTAATACTGACTAAAAAAACCCTCCCTAAATCTGGCTCTAGACCTTTATCCGAGTAGCATAACGGACATAACGACAATGAACAAATGGTCGGTCCCTCACGGTCGAGGATCTTACTCAAACACCAATGGCAATGCAAATATATTTCAAAACTGAGAGTATAGCACTGGGCGTTCTTAATTAGATAAGCTCTCCTGGGATCAAGAAATAAAAGAGACGAGATGACGTGTATGCGCATGCGCAAATGCGCAAATGGAAAAATATTATTCACGTTCCCAGATAGTGCGCAGTATTGGAATATGATGAAAAAAATACTTTAATACAAGTAAACGGTGACTGCGAGAAAGTTGGCTGCGTTATCGTTAGAAAGAGAATCAATAATATATAACGTGTCCCACATAGAACGCTTACACTGTTATCAGGCCTATAAATACGTTGCCGATGTATAATTATTTTGTTGATTGTTCACTAACGGTACAAGGGGCGTCCTTATATGGTCTGGTGGCCGGGCGTACTCTCACCCATAGGTATCTAGCTACTGAGCAACTCAACGACCAGGATAGCGACTGTCAGGGCCGAAATCTCTGGCGTGGGCGTAAGAACCGTACGGTCGCCATACGACGCTTCAGCTCTTTGTCTGGAAGTATGGTCCTATTGTTTTCTTTTTCTTGAGCGAAAAGGATTCAAGTTTAAGTTTCAATTTAATATTTTCGCCACTTAAGCCCCATTTACACGACAGACATTTTTGGCACGGTTCGGATAAAAATGGTTCTTGGACTACCTCGCCACGTAGTCCCGGCACGGATGAAATTTCTGTCCGGCTCTGACAAAATTTAGTACGGCAAAGCCATTTACACAGCGCAAATATACCCGAGCTGTGCCATTAAATTTGGTATACCGTACCACATTTTATCCGAGCTGTGCCAAAAAAAATCCCTGTCGTGTGAATGAGCCTTTAGGGAAGAGGTTTGAAACAATGTACTTTTTTTTTGGAGCCCGATTTTGTCGGGGGAGGTGTTGGATGCTTACAAGAGAAAATATCATTTTCTCTTGGTGCTCAAACTGCCATTTTGGGGCTTTTACTCCCCGCAACAATATTCCGAAACGTGTTTTGAATACGATTAAAAAGGCAACATGTTGAGCATAAAATTATTTCCTTAGAGCCCATAGACCCAACACACTTTCTCTTTGTCAAAATTGTCCCATAAACCAACCGAACAAAGAATTTGCCCTGCGACGAATTTTCACTTCATAACAAACAAATACAATATTTTTTGTAAAATATTCAACACAGGGAAGTCTACTGCCTCAACAGCAGCGAAATAAAAATTTCTACTGTTTTGAACGAAGAAACCAAAAACTTCAAAACCAATAATAGCACTCTCTTTCTCTCTTTTTATTTATTTTATATCACAATTAGGCTCACACTGATGCAATTTTATTTACAAAGTGCTAATATTGTCTGTTGTCTGTCGAGACGGCAGAAAGACACGTGCTTTTAGCAGCATGTGGAGATTCGGTACTTGGTATGCGCTTGGGTCGCTGGTCACCGAACAAATCGCTGGCTCGTAAAACGAGAAACCGCTGAAATGTTTTTCGTTTGCGGGCGACGAATTGACGCGAACGCAGTCCGCTTTCGCGGGATTTTTCTCCCCGTACTTTATATCCAGCAGTAGGGAAACAGTGCACCTAATTCGGAGTGTGCGCCGCGTTGTCAGGTTTATGAAGATTTCAATCACCAGAAGAGATAAACACACTATCTTGTTATTCATAAGTTTTTAATTACAAACTCTTAAAACGAAGGTTAAATACAACGAGCCCAATTATTATGAGATTAGATAAGTTTGAAATTTCGTTATCGCGCAAATTATTATATGCAATTTAGCTTCCTGGAAAGAAAAAGCTAAAATTCAAGTCGACCATTCAAAGAGCCATCTACGGCAAGCAACTTCATTAGAGAAGGAGACTGGAGGACAGAAGACAGCTGTAAAGTAGAAAAAATATATTTATAAAAACTGTTTCATTATTTTGTCTGCAGCATAAAGATACACACAAACAAACATAAGAATCTAAATTATTTTTGTGATAAAATGTGGTCAGCTAAATTAGAGGAGGAAAGAACTAGGATATTGAATACAAATTGTAAACAAAATGTGCAGCCAGATTTGCGGGTTTACCCCCGTGTAAGAACCATTCCCAGAGGACATCATTGTTGTGTTCAGTTATTTCATCGTGATTCGTTCTAGTAAACAAAAGAGGCTTTGTGACGCAACTCATGAACAATACACAGTCCGTGTAGCCAGATTGGCAGAGATCATGGTCCAAAAATATGCAAATTAACTTTGACAGAAGCATAAGAAATTAGTACAATCATCACTTTTATTCGCAAAAGGCAAATTTTGACACAATTAATAGCGCTTAGAACCAATTCTAGAATATATGTGTTTTGTAATCATGGACAATTTAGACCGGTTCAAATACTGGTTTCTGAACAGCAACTGAAATAGTTGTTATAGAGTTGCTATAATTGTACGTGCTTATACGAAGTAAATCTACAATTTCACCGAATGACTGATTGGCCCGATCGTAGTTTGTCAAGAGACTGCCAACATAGTTAAACTAAAAAATAATATTTACAGGCCATCACAGAAACATATGACACTGAAACCACTAATTTCCCAACTACAACCTGTTCGTCGCTAACTGACCCAAAGCTATTCCATACAAAAGTTGGGGGCAAAGGCGATTTTTTCTGAATTTGGTTTGGAGGTAACGTGAGAAATAGAGACTTGAACTATACATTTCTGTTTTTAAATCACCGGTTCAGCCCTTGGTACCATGATCTGCGAGCTATGCATTCATGGTTTAATTTGTTAGGTGAACGATTTGAGCAAATTTAAAACTAAATGCCTCGGCAATGACCGACTCCGAATGGACAACAATGCAGTTTAAAAAGATAAATAAAGCAAATTAACTCACCTTTTCGCTTTTATATATTTGTAGTTTACGTCGATGTCAACAAACAATCTCTCAATGGTGCTGTTATAACATAACAATGGCCGCCATGTTTGCTACGAAGGACTTCTTCTCTGGCCATACTAGAAGGACGAGAAGCGTATTTTTCGACCATGTAGCCGCTATTTGAAGCATCCTAAGCATCGACCGGCCTTTTGAATGATAATAGGATAATGCCGAGGAATATTTTAAGCATCTTCAGCAACATTTACGCAGAAATAATCCAGAGAAATCGATGGGACAAACCGAAACGTAACGCTCCACTCTGACCAGATTCCAATCCCTTTGGCTTTCTAGCGCATGCGTAGAACTTATTCTCCACCTCTTGCTTTTAGCTATGTTTATATGTAGAGGATACATTTGGTCATCGTAATATTTCCACCCTTACTACCGCCGTCCTATTTGCAGTGTTGGTTTTCTCGACAACATTCTAGCTCCAGTCCGTTTTCCTCCAGTGCTTCGCACGATTTCTCAAAGGCGGCTTCTTTATATTTCCGCAACACACGATTTCGCTTATTTTAAACCTCAGCCATTTGGGCGCTTTTCTATTCCCTGTTAGTAAGCCCAATTGTCAATCGTCTGAGTTTGAGTTCCTTGACGAGTTCCTTGACGAGGCTTATGATCTTTTCTTTAAAATCCAGCCCTTCTTCTTCCCCTTCCGGGGCTTCTCCAGAACTAAACCCTTCTTCCGGTTCTCCCGAACTAACCGTTCTTCCGGTGCTTCTCCCGAACTAAACCGTTCTTCCGGTGCTTCTCCCGAACTAAGCCTTTCTTCCAGTGCTTCTCCCGAACTAAGCCTTTCTTCCAGTGCTTCTCCCGAACTAAGCCGTTCTTCCGGTGCTTCTCTCGAACTAAACCGTTCTTCCGGTGCTTCTCCCGAACTAAGCTTTTCTTCCGGTGCTTCTCCCGAACTAAGCCGTTCTTCCGGTGCTTCTCTCGAACTAAACCGTTCTTCCGGTGCTTCTCCCGAACTAAACCGTTCTTCCGGTGCTTCTCCAGAACTAAACCGTTCTCCCGATGCTTCTCCCGAACTAAACCGTTCTTCCGGTGCTTCTCCAGAACTAAACCGTTCTTCCGGTGCTTCTCCCGAACTATAAACCGTTCTTCCGGTGCTTCTCCCGAACTAAACCGTTCTTCCGGTGTTTCTCGCCGAACTAAACCCGCCTATGTTCTTTTCTTCAATATCCAGCTCTTCTTGCGGTGCTTCTCCCGAACTAAACCCTTCAAGCTAGTCTGAAGAAAAATACATGTAGATTGGTTAACAATATAATTGTTGTCCAGGTTCTGACCACTCAGGTGTGTTAAGGCCTGACTTGAAATGAGGCGGGGGCTTATACGCGGATTCTTAAGGCAAAAAGCAGTTTTTGCAAATAACTACATTCGCAAAATAGTTACAGAAAAGGAACTTGGTATGAGTAACACATCCCCCGACCTTAACTGTTCCATGCATTTAGTTGCTATGGAGACACAATTTTATAGTATCTGTAAGTACCTGTTAAAATTTACTTTCAATCAAAAACGGGGAAAACTTACTGCCAATTTTCCTACTTTTTGACACTAAATTCGTAATCTGCATGAACTTCTGCAGTTGATAGCGTTTTTTAATCGTGTCCAGGGTCACATGATCGTGAGAACTGTTGCCCTAGCAACCAAATTTCTCTCCTATCTCCGCTAATTTTCAAGGTGGTCAGCCTTAAAAGACGCTATATTGAAGGAATCAATGCAGCAAAGGAACATTACATCGTATTTTCAGAATAGGATGAGGTTTTCTGTTCCCCATTTTAAGTTGTCCCAAAAAAGGAAAAATATGGTGCACGTCCATTAAACTTGGTTGTCATGGAAACATCATCTGTCAAAATTTTGCTAGTACTACAATTAACATTGATGCAAAGTTTCATTGCTGTAGCTATTTTCGTATTCGAGTTACTGGCAATACTCTTTTCTGCCCGCGTATAAGCCCCAAGTCAGGCCTTAGCACACCTGAGCAGTGCCAGTATAACATCGATCAATATTCATTAATTTCTCGTCACAGTTCGGACAGTTTTCACCTTAGGACAAAATACTAGGGAACAATGTGAAACTGTTTTCTGACAGTGGTGTCTTGAGTGCCTAACATAAGATTGCTTTGGTAAAGTAATCTAATGATAATCCATGGAAAATATTGGTTATTTCAGTTATTTTCCCAATGCATTTTTCGTTGCAACATAACGTCCTTATGTCGTTATGTCGCTAGTGTGTACCGGGCTTTAGAGTGAAAGTTTTCGAACTGAGATAACAGCGCTTTCGCTGTGTTTTTGCAATACTTTATCCACGTAATGTATGTGATTATCCTGTTTCAATTGTTGCTTACATAACCCTTATCCCAGCAAAAGACTAAAGCTTCCATTACTGACTGCCAATGTTGTATTACATCACCCAAGTTTTGTTCTTTACAAATCTATTCAATTCATGCTTTGTTTTGCTTCGGAATTAGTTCGGTTGGTCCTACTGGTCGCTGGAAGGTCGTGGGTACAAATCCTATAGGAGCTCAGAATTTGTTCTTTTTTTAAAAAACTTTTCGAGTGAAAGTTTTCGAACAGAGACATGCAGCTTTCGCTGTGTTTTCTACGATAGTTTATCCACGTATTGTATGTGATTATCCGGTTTCAATTGTTGCTTACATAACCCTTATCCCAGCAAAAGACTAAAAGCTTCCATTACTGACTGCCAATGTTGTATTACATCACCAATGTTTTGTTCTTTACAAATCTATTCAATTCATGCTTTGTTTTGCTTTGGAATGACTTAATTTACTTTTCTATTGCAATAAATTGTACTGGCATGGGTTTCATGTTATCAGTTCAAACAGGGTTTTAAATCAACAACAGGGCTGAACAAAAATGAAGGTCTTGCTGCTTCTCGTTATTTTGCTGGCCGTGGCGTATGCGCATCCAATTTTCGGTAAGGGCTTTAAAATACTAAGTTAAAAACAAGCTAAATATTACTGAAGGGGCAGTGTAACAATTTTAAGGCCAATTTGGCGAGCCCAAGCACAAGAAGTAAGCAAAATAATCATCTAGTTTTTGTTACGATCATTTTCACAATTCTGCGACTTTTTCCGAGCGCAAAACTGCGTTCTGGCTTCCATCGGCGTCAAACCATTTAAACAGGCGCTCGCGCATGTATTATTTTCTAAGCGTTGTTTACATTTTCTTTTTGGTTTTGAAGCCTAGCTTGTCCTTATTTATTAGTTCGGAAAACTAATTAATTAGTTAGCGTATAGTTCGCAGAATTATATAAAAAACAAATGCAAATACCTTCGGCAAATGTCGGGTGTTCATCGAGGGGAATTGGTTTGCAAATTCATTGACCTTTTTTATTTCTTGCTGGGCTGAGCAGCTTATAACATTTGTAACAACTGTGACACAAATCCCTTTCACAGAACTGCGAACCATTACCTAAAGAGGCATAAACACGACAATTTCAGGTTCTCCTTTATAGAAAGCGAAATGTATTTTTGAGACGCCCATTGACAAATCCTTCCACGCATTTCCGTGCATTTCAAATCAATCTCCCCGCTAAAACCGATCAGGTAGTTTGAGCCTCTGATTTTTGAGCCAAAAATTACGAAGAAAGTAAAATGAAGGTTTCGTTTCCAAGCACTACTGCGCTATCGCTCAAAGAACATGCAACGTGGCTTTTTCAAGGAGTTTTGGGCAAATTTCCACGATATTCAAGGACTTTCCAGGATAGAAAAAAGAAAAAGGAGTTTCCAGGGGATTTCTTAAAACTTTCCCACCATATTGTCAGGAGTCTTTAATAAAATCAGACTCACCATTCAAACGATTTTATTCCTCTTTAATTTGAAAAAACTTCACGGTTGGCTTACATTTTGCATGGTCGCACCAGTATTGAAAGCGAAGTATTCACTTCAATGAAGCAAATCTTTCTGGACTTTGATTTTTACCTTCTTTAGACAATTTAGCATATCGCTCGAAGAACAAAATATCTTTTTCAAGGAGCAGATTTCCAGGATATCTTCAAGTCGACTCATAAGTTGATTGGCTCATTGCTTTTTTCTGCTTTTCCGGGGTCATTCTGGAAACAAGATGGCGGCGCCGTGACAAAGTCGAATGGGTTCCCAAGAGGCGTATGAACCCTGCCAGAAACTGGACAACAACTATGGTTACTCATCTAATTTTAGCCTGCGTAGCTGGCGCCTTTATATGTTTTCCCAGAGCGAGTTGCTCGATAAATGACCGCGCGACGAACGTGGGGTATTTCAGTCAAAATAACGTGGCCGAAAAAGCGTCAAAAACGCCTCTGGCGAGGAAGAGGGCCCTCCCCCATGGCGCATTTTGGCGCTTTTTTGCCGTTCTTCGCGCGGTCATTTATCGAACAACTCGTTTTCGGGGTGAAGGCAAATCGCGCATTTGCCCAGAAATCGTCTCGAAAAACCCCGCCAGCTACTATAGGCTATTTTAAAAATGTTCTTTTTCTTCAGATGGGTCAGGATCGGAGAACCGGAAGAGAAGGATCTTAAAGAAAAGATCATTGAGCTCGTCAAGGAAGTCAAAGAGGGGATTGAAAAATATGGATTTAAAGAATCGGAAGCACCCAGATGGCTGAGGTTCAAATAGGCTTAATGCATATCTTTGGGAAAGATAAAAAAGAAGCCTTCAGATATTGCGAAAAGTACTGAATGAAAACGGACTGGAGAAAGTAGCTGAGAAAATGAAGGAACTCAAAAAGGCCGGTGGTAAAAAGGGCGGAAATACGGGCGGTGGACAAAGCGGTGGTCAGGGTGGTACGAAAGGTGGTAAGAAGGGTGGTGGTATGCTTTTAAACGACGCAAGGAAAGGTGGTCAAGGTGGTGGACAGAGCGGTGGTCAGGCTGGTAAGCCGAAAGGTGGACGAGGCGGTGGACAAAGCGGTGGTAATAATGGCGGAGCAAACAAGCTTGAAGATGCATTTAAGTTGCTCGTAAATACATGGCAATTGGAGTAAGACAAATGCTTGAACAAGTGTCTGCACTGGTTTATTTCGATTAATTTTAAGAGACATTTCAGGACGGACTTTTTTGTCGAGTTACAAGTTATCACGGCGCATTTCGTTTCTCCATTTTTTAACAATTGATTTTAGTTAATTTATTTCCACTGGATTTTTGGCCACTGTTTGTCAAAATTAATTGAATGAAATCCTGTTAACTCTTAACTGAAATATCCGGTGCAGACACCGTAACAAAGGCATCAAAGATCAGGAACTCTTTATCTCTATGGAAACGAACTTTGGACATTTACACCAATGATGAGTTTTTAATTCTACCTAGACTATCGCGATTCCAGTATGGTTTTAACTCTGTAGATATGTATGAAACTTGACGTTTATTTTTGTCATATAAAGCATTCGGAAAATTAACTCTCTCCTGTGTTAAATTGTTGGAGCGCAAACGTATCTTAAGTCGGGAAAAAACGAGGCACAAAATCCCTCAACTTGTGGCAAAACATTATTGCGTTGCAAGTTGATGATCGATGTTGCGCGTTTTTCATCTCGAGCCACAACTTGTCACGCAACAAAAACATTTGTTACCAGTTGTAAAAACGTGTTGCGCGAAGTAGAGTGCGGGTCTACTTTGAGCCACAAATTCTGGCTTTGTTGCTCGTATTTCATCAAACACACAACTTGTCGCGCAACATTTGCCTACATTTCAAGTTGATTAGTCAATACAAATGTTGATTAGTCAATACAAAGGGGCAAACTCCGCCTTGGGATCGCATGTGTGATCATCAAAACAAAATGTTGCGCGACAAGTTGTGAATTCGACGAAAACAAACATTAGACTTGCAACGCGATAATGTTACGCGACAAGTTGAGGGATTTTGTGCCTCGTATTTCCCCCGCTTTATTGTAATGTTGCATACTACAATGACTATTTCTCTGTTAGCAGTGGTATCTTTTCCTTTTGCAAATTGCACGAGAACGAATACCAGCGCCCCCACTGACGCGGTTTTACTCGGTTGACAAGATGGCGGTTAAAAGCCGGTTTACTAGCGACAAAACGACATTAATGCATTGTGCTACCAACAGCAAAGGTGTAACAAAATAGCATACATCTTTAACGCATTATATTTAACTACTTCGATTTCCAGATGAGCGTGAAACGCCTAGAGTTTTGTCGAAAGGGTTCGTTTGGATAAAGATTTGTGTCTCTAAAAGCATGTTGTCAATGCGGCCGGTTCATAATGTTGTCGAAGAATGTCGTCAATGTCGCAAAAAGTTTCCAATTCACGAGCTTTTCCTTGACAACATTACGAACTCCAATTGACAACGTACTTTCTAGACACTAAAACAAACGTGAAAGCTTAACGACAAAACTTTAAGGCATACCAAGCTCAACTGGATAGCGCACTGCTTAATTTTCGACAGTAATTGTGTACATATTTAAACAAACTTCGCTTTCAAAAGGGAAAATATTATTCGGGTGACGCCGTGCTTATGTTGTTTTGTCGCTAGTATGAACTGTGCTTACAGCTAAAACCGTTGCATGGCGACCCACGTTTTCGAAAACATCAAATTATTTTTGCATTTTGACTTTGCTGTTCCGCAAGTCAAACTATCTGAGCCAATGAAACTCTTGCCCTGTTTCGCCAAGTGCAGTCAACTGGCTTCCCTCTGAACTGAAACCAGACAACGTCGCGACAGAAAGCCAGTCAACTGTACTAGGCGAAACAAGAATCTGATTGGCTCATAAGATTTGACTGGCGGAACAGCAGAGCCCAAAACAAATCGATGTTTTGAAAACGCTGGTCGCAATGTAACGATTTTAGCTGTAACTGAGGCTTTAAAAGGATGTCTGTGCTTGTTCCTCCGTAGGGCGCGGAGTCGAGCAAACATGTGCTGAAGATTCATGGCTTCAGCAGAGGTTGTCTGTCATTATTAGTTCCCTGTATACTCAAATACGAATCAGCAGGCTCGCCATCTCCATTTCTCGGCTCCGTTAGCTGTTAATAAAGACAGAGTTTGAGATCATTATTTTTTAGGGGCGACCATTTTACTCTGTGGAGGCAGCTTATGGGCGTCGGTTTTATCAAAACTCCCCCCTCAAAGTTTAAATTGTCCTCGGTTCCTAGCTCAATAAAAGCGTATTTGGGGTGGCCACATGATTGGCTGGTTTTGAACTTTGCGGCATGTGCAGGAAGTTATTTTTCTCAGCATTTTCGTACCTCGAGCTTCCTGGCTCGCCATACGCCTGACGACAGCCACTGATATACGCGTATAAGAAAAGGACTTATTTATGCCTCAAAATTATTTCTAGAACAAAGAAGTCAAAGGCATAGGTTTATAGCTGAAATCGTTGCATCGCGACCCGCGTTTTCAAAACATCGATTTGTTTTACGAGGCTATCAGATTCTTGTCCTGTTTCGCCTAATGCAGTCGCCTGGCTTTCCGTCGCGACGTTGTCTGGTTTTTAGTCCAGAGGGAAGCCAGTTGACTGCACTAGGCGAAACAGGACAGGAGATTCATTGGCTTAGATAATGTGATTGGCGGAACAGCAAAGTCCATGCAAAATCAAAACATAATTAAATTTGATGTTTTTGAAAACGTGGGTCGCAATGCAACGGTTTTAGCTGTGAAAGACGACTAGCAAACAAATTTTGGTGACTTAACGCAGCGAAAGAGAATAGAATGAAGTTTACTTACCCGCCGTTCACTTTGTTCCTGTGGGGAGTGGGGTTTGGGGCTGCCGGCCTCGCGCTCCTCCAGTGACAGAAAGCGCCGGTATCGCGCACGCGCCATGGAGACTTGGCTTTGGACTTGAGGTCGGTAATGGCGAACGTCTGTCTCGTCCCAAATGTCTTCTTGTATCAGTTGCTCAAGCACGTCTTCTAGGGTTACTATCCCCAGCACTCGCTTAAAACAAATATTTTTGGATTAGCGCTGGAGTCTACGCTGGCGTCTTTGGAGGCTATTTTATTTCAAAAATACCGGGGGGATGGGGGTCCCCATGCGGGGATGCTCGTCGTATCGGGGCGTCGTATCGGGGCGTCTTTGGAGGCTATTTTTATTTCAAAAATACCGGGGGATGGGGGCCCCCATGCGGGGATGCTCGTCGTATCTTGTAGGGCCGGGTTAGAATCACTGCCTGCGGTATCTTTTAGGGGGTAAAAATATATGAGCCAGGACATTTGGGGATCTTATATCTTTTAGGGTGTACTGCCTAATCAAGCAAGTTTTGCCCTTCAAATATAGGCGTTGTATCAGGTGTTGGGAACAGATGACTTAACATTTTACGTGTTTGTTAATGGTATCTTTAAGGGCTTGGCCACACCCATTTTGGCATCTTTTAGGGGTCAAATTCGTTTTTCTCGACGGCCAACCCCGCCCGAAAAATATAGGATTCTGCCATATTTCTCTGACTCGGTATTTTGTTAGACTGACAAAATGGCGGTTGACAGGATGTTCTCACAAATCGTTAGTTCTATCTACTAACATTAGCCGATTATATCAATACTTTGTAGCGTATTTAGATACTAGAGGTTAGGGTTAGTTTGGTTACATATTATATTACTGTGTTAGGTTGAGTGAGGTTATTTTACTAAAATTTACGGTATGAAGAAACTTTACGCATGAAACAAGATATGTACAAGAGCGGATTTCAAATGACTGTCGCCAAATAGATCACACCTGCGTTTTGTACGTGTTTCTATTGGCTTACGTCTTGAGACTTCGTCCCCTGATTGGTTTGCTGTTGAATGGGTTTCGTTTCTGATTGGCTAAGTCGTACTACTACGTCTCCTGATTGGTTTGCTGTTGAATGGGTTTCGTTTCTGATTGGCTAAGTCGTACTTTTCGTCCCCTGATTGGTTTGTTGTTGAATGGGTTTCGTTTCTGATAGGCTAAGTCGTACTTACTTCGTCCCCTGATTGGTTTGCTGTTGAATGAGTTTCGTTTCTGCTTGGCTGAGTCGTACTTACTTCGTCCCCTGATTGGTTTGTTTTTGAATGGGTTTCGTTTCTGATTGGCTAAGTCGTACTTACTTCGTCCCCTGATTGGTTTGCTATTAAATTGGTTTCGTTTCTGATTGGCTAAGTCCTGCTTACTTCGTCTCCTGATTGGTTGGTTGTTGAATGGTTTTCGTTTCTGATTGGCTAAGTCGTACTTACTTCGTCCCCTGATTGGTTGGTTGTTGAATGGGTTTCGTTTCTGATTGGCTAAGGGCATTTACTTTGCGTTTAGTTTTCGACTCATCGGAAATCCGCTCTATTTTACAACAGCATGAATATTAGAAAATGTTTCAAGTTCGCAGGGTTTCAAGATATGTAATTTTCGTTGATTACCTGTCGAGAAGCAGTCTGTTGAAAGCCAACTTCAGGCGTTGCCGATGAAGGCTGTTTAAGTGAGTTAAATCATAGGTTATTTTCTTTTTTCAATAAAGGTTGCTCTTAGTTCGTGCTTCAATGGGAAATAAAAGCAGCCCTGTTAAGAAAAATTAACTTAACGTACTTCAGTATTTTTTTAACAAGGTGTATACACTGATAAATATGTGAAGTCTCTAAATTTCATCGCCATTGAAAATGGCGAGTATGGGAAGTAGTTGGGTGGCTCGTTAAAGCCGAAGTCACTGCAGAGGGCGTTTTATTTTAACATGAACAATAATGTTTAACATGAACAAAAGTTTACAGAATCGTTGCATCGCGACCCGCGTTTTCAAAATTGGCTTTGCTGATCCGTCAGTGAAATCTTATGAGGCAATCAGATTCTTGTTCTGTTTCGCCTAGTGCAGTCGCCTGGCTTTCCGTCGCGACGTTGTCTGGTTTTAGTTCAGAGAGAAGCCAGTTGACTGCACTAGGCGAAACAGGGCAAGAGTTTCATTGGCTTAGATAGTTTGATTGACAGAACAACAAAGTAAATGATCAAGTTTTGAAAAACTGGGTCGCGTATTTAGTTACTAAGGCCTTGTCCGCACAAGTGCGTTTAGGCCTCCTGTCCACATTAAAGACCGGTTCATACATGAACGCAAGCGCAGGACGCAAGCTTAGAAACGCAAGCTAGAAACGAAAACAACCAATCACACGGTGGATGGGCATATACCACTTTTTTTACAGAACTACATAATGAGATTCCCTTACCTCTCCTATGACATCACCTTCATCTTTTCCATAGACAATGCACATATGGCCTGGCAAGAAAACGAGTAATGGGATTTAAGGTTACTGCATAGGTCCACACAAAAGTATATCGCAAGTACCATAATTTGCCAAATTTAACGCAAAAAAATTGCACTTTTATGAAAACAAGACATGTTATACATAACTTTAAACCTCACATTATGCGGGATTTTTCAGCAAATTAAGCGGGAAAAACGAATTACGAGGGAAATTGCGCAGCATTATACGGGATTGCAGATAATTTATTCGAAGATTTCGGTAAATTTTCAGAGATTATGCAGATAATGCCAAATTATGCGCTCCTGCATCCGCGCATAATTACGAGGGCCCTGCAGGATAAATTTTCAGGGATTCTGGCAGGCCGCGAAAAAAAGGCCCAATTTCGCGGGATTTAGCAGGACCCCATTACCTAGGAGCGTTCACCTCCCATTTGTTCACAGTGACAATAGCGTATTGGAAAATGACGCTTGTATGAAGTTGGTTTTAGTTTCAAATTTTTATGGAAAGCTTACGTCACACATTCACTCAGCCGATAGAATGCAGGTAACGTATGCTTTGTTCAGAGAAGTTTATTCAAGCGGTAAATCTATTGTTCTAAAAGTCAAATCTTATGAGCCAATCAGATTCTTGTTCTGTTTCGCCTAGTGCAGTCGCCTGGCTTTCCGTCGCGACGTTGTCTGGTTTTAGTTCAGAGAGAAGCCAGTTGACTGCACTAGGCGAAACAGGGCAAGAGTTCATTGGCTTAGATAGTTTGATTGGCAGAACAACAAAGTAAATGATCAAACATAATTTGATATTTGATGTTTGATGCTTTGTTCAGAGAAGTTTATACAAGCAGTAAATCTATTGTTCTAAAAGTCAAATCTTATGAGCAAATCAGATTCTTGTTCTTCAGACCTGCTTCATTTTCCAATTCGCTGTTACACCTTTCCTACCCCTAGATGGACGCTCCCTGGTAATGTTAAACTCTACTATCGCAACACATACTTTTTCCTGTCTGGAATTTATCCAGCAACTCAAATAAGGGTTCGTCTACATTGGCTGTGAGAAGGGACCCATCTCGGGGACGATATACGCTCTGTACAACTGTGGCATCCTCGGGATCTAGTCGTATAAGGGCCTTCACTAAAATAAGGCCCACAATATTCTCTCTGCTTCCCTCATAGACTGGGACCCTGGAATGTCCTTTGGAAATTATCTGTTGAGAAAAAATAACTTTGTCTTAATCAACTCCAGATGCTTGAGAGTTCTTCCAAGATTTCCTTGATCTACCTACACTTTAATTTGCAATGCTTCTGTGAGAGGAACGTTTCTGATTGGCTAATTTTGTAAATTCACTAGGTATTTTTTTCGTCAAGGTGTGGGATCTTTTTCTTAAAAAAAAAACAAAAGAATTTGCTTATCTGATCGCAATAGTGTTTGAGTTGGTGCAAGGAAGGGCTCAAATGTTCTCACCATTTTTGGAATGTGTGGGAGCAGCACAGGAAGCCCACACCAGAAATATTTGCAAAGGTAGACATTTGGGGATTTACCGGCAGAGCAGGTTGCGCAGATGCCTGTAAATCAGGGTGTCTAGATTGTGGATGTTTTTAAATATTATGGTACATATCAAAGGACCACCTTACTAAGAGGAATAACAAAGTCAGCACTCATATTTTTCTCGATTGTGTGGCTCTCCACGGAAGGGTGTTGAAAAGTGAGCCCCCACCCCTATACAGTATTTGTATGGAAATGATCAGGTAAATTGACCCCCCCACCCCTCCGGAATTTCCATTGCCCTTCCGTAGGGGGGGTGGAGGGGATGGATAATTTCTGGAACCACACATTTTCATTTTGTTTCTCTGAATAATTTCATGAGATTCCAGACTCAAGAGGTTTGGCTATGGTATTAAGACATGCTTTGTGCTGGCCATGTACTTTACATATTTCTTTCATTTTGAGCTGTACGTTTTTCATCACAAGTTGATGGTTTTTCTTCTGGTGTAAATGATTTACTTACCTTCAACATAAGATTGTCATCTAGTTTATCATCAATGCTGAGCATGAACACCTTGTCAATGAGTGTGTATTTGTCTCTGATAGCTTTATTCCTCATCTCAAGAGCACCCTAAATTAGGACGATAACAAGAAGAAATGCTGGTCAGGAGTGAACCTCAACCAAGTCAATTAAAAAAATGTCATCTAAATTGTACATTGAATGTGTGGTTCCAGAAAATATCCATACCCCCTCCACGGAAGGGTGTTGAAAAGTGACCCCCCCACCCCTCTAGAATTTCCAAGGAAAATACAGTATTTGTATGGAAATAATCAGGTAAATTGACCCCCCCCCCCCCCCCCCCCCCCCACCCCACCCCTCCGGAATTTCCATTGCCCTTCCGTAGGGGTCAGTATGGATAATTTCTGGAACCACACAATTAAAAACTGTCTCAGGCACTATGATCAGCCATTTTCACTGATAATTCGTCCAGATGACTTAGGTCTCAATGATTTTTAGTCGTGTCTCTTTCTTTGTCAGTTGCTTCATCTTGTGTGAATATGGGAAAGAGACAAATACAACGTCCAAATGAATTAAATTATTTAGTTCGTCAGTTTGGACATATTATAGCCACTTAATTTGACTGGATGTTTTCTCTGTCTGTTGCCCATAATCACCCACAAGACAAAGCAACTGATGAAGTAAGAGACACAGTCAAAATCATAGGCCTTAGACTTCTGAGAGAGCTCCTTTACTCCTGAGAACCTGTGAGAAAAGCTCCGGTGACAGATATTGACACATGCAAAACATGTGATACAGGGCTGTTTAGAAAAAAAGGAACTTTCTGTGCATGCACCAAATGGTTGTCACCAGCAGGTCATTGTCATGACACTACAAGCTGGAGGGTTTGGGTGCCAGAATGCATGACTATCGGCAACTTATGATTAATTAGCCCCGACTACCTTAATAATGAGAACTTCATCATCTCTTAGTGGTTCCTCATTACCATCTGCACATTCTTTGTGCAAGTCCACCAGTTCCTGCAGCTCTAGTAAAAATAAAAGCACCATTACTCAGGAGACCATACAAGTACTATGACTAGCTAGGGACGTTAAAGAACCACGGGGACGCAGGAGTGACCATCCCCAGTGTATAGGGCTCACACTCATACTAACATGGTCGAGCGTTTCATACATGAGCTTCTAGCTCGGGAGATTGGGTGACTACTCCCCACGTTATCGACTTAAAATAAATCATTTACATTTACATTTACATTAGTAACTAGCTTATTAACAGTAACAAGGGAACTCCCTAACAGTTCCCTGCTGTAACTAAATCGTTAACTTAGTTGATATTAATTCCAAGAGACTTTTCCTTTCTCTTCTCTGTGCCAAGTTTTCGCAACCATCCATGTAGGACATACATGATGTATACCATGTAGACCCATCTCATTACCTGCTCTTCTGAAGAAGGTAGAATGTTCATGACCTAAGAGGCAGTCCAGAAGCTTGGAAATTGGCCAGGCAATCACAAATAGTAACACCATCATGACCTTTACGAACCTGACAATAAATTTTGCAAGTTGTAGGTTTCATAAAATAGTATCAGGTCTTTATATTGTGTAATCTAGAAAGTATCCATACCCACACCAGAGAGGGAATATTTTTTGGGGGGGGATAGTGAAATCATGGGACAAAAACTTTCAAATTTCCTAATACACTAAATGTATGGGAAAATCTCCTGAGAAAGGGGGAGCCGCGGTCCCCTGTGCTCCCCCCCCTGGTGATGCCCGTGCCTCCCCAACTGCACAGTGAAAATTACAGAGTCAGTGATAAATCAGTTGGGGAAACATGATGAGCTGCTGGGGTGCCTTCCATGGGGTGGGTGGGAGGGGAGGAATGGATGTTTTCTGGAACCACACATTGTGTAATAAATTAATTAATAAATAAACTAAACCGGAACTTACGGAGCCATACAAGCACCAATGGCAAGTCCATATCGAGTGCATAATGCTTGAGGTACAACCCTTGGATAAAATATAAACAATGCATTATATAGTCAGGAATGTCAACTCAATATTTTTCACTGTATACAGTAAGAATAAAAAAAGAAATATTTGGGTGCAATAATTCTTGGGTGTTCATTTGAGAAACAAAAACTTACTCTCCAAAGAACAAAACTGCTGTAACAGACACACAAATAGCAATGACTGGAGAAGAGATTCTATCCATGAAAATGGGCATGGCTTCTACGGCAGCTGCATTGGCAAGCAATAATGTGACTAGTAACAAATGATGCCTCTGTACTAATGGTAGAATTTTCTTGGCATGTTTTCTCTCCTCTTTCTTGCCACCTCGCTCTAGAACTTTTAAGCTGAGTATATCCAATGACAGCAACCCCATGGTTAGGCCAGACATAAGTCCTGTAGAGGAATTGAAATAATTTCATTGCAAGATTTACCTTGTAGAATCAATGATAGACAGTTACCCTAGGGAGGCAGTATGATTGGGCATGCAGCACTCCAAAAATAACTAGGTAGTAGGGTGCTGACATCCTATCTTGTAGGTACTAAAATGACAGCATATCTCATCACTTACTAGCAGTCTTCAAATAGCCTTATGCTACTTCACCCAGCTCTAAATTGAAAACTGACCTAAAATTGAAAACTGATGAACTGTTCTGAACACAAATGAGTCCTAGATTCTCCTGTATTTTCTGGTTTACATTAATGTAGCACACATTTTACAGTTGTTATTAATATAGTTGATCTTATGATCATACGAGAGATGCCAACCTAATAGACCTTTCCGAAGTTTTTCTTATTTCCACAGGAAGCAACGGAGAAACAATCCATCACTATAGCTGGATAGAGCAGCCTGAAATTAGCAAAATGCGAAAGTTTGAGAGGAAAATCTTTTGAAATAATGAAGTAATGGCAAGGTAAAGTTCGCGATTTTAATACCGATTCGTTCGGCAAACGAGAAATCTTGCATACCGATGATGCAAACTTTGGAGGCTTGGTCGCAAATCCTATACGAACGTACACAAAATTCGAGAAATTTGCCAGGCTATTTCTTCGTTATTTCAGAAGATTTTCCTCTGAAACTTTCCAATTTTACTAATTTTGGGCTGCTCTTTCCAGCTATGGTGAGGGATTTTTTCTCCGTGGCCTCCTGTGGAAATAAGAAAAACTTCGGAAAGGTCTATTGAATAGAAAAGTGGGAAATTTTAGTGGAAATAATAACAACTGGTAGGAGAACAGCCCATGATCAAAATGCGGGAGAAATACAACAGTCAATGTATGAAAAATAATGATACATTAAGTGGGAGATGAGGCTATAATGCATGAAGTTGTCGTCTCCTGCAAAAGTTTGCATCAGTCTCTGATCATAACAAAAATTTGGAACGTATAGCTTTAACATGTACTGTACATGTAGTACATAATTGTAGGTTTATTCTTTCTTGGTAAAATTCAGTTAAAAAAGACAAGCTAAGTTGCTTTAAAAATGCTAGCACTTTTTAAATAAACCAATCTTTATAAATTTGCATCAAACGGCGTCTTCGCAGCGGGTAATGTTTACAGGCGTAGGAGTAAGAACAATCAACAAGTTTTAAACATTTAATTATACCATAAATAGTGCTTGAAAATAACTAAAAGCTGTCATCTACTGAATCTTTACAACGTACAATATCCTTCCCTGTGTATAAGTGTCCCCCTCACAAACAAGCTGGTAGTTTATTGACAATGCGGAACGGAGGGGAGTTGTCGATCGAAAGCACAACTTTCCGATTTTCTCTTACCTGCAAACAGAACTAAAAACACATACACGCCAAGATAGATCCAGAATAACTTATCCTTATAGTTAATGGCCTCTTCTGGCAAAGCAAAGCGTTTTCCATTGCAAATAATGCTAGTTTCATCTAATATTTTGCATGTTACATTCATTTTGGCTTCCAAATCTGTCTGGAGAATGATTTGTTAATGACTTCCAGGCGTTCCTTGTTTTGGCCGCGGGAGAATAGTACTAATGATTTCAAAACTCGCCTCAGTCTTTACAAGTCTCACGTCCAACATGGCGACTTACATGACTTGAGGCGCGAAAGCGCAGCAGAAATTTTAAAGCGTGTTAAAAATATTGCTCTTTTAATATTTAAGGTATGCCTTCATTCGGTCAAGTCATCATAGGACCTCCTGGTTCGGGAAAAAGTACATATTGCGCTGGAATGTTGGAGTTTTTAACTGGACTCGGCCGTAAAGTCGCAGTTGTGAATTTGGACCCTGCAAATGACAACTTGCCATATAAATGCACTATTGATATTTCGACGTTGATTTCACTAACGGATGTCATGGATAATCTAAAGTTGGGCCCAAATGGAGGGCTTATTTATTGTATGGAGTATTTAGAGAAGAACCTTGATTGGTTAGAAAAGAAACTAAAGGAGCTTGAAGGACATTATTTACTGTTTGACTGCCCGGGTCAAGTTGAACTCTATACTCACCATGCCTCTGTGAGGAATATTGTGAAGCAGTTGGAGAAATGGGACTTTAGAGTGAGTTTTAGGGATTATTTCATATGAACCCTTTGACTTGTGAAATTGAAAAAAAAAAACCTTGAGATCTCAGGCAAAATACATTGTTGAGATCTCAGGTTATAAAGCTGCCAACTTCCTTGCATTATGTGGGTTTTCCTCGGCTAAAAGTCGAAAGTCTGATTTCATTACCTAATGTGCATAAGACCTTGTTTTCCTCACTTTAATGGCAGAATGACTTTTGGATTCTCAGTCATTTTCAAAATATAATTTTCAATATCACTTGTCGATAATTTTTAACAAACCCGTTAATTTTGTAATGAGTACATTTTGTTGGCATTATTAAGGAGATATGTAAATTTTCTTCAGAATGTCTTCGGAATGTACTCAGGACATCTTTGGGATGGTATCGGGGGTTGGTTAGAGCAGTGTTGGCTTTCGTTGAAAATGTATTACCAGAATCAAAAGTACCTTGCTTTAAATTTTTTAAAAGTTCTCAGGTCTAAGGATATATGAGAACTTTCCAAGAAAGAAAACCAGAAGACATACTGAAAAGATATCCAGCACTTAAAGGGGCACTCGCACGCTTGCCTGACAAGCAAATCATTCAAATCGCAATCCAATTCCATCCTCTTGATAATAGATAGAAACACTACAGATTTGTATTGATTTAACAGCTAAAAGGTCATTTAACAAACCTGGACTGTTATTTTGGTTATTCCCGGTAAACTTAAATGTATTTTTGGTGATTATAATTAGACTTATTTTTTGACAGGTTGTCCAAAAATTAAGCGTGCGAGTGCCCCTTTAAACATTTTCCCCTGGAAATGCAAAATTGTGAATTTTTGCATCCCTGGGCAAAATTTCTAGTGGGAGACAAAGTAAAATAGGTCCTACAGTACATGTAAATACAGGAAAAGCGGGAGAGTTGCTATCTCTGTACAAATAGTTTTCACCACTCATCCTATTCATTCTACAATGATTTCAGCTGGTTGCTGTTCACCTGGTGGACTCACATTATTGTAGTGATGCTGGCAAATTCATCTCCATACTCCTCACATCTCTCTGTACTATGCTGCAAGTGGAATTACCCCATGTGAACATTCTATCCAAAATAGATTTGATTGAGCACTATGGAAAGCTAGGTAATAATGACTGTACATGTATAAAATTTGTTTTATTATTTTCCTAGATAGCTCAATTTTGTAAGAAAATGGTTACCCCTCCCCCCAGAAATCTGCAAGTGACTATTCTTAAACACTATTCTTACAATATAATAATAGTCCTTTTCACCGTACCTGCTGTATTGTGATTCAAATTGTACTTCTAACCCACAAACAAAGAGGCAGGCCAAGGAAAACTTGGTCTGAGGTGGTCACTGATGACCAGAAAGGCATCTGTCCTGTTAGCTGAATTTACAGTGGATTGTGGATGGGTGCTTAGAAGGCACCCGCTTACAAGTGGAATAGTTGACATTAATGGATAGTGAGTGAGTGAGTTGGTGGAATTGAGTCTACCATTTACCAAATTTTCTTTTCTTTGCCATTATGCCTTTTCAAAAAGAATATACTTCTAATGGTTTGTTGATTTTTTAAAGTATAGTTGCTCAACGGTAGCCTTGGATTCCAGGCATGAATGTCAATTTGAATCACAATAGACTGAATCGGCTAACAGTGTTTGATGATTCCTTTGAGTAGTTACAATTGTCAAATTATTCTTCCATGTCCGATTGCACGAGAGTATGTGCAGAACTAGCAAAAAAGTATATGCCCAAAAAAATCATCACATGATCTGAACTGGGTGGCAACAAGATGTAAACATCGTTAATAGCCGATTTCATCTATAGAGGGAGGAACTTTGAAACTGACTATCCAACCTGGCACAGGAAAAACATGCTTATTCCCTGTACCTGTAGGAAGATGAAATGTCCCAGCATTGAATAATTGTACAGGCAATTTATAGGTTAGACTCTGCCTCACGAGTCTCCCCTTCCTTCCAGCATTTGGTCTGGATTATTACACAGAGGTGCTGGACCTCCAGTATCTGGTTGACCACTTGAGCAGTAACCCATTTGGCAATAAATACAAGAAGCTGAATGCTGCCTTGGTTGGCTTGGTGGAGGATTACGGCCTGGTGTCATTCTCAACACTTAACATACAGGTATGTTTATATGTACTTACAGGTACAAAATATGTACAGTACAGCACCATACAATCAAAGAAGGTGCAATATTTTACATACTTTGTACTCACTGTCTTGCATCTGACTGGCTAATAGCCGGGTGCAGTTTACTTTGAGAATCACACAACCTATTATACCACAACACGCGCGTTTCCTCGAATTCTGATTGGCTCTCAGCCGTGGGTACATAAGAGGACATACCACGGAACGCGCCATCATAAGCGCGCGCGCTAAAAAGAACCAACGAAAACACTGTTTGGCTGCGCGCGCACTGCTTTTGCCGTTTTATTCTTGCCTTTTTGTTGTGGTATAAAACAAATGTCCTCTGATTTTCCGTGGTATGTCCTCTTATATACCACGGAATGACGAAATAAAATGACTATTCACTGATTTGGTATATACTAAATAATAATATAATAACTTATTTTTTTTTGTTTAAATATCTGGAATAGGCCAAGCCTGATTCCACTTGGCAAGACACTGATTATTCCTATGGTCTTACCTGATTCCACTTGTCTCAACATTTATTTCCGGATATCTGATTGGTCAAGAGCTTTTTTGAAGCAGTTGAATATTGAATTATTGACTGTAATTATGTATGAGTTCTATAAAGTTCATTCTACTGTATATTTCCATCCCAGGACAAGGAAAGCATGTTCAATGTGATAAAGGCTGTTGATAAAGCTAATGGTTATGTGTTTGGTGCCAAGTATGAAGACAGCAATTTCTCAGCCCTAATGTCCTCGGCAGTTGGTGCTGACTTTGAATTCTTCAAATATCCTTCAGAACTATTCCAATATGTTTGTAGTTATAAATTAAGATATCTTTCAAAGTTAACAGGTCGTCCTGTTCCCAGGAAGAAATAATTTAAAGTCTTCACTTCCCTTGATGACTGGATCCCAGGAGATGGTTGTCCACACCGCTGAATTCTTCTTTTTCGTTTCTTGCTTGATTATTAAATTTATTTCAAACACCAGTTTTCTTATGGTGGAGGTTGAAACAAGGTCTTGGGTACTACATCTATTGATTTCAAGGCTTAGTTTCTTGAAGAAGGTATTGGGAAAAGTGGTAATCTCAGGTGGGTACAGTATCCAGGGGCATACCCAGGGGGGTTCTGGAATCCCCCCCTATATTTAACCATAAACCAATAAATTTTCTTTTGAGATCACGCGCTCTGATTGGTTGAGAACTGTGTTTCAAATCTCTATGAAGGTCATAGAAATAATGCCATAATGCAGCAAATCGGCAGATGCGCTGTTGAAACTTCTCCTCCCTCCTGATTATTGTTCTCGCCACTTTAGAAATAATATTATAAAAGAAATAAAACATTTTTTCTGTGCCTTCATAGAGTTTTGAAAACCTCGGCTTTTGTTTGGGAGAATTCTCGAGTCACTTCATGATTGCTCTCGAATTCTCCCAAACAAAGCCTCTGTTTTTAAAACTCTATGAAGGCACAGAAAAAATGTTTTATTTCTTAATTTAAACATGTGAATCATACCATTGATCGGGATCGGGATGTCCTTCTGAAATTTTGGTTTAAAAGTGACATTTTCAGTTGCCTGGACTATATGATCAAACACGTTCAACCCTTAACAATTTTCACAACTGCAAGTGTACAAGAACGCTATATCAACTCCTAGACCACAGGAAACCCAAGTGCAACAGAACAAGCCTCGCTCCACAGGTATCCCAGACATGTAAAATCTGTTGTGAATAAGGAAGGTTCCAACTAGCTCGTGGCAAAATTTCACACATCCCAAACCTTTTGGGTGAAGAAATGTTGTATCTATGTAGTAGGATAGGCAGATCCCTGGGAAATCTTTTTTAACTTGTGGATGTCCGAAGGACAGGAACGAGTTATACTTAGGGGGCGAAAATGGCGTTGTTGTTAGCATGGCCAAAAGGGTCCTGGAACTAGATTACGGCTGCGCCTGTGACAGGAAACCCATGACGACCCGGAATGATGACAATCCATAGACTAAGCTAGCCAGAGGGTCACCAAGTCTCCTCAGTATTTAATAATGTGATAATCTGTACAGCACTGATTATCAGTTCTAACTTTGTGCATTGACTGCAAAAAGAGTACAATGTAGTATTACAGTTGATGGCTCACCATCCATTGCCGGATTTCAAGCCGTGAGTGGCTGGGGCGAATCCCTTAATATTACCATTATAGAAACGCGATACACATAAAGAGAAAAAGCATGCTGAACTATACAAAAAATAGTGGGCAAATACAGCCGATTGCATATGAGCGTTTTACCCTAACAGTTCGCACGTTATGTTTGAACGTTTGAAAGTTGCGTTTCTAGGATGAAACGAGACGTTTCTATGGCGAACCAAAGAGTTCAGTCCTCTCTGATTGGTCAGTGAAAAATACACATGGCGGTTGCCCTTGGAAACGTCCGACTTTTTGTCTCACAACGCAACTTTCAAACGTTCAAACGTAACGTACGAACTGTTAGGGTAAAACGCTCAAACGCAATCGGCTTTAGTGATCGCGAAACAACCATTCAAAAAGTCCAAGGTTTTACCAAGATTTTCTCTTGGTTTTACAAGATTAGTGTGAAATCTGCACACGGCATCAGGAAAACCATACAAAGCTTATAAAATTCGGGCATATTGGAATGGCTGTATCTCGAACGGAATTTACACAATCAACTCCAAACTTTAGGATTTTGTATAGTTCAGCATGCTGTTTCTCTTTATGTGGATCTCGTTTCCATAATGGTTATATTAAGGGATTCGCCCCAGGCTCTCTCGGCTTGTTAATCCGGCAATGAGTTCGCCATTGTGGCACTTTTAATTAGCATGCATGTACATGTGCGTTTTACAATGTTTTCGACACTTATCTGAAATCTATAAAAGTAAAGTTGCTTTCCTCGCAGAGGATCTTCGCTAGTGTGCTCTTTCTAATTATTCAGCGACACCCGACAATCATATTCGGTAAAATATCTGTTCGGATGGCGCTATGAGAGCTGAAAATTTCGCTTAAGAATTTGAAGCTTAAGACATAATCCATTTGAAAATCGAGTAACGATTGAAAGAAATTCTTGAAACAAAATAATTTACATCATAATGTTGACTTCTATTTACTGTTTTTTGATATCTGATATAAAAAAATCATTTCTTACAACACCAAACATCGAAAATGAATCCTAAATTTGTCCAAATCCATACAATTTTTATAGGTTGACAGCACCATGAAATTAACATCAACAGCCAACACCATTCCTTCACAACTTTGAAACATTATTTCTCAGGGTTCCTTGGAAATTCCCTAAGATGACCTAGATGTTTCGGATTGCAAAAAAAAGTGAAATTTTACTAATTTTGTAGCCTGCCACTACTTTGGGGGTATTTTTGCAGATAAAAGTCATCTAGAAGTTCGGATTGAGTTTTTCCCCTGGCATTTTCGGAAGACTTGATTTCAATCCCTAAAATTTTCGCACCCCGTAACTTTCAGCTACGAAATCCGAACTGATACACAATTTGTAGAGATTAAAAATCCCCAATTTACAGTCATTTGTTTACTATTAGTTATTACCTTATTTGCACCATTGTCTCGTCTCGTTGGGGGCCCTCACAGGGCCGTAGCTAGCACGGGAGCAAGGGGGCAGCTGTCCCTCTAGAAAAACGTCAAAAACACGCGTTCTTTACTTTCCGTGATCAAATTTTGATGGTCCTTGTGGCCGGCGCGCAAACCACAAAAGTGGCAGAAAAATTCCCCAATGATCCATATGTCTATTGCATGTCTCATGTTTTGAATCTCGCTATTTCCGGTGGCTGAAAAGCTGTTCGGTCAATACAGAATCTTTTTGACAATGTTGGCAAAACTACATGGTTTCTGGCAGTAGTGGTCAGCGCAAAGAACTTCTACTTGAGACGAGTGCTGCTGTGGAAGACGATGAGCTATTGGATGCCTTAATTGTCAGTGACGACGAAGACTTGGAGTGCTAACATCATCTAGGGTGTACTTAAAGGGACATGGTCACCTAGAAAACACTAAAATAATTATTGTCACAAAATACAAACATATTCTCTGAAATTGAAAGAGTCAGTTTAAAGAAAGAAGTACGGAAAATTTCATTGGATTACGATGAAGGATTGCTGAGATATGAGCGAATTAAGATGGCAAAATTAGTATGTTTGAAAAAAGATTGAGGTAAACCGATTTCAAAAGAGTCAGATTTTCTCATGTAAGCTGTAATTACAATCCGCGAATATGCAATCCTACATCGAAATGACCTCAAATTTTCACCATGTCAAGTTGAAAGCATTCTTTACAAATTAGACTTGTTATTTTTATTTTTTGTGATATTATATTTTTGATGTTTTCGGTGACCATGTCCCTTTAAGATTTTCAGTTGGCTATCCCCCCCCCCCTAGCTACGGCCCTGCCTGATTAACATGGACTTAGATAATCGTTTACCGCGAATTGTCAACACTGCTGGATACGGATAGTTAATACCGGTATGCCTTATAATGTCAGCAGGTTCCACAGACTTGGTATTGAAATTTGTCTGAACCGGTGGGTGTTCTATTTAACAAGACAAATTCGAACCCAAGTACATGCTAATCACGAGCCACGAAGCAACATAATTTTTGCACGCGAAAGGAAAGGACTCTCCATTCCATCCGAATATGGTGACATGCAGCTTTAAGAGCCTGTGTCATCCGCCATTTTGACAGCATAGCAACATACCTACAGTCGGAGAAAGTATCAATTTCCATCGGCTGATTTAGAGAATATAGAGCAATGTTCTCGATTGAATTTGGTAAACCAAATATAAAACTTGTTTTTCGATGTTCATCGAACAAAACCAAAACAAAGGAGTGACTGCCGACATGGTCTCTTTGAGAGTCTCGGGAGAGCAGTCCTACCCAAAAACTTTCATTGTTCCGAACATGTCGCTGGATAAAAAGTCTAAGTGAAAATTTCGTTTTTAAGGAAGATCAAAGTTGCAGTCTGTCTTCAGAGGAGCAAAAACAAAACTCTTTGGAAACAATAAGCTCAAATTGGATAGCAAAGTTCCCGGGCCCGAGAAAGTTTGTGTTCGATAAACAGGCCCCGGCGGTCGATATAAATTATTAGTATACGAGACCATAGTTTATAAATTACCCATAGTACACACCTATTTCAGAAAAGGTTGGTCACAAATGTCTGTTGTGGCCGGCGATGCTTCATGAGAGGAAATGGTATGCCAAACAGAATAATGGGCACAGGTTTTCAGGATAAATAGCCACACTTATCACTCTGCTTATGCCAAATGATGATACAATACATCGTTCGCAAGAAATTGTGTACTGAATTTCGTTCTTCTTAGTATTTCCCATGACGCACCGCGGGCTACAGCTGACAGTTTTGATGGGCGCATTTTCGGTCGAATTATAAATTCGAAAATTTTATCAACGACTTAGTTCAAATTTGCCACAAGCAGTGTAAAAAGCGTACTGAAATTAGTAAAACTGCCAAGTTTGAGACAGATCGGTTACAAACTCGCGAAGATTCAGCCTTGCAAACAAACGTAAACAGCCGTATTTTTACAGAGGTTAGTATGGAATTTTTAATTCGGGGGGGGGGGGGGGGGGGAATCCCCCCCCCCCAAAAAAAAAAAAAAATTAGAAATATCTATAACTTCGGTCCCTTTTAACGGATTGCCCTGAAAGTTGGGATTATTGCTTACTGCCTATGCGCTCTTCGACCGGAATGTTTTTATCAAACCGTTTTATTTTTGACGTAGCGTCACCGGTATTAAACTTTTATTGCTCAAAATTGGTTTTCAATGTTAATGTGATCGTTTCCGTGGTATGGATAGATTTTAACTTGGACGCCTGTATGGCAAAACTCTTCACTGATACCAAAAATATACACTCAACATACGGTACCCGATCATCAACATCTCATAATTTTTATATTAAAAAATCTAGATTAGAAGCACAACATAAATGTTTTTCAAGAATTGCAGCAATGGCGTGGAACGATTTACCAGTGTCCTTGCGAGAGCTTCCAAAGAAGCGTTTCAGAAATTATATTATATATATAGAGGATATTAAACGGTGGCGCGTAGATATGAGTTTTATTTTCGAGTGGCAAGAACAATATTTTACGAATGAGCGCAGCGAATGAGTAAAATATTGTTTTTCACACGAGAAAATAAAACTCATATCTTCAAGCTACCGTGTAATTTTCTTTTTATTATATAGACAAAGCAGAAAAAATAATCCAAATTGATTTCCAAGCACTTTTGTTTTGACCGATATCCTCACTAGTGAGGATATGGAAAATATGTCACGCAGGTCCCGGATGTAGTTTCGTATGAGATCTACGAGTGGCGTATTTCCCAGTAAAACACTCGTGTCTATATAATAAGATATTTTATATAGGTATGATTGACATTGACATCTCTCAAATCAGGCATGCGCAAAAAAATCGCAGGACTTGATTCTCCTTTTTCCTTTTGACCAACAATGAAAATGATGCACATAAAACTATGCTTTCCTTTTCCTTTTTTCTGAATCGAATAATAACCGTCTTTAAGCTCTTCTCTTTCCATCTGACCATAAACTGAGTGAAAACCCTGAACCGGCACAATATCTTTAAAATACCCTGATATAGCTGGTCCGCCTCGGTTAGTTAGTCTATTTGCTGATCAGCCACTCCTGTAAATAATGTGTAAAAGTCAAAATAATAAAAAAGCAGCATATTTTCACCTCCGGATTGTTTAAAAAATGTGTTATTTTGACTTTTGAATGTGTTTGTTTTTCTATGTTCCGCGTTTTGAACGTGGCAAACCAATAAACGAGACTAAACGAGATAAATAAGAGAACGAGACTGAAAAGAAAATCTGTTATTGTTCAAATGTGTTGACCTTTGTTACACCAGCACTATTAAGTGTAACCAGTCACGCGTTTTGATTTCGATAAACACTTTTTTTTCAACATCGAACCAACGTGCTGTTATTGCTCAGCAACCAGCGACTTTATTCAGAAACCCATAACACTTAACAATGCGTGCTTAAAGGGCCGGTATCACGATGACTTTAGCGCCCTTTTGGTGATGAAATGAAAACATTCAAATAACTGATTGATAGCCAAAATACTAGTCTAGGTTGTTTAAAATAGCTCTTTAAAGCTATCATTATTGTGGGATTCATGGACCTATTATAGAGCGGATGGAGACGGATTGCAACAATGAGTTTTTGAAATCTTGTGGGATGAGCCGCCAGTTTTCAAAATTTTAGAAACATCGGCAGTCTTGCCTATAAAACTAACCTGCATTTCTTAGGCTAATCCCAAGGGATCTAAGTGATTTGGGGATGATTACATAAACAAAGTTCATAAAATTATGCAACGTTCTCCTTGGAGTAGAGTACACACTGGTTCTTTCCTGAACGACCGCTAGCTGGCGACAACTTTTTTTTCATTAGTTTTGTTTTTTCATTAAGCGCCGACATAGTTGGCAACTAGAGTCACTATATTTGAAACTTTAATTTCGTGACCTTTTGTTACGAGAGGACTTGGAGCCATTCTAATTACAACCTTTTATGAAGATATAATCAAGAGGTGATGATAATTTCTATGATAATTGCATCCTAATTGCAAAAACTCAAGTTAATTTCGTCATACTGTGTGTAAACTCGATTCTTAAGATCACAATAATTTTTGAAAAGTTTATAGTTTATAAGAATGAATTACTTGCTTTACTTTTTTCGCGGTTTATTTTCTCCTATTCGTTTTAAGTATCTGTTAAAGTATTAAACCAAGGACCTTTAATTAAAACTTCTCAAGAAACTAATTTAAAACGACATTGTTAACTTATTTTATAAACTTCAAAGCGTGAACAAAGATTTCCCTACAATACTTAGCCTGAATTTGTAGGAAGAAAAGACGGCTGAAATTCAAGCTATAGAATACTTCGTTCATTGGACAATCCCATTTCCTAAACTTTAAAAGCACGCATCACTTTCAAACGTGCCTATTTTAAAATCTGTAACTTTCAACATGAATAACATTTCTTTGTTTTAAAGTTATAGATGTTTTGAAAACTTTCAGAGTTGAATTGTCTGAGAAAAACCTAGACAGTTCGTAATTATGTGCCAACAAGCCGGGAGCTATACTCATCTAAGCAGGTGATTCGAGCGGGACAAAGATGGTTATGGGTTGATAGAGTGCCTTGGGGGTATTTTCGCTGTTGTTTTCCCATTGATTATTTTATTAAAGACAACCCCCACAAAATGCTTTTGGAGGCAAATAGCTAATTAGTGTATGCTTGTGGGTTCGTTAGTTTTATCATCGTCTGCCGAGCAGAGTCAGATATCAACCTGTTAATCAAGTAGCTCGTGGGAACCATCATGAACCATGCTTCATAGTTCGAAATCATAATTCTTACCTGAAAACGCAAGCAGCAGGTTATGTCAAATTACGTCTCATAGTAGTAAAAAAATGCAATTATTAAGTGTTTTGGATGTAGTTTAGTTTACCAAATTCGATGAAAATAAGAAAAAAAAGGCGTGAATGTTTGTTCAACAATTTCGTCATGAACAATGTTTCAGAACCCGACGAAACTTGATGAAAATAAGAAAAAAAGGCGTGAACGTTTGTTCAACAATTTCTTCATGAACAATGTTTCAGAACCCGATGAAACTTTTAAAAATATTTTCAATGTAGATTCAGCAATGCTTAACTTTGTTCAATGCATGTTTATCGTTTTCTAAATCACTACAAACGTAACTTCGAGACCGGTAAAGTTTAATCAAGTTGAACCCCATGTCGAATCAAGGTAAAAATAAAGGTTCCCGTCGAGCAAAATGATCTTCACAAGAGCTATCTTTGCCATCGCTTTCAGCTGATTTGAAAATTTCAGGGCATATACTGAGCATCTCTAAAAATTTTGCGCTTAGAAGAACAATAGAAGAGTTGAATGGGTATGTGGAACTGGAAGCTGGTTACAGGATCCTTAAGCTCGGTACACACTTGCGACATAAGGAAAATATCACGCGAACAAAAATTAGTGGTTTCAAAAAGTTGTTGTCGATAAAAAATAACATAAGATTCTTTGGTGAAGTAATCTAATGCTGATCAATGGAAAATATTGATTATTTCAGTTAGTTTCTCGTGCTTTTTGTAACATAGTTACGTCCTTATGTCGATAGTGTGCACCGGGCTTTACGTACCTGAATGGCGTTTGCGGTCCCTGAGGAAATGAGTCAAATACAGCGAACAAAAGGAATCAGAAAAATAATGAATCGTCGCGCTTAAATATCTTTATGTGGCCGTAAAAATGGCAGTTTACCGTTACTTTAATTCGGTATTTTTTTTTACCGCTACGCTATGCCCAGCCTCATGTTTCGTGATTTTACGGAGCAATGTTTATTGAAATATTGAAATCTCGCACGGGGTAGGGTTCTCGGATAGGGAAGTAGTCACCGCAAGGGCCTTTTGAATGGAGTTTTAAATAAGAAAGAACAATAGTTCCATCCTCACGTCCTGAGCAAAGAAAGAGACTCGGAACACGTGTGCAAACAATCAAAGTTATAGTGATTTAAACTGTGCTCGACCCTGGTTGTTCACCAGTGACTGACGAAGAGTGAGCCAGTTAGGTACTCCAAGTGTCACCAGTGACTGACGAAGAGTGAGCCAGTTAGGTACTCCAAGTGTCTAGAGCTAATCTAAAACATGAACAAGACAGCGGAGGTCTGCTCTCTTCATAGAACCAGTTTCAAAGTCCTCACAACTATGGCCTACGCTCTGTGTTTCATAGTTTCCTTAGCTGGGAATCTAATGGTAATCTGTGTTGTGCATCGGAACAAGTCTTTGAGGAACTCCACGAACTTTTTTATCGTGAACATGGCCGTATCAGATCTCATAGTTCCGCTCCTAATCATCCCAAGAGTCCTAAAGGAAATCATCACCAGCTCTCAAGCTTGGGAAGTCGGTGGAGTGTTTGGAGAAGCTCTCTGCAAAACCACCTTCTTTCTCTCCGACATAGCACCAGTGGTATCAATATTCAGTCTTATTTTTATATCTCTTGATCGTTTCCACGCAGTTGTCTTACCAATGAGAAAACCGCTTTTCACTACTCGCGTTCGCGCGGTTCTGATCGCCTTCACTTGGTTCATGAGCTGCTGTGTCTGCACACCTTATTTCTACGCCTTCAAGCTCTTGCCCATTAATGGAGTCATGTACTGTAACATATACTGGGGTCCACATTTGGACAACACTAAAACTCACGAAGCCTACACTACTTTCCTGTGCATAACAATCATCATTGTCCCGTTTGTTATCCTCACTGCAATCTACGCTTCCATTTGCGTCGTCTTGACAAAAAGAAAGGTGATCGGAGAAAATATCCCCAGGTTGATAACCTTGCAAGCGGACAAAGCGCGTAAAGTTGTCAAACTAGCAGTCACGGTTGTTGCTATCTGTGCTGTTTGCTGGGGTCCCTACGCTACTTTGCTCCTGTTGTTGTCATTCAAGTGGAACTGGGAAGTACCTACAGGTTGTTCTTGGGAAATCATGTGGTCCACCATACAGTTCTTAGCTCTTTCTAACGCCGCTGTGAACCCAACAGTGTACTTCATTTTTATTCAGAGTTATCGACAAGGTTTAAAAAGGGTTCTCACTTCTCTGCGTTCCTCAGCTTGGAGGCGATTGAGCCGGACCGGATCGAGCGGCAACACTTCGAAGCAATTAAGAAAGCGGACTGCCTTTTATGAACTTGATGTAACGGCTTTAAAGAGTACACAAAAGATCACGACAGCTCTTTGAAGAATTTATTGTTTATTTGAAAGACTTTTGAACGATAACTTTAAAATGTTTTGACTGATATGTATAACTGTTGGCTTTGTTCATTTCTCAACTATTGTATCATCTGCCATGTGACAGGGAGAGCTCTGAGACTAAAATAAAGTACCTGATAGCGAAATGTTGGTTCTGAACGTGTATGAATTAAAGGGACTATATGCCACGGTTGTTTCAACAAAGACCAGTGATCTTCGTAAACTACCCAGAATCATCCTATTTATACTGTTATTTAGTCTTAAAAGAAAAAGGAACTGAAACTTGCATTATATAGGCATTCTTACGTAATATTTTAAAGCTTTTGCTATCAAATTTCCAAGTTTCAATCTGCACAGCCTGATACGAAATTAAAAATGTCATTTCACATTCCAATTCCATCCACTCGATAGCACACGAAAATATTCCAAATTTGCACTCATCTTGTAGCTGAAAGGTTATTTAACAAACCTTTTTCGTTCATTTCTTGTGAATCTCACTGTCCTGTCCACACTAACGCGTTTTCAAAAGTTTCGTTTTCAAACTTATACGGATTCGTAGCGTGTTAGTATGGACGGGAGATTTAGCTCCAAACAACCGAAAAAAAAAACCATTATCGTTTTAGTGTGTCGAATCCGGATAAAAATGAAAACGATAACGTCAACTGTACCATTGATTTGAGACTGTCCTTGCACTCGTAACATCAAATAAAAACTGGAACTTTTAAATTTCGAAGGTCAGATTTTATAGAATTGTCGCTTTCTAAAAATTGAAAAAAAAATCAACTTTTGTACTAAACAAAATTTAGACACGGTTTTTGAGAAACCCCAACATGTTACTTGGGAGTCATGGTCCAGCAGTTCGACAGCGTTAGCTCGTGAAAATGCCACACCAAAATATTTAATCAATGCATTAAAAAAACATTACAGGTATCAATAAGTGATTTCTTTTTGCCATAGCCCGCTAGTCCATTCTATCAGCTTTCCAACGATATATAGGTTGACATAGTTTGGTTAAACTAAGGACGTGTATGATTGTTTTTCCGAGGACGTGCCGCGAAGGTTCTCCGTAACCATAAGTCAGAGTTTTTGATGCAATGAATCATGTAAACAAAAACAAAGCTGCAATGCATTATGGGTATGGTGAGACGGCCCTTTAAAGAGTCTGTGTCCAGCCGCCATTTTGACAGCATAGCAACATACCAAGTCGGAGAAAGCATCCATTTCCATCGGCTGATTTAGAGAATATAGAGCAATTCTTTCGATTGAATTTGGTAAATCAAGTACGAAAATTTGTTTTTAGATGTTTATTTTGAAATTTCTACACGTAATTCGCCTTCTAATGTCGGACGTAAACAATAACAAAGGAGTGGCTGACACAGGCTCTTTAAGATTTTTAGAAACAATACTCGAGAATTATCATATGGTTGTTGCGGTGCCCATCGTAAGCACAAATAAACGGTTTGCGTGAGGGACGAGGGCAGTAATATCTAACAAACAATATCCACACTTTTCGATTTCTCTTTATTAATGTACATTTTATATAATTTTCCTTCGCCAATAATTTTATCTAGATAGAGAACATCTCCAAACATAGAGGATTGGCATAGTAATGTGTTGAATTTACTTATTTGTACCCTTAAGTGCTGGTCTTTCTGATATTTCTTCATTAATCACAATGAAGTTTATATTATTTTCTTTATTATGTCCTATACTAGTCTCCTCGCAACTACCCGTATCGGATTACAGACTAGTCCTTTTATATTCCTATTTTCGTGCCTATTACTAGCTATACTGCCGACACATGGACTCTGCTGCCAGAGACTTTCCACGTGCACTCTCTAGCCGAAGACTTTACCACATAGACTTTCTACTGCCAGAGACTTTGCCATATGAACTCTCTATTGCCAGAGGCGGAGGACGATCAAATAAACTGTTGTTGTTGCTGCTGTTATTGTAGTTGTGATTGTTGTTGTAGGAAGTGTTTAGCCGATAGACCCCTTCACTATATTATGGACACAATTTACGCGAAATTTTTCCGTGGGAACGAGACTTCGACTTTGCGAAACCACTTGTAAAGGTTTGATAGATGAGCTCGCTACTGCAAGAAGAATAAGTCCTCGGCTGACCTCGATTTCATGAGGTCTTTTGCTGTCTGGTCATTCGCTACAAGTGTCGTGACGTCATCCCGGAAGTCTGTCCTACGGACGGGTGTTTCGAACAAGTTGCTAGTAGAGCGAGATTCAGCCAACCTATGGAGAGCAACACAACGAATAGCGTCTATAATTAACAATTAACACAGGATATTTCTGAAGAAACCCATGGGAAAAGCTGAATTTCCCATTGTAGAAGAGTGGGAAGTGTTCGGATTTCCCATGGCTATCCATGTGAATTCCGAACACTTCTCATGCGTGTGCCTTGGGAAATACCTGGGGAAATACAGCTTTTCCCATGGAAGGGTTTCTGCAGAAATTCCCTGTGATACAACACTCTTATAGTAAAACGCGCGATCTGATTGGTCGCCGTTTGATGAAATTCGTTTAATTGAAAATTCTTTAAATATCAAGTTCTTTATGTTGATGAGTTCTCATTACATGTACATTTTGGTGTTGACCGAGACACCTTTTTCTTCCGATCATTAGCCCGCCATTCACGTACCTTGTGAATTCAGCGTCGAAGTCATCATCGACGGCCAAATCCTGCAAACCACGAAGAAGATTAGAAATAACGGGAAATCCCTGCTTATTCTCTGCTTATAAGGAGATGCGAAATTTCCTTGATATGATGATAGATGTCATGTCCGAAGAGCCCTTCAGTATCCCTTCAGTCATCTCAGTACCTCTTTTTGTCCGCGCGTCATGCTTGTTACTTGTTAAATAAATTGTTACACATGAAATTTATGGGTAGGGGTATGGTAATGTGGAACATAAAATGACCGCCTCAGAAAAACAGTCAAAATCCAATATGGCGGGCGGACAGCCGGGGAAAAGAGGACGGAAATCAGAGTTATTTATCTTAAAGACTTCCCGGCTGTCCGCCAGCCATATTTTTAAGATTAACCTTATCACCTAGAAGGCCCTAAATGACTTGTCGCCACCATATATTAAAGAACTATTGGATTTTTACCGACCGGGTCGTGCTTTGCGGTCTTCTAAAGATTTTTTACGCCTTAAGCAACCTAATTTTACTGCGGTTTTCATAATTCTGCGAACTCTCGCTAACGATTTCCAATCGTAAAACCGCCTTCTGGCTTCCGTCAATCAAACTCCCGAGTCTTCTTGTCGTTACTCTTTGTGCATTTTGATTGGCCAGCACGTAACCATTGCTGGCGCGACGGGAAGCCATTTTAGTGCTGCTTAGGCGCTGGCCAATCAAAAAGCACAAAGAGTGACAACGAAAAGATTCGGGAGTTTGATTGACGGAAGCCAGAAGGCGGTTTTACGATTGGAAATCCATGGCGAGAGTTCGCAGAATTATGAAAACCGCAGTAATCTAATTACTTATGGGCGACGGGCTTTTTCAGTTGCAGCGCCGAGACTTTGGAACGCGCTTCCTTTTGAGATCAGGGCTTGCTCCAATGTTAACAGTTTTAAACAATTTTTAAAGACCCATCTTTTTAAGATTGCGTATGATGTGTAATGTTTCTTTTTTATAATTTTAGCTTTTACTACCGTTTTTATTATTTTTAGTAATATATTATTATTTTTTATTTTATTTTATTTTATTATATATTTTTCTCCATTTGCATTGTAAGATTTTATACTCAGTTTTTATATGATTTAAACGATTATTTTCATTATTACTACCATTGTAAAGCGCGCAGAACAGAAATGTATGTGCGCTATATAAGAAATTTTATTATTTATTATTATTATTATATTCGATGACTGTTTTTATTAGGCGGTCTTCCTGTGGAAAGGCCCCAGCCTTTCCAAGGGCCTTCTTCCGAGTGACGGCGCCATCTTGAAAATTACCCAGAAGACCTTTTTTTTTTTTGACATACCAAGGCTTTCATTCGTTGAGACATATCCATCCCCTCGTTTGCGATCCCATTCTCGCCCTCATCTACTGTCACCTGTATAAATGGCGTCCTACCGGAAGTGTTCATGGCATCATCTGATAACGTCACTTCCGGCTGTATAAAAGGATTTCCTGGCGAATGTGCTAGTGGTATGACGTCACTATATTCCGCTTTGAAGGGATTCGTAGATGGAGCGTGAATTACTGACACGTGGTCTGTGGGTGTAGTCACGTGATTTGGACATGACGTCATATCCGGTTCGCCTATGGACTCGGTTGTGCTTGAGCTCGTTTTTGCCTCGATTGAGGACGCGTTTGTGACGGCGGTTTGGTTTTGATCGTTTGGTAATGCTGTGTGGGCCACGGTTGAGCGAGTATCTTTGATCGAGGCGAAAGCAACAGTGAAAGCGTCTGCGACGGTAAGGGAGATAGCCTGGGCCTGAAAAATAGCCACACGGAGAAGGTTACCATTCCATAAGATTGAGCGTGAGCATGTAATATAGAATGCGCCCTGGTATATATCGGATTTCAGATGAGTGCCGAAAACCGTTAGCCTATCAGGAGCAAGAGAGATTCAACAGCGAACCAATCGGGAGCAAGAGAAATTCAACAGGGAACCAATCAGGAACAAGAGAAATTCAACAGGGAACCAATCAGGAGCAAGAGAGATTCAACAGCGAACCAATCGGGAGCAAGAGAAATTCAACAGGGAACCAATCAGGAGCAAGAGAAATTCAACAGCGAACCAATCAGGAGCAAGAGAGATTCAACAGCGAACCAATCAGGAGCAAGAGAGATTCAACAGCGAACCAATCGGGAGCAAGAGAAATTCAACAGGGAACCAATCAGGAGCAAGAGAAATTCAACAGCGAACCAATCAGGAGCAAGAGAGATTCAACAGCGAATCAATCAGGAGCAAGAGAATTTCAACAGCGAACCAATCAGGAGAAAGAGAAATTCCAAAGCGAATCAATCAGGAGCAAGAGAAATCCAACAGCGAACCAATCAGGAGCATGAAGTAGTCGCGACCTGCGATTAGCTGTCAATCCAACGTTTCACTTCGCACAAAGTACTTATTTTTGAGTGTGTCCCCAGATTGAAATGCGAGAAGAGCGAAGAGGACGTCACAGTAAAAAGATTACAAAGAGAACAACATTAATTCGGGAAGGAGAGCCAATAAGCAATCCCGGCACAAATTACATCTATAACCGTTTGTATGGCGACCAAGATTTAATATTTTGGCTTTGCTGTTCCGCAAGTCCAATGTCGCGATGCAACGATTTTAGCTGCAAAGAGAGCCTTCTTTCCTTAGCTGTATATCCTCTTCCCACTTTTTCCACCCCCTTTCCATCGACTTTGAATCCCTTTTTGTACCCCTTTCACTTACCATGGATTCCTTGCTACACAGCAAGGCGTGGCAGAATAGATTCTTTGTGTTTTGTTCCCGGATGATGAAGGCAAACACTTTAGGGAAAAACGGATCTGCTGTGCAATATGATACCCGATAGATTGGCACCTCCAGTTTTACTTCCTAGAAATAAGTTGTAAAAGAGTCTGCGTCAGCCGCCATTTTGACATCAAAGCAACATACCAAGTCGGAGAAAGCATCCATTTCATGGCTGATTTAGAGAATATAGAGCAATTTTCTCGATTGAATTTGCTAAATCAAATCTGAAACTTTGTTTTTAGATGTTTATTAGGAGATTTCTGCACTTAATTCTTCTTCTAATATCGAACGAAAACAATAACAAAGGAGTGGCTGACATGGGCTCTTTAAGAATTGTCACGAAAAAAAGCGGGGATAAACACTAGTACACCTGGTCCTACCAGAAACACATCAGTGAGTTGACAACGAATGAATACCTTCGTTTGCATGTCTTCGACAGAAATGTTCTTGGTTGCGACTGTTAGCAGAACTTTCTGTAGTTTGGCCTCGGCGCCGCGTGCTTTTTTGTGCCGTTTGGCATCTTCCACGATATGTTTGACCGCCTCGTCCGTGCACCCCGTCCCTTGTGCTTTATAGACTTGTCTTGTGCCAAGGTACTATAGGGGGAGTGAGAATGGACAAAGCAGGGTTACTATCTTTGACAACGGATTTCAATGAGAATGCAACATTGCAATGACACATTTCAATGAGAATGCAACATTACCATGGCACATTTCAATGAGAATGCAACATTGCCATGACACATATCAATGAGAATGCAACATTGCTATGACACATTTCAACGATCATGCAACATTACAATGACACATTTCAATGAGAATGCAACGTTGCATTGACACATATCAATGAGAATGCAACATTGCCATGACACATTTCAACGATAATGCAACTTTGCCATTACACATTTCAATGAGAATGCGACATTGCCATGACACATATCAATGAGAAGGCAACGTTGCTATGATAATGACATATTGCAATGAAAAATTAAATGATAATGGCAACATTGCTATGACACATTCCAATGATATTCCAAATGTGCCATGACACATTTCAATGAGAATGCAGCATTGCATTGACACATATTAATGAGAATGCAACATTGCCATGACACATTTCAACGATAATGCAACTTTGCCATTACACATTTCAATGAGAATGCGACATTGCTATGACAATGACATATTGCAATGAAAAATTAAATGAGAATGGCAACATTGCTATGACACATTCCAATGATAATGCAACATTGCCATGACACATCAATGAGAATGGAACATTGCCATGACACATATCAATGAGAATGCAACATTGCTATGACAATGTTATTTGCAATGACATTTCAATGACAATCACAATGACACATTGCAATGACAATGAAGTGACTTCATTGGCGTACTTTAAGACATTCGAGCCTTACCTTCACATAGAATGGCACGCCATCGTTCAGGGGCTCCGGTTGATGTAGCCAGTCTTCTCTTAATTCTACAACAAAATATAAACAGGTTAATTGGATGAAGATGACTGGAGTGGTACAGCTTTTCGGAAGATATTGTGTGATTGGATAGGCAGGACAAAGCATCCCATTGTTTCCTCGAGTTCTATTGTATGACCCTCTATTGTTTTGAGGGTATCAATCCAATATGCTTAGATCCTCATTACGAGAGCTGTATCATAACGAAGATGATGGTGGAGAAGATGATTACCAACACGATGATAGTGATGCCAGCGGTGGTGATGATGTTGATTATATTAATGACTGGATGACTCAGACGTTAGGGTGGTGGTGGTGGTTGTTAGGGTGGGAGGACTGAGGTGTTGCCGAAAATTTGGCAAACGCTTTTTTTTCAATGGTATTCTTAGAAGTGAGAATGAACACTAACTATACACTCATCGGCATAAGTCTGGCCTAGACGGAACGCTAGCACAGTCTATTACCCGTGCAGTTCGGCAACCATGGACAGCTGTTTCCTTGTTAGGACTCATCAGCATGGCATAGCCGGTGTTTGCCTCAGTAAACTTCATCGGCAAAACAACTGTATTATTAGAGCGGGTTTCAGATGACTGTCGTGAGTAATTCGCAATTGCTTTGTAGTCACTCCTATAAGTTTCATTCCCGCAAAATTAGTGTAATCACTTTGGGATTGTTTTCACTACAGTCACGAAATTCTCTCTATAGGCCGTTTAAAAGCTTAATGTTTTTTTGGTTTTAAAATGAAGAAACTCAAGCAATTGTCTGGATTTACCTCGACCTTGAAACCTTATTTGAGTCTGTAGTAAGATATACGTATTTCTTAAAATCAACGCGTCTACAAAATGAATTGATAATACCCAAATATCCAGCCACATCAATTTAAACTTGAAAACTGTGATTATCTTCAAGGGCCAACTTTAAAACACATCACATTGAAAAAATGAACTTGAAAGGGAGAGACGTTTTGTGGTTTAGGGCGGGAATTTGGAAAGTGATCATTATCTTTGTAGCATTAAACAAGACGAATAAATAAAAGTGATTGGTTCTACTTATGGCTTCAATAAATATATTTGCAACAAAACTCAAAGGCATTTTGAATGATAATTAGAAGACGAGCGACCATGCTCAGTGTCATGCGTTTTGATGTGTCATTTTTCGTACGGCCAGCAAAAATAGTGTCAAAAGGTATAGATCAAAATGCTTTTCAATGAAACATGAACATTTCTGCCTAAGAAGAGCTAAACGTGTGGTTTTTAGATTTTCTCTGACAGCCAAAAAGTTAGCATTTTGAAATACAATGTCAAAGTTTAGTTGCTTAACTGAAATTAATATGATTTGAATTGATATTTTTTTTCACTACATATTAAAGGTTAAAATGTCATTTGTAAATTCGTGGGTAAAGCTCTATCAACGGCAAAACTTCCGTGTTACATGCGTATTTCGACAGAAAACGATTCAAGTTGCGCTCTTGAAAAAGCAAATCACAATGTTCTGGTTTCATAAGTGGATTTTGTTTTACCTTGATAGCACATTATATTCTTGAATCGCGACAAAATAAGGCGAACCCTTTCTCTCAAAGCCGCCAATCTTCCACCTTTTCTCCCAGTATGTCTATTCCATTCTATAAATAATTCCTCAGAGAGATTCAAATCCCAGTCGACCGAATCTTCCCGTAAAATCCTCCAGCCTTGCTGTCGACGAAAAAGCCTCATGTTTATGTTCCAAAATTTCAAAGGCGAGTTAGCCTTTTGCTGTTGGATTTTCCGTGCATTCAGGGCATAGTTCCGCTGGTATAATATGCTATTGTTTACAATGTCTCTTGGTAGTCGGTTTTACATCTTGGTTCAAAGTAATCATGTACATGAATTAAGGATGTATTTTGGAATCGACAACCACCTGGCTTTTGGGGTATTTTCAGACCTAAAATCAATTGACGTAAGCAACTTAGCTCATTGGGTGAAGATAAATTAAATTCACTTACATAGGAAGAATATCTCCTTTGAAAGACAATTCTCATTTTAAGACACCCTGAATTTGACAGGTTTTAACGCGATTGTATAAATAATAGGATACCAAACGTAAGTGAATTTCCTTATAAGATTAAGCTAGATTTATATAGCTTATGTTCGGTGCCTTATGTTCGGTATGATGTTGCCCGGGGTAACAAATCGATAAATATCGACCATCGAAAAGTGATCAATAAATCGATATTTGTCGATCAGTCATTATCGATTTATAGGAAACGGTCATTATTTACCGCCCAGGGAGGGGGAGGGGGGATCTCTCGAAACCTGAAGCCCTGGAAGGGGGGACCACAATACATTTTCTAGAGGAGTTATTCCAGCACTTCAGTCAATACGTTCAAAATTATTCACGCGAGCGGAAATCTAATACGGTTTTTAGAGAACTCGCGCAACGAAGACGACACGATCGCACCGTTTAAATGGAATGCCTACGAATGTTACAAGAACCAGAAGAACGTGTATCTTGGCGAGCAAAAACTCCCCCAAAAAATCCTCCAGTGATAGGTCTGGCGGGCAGTCACTATGCTCGAGGAGACCCTTAGGTAAGCGTGAGTTCGACGCCTTACAAGCATAGAAATTCATCATTTCGGCCGCGCTTCACGCACACGAAGAATGATAATTTCGTCATTTGTGGTGCGCATTTTGCGCATGAAGAATAAAACCTACAGGCGTTGCCTTTTCTCTGGGGCTTGATGAAATGCGTTTATCAAAATCAGGGCGCGAAAGAAAAATGCGATCCCCTTGTGTCTTCCACTTTTTTCAAATTGGGGGAGTGGGGCACGAAAACTTTTAACAGCTCTGAGAGGGATCACGTTAATTATAGTACTTATAGAGGAGAATCACTGCATTTTTGACCTTACATTGCCCAAAATCCTCTGACACCCCCACCCCCCAGGGTGATAAATATGACCGGTCCCTTAGTACCGATAATTGAGACAAATCGATAGTCACAGCCATTTCCGACAGATCGATAAAAATCGATATCGAATTTATATCGAAAATACAGCATATCCTGTTCGATCAAAGATAGAAGATATATAAATGTCTTGTGTCGCTCGACCCAAAACGCAGCAGAAGTACTACAAATCAAAATCTGTTGTTCGAGGATACATGAAAGGTAAAAATGTCAAAATTCATAAAATGACTTTTTTCTCGAAATTCTTTTGATACAGTCCTAAAGTATATTTCTAAAACCTCAAATGACATGTCAACTGCTTTCCTAGGCTTCCAATGCCCATTGTTTTGTATTGCCCGCCACTCATTTTCTGTAATTTAATTAACTTTACACGCTTTTTCTAGCACTTTAATTTTCGGTCAAATTTTCACCTTCGCGAAGCTCCTGACCCCGCAGGATTTAAGATATCGGCCTCAAATTTTCTGTGTCGTTAGAAAATGATCACAACTAAAAACCGTGTCAGGGAACTTTTATTTTTTACTTGAAAAAGATTTTATGATAAATTTTGCGGTCACGAACTGTACAAAATGCGACTTTCAACTTCGCGACCTAATATTTTCGTAAATATGCAAATTATCAAAAATCGCTGACACGGTTTTGCAGTTCATTTCTCCGAGATTAAAATCCGACAAAGTATGAAATTGTGCAACAAAACGGTAGTGGTCTGGAGCTTCTCAAGTAAACAAGGTAGTTTTTAGTTCGCGGTCTTAAAAATACAAGAAAAAATTAAACTTCAATAAACTAAACAACTTCATAAGATAGAGCAATATTTTAGCTTTAAAGTGATTTATAGCTGATTATCATAGCATAAATTGCGACGCGAGGAGAATTTTTTCCGAAGACACCCCTCACGGGTTTACAGAGACCTTAAGTAGTGCTCGTAGTGGCTCACGTACGAGCTTTTCTTTGCGAGTTTTCAGACATAACATACTAATGACACTCAAACGTCTGCGATAAACTTCAAAACCAATTGTACTTGTTGTAGCGTCAAGCGTCAGAAAAACGACAGTTTTCAACCAGAACTAATTTGATATGAAGCTGAGATTTGGCAAAAAAAATTAGAACATAAACTTACTTACTGAGGACAAGAAAATGTGATTCTGTATAACGAGGGCAAAATATATAGGTGCACAAAACGGATATGTTCCGCAAAATATCTGTTCCGCAAAATATCTGTTCCGCAGCCGCTTCTCTTGCTGGCTGGGAAAATGTTCACAAAGAGATCCCCTGGGAAAAATTTTCTGACAATGATCTGATGGGAAAGTTTTAAAACGTTTTTTTTTGAAGAAAACATTGTGTGTGATGATAATTTTCTGCTATTTCCTCGTTGCTGGGAAACAATGCTATCTTTGTTCCTTTTTTCCGTGGTTATTTTCATCAAATGACGATCTACAATCCCGATTTTAATGTCCTGACTGGCAACAACGTTGCTGGCTGGGAAAAAATTGAGCTGAGGTTCTGCTGGGAAAAATGTCACTGAAGGTGCCTCCTGGGAAAAAGGAACAGATAAAATTTTCCCAGCAACTTTTAAAACCCATTTTTTCTGAACAGAAACACCAGCAAATACCAAAATAAGTCTTTATATACATTGCACCACATCACACTTCCCCGACTGAGAGCCATAAGAAAAACAGTGTATATTTAAAACAACAACAAAAATATTTCTATGCAGCATCCAGCCAGCAAAACAACCAGTTAAACTTTCAACCGCTGTAATTAAGATTTCTTCCAATGCTGAAAAAAAAAAGGTTTAAACAACTCGTGCCTTCTTAATATATAGATTTAGCCACTGGCCAAAAGCAGAGCTCCCAGTTACATATTTTTGTGTTAATGAGACAAAAGGCAGCCATTGTACATAGCCGGTCATCATAGCACGCGACCAAAGACTACCACCCCCCTTGCCACTTAGATAATTTCACCCAAGTTTGGTTTTCTGAGGTTCATCCCTTCCCAAGATTTATACCTTTTCTGGTTTGATGACGTCATCGATGACACCATACCACGTGATCACGCCGTTGCACCCCCCTTGCCACTTAGACAACTTCATACAAGTTTGGTGTTCCGAGGTTCATCCCTTCCCAAGATATATACCTTTTCTCGTTTGGTGACGTCATCGATGACATCATACCACGCGACCGCGCAGTTGCACCCTCTTGCCACTAAGGCGGTGATTATGCACCAGTCAATTGTAAGCACCACCCCCCCCAACCTCGGGGGAGGGTGGGGGCAACGTGGGGCATTTATACGTATCGGTCAGCTTTTGGTCCCGACTACATGGGGATATTCTTGTCATGGACCCCCCACCCCTGAGTGTGGGGATTAGTTGGGGGATAGAACCTATTCCCAATACTCTCTTCGCCTTGGAAATACATCCACCTCAGGAGCGCCCGAATTTTTATAAACGCATTTCAAGCCTCAGGCCCTGTCCACACTAACGCGTTTTCCAAAGTATTCGTTTTCAAACTTATACGGATTCGATGAAAACGATCAGCGTGTTAGTGTGGACGGAAGGCCTAAACGTATCAAAACGTATACGGGTTCAAACGAAATCGCGTTAGAAAATCTCGTGTGGACGGGGTCTCAGAGAAAGTGTAGATGAACGTTCCGTTTTTTATGTATAGTAAACAAATCCTGTAGGTTTTATTTTTCATGCGCGCAATTGAGCGCCGAAATGATGAAATTATTATTATTCATTTGCGTGAAGCGCAGCCCAAATGACGAATTTCTGTAACGTCGAACTCACGCTTACTCTTCTTTCGAACATAGTGACTGCCCGCCAGGCCTATCACTGCAGAGCATTTTTGGTTGGAGTTAGTTTTTCCTCGCCAAGATACACTTGTTCTTGTGAACGGTGCGAAGGTAGTGTCTTCGTTGCGCGAGTTGCCAAAGACTATATTAGATGATATTTTTATTACGTATTGAGTGAAGTGAAGTGGAAAAATGCAAATGATAGAGAATTTGTTGGAATAACTACTTAGAAAATTTCTTATTCAGGTGAAAGGACTCAATATATATTGGCATGGTAGATCGAATCACTTCAATCCTTGCCCCGCAGGGTGGGGGAATTTCCAACACATTTCGCCTCAGGGGTGGGGACAAAAATCTAGTATGGCGCAGCTGAACATCCATGTCCCCACCCTTCCCCGAGGTTGGGGGGTGGTGGTTACAATTGACTGGTGCATTACATGAGACCGGTACGAACTCCAGAGCGATCTGAGTTTGTATCGGCTCTCGTACATTTCTTTACATGCGTTTACATGAGGCCGATCTGAAAAAAAGTCCTTACCGGCACGAGTTCATTTTCCGGTTGCTGACCCGACACGAACGACTTTCGAGTCTGTACCGGTCTCACGTAAACACGATCAAAAAGGTGGTGATTACATGAGACCGGTATGAACTCAGATCGCTGTGAGCTCGTACCGGTCTCATGTAATCACCGCCTTAGATATTTTCACCCAAGTTTGGTTATCTGAGGTTCATCCCTTCCTAAGATATGAATCATTTCTCGTTTGGTGACGTTTGGGTTGCCTGTGTGACGCCGGACGAACGCACAAACCGGAGTCCATCACAGAATCAGTCGATGCATTATATACACGTTTGTTTTGTTCTTTTTTCTCCTGCATGTAGCTGGCGCCGAGCTCCGCTGCTATCAATAACGTATACACGACAATCAACATAATAATGACTTTTGGTGACTTTTTTTCACAGCAGGGGGTATTAGTTATAAAGTGATCGCATCAACGATGCTACATAAAAGTCGAAACAAATAATTAAAATAACATAATTATACACCGTTTCCGGGAAACGTTGTCACCCCAAAAGCCTATAAGCTTGAAGCGCAAAGGATGATGGGAGCATTTAAACTGCTACTGTTTGATCTGAATTCAGACAGTTATCGCAACCACAGGTGAAATGATTAAATTTCAGCACATTTCCAAGCATGTTTGTTTGTAATATTTTACAGAAATTTAAATAAATCTTTACCCATACTCCCAAGCGCACCAAGCTTATAGGCTTTTTGGGTGACAACGTATCCCGGAAAGGGTATATGTCCACAAACTCAATTATAACGCTTTGCAGAAAGCAAGAACAAAAGAAATGAAATCTCTCAGTTATCTTATTCTCTTTGTTTTGAAACTAATTAAATGAAAAATTAATAACAAAAAATGAGGTATGGAATTCGTATTGGCATGCGATGGTAAATTCAGCTAAAGGATGTAAAAATAGCTTCATTAAATATTGACTCAGTGTTCAATGATACGAGCTGGTGCATTTGAAAGCTTGATTATTCAAGCTCGAAGAGAAGTTGAAAATGAATTTCTATGCGGTCAAGTGGTTTCTCTAAAGATACTATGATGAGAGATGATTCATTCTGAATTGTCTTCAAATGAAAGTGTATAGAGGGGTGGGGATTTGAGGTTGTAAGCCTTTTAAATTTATTGTACTAGTTGAAGCCCTTGCTCATGTAGTGCTAATTAAAATTTAGAATTCATCTAGCTGTCAGGAAACTGTTGAAGAGTGATCAAGTGGCCATACAAAACTCGTAACAGCGGCTACAACTGCGTCCCAGCGTGATATGTTGAGACACAGGCTGAGGGACTTCGTTCGGGTTAATTTTTTATGTGTGATTTATGTATTCGAACTTGTAAATATATTGTAAATGTAAATATTACTCGGAAATACAAAGCTCGTAATTCATAATCATAATTTTCACGTATGTCAAAACTTGGCCAAAGCAACTACCCTGAAGCCAGAAGTCTTCATAAGTTCACTTATGTGCGCATCAATTTTTTATGCAAAAGCAAACCTTATCAGCTTAAATTCCAAATTAAGTCAGGTCTTGCCTTCGTTTGAAGCTAATAAAACACTAGTCTTAATTTAGAATCGATAATAGTCTCTTCGAAAGATTTTAATCTTACTGTTTTAAAAAACAGCAATCAATTCTGCATGAAGACTGTACATTTTAATAGAAGCTGCAAAGCGACTTACGCAAACTTCCGATTCGAGAATTGACAACTATCTAGATGACCTTGTATGCCTTTCCAGGGCACAATTCCCTTCAATATTTTCTCTCCGTCAGTAACAATTACTAAATAAACGAACACCATTGCAGCAAAACGTAAAATTACTTCATGCAGGTAGTTCTATTCACAGTATTTGCTCACCCTCATGTTTTGGTGTATGTGCCGCTAGTTTCTTGCGTATAACTTGAGGACTTCGCTTGACCTTTTCTGCTACAGTTTTCAGAGAATCCATAGCACTGTTGGATCTTGTTATAGTATAAAAGCAGCAGTAATTCCGGGTTATTTGTTCCCGGCCGCTCGAGGGAGCCGATAGCGACAGCACAGATAATTGCAATGTTTATTTTTCAAACATAAAGCAGAGGAAGTCTGGGAATGAAGTTAGTTGTCAATTTACTTCCGGTCTAGCCTTGTGTGGGTTTCTCGTTAGCTTTCACAAGATTTACTATAGTTGAGATTCGCTGTGCCTCTCACAGGGAAACTTTTTTTTTTTTTTTTTATTTTTTTATTTTAACATTTTTATTGACGATGTAAAGTTTGTACATCTTTTACATATACACACTTACATATACGGTAAACGCAACCTAATAATAATAAATAATAATAATAAAATAAAATAAACAAAAACAAATAAATAATAAAAGGGGAAAAAGAGGGGCTGGCATACAACTACTAGGGGTTGGTCACTCAACCAGACTCAATATTAGATTCCACTTACTGGTATGAAAACTCAATTTATTTTTATCTCTCGCTACTTGTGACTCAATTTGATACGTTTTTTTCAACCTTACAATAAATCCTGTTATGTTCAATGGTTGTTTTTTTTGTTTACATTGATATATGAAGTACTTGGCTTCCAAAAGCAAATAGTTAATCAACACGCTTCGTTCCTCATCAAGGTCGAACAAGCCTATGACAACATTCTTTAAATTTAACTGTAGGTTAACCGAGCAAAATTGCTTCACAAGATCTTGAAAATTTTTCCAAAAACAGGTGATTAACGAGCAATGGAACAGAAAGTGTTCTAGTGTTTCAACATCCTTTTTGCAGAAGAAACACATAGGAGACTCTGTTAGCTTGAATTTGAAAAGCTTATCATTAGTATAAAGAATCCGGTGTAAAATTTTGAATTGGAATTCTCTCAGCCTCATGTCAATAGTGATTTTGAAAGGTAGAGTAAAAATTTTTTCCCAATTAAGCTCTGAGCCAAGAAGATATTCATATTTGGAACATGAAGTAGGTTTTTGTACATCACGTAAAATAAAGAAGTTGTACACTTTAGCTGATGTGAGTTTACAAACATCGTAGAGTTCGTCTTTATATTGAACAAACAATGTGTCCACGGGCGTGTTAGCAACTTCTTTAAGAATTAATTTTCCTTCTCTTAAAATGCACGTCCAGTTGCTAGGCAAACACTTATATAATTGGAATAACAGAAAGACCTCTAAAGGAGTTAAGGAATACTTTAAGGAGTTTGCACCTGTAAATACTGGGTTGCCATTAATATCGAATAAATCACCAACTTTATTAAAACCCTTAGAAAGAAGTTGGGAATAATAAACAGATCTTTTCTCAATGATAATAAATCTATTATTCCAAAGTGTTTGTTTACAAATCTCCTCAAGGCTTTCAGGTTTATAAGCAAACAAACACTGCCACGACTTTAAACATTGTTTATAAAATTCTGGAATCCACCCTAACGAAAGTTTGTGAAAGTCGAAATTACATTGAAATAGGAATCTCCCACCCACTGATTTTAAATAAAAGTCAAGGAAAATCCTCCAACCCGAGTTATCACCATTTAAGTATTTCTTAACACACATGATTCTTTGGGCCTCCATCATAGACTTGATATCAACCATTTTAAGACCCCCATTTTCAATAGCGTTAATTATAACTGACCTTTTGATTTTATCTTTACGGCCTTTCCATAAGAACCTATATAACAAAGAATTAAAACGGTCAACATACTCCTTTCTACAAAATATCATTGATAGACGATAGAGAAGTTTCGGAATAGCCAAGGATTTGATAACCTGGATTCGTCCCATAAGAGTTAGCCTACGCCAATTCCATGTTCTAAACATCTCCTTGAGTTCTTTTTCAATACTTTCAAAGTTTGTCTTGTAAAACATATTACTGTTGTTTGTAAAATGAACACCGAGAATCGTAACCACAGAACTTATACGTTTAACCTCTAAATCGCCAGTCAGTGGCAATTGCGTGTTGCCTAATGGTAAAATCTCAGTTTTATCCTTATTTATCAAAAGACCAGAATAGTTGCCGAATGACTTTAAGATTGTGAGCAGGTGAATGTAGGACTTTTTGTCTCTAACAAAGCAAGTCAGATCATCAGCGAAAATCACGACCTTAACTACTTTATTGTTTATATTCACTCCTTCGATATTTGGGTTTTCTCTTATATATATAGCAAGCAATTCAATAGCAAGAATGAAAAGATAGGGCGAGAGTGGATCTCCTTTGCGAACCCCTCGCTCAAGCGAGAAAAACGTGGTTGCGTGACCGTTGTTCGACACACAGCTAACCGTGTTGTTATAAAATGTGTTGATCCATTGGATGAATGACTCTCCGAATCCAAACGCCTGTAGTGCCTTGATCAGGAAACGTCTATCTAACGAATCAAATGCCTTCTCGAAGTCAAAAGCCGTTAAAATCCCTCCTTCGTTCCTGTATTTTACATAATCTAATACATCATCTATTGTTCGAACCGCATCAAAAATAGTACGCCCCTTAACATAAGCATACTGATCTGAATTAATTATATTTGGAAGAACTAATTGTAGTCTATTCACGAGGACTTTACTCGCAATTTTTACATCCACATTTAACAAGGAAATAGGCCTCCAGTTTTTTATACGGCGTCTATCCCTATCTTTTTTTTCCAGTAAAGTGATAATCGCTTGTTTTTGAGACGTCGAAAGCTCGCCGTAGCGATACGAGAAGTTTAAAGAATTAACAAGTAATTCCCCAATTTCGTTCCAAAATACACGATAAAATTCAATCGGCAAACCATCCATGCCTGGGGTCTTGTTATTCTTAAATTCATGTAAAACATTAAAGCATTCCGATATTTTAAGCTCCCCCTCACATGCCTCTCTTAACTCTGAACTCAGTTTAGGGATGTTGTCTGAAATCGTAAAAGGACAATTGTTGCTATTACCTAAACAATATGACTTCTCCTGGTATAGATTACGATAAAAAGTGTGAATCTCGTCTAAAATCACGCGTGGATTTGTGCATTCTATTCCATTTTCCAAAAGTAGTTTACGTACACATGCCTTCTGTCCTCTATTCTTTTCCAAATTAAGGAAATATTCAGTATTTCTTTCACCATCTGCGAGCCACTTAGCACGAGAACGAATAATAACACCACGGGTAATGTGGTCATACTCTTTTTCATATTCCATTTTTAACACTTCAAGATTATCAACATTTTCTGGTAGAGGTGAATCAACTAGAATTTTTTCTAAGCTCATAATTTTTCCTTCAATCTCATTCAGCAAATTTCTCCTCTCTTTTGCACGTTTCTTACTATAAGTTATACTTTCCTTACGAATCAAATACTTAATCCAATCCCAAACCACACGGGGATCTGCATCCGCTTGCCCTTCCCTTTTCCATTCCATCATATTCTCTTTCATTAGTTTTAGATAATTTTCATCCTGCAAAAGACTTGTGTTAAGCTTCCAAAATGAAGGCCCGCGAGGTTGATTGTTCAAGCTATCCAACTCAAGGGTTACCGCCGAGTGATCAGTTTTTATGGCAGTTATAATATCGGCTTTAGAAATATTGTCTTGAAGGGAAGCACTGATAAGCCAATAGTCCAGACGACGCTGGATTAAAGGCGTCTTTTGGCGCCATGAAAATCTACGAAGGTCCGGATTACGAACTCTCCACACATCTATCAAGTCGTAATTAAGCATTAATTCCTCTAAATATTTGACAGAATCTTTAATAAGTGGGCTACCCCCTTCTGCATCCAGATAAGCATCAAAAATTACATTAAAATCACCTCCTAGCAGAAGCTTGCTACCTTCCTTCACGTATTCATCCAAGAGAACGTTTAAATTTTGAAAAAAATTAATTTGGTTCTGCACTTTATTAGGTGCGTAAACGTTTACGATAATAAAAGACTCACCTTGCACTACGGCCTCAAGGAGAATAAAACGCCCTTGATCATCCGCGATTATATTTTGCACAGTAAGATCCAATGTGCTTCCAACAAGAATCGAAACACCAGAACTCTGACTCGTACCATGAGCAAAAAAACATTGACCAGACCATTCCGCGCACCACTGATTTACCACTTCTTTTGTGCTGTGTGATTCTTGAATGAATACAATGTCCGGCTTTTGCTTGTTCAACCAAGTGAAGACTGCGTTGCGCTTTCCAATCGAACGAATACCACGCACATTTAACGAGAGAGTTTTAAATTGAACATTTAACGCGCCTATTCAGGTAATTGGAATCACGCTAAAACGGACACTCCCAAGAGATATATGCCAGCCTCTAAAAACAATGCAACAGGGAAACTGCAGGAAACATGAAATTCACAGTGCCATGCAATCTTTGAGGCGCCACTGAAATTCGCCGTGGGGCTGTCGAGAATTTCGCTCTCAATCGAAACCAACAGCGCTTCGCGAAACAAACCGGGTTCTGAGGATCACCAAGCCTGGTAGCGCAATACGGAAAGGATTGTGGGCGCCCTCTCCCTTCTCCTCGTCCCTATGCTTGCTTCACAGGCTAAGAAAAATTCAAATGAAGTTCTCTAAAGTGGCTACCCCCTCTCGTTTTTCAAAAGGTTAATTTCTCATAACACGTAATAGAAACTTCCAATTTTGCATACGTGCGTAGTTCTCTTTATGCAGAGGACATACAATTCCGTGCAATTTACAAAAAAAACACCTGCGATCGAGTGGAGGTTTCTTTCTGTCGTCGGGTAACATTCTCGTACCCAGAGCTCCCCGGCTCGTCTCCTCAAGGGGGAGGCTCTGGGGACAGCCACTGATGCATGCGCGAGATACAGAGCCGTTGAGAGAAAGATCTTTCTGTGCATCTACCAACGTTCAAAACCAGAAGGTCTTCAAATGGATGTCACCAGAGCCTCTCCTGCGAGGAGACGAGCCGGGGAGCTCTGGGTACGAGAATGGTAGGGTAAAGGCTGGTGGTTCTTACTGGAACGTAAGCGCAGACGCAACGCAAGCGTTAGGATATCAAACTCCATACATTTCCCTTTTGTGGTTCACACTTGAACGCAAGCGCAAGAAAATCGAGACGTTGCGTTCCCTTGCGCTTGTGCTTGCGTTTAGTGTGAATCAAGTGAACGCAAGCGCAAACAAACTCAATCAGTGTTGATTTTAGGCTTGTGCACTTACCTTGCGCTTGCGTCCTGCGCTTGCGTCCTGTGCTTGCGTCCTGTGCTTGCGTCCTGCGCTTGCGTCCTGCGCTTGCGTCCTGCGCTTGCATTGAAAACCAGCCTTAAGGTCTCGTAAAGATAAAAATGTAAAAATCCATAATATGGCTTTTTTCCCGAAATTGATTTGATACAGTCCTAAAGTATATTTCTAAACCCTCAAATGACGCGTGAACTGTTTTCCTAGGCTTCGATTGCCCATTCTTTTGCATTAACCGTCACTCATTTTCTGTAAATTAATTAACTTTAAACGCTCTTTCAAGCACTTTAATTTAAGTTTTCACCTTCGCGAAGCTCCTGTCCCCGCAAAATTTAAGATATCGGCGTCAAATTTTCTGTGTCGTTAGAAAATGATAACAACTAAAAAACCAGTGTGAGGGAATGTGTGTTTTTTTACTTGAAAAAGATTTTATGATACATTTTGCGGCCACAAACTGTAAAAAGTGCGACTTTCAACTTCGCGACCTGATATTTTCGTAAATATGCAAAATATCGAAAATCGCTGACACGGTGTTGCAGTTCATTTCTCCGAGACTAGTAAACAAGGTAGTTTTTAGTTCGGGGTCTTAAAAATACATGAAAAAAACTTCGATAAGCTAAACAACTTCATAAGATAGAGCGATATTCTAGCTTTAAAACGATATATAGCTGATTATCATAGCATAAATTGCGACGCGACGATAATTTTTTTCCGAAGACACCCCTCACGGGTTTACAGAGACCTTAATAGACGGAGCAATAAATAGGCACCGTCGTAGGTTTGTAAATGTCTTAAAAGACATTAGGTGTGGAGCAAGAGTCTCATATCTTCCTCAAGGCTTTGGAATAGATTGCATTGCCAATGGACATCGCTCTCTTAACATTGTCAATTCTAACTGAAAACACACTTATTTAAGGAAGCTTTTTTAACTGATATTCTTATAGATTTAATATTTCGCCCCATGTCCGGAATCCAGCAATTGGAATCCTTTCTGGAATCCAGAATCCAAATTCAATTGTTTAGTTCTTCTTCATTGGAATCCGGATTCCATGACAGTTTGGTATTCGGAATCGAGGGGGATTCCTTTACATGGAATCAATTATATATATGTTTTTTACCGCTTGGGAGGTCCGTATAGGGAAAAACTGTGACCGAGGGCTGGAAAAGGTCGAGGTCACAGTTTTTCTCTATACGGACCGACCTAAAGCCGGTAAATAACTTATTTATTTTTTTCCAACTCTAAATGTGATTTTTTCGATGAAACAAGCGCGCGCAAATGGTTACCGTGACCTAGGTCAGTAGACTGCTTGCAGCCCCTTCTCCGGCGAACGTCCGTAAATCGAGAGAAGCGAACGTCCGTAAATCGAGAAATCCCGCGGCGGCGCGCTTCGGTTTGTTTACAAGTGTCGAGTTACCAGGAGAGAGAGATATTGCCCCCGCGCGCGCGCTCTGAAAACCAATCAGAATGCAGAAAAGTCAGCTCATTTTTCCTCAAATTAGGGAAGCGGTCAAAACATTTGTACTCGAACCGGACCCGATTTTATCGCAGGAGGTGGTAGGTCCCGGGTTGTACCTACCCACCCGTTTTTTTAATGCCCATTTTCTCCATGCTCAAGTAAGGGGTGTTGGATTTTATTGCATGGATGCGTTGCTCTCACTATAACGAAGACGGTGCTGAGCCTATCGTTTGTAATAATTTATTATTTTACGAGATATTTGCATTTAAAAATGGCCATTTTTTCCTAAAAGAAGGTTGATTGCGGCATACACCACCCCATCGGGTTCCATTCGAGTACAGATGTTTTGACCACTTCCCTTAGGGCGCACTACTAGAACGGTGAACAAAAACGACAAAGTGCACTCAGATTGTCTTTTTTTTAATAGAAACAATAAATGAAAGAGCCGGTTTAACAAAAGTATAACTAAGAGTCCCCAACGTGTTTGAGTTCCTGAGTCTCACGTGAGTCTCACGTTTCCCACAAACACTGCCTGGATCGCTGCATTCTCGTACCCAGTGCTCATCTGCTCGCAGGGGAGGCTCTGGGGACATCCATTTGAGGGCCGTCGCTGATTGGTTGATTTTGAGCATTGGAGCATGCGCTAAAAGGTCTTTCTCTCAGCGGCTCTGTATTAAATCTCGCGCATGCGTCAGTGGCTGTCACCACAGCCTCCCCGCGGGGCTCCCGGGCTCGTCACCTCGCGGGGAAGGCTCTGGTGACAGCCACCGCACATGTGTAAAAGAAAATGGTGGTTCTATGCCTCGCAATTACTTTTAGAGCGTTCAAGTCGAAAGCATGGGTGGAAAAGACGACTAGGAAACGAATGTCAGTCTTATTTTGACAGATACGTTTTTATAAAGCGAGATTAAAATACTTTTATGTACGCGTGCGCGCCATTTCAGCCAATCAGCGAGGGCCCTCATGGATGTCACCAGAGCCTCCCCTGTGAGACGGCGAGCCGGGGAGCTCTGGGTTCGAGAATGGGATCGCTGTAGAGTATCCAAAGAAGCGTATCAAAGGTTTAGCTGTCATCATCCTTTTGTGGTATCTCTGGTGGCACAGGAAATCCAAAATAGCTTCCCATATTGAACCCCTCTAATGTATTTGGAGTATGCATTCTGCATCCCGCAGGAGGGCCAATAAGGCAGATTGCAGACCGGCTCCAAAACAACAAAGTAACGCATCCAAAATGAATAAGTAAAGCCAGCCCCGCTTGCCAGTGAACTGAAAAAGTAACAAAACATTCGTTGTTCAATAGGACGCTTCAATAGACCTGTGGTTTGTTTACCTGACTGGCACGTAGATATCAAAGAGCTTGCTCGTGCACTAAGGCAAAAACCATGCCAAGACTGCAAGTTGGGGAAACAAACCATATCTGAAGATGTGATTTAGCGCTTTATACACAGGGAAATGTCTGCAGAAACCCATCCTGGGAAAAGCTGAGTTTCCCATGGTAGATTATTGGGAAGTGTTCGGATTTCCCATGGCTATCTATATGTAATTCCGAACACTTGGGATCCCATGCGTGTACCTTGGGAAATTCAGCTTTTTCCATGGATGGGTTTCTGCAGAAATTCCCTGCGATAGCCTAGCAAGCACCTCTACTAAACTGACCACGATTCTTAATTAAGTATCTTAAGTATCAACCGAGGAGTTCCTCAAGGAACTGTGTCAGGCCCAGTACTATTCTCTCTAATGGTTAATAACATCAAGGCAGCTAAAAGGCACGAAATCTACTCACAAAGTATGCCGAAAACTAGTAGAGAATGTATGAATATAGAATAACTACAAATGGCATTCGATGTTATTCCTATTATTATTATACATTGTACTCACTATCTCGATTCTGATTGGCTAAAAGCGCGCGCTTTACTTGGGAATCACGCACTTTGAGGGTCTCCAAGAATCAGCATGCTGATTCTTGAAGAATCAGCTAGCTGATTCTTGATCCTACGCGCGCAATGCATAATGGGACTAGAGCACTTCAATGTTTTCCCTATCTAACAAGGCGCTTGTGTAAAAGAAATTGCTTGACAGAAAAAAAAAAGTATTTTTACTGAATCAATGTATAATAAAACAATTATTGAATTCGTTTTTTGTGATTTCCAGAATAAACAATGTCTCGCCAATGGAATCAGGCTCGGCCTCACGGCCTCGCCTGATTCCGCCTGTCTCGACATTGTTTATTCTGGAAATCACAAAAACCTCATCCAATAATTGCTAATTATTGTGCACTTTTGAGAGACTTCGTAATTTGACCGCCATCTTTGGTGCCCCTCGACGGGCCACCGAACATGGCGGCTCTATACATGTTACGTTTTTGACGCGTATTACGTTACTCATATTTCATTCAGAAAATAACATTCTCCCTGAAATTTGGTCAAACGAAGCACTTGACCTTCATCTGTTAGTTCAGCTATAGTTGTGTGCGAATTAGACGCTTTTCAAAGATATCATCATTCAGAGAAATATTTAAGGCATCGAATCGCAAAGTTCCCATGTACATTTCCTACTAAAATCGCATTTACCAGATCCCGACAAATATTTACTCGGTTGACCTGAAAACTCGCTTAACCACATGGCAACATCTAAAGGGTTTTGTCCTTATTTTGTTTATTGTCGTGGAATAAAGGCATATTTAAGGGAGTTTTAGTTTGGTCACGTGACACGTGAAACCCAAGAATACTGACTTACCATTGTGGATAAGCAGTTCGCGAAATATGTGCCACCATCCCTTCCACACAGACACCGCTGAACATCCCAGAACATACACAAACACGAGCTCCACAAGAACCTTCGCCTTGCTGGGCAAAGACGCCCTCGCTATACGCCAACCCAGTGGTTGGCTACTCCAGAACAACAGGCTAGAGATTGTTGTACCAAAACCAAGAAACGTCAATGATTGGTGTAAATGGTTGTGGAAAAATAAACCAATGAGAAAGTCTAGCAATAGCCAAGTCCCTCTCCAGTAGGAAACAACAAATGTAGAAATAACAAAGACGGTGAAAAACGAGTTAATGAAGAGATGTGTGCGTACAGACATGTCTCGAGTAGGAATCCAGTGGTTAACTTGATTTACAGGCATTTGGATCTCGACGTAGTCGAAATTGTCCTTAAGAATGAACCCAGGTACTGCGATAATATTGCAGGTTGATTTAGTAATAAAGAGAAGGGTAATGCCAAGGAAATGGCAAACAATTGCGCCGAAGGGCCCTCGGGAACGCGCAGTAATGACGTCCAGTAACATCCACGTGCCTCTCCAAGAAGCTACGCAGGCAACTCCGAGAATGTAGAGTATCAAACACCAAAAGAATACCCTGACGCACTTAGCGTGGTTTCCGAAATGCTGTGAGATAATATTTTGTAGCAAAACTATTACCAGAACTAATGGTAAACTTGTAAACAAACAAATGGCGAGGCTGATCTGAGGACTTGAAGGAAAGATGTATAAATCCATGAGAAGCCATGTTGAACACCAAAACATGACAATTAATGGGGTGAGACATACATTTGCCAGGAGATAGTCTAAGAGTCTTGTTTTGAGCGAATGAATGAACTTTGTTGTTAGTAATTGTTTCTTGTCAAGCTGGTGGGTTTGCTTCAACATTTGGTTTTCTTCTTCGGGGTCTGGCATCTGTGTGATATTCTCTTGCTCCATGCCTTCCTCGTTGAAGCACTGTTGACTTTGTTTTACATACTAGCATTTGGCACGTAATTTAAATATTTAAAAAAATGCAAAGCGTCAGTTATATAACGCTCCTTGAAGCACTATTTCGCAAGAAATGCCTCTAGTTTTCAGTATCAACATTTTCAGTTTGAACTAATGAATTTTTAAATTCACCAGTACATTGTTAATGATAACAAATGCAACCACATAAACAAACCTGTGAAGATTGAGATTAGATTTGTATTAGTCGGCATAAATAGCTCAATATATCAAGATGGAATCCACCAGCAGTTCGAGTAAGCAGTGGACAAAAATCTTGTACCAAGATCATTGGCATTGCAGTATTCCCAACTTCGTTGAATCTGTTTTTCAATATCTTGTGAAAAGGATCCGTTTCTAATAAAACCAAACACTGAAAACGAAATTCAAAGTTCTTACAAAACATTGGGAAATGGTAGTGGAATGAGATTGATATTTCTTGTTTTTGCGCTACAAGTTTTTCAGTTTTGAAAATAATTTTTTATAGGCTACATTTTTTTTCTGTTTTTGGTGTTACTACAGTTAATGAGTAACAACTATAGCTTTCAGAAAATGCAAACAGAATTTGAATATCGCTGATAATACTCCGGTACAAGATTGTGGCCACCAAAGCCTGAAATTACTCGATCTTCAAATGGATTTTCTCTTAATTCGCTCGCTCAAATTCCGGAGCCGATTAATTGACATAAGGACCGTTACTCACTGGAAAAAACCGGAATGGATGGAATCCTAAAAAATGCAAGAGAGAGGACGTGGCAATACTTTTGGCTTAGGAAAAAGGATTCCGCAGGTAAATGAATTGAAAAAATCCAGTTACTGACCCGTGTCTTGATTTTAGATTTTTTTTGAAGAACTACATGTATTAAATTCTCATGGAAAGCGAAGGAATTAAATTCTCGATCACTACCTGGAGTATTATGTACTATAATAGGAAAATTCCATGGCAAATGTAATTCTATACAAACTCCTTTTATGTTATATATAAACTTTGAAATGTATTTCCCTAGAGTTACTGCTTGCATGCAAACCTTTCAAAAGATGCGCAAAAATAAAAACCAAGAGGTTTCATACTTTCTGGTAAGCAGATTTTTGGCTAAACGTTGCTCGAATCGCTAATATATAGATTTAGCCACTGGCTAAAAGCGGAGCTCCCGGTTACATATTTTTTCATAGGCGCACAGTATTTTTTCCGCAATTAAAAATAAGAGATTGGGTAGGCAGACACGGACGGCCCACAGTACTCATGAGAATACCGCTGATTGCGCTGAACCATGAAGTCGATCGTATACAGCTATTTCAATAAACGTTGTGCGAACAAACGCGACCACACCACAGGAATAATGGTGTAAAACTGTGAGAGAATAAGAAAAAGAATCGAGAATAAGGTACTAAACGTGTTCTTTGCGATACCAAAAATACTTTTAATTGCTACGTAAGGCGTTTACCTATATTCCCTAGCGGTCTGGGCGCGTACCCTTGAGCGCTTTACCGACAACGTTTCTTGAAATAAAGATGTATTTGAGTTATACTTTCAACTATTGTATTTTTCCTGCGATACCTATGGGGCTCCGCTCTGCGGCCTTCGGCCGCTCAGGAGCTCCGCTAGAAATAATCTGTCTTAATTAGTCTTCAGTGAGAGATGTCACAAGTCTTCTCTTTCCAATCCAGCTCATTCGACCGTGTAACGCTTGTAAGTTATCAACGACTGCCACATCACCAGTCCTCCAACGAAAAGTCACTGCGCATGTCCAATAAGTATTTCTGATGTGCTGTAGCACTGCAGGCTCGAATGGGGTACCATCTCCGTAGTAAGAACTGAATACACATTGGTCATCCGGGATATCTTTACCAACGAATTTTGGGTGGTCTCTAAAGTATGACGGGTGGGTGCTTGTCAACTAGGGAAAGAAATGAAATGCTTTAGCATTTGCAGGGGCCTATTGTGGGGCCTATCCGATCCATCACTTGGTCTATTAGATATGCTAAAATAGAACTATTCTAAAATTAGAACTTTGCGCATCTGCGTACCCGAGCCAAAAAAACATTTAAAAAACATTATGTTGACCCAGTTCTGTTCAAAAATTGCATCTTTTTCATGTTATTTAAATTATTCTAGTATTTTAATAACATTTAATAAAAATGTAAAATTTAAAAATGATTTGTGTGATATAAAAATTGAATATCACCTTTGTTAAGCTCGTCGCCGCGTTATTCGATGTGGTTCAATATATGTCATCATTATGGAATGTTGGTAGATCCTTCATATATGGTACACTATAGTGTCCTCCGTATCAATATCTCCAATGTCTTATAGAACGAGGATATAAAGAAGGACACTACAGTGTACCATACATGAAGGATCTAGGTCTCGGTAGATTCTTCATATATGGTACGCTATAGTGTCCTCCGTATCAATATCTCCCATGTCTTATAGAACGAGGATATACAGAAGGACACTACAGTGTACCATATATGAAGGATCTAGTGTGGGTAGAACCTTCATATATGGTAACTATAGTGTCCTCCCCGTATCAATATCTCCCATGTCTTATAGAAAGAGGATATACAGAAGGGCACTATAGTGTACCATATAATAATAATCTTTATTCCTGGACACCTTTCTTAGGTACATAGGAAACGAAAACATAAAACTATACAAATAATAAAGAGCAGCAAAACTATAAAAAAAACTAAACCGTACATTCCTGAAATATACTAATGATGCTGTAAATGTACTTTGCTGTTAAGTTTTCAATAGAATCATCTACCATTGCTAAACAGTACAAAAATATATCTTTCTGACTAAAACTACTAAATACTTGATTAACCTCAATCAATCTTTCAATAAAATCATTACGCACCACTTCTAAAGCGGGTTTTGAGCAACGAGAGAAAACATGAAATTCATCCCCTATCTCATTCAAATCACAAAGCTTACAAATTCGGGACTGATAAGGGATATTGTCATAACGTCCAGACTCAACGGGTAACTTGTGGGCTGAAATCCTTAACCTAGTTACTGCTCGGCGATACTTAACATTAGCCACGTGCAATAAATATTTTTCAAAGCCCATTCTTGGTTTAACAAGTTTATAAGTCTGCAATTTACTATAATTCTGAATCTGGCATGCCCACGTTACACCGAAGTGTTTAAATAACTCAGATTTCATGTACTTTGAAATTATTGAAAAATTACTTTTGCCAACTGAAAAGTCTAAATTCTCCAACGACTTCAGATTACACATTTCTAACAAGTGATTAACAAATTTAACATTCTGCGCTCCTGTTTGAATACAAACCCTAGCAGCTTTTCCCACCAACTCATCCTTATACGAAGAGTCCTTTATCCGTAACCAGTACTTAGCCAGCAAAACAGACAACTGTACAATCATTGGAACCCTACCCAATTCCGCATAAACTGCTAAATTAACGGATTTATTGTGAACACCAAGAATGCGCTTACAAAATTTCAGATGTAATCTTTCCATATCTGACACGGTGCTAAAGAACTTTCTCTTAAATTCATCGAAGCTACTCACGTTACCTAAAACGTACGGTCCCCAAACTTCACACCCATACAACAGAACTGGTGAAACCAACGCCGTAAAAAGCTTCAACAGCACCTTCACAGGAACATTATCAATACTAGAGAAACTTTTGAAAATACTGTGATATGCCCGCAAAGCCCGCTGGCCCCTTTTGATGAGAGAGTCTTTTGGCGAACGCTAGAGGTGTCGGCTTTCGCAGGCTATAGCGCTGTTCACGCTGACGTCATCCATTGTTATTAATGTGCCAACCAGAGATCGATTGGTTCACTAGATGCGTCGCGTTCAGGAGCCCATACCAAGGAGCTTCTATCTAGGGGTAGGAATGTGTAACAGAGAATTGGAAAGTGTAGCAGGTCTGAAGTTCTTTTTAGAACAATAGACTTGCCTCTTGAATAAACTCCTCTGCTACCTGCATTGTAATAGGCAATGTGTAACTAAAAATAACTTCATGCTGGCTTCATTGTCCAATACGCTGTAACACTGTGAAAACATGGGAGATGAACGCTCCTAGGTAATGGGCTTCTGATGCGTCCTAGTTTAGCCGGAACATATAAGAAGGGGCAAGCTCAACTATAGCAAACTATGTAGGTACTAAACACCCCCCTGGATTCACCCGTGTTTACCTGGTTAAAGAAGATCTTTTCTCCAGTTTCAGGGTGGGTCAGGAATGCTGGGTGCACGTACCAGTACCTCAGATTGCCTTGTTCGTCCCAGGCGAAGTCCCATCCTTGGCTCTGTAGGATGTCCTCTACTACCTGGAGAAGGAACGGTAGTTATAAGAGCCTGTGTCAGCCGCCATTTTGATAGCACAGCAACATACCAAGTGGGAGAAAGCATCCATTTCCATCGGCTGATTCAGAGAATATAGAGCAATATTCTCGAATGAATTTGGTCAATCAAATCTGAAACTTTGTTTTTACTTATAACCCCTAAGAACGGCTGTTTCGGGATATTCCATAACAATATGGCGGAATAATCAGGAATGGAACGTGAAAGAGCAAAGAAAAGCGGGAGCACGTTTTTAAAAACCATGTGTCCGATGGGTTTGATAGTATGATTGCCTTGTTGTGTTGATCTAATACGGAAAAAACCTTTCAAAATGATACAATAAAGTTTGCTGTTGTATGACATATCATTTACAGCAGTTTTAGACCGAAGGATGGATCGAAATTCCATGACAGATTTTAACGGATTGAGTTCACTACTTTTACCGTTACCTCATTGGCATAGACTTTTATGGGCTATAAAACGACATGTCACGACCATCGGACACACGGTCTTTAAAGAGCCTCTGTCAGCCTCCATTTTATCAGCCTAGCAACATACCGAGACAGAGAAAGCATCCATTTCCATCGGCTGATTTAGGGAATGTAGTGCAATATTTTCGATTGAATTCGATAAATGAATAATAAAACTTTGTTTTTAGAAGACTATTCCCAGATTTCTACACGTAATTCGTTGTCTTATATCGACTGAAAACAATAACAAAGGAGTGGCTGACAAGGGCTCTTTAAAGCTACGATATCCTGTTTACATGCGGTTGATGGGTGTGTTATCGCGGAAACCCTGGTCCGTTCGCTACTGGCGCCATCTTGGATTTTTGGGGCGAGCGCAGGGGAGAGGGAGGGGAGAGGGAGAAGGGAAGAGTGGAGAACCGCCTTGAAGCAGCCGGCTAAATAAAAGCTGCGAGCGATTCTCGAGAATAGCAACACGAGATACCTTTCTGTCCGTTGTCTGGAATCTTTCTCTCCAAGTTTTAACCATATCGGCATCTTTTCCCTCGTGGGCGAGAAATGCTTGGTAGCGAATTTTCTTTTTCTCCAGTTTGTCAAGAACTTTACTGTCCAAACGCCTCATTATTTCACGATTTATGGCTACTGGGGTTTCCCCTCCACATTTATCTGCTGGCTCTTGTACGCAGAAGAGAATAACCTGTTCAAAGTTCAGGAAGAAAATGTGAAATATTTCAGCCTAAAGTTTAGAAAGAAACAACTTCAACTCTGAACATACCCGCAGTATGCTATTTATTGGCTTTCAACAGAATTATCTAAGTGAGTTGAAACTTAGACTGCTTGCAGTCCTTTCTTTGGCGAACATCCGTAAAAACGAGCGCCCATGGCTTGCACGAGCGACACGGACGTTCGCCAAATAAGAGACTGCAAGAAAAATGATAAATTACAGCGGCACTATCAAAATCGAGCGCGCGGACTGGCTCATTCGGAGAACCATTGCGTGAAAAATTACCAAGACACGTTAGTAGCAACTTGTCTCGCAACGTTGCGAAAAGTAGATCTCGATTCTACATTTTGCTGCAACTCGCAAAAGAAAAGTTTCCTCGTGTAACATGTACTTTACACGCGCTTTTCGCTGCAACTCGCAACGCAACAACAAATATTGCGTTGCGAGTTGCCTCGCGTAAACATGGCCTTTAACCTACTGCAATGCGTACAATGATTTATGCCGGGTCGTTCCGCGCAATTACGTAACAACAATGATACAACAAATACAGGTTTGCATCCTCGGCGTGCGAACGGCTTCATCCAGAATGAATGACGTAAATCCAGTGTGGATCGCAACAAATATTGCGTTGCGAGTTGCCTTGTGTAAACATGGCCTTTAACCTACTACGCTTCGAACAGGGGGAGTACGCAGCTCCCTTTGATCTTGCCGCTTTTTTCCGTCACGATGATACCTCCGAGCTGAAAAACTGTCAATCAAAATAAATTGGAAACCGCGCATGCGCAAGTGCATGATTCTAGAACGCCAACGGCCGCCATATTGGAAAGTGAAGAAAGGGAGGATTTTAAAGGCTATTTTCGATAACTTGTGTTATATTTGATATGTAGTAACCCAGCCTTTAGGTTATTACGTTCTCCTCGTACAAGATGATGTAAAAGATGGAGAAGAGTATTACTCTGTTGAATTTCGCTCGTTTTTTCGGGATGGTTCTGGAACTGAAAGGAGATAAGACGGAGTCGGAGGGCGTTTGCCTTGTTAAAGTAAAATATGGAATGTCAGGACAACTCTACGCCACAGTATTTGTACGGGACTCGTTGCACAGGTACCGAACAATATATGCAGTGAGGATGTGGTACTAGTGTAGATCAAACTTTACCTTTCTTGGAAAGTAATCCGCGTATGAAATTTCATTGTGCAGCTCCATGTTCAAAGAGCTTGGGTCATCACTAGCGGTGAACACGTTATCCGTGATGGATGACCTGTATCCGTTAACTCCCATATTAAAAGGCCTGTACTGTAGATGGCGAACGAACGAGGAGAAGTCATCTACTGTCACGAGTGGAAGGCCCCTGTGAAGATTAAGTTTATTACGAGCCGTTAAGGCTAGTTTCCATATAGTCTTATCTGTCGTATCTGTCGTATCAGTCAACCGTGAAACAAAAGAATAATTCCAATTTTCATTGTTTCACGGTAGACTGATGAGACAGATACGACAGATAAGACTATATGGAAACCAGGCCTTAGCGAGCATACACTAATCTGGCTGTTTTCCTCCTGTGGTTCGCGAACAAAGTGCGAATTGTTCGCGAACAAAATGAGAACGGTTTGCGAATAAAGTGCGGACTGTTCCTGAACAAGGTGCGAACTGTTCGCGGGCAAAATGAGATCGGCACTATATTCCATATGACTTGCACGTCATACTTGAAAGAACTATTTACTATTCATTTACCGTAAAAGCAGCACAACATGTTTATCTAGCTCCTCGTCAATAAAACTTCGACAAACCGCAGCCCATTCTTCCAAAGTGCTTGGCCTTATGTCATTGTCAGGTACTCGAAAACCAGCCGGGAAGGTTTCTCGGGGACCCGACAGGTATTTTGGGAAACCACCGTCAAACGAACCAGGCAAAAACTTCCTTCGGGCCAATGTCGGCATATAGCCGAGTTCTAAGTCTGCAATCGGAAGACGAGTGAATTCTGGGCTTTTGTAAAACGCTTGTTGTTTGAGTTGCCTGGTAAACAGGTTTAGCAGGTTTCTGCTGGCCAGTAGTCTTAGCCTTTGCATTTTCTGAAAAAAAGCAAACAGAAAATATAAAGAACTTATATTTGAGCGGATTTCAGGTGAGCCTCGAAAGTAGTTTTTGTGTCACAACTAACGCAATTGGCTGTAGAATTTGTTTCGTTTCTATTACTTTTTTTCTAAGGCACATTTGTATGCGATCATATTGCAGAAAAATCCATTTCAGAAAAATTCAAAATGTTCGATAGAGCGTTTCTGTGTCGCTGAATTCACGTAGCCGAGACCCCGTCCACAATAACGCGTTTTCGTTTGAATCCGTGTACTTGTTGATACCATAGTTAGTCTCCTCTACAAACTATGTTGATACGTTTAGACCTTCCGTCCACACTAACACGCTGGTCGTTTTCATCGAATGTATAAGTTTGAAAACGCTCTCGAAAGTTAATAAAAACGAATCCGTATACATATTGTTTTGGTGTGGACGGTGGAATCCGGATAAAAATGAAAACGATAACGTCAACTGTACCATTAAGAGACTGTCCTTACACACGTCACATCAAATAAAAATTGATCGCTTGTTTAGAGCTAAATCTCCCGTCCACACTAACACGCTGCGAATCCGTATAAGTTTGAAAACGAATACTTTGGAAAACGCGTTTCAGACCCCGTCCACACTACACCGTTTTCAAACGAAAACGGATAAGTGCTTTTTGCTCCGGGTACGGCTATCGTCCACACTCAACGCCGAAAACGATCACCGAAAACGGCGAAAACAATACGAAAACGACAAGTGTGGACGCAAATCTTTTTGAAAACGGAGCAAAAAGTATCCGTTTTCGTTTGAAAACGATGTAGTGTGGACGGGGTCTTATGTGGACAGGAGGGCCTATCGTGACCAGTGCGGTCCAGGCCCTTCTATTCGGAGTGGCGTTACATGCCACGAAGCCGCAATGCATTGATCTTCTAGGCAGTACTAGAGGTATCGGACAACAAAACAATTTTGTTATAATTCCTTAAACCACCGTTCATATGCGATCAAACTAATACAGCCCCCTCGTTATTTAAAGGAGACTACGCACCCTGCAGCGATCCATAGAGCGATCACTAGTCAGACTAGTCAACAGGTCAAAGCGATCTCTAGTCAAAGTACAACTCGCTTTAGCCTTATCCCAAAGTTACCCCTTGCTGTCAGCTCGTGACGTCATAGCCGGGCAAAGCGTGACAGGTCCGCCGAGTAGCCTGGGGAGGCTAAACGCGCTTCAAAGATTTATTTCTGTTAGAGAGTTTGATATTTCAAATGCAAAATATGGACGATATCGAGTACGAACCAAGCGAAGCTAAGTCAAGCATGAGTGTAGACATCGAGGGGACAAGTTTATACCACGAGAGAAACGAGTACGGCTCACCGATACATCCTAGAGTCCTACAAGAGCAAGTCGCTATCGCTCAAGAAAACAACCAACAACATGCCGATCAAGTGCCTTCACGGGTGGTAATAACTTGCTCAGTTGTTGAATGTTTGTGTGAAGATTGTAGACAAGATTTCTGGAGGTTCGATCGGTTGATTGAGAATGTTCGAGTTTTAGCCGATTATTTTCAAAACACACGGGTCGTTTTGCTCAAAACAAACCACCCAGAATAAAGGTACACGGCTTTCGTGTTTCTTGTTTTACCTTTTTTCTTGGAACTGAGCCCTCTCTGCGGGATAAAAAGGGCGAATCTTCTCAGCTCTGTCGTTTCGGTCTCAAATGGGCAGCTCAAAACGCGTGACTTGCGGCTGAATTGCGTGACTAATGTAACAAGGGCGCCTGGGAACGAGAGACTGATGGGAGATGTTGCGGACGTCTCCGTTTTGCGTCGAAGTTCGAGCAGAAAGACGATTTTGAAGGTACATTTGATTTCTCACCTTTTGAAATCTAAAATGTTTGAAGATTAATCGATTATGCAGCCTAAGGTTGTAACTTTACTTCCAGAACGTACGATAATTTGGTTTCAAGGCGCACATTTTGCACATTTATGTATCATATGACGTCTGTATTCTTGCAGAGACGTAATGGAAAATATAGCAAGTACCCTGCGAGCAGTGGTTTAAGAGAGGAGCAGGAAACCACTGCTCGCAGGGTAATGAAGGGTAATATTGTATCATATGACCCGGGGGGGGGGGGGGGGGATCCCATATTTTTTGATTGTTTTTTTGGCCGGGGATGATTGTCGGAAATTTTCAGTTTCACCCCTAAAAGATACCAATCATGGCGGGCCATGGCGTGGCTCAAATAATTTCTTACCCTAAAAAATACCCTAAAAGATGAGGCCTTATGTGCAAAGTAGGCGCGAAGGAGACAGGTAACAGGTAAAAGATACCCATCAAGAAATTTCCGTGTTTGTTTCTAATTTATCGTCTTCTCATCGAGTAATCTCTCTTTCTTACACGGTTTTTAGAAGCACCATCATGAGAGAAAACAATTTGGACACATATTTCAGCCCTAAAAGATACCAATCTCCCTAATTTTATTGAAGATTAAGATCACCCCTAAAAGAGACCAAGGCCCCGTGATTTTAACCCCTAAAAGATACGACGATCATCCCGGTCAAAAAATATGGGAGTCTTTTTTCTTGCAGTGTAATGGAACATATAGCAAGTACCCTGCGAGCAGTGGTTTAAGAGAGGAGGAAACCACTGCTCGTAGTGTAATATTGTATCATATGATGTCTTTGTTCTTGCAGTGTAATGGAACATAGCAAGTACCCTGCGAGCAGTGGTTTAAGAGAGGAGGAAACCACTGCTCGTAGTGTAATATTGTATCATATGATGTCTTTGTTCTTGCAGTGTAATGGAACATAGCAAGTACCCTGTGAGCAGTGGTTTAAGAGAGGAGCAGGAAACCACTGCTCGCAGGGTAATATTGTATCATATGACGTCTGTATTCTTGCAGTGTAATGGAACATATAGCATAGTGTACCCTGCGAGCAGTGTAATATGGCGCAAGAGTACATTTCCTGACTTTACTAAAAGAATCTTGCACAGGGGCGTAGCCAGCACTTATGAGAGGGGGGTTCCAAAATTCAAAAAATAAAAAAACTCGACATAGATCGGAGTGTTTTTTGCGTTCTCGCCACAGGAAACCCTGCCAAAAATATTGATCTCGGGAAAAGACTAGCGTTTGAAGAAATTTGCTACATTTTATTGAAGCTTTTATTTGTTGTCTATTAAATATTTACAATTTTAGTAGTAAGTCGGTCCAGAAGAGAGGCGAGGGGGGTTCCGCCGCGGGAGAGGGGGGGTTTCGGAACCCCTGGAACCCCCCCCCCCCCCCCCCCCCACCTGGCTACGCCCCTGTTGCATCAGAGTGTTGTTTCAAACAATGCCTGAAACTGTTTATTTATAGTATCATGTTTTCATTGTTTCTTTGGCTGTGTGCTTGCCTAGTGATTAATTTCCCCTGGGAGGGGGGTTCTTCACATGTCGACCTGATAAGGGTGCTCGTCATATTTTTTAGGGTCAAAATCGACCCTCAGGTATTTTTTAGGGGGTATCGGAGAACATTGTGGGTTTCACTAATAAATGGTATTTTTTTAGGGGTAAGCAAATAAATAAAAGGGTCAAAAACAAAGCAAGGATGAGGAATGGTACGAAAAATGAACAGTTGGCCGAGAAGTGCAGCAAGCCAAGGAGGGGTTCCCAACAACTTCACTGAAATACTCTTGACCCTATTATCTTTCCATCTTCCAGGTATGGCACCTCCCATCTGCATTGCTGATTTTGAGGATGAGGCTCGTAAGAAAGTGCCTGAAGATGCTTGGGGGTACCTTGCTGGAGGGGCAGATGATGAAGTCACACTAGCTGAAAATGTGAATGTATTTCAAAGGTACCTAGTATTAACCATTTCACCCCCGAGACCAAAATAGCACTTCTCCTTACAAAAAGCAATTCACTTCCCTATATACTTGATGGGGGAACTTGGTGCTGCCTCTCAGTTCCTCTGCACTTAGTGGATGATTTACAAAATTCTCCCCTCGTTTTCTTGACAATTACCTAAAATATATTTGGGAGAGATTTAAGGTTGATCACCTCTGGGTGTCTCTGCCTGTCTGTTTGTTCTGCTGTGTTCTATGACTGTCTGTCTGTCTCACCGTATGGCAAAATACATATGACACTCCATTTTTAGGGTGGAAATTTTTTTGATCAGATATATTTAAGGATCAAAAAGTTTCCCGATGGTCACCCCTAAAAAATGTAAATGTAATGTAATGTATGCCCTCTTTTTGGTACCTTTTAGGGGTAAAATTGAAAGTTCCTGATGAACACCCCCGCCCAAAACATAGGGGAGTCCCCCAACCCCTGCCCAGGGGGCATTGACATGAATCTGTTGCTGTAGGTTACGGTTGCGACCACGCATGCTCCGAGGAGTAAAATCAGTGGACATGAGAACAAGGATGTTAGGAGAACCAATCAACATGCCAATCTGTGTCGCTCCTTCAGGTTTTCATAAGTTACTTCATCCTGAGGGTGAAATCGCCACTGCAAGAGGTATCAAAAAGATGACTCAAGTGACATAAAATCAGTGATTTTTAGTTTCACCAAACAATTTTCCTAATTTTGTAGTTCCAGAAAATAATCCTCAACCCCCAAGGAAGGGATTGGAACTTCCAGATGGGTGAGTCAATTTACCTGATTTCTTCCATACAAATGCCGTATTTTCCTTTGAAAATTCCAGAGGGGTGAGGGTCACTTTTCAACACCCTTCCATGGGGGGAGGGGGGGGGATGGATATTTTCTGGAACCACACATTTCATATCAAACATTGCAATAGACCTCCTCGGCTTGCCAGTTTGTTTTGCCCATTTCAGATCATGTGGTGGCATTCCCATGAGTATTCTCTCTTTCTTTTTCTGCTACGCACCAAAGGATATATGAATATGGAATCATTCCAAACAAAGAGAGAATACTCATGGGAATGCCACGTGATCTGAAATGGGCAAAACATTACGCCCAAGCCGAGGAGGTCTATTAAAGAGCTATCAAATTTAAAGCTTTCATGCTCAAAACCAAATTTCGGTATCACTTACAGGGGTTTCAATAAGTTCTGAAGTAGCAGGCTAAGTTTTGGAAGTAGGCTAGGCGGCTGGGTTTGGAGGTCCCATACGAAGGCCGTAAGGCCTAAGCATTGTAGGGGATACGGGGCATGTCCCCCCGGGAAATTTTGAAATTTCAGTAGCAGAAAAGGCGTTTTCCTGCGTTTTGAAAGCAAAATAATTTACGGGGTTTTCAAAACCTTCAGTGAAGTTGCCGGCGGTCAGCAGGGAAGTAGATGGTGGTTCTCTGCGGGTAGCCGCCTATAGATCTCCACCTATTAAGAGGGATAACCTGCTTGAAGACAGTAATATTTTTTGGCGAAAACTAGTAGGGATTCAATCCATTTTTGTCCGGTATTTTGATTGACCTGCCTGCTTTGTATTGTGGGATTGAAGTACAGGTAGCCCAGAGCTCCTCGACCTAAGCCTCACAATTGTACAGTCAACACCCGCACATTCTTAAATGTGTTAAGTTAAAATGTTGTTAAATTGCAGCCGCCGCCAAAGCCGGGACTTGTATGATCCTGAGCATATCATCGAACACCGCCCTAGAAGACGTATCGGAAGCAGCGCCACATGGTCTTCGCTGGTTTCAGCTATATGTCATGAAAGACAGAGAAAACACAAAACAGTTGGTGCAAAGCGCGGAGCGTTGTGGATACAAGGCAGTTGCACTGACTGTTGACGCAGAAGTCATTCCCAGGCGCCGTACGCTCATCAGAAGCCAATTCTCCCTTCCACCTCATCTGTCGGTGCCAATGTATGGAAAGTCTTGGTATGAAACGTGGAATCTTAACAGTTCAGGGGTGTAGCTAGCGCTGTAAGATACGCAAGAGAGTAGTCTGATAGACATTTTCATCAGACAAACATCAGAAAAAGTATTACAGTGAAGTATTATAGTATTACAGCTGTTTCAGGTAACACGCGACCCAGCACGCTACAGCCATTCTCAGTTACACGCGGTCGCCGGGAAAAAAGCTTGCAAGCGAAAACTCGTTTTTCTGTCTTGTCTGGGCGCGACAAGCCGGCGAAAGCACGTGCGTTGCCATGGAAACTTTGACAAAAAAACGAGTTTTCGCTTGCAAGCTTTTTTCCCGGCGACCGCGTGTAACTGAGAATGGCTGTAACACTTTTTGGCAGTGGGTTTTTCTGTGAAGTCCATCAAAGTCATCAAACCAACTAACTACGTGAGCCAATCAGGTCTTTGCTCAGTTTCGCCTAGTGCAGTGAATTGGCTTTCTGTCGCGACATGTCTCGCAAGGGAAGCCAACAAATGCACTGGGCAAGGATCTGATTGGCTCATACGATTGCATTGATGGACAGCGCAGAAAAACCCAACTGCCAAACTCCAAGAATCTGACAACGGCGAAGTCGCGTGTTACCTGAAACTAGCTGCAAGTGACAATTTTAGTACGCAGTTTAGTACTTTGCGTATTGATAGCTACGCCCCTGCAATTAAGGAATAAGTCAAAACAAATTTCGTAACACAACCATTTTCTTCAGGAAAGGTTAAGTTGGTCCCCGGGGGATAACTTCTACCATGGAATTGGCATTGGTCGTTTTCACACTACAGACGAGTAACTCGTCCAAGACGAGTTACTCGTCCGGACGGGAAACTCGTCTAGATGTGAAAACGGGTCGAGACGGAGTTTTGGACGAGAAACTCGTCCGCCTGCAACGACGACGAAGTTATGATGACGAGTTTCTCGTCTAGACGGAAATCTCGTCTTAAATCCACACTAGACGGAGTTCACAGACGAGTAGCCCGAAGTATTTCGTCCCAGGAAGACTGGAACTAGAATGCCCCAAAGGCGTTGTGGGTAATAAAGATGGCGCCCAAGATGGCTATGTAATCACGCGAGCACGCCATCGGGCTCTAAAACCACCCTTTTCTCGTCTAATGTGAATTCTCGTCGGTGTTTTAAAGACAAGTTTCACGACACGAATTCACCTTAGACGGAAACACGTCTGACGAGAAACTCGTCTTGACGAGTTACTCGTCTGTAGTCCTTGACGAGTTTCTCGTCAGACGTGTTTCCGTCTAAATGCGAATTCGTGTCGTGGTGAAAACGGCTATTGACGATATCTTTATTGCCGCCGTGTGATAAAAATACTTAAAATTTACATTGGCGTCAGTTCCACTAAAGTTAAATCTAAACTTAAACGATTCAGTATATGGTATATTTTACAGTTATATTTTTCACTTCTTTTTCTTAATTGGCGCATTGTTTTAACGCATCATCTTTGCAAAGGGCGACCTTTTTTTCTATATCTATTTTATGGAACTCGATTGTACATTGTTACCCCCTTCACAGAATAGGAGCGTACGTCTGATATATATTCTTGATAAGGTGTTTTGACAGACCTTGTTATTTTTAAAAGGGTATTTATTTAGTCTTGTTTCTAGCCGCTGCGATCACAACAATATCAGAAAACAACATGCCTAATCAAAAGAAAGCAGTGTCTGCACGTGATATCGGTTGTAAATGACAGGCATCTGTAAAGCTACTGATAAAACGAATTTGATTGGCTAAAAAAAGCTTTACAGCCGTAAAAACGTTCTAAAATACCTTATCAATCACAGGGAATTTCTGCAGAAATCCATCCATGGGAAAAGCTGAATTTCCCATGGTAGAAGAATGGGAAGTGTTCGGATTTCCCCTGGCTATCCATGTGAATTCCGAACACTTCCCATACGTATGCCTTGGGAAATTCAGCTTTTCCCATGGAAGGGTTTCTGCTGAGAGGAAGGCCCCCTAATTATGAGCCCCAGTTATTTATCAAATCTCACCTGCGACTTCCGACTTCCGTCCTTTCTCATTTTCAGCAGGATGTTTAATGCCACTGGTGGTAGTAATTTCCTCAAAAATGCATTCGATGACTGTATAGAACGTGGCCTGAACTGGAACACGGTCAAGTGGCTTCAGTCCATAACGAGCCTACCTATTGTACTCAAAGGGATCCTGACGGCCGAGGACGCCATCTTGGCGGTGGACCATGGCGTACAAGGCGTCGTAGTGTCCAATCATGGCGCAAGGCAGTTAGATGGTGTATTACCAACGGTATGTAGAAATCAAAGGCAGCGAGCCAAGTTTGGTCGTCTGGTGATGTTCCCTTCCCGAGATATCAATTTTTCTAGTTATGATGACGTCATCGATGACGTTATACCACGTGACCTTGGTGTTGCACCTCCCATGCCTCGAAGATGACTTTGCCCAAGTTTGGTCACCTAGCGATGTTCCGTTCTCGGGATGCCAATTTTGGCTTTTTCTCGTCATCGATGACGTCATGCCACGTGACCATGGTGTTGCACTCTCTTTCCTCGAGCCTTGCACGGCTCCTTTGAAGAGCACGTTAACGTGAATAAGGAATCCGTGGGTAAATAAAGTTATTATTATTATTATTATTATGATAACTTTTTCGAAGTTTGGTAGTCTAGCAATGTTCCCTTCAGGCGAAATCAATTTTTTTAGTTTTGATGACGCCATCGTCATCGATGACGTCATGACATGTGACTCGGCGCTACGCGTCTCGTTAACTATTAGGGACCTTAAGCACCAAATACGTAGAGCGTAGAGAACGTGGACCGGAAGTGAAGTCGGCGCACACGCCGTCAGTTGCCAGGAAGATACCACGTACGTATTTGAGAAGGTCCCTATTATTGACTCATAGAAAACTCGAACTAGTAGTCTAGTTAATTCTTATTTCGTTTCTATTCCAAGCTTGAGGCTCTCCAAGAAGTCGTTGCTGCCGTGAAAGGGAAAGTCGAGGTCTATATGGATGGCGGCGTGAGGCTGGGAACTGATGTCCTAAAGGCACTTGCACTAGGGGCACGTGCGGTATTTATTGGCCGCCCGGTGTGCTGGGGACTTGCGTATAAGGTATGACGCATGCTATGGAGATCCAACCTGCGCACAGAGTCCAGATCTGGACTAATTTACAGGACCACACGGTACCTACCTTGTAACTTTTGTACCGCACATCCTTTGTGCGCACGTCGCACGCGCTATTTGTCCGGAAAAGTGTTTTTTTTGGTAATGCTATAGGACTTGTTAAGCGTGAGTAAAAGAAAACTTAAGTCATCAATTTGTTGCTTCTAAAAAATCTGAAGTTTGGTTTCGCCCGGAATTGGCAAAGACTTTCTAAATATCTTGAATTGAACACCAAGTTTTGAAACTTCGTGCAAAAATGATAACAATTGATATTTTCAGAGATGTCCAAAGACGAACAAGGGGGTCCACTGTAGCTGGGATATTATAAAACGTAGTAACGCAAATAGAAATCGAAATATGTTAAAGTATTGCCCCCTACTGTTTGATATCACACGAGTTTGATATCACACGATTATTATAACAGTTATGACCGAAGTTTTATTTACAAAAAATGCGTTTGGACTTTTCGTTGAGTCACCTTTAAGAAACTCGGCTTTGCTTCGTTTTTCCAACCCACTTCTCTGTGTTTGGAAATCCTGATGAAACACTCTGTCTCGTGTTTGATATATTACGAGGAACGTGAATTAGCAAAACCATTGTTGATACGTGGCTATTTCAGGGCGAAGAAGGAGTAAAAGCAGTTCTTGACATGTTAAGGGAAGAGCTCCGTCTTGCTATGATACTGTCAGGTATGATCACGTGTTCCCCAAGCTCAATGTCTGTGCATTTGTTTGTATTTTAGGTTAAAATAATTTTTGTGTAGACCTTTCTTCAAGTGTGGTCGGAATGGACGATTCCAGCTATAACGAACGCGTGCGTTGCATGTCGGTAGATATCGGACTTACGGCTAGGGCATTTGTGAATAAAGAAGAGCGCGCGCGCTTTTAGGCCATTTGCGCTAGTATTTTGCGAGTAAGGCTGATGAGTTTTCCCCAGCGCAAATGAACTGAAATTCAACCCAGACTTGAAGAATGACACAATAAACAAGTAAGAACATTTATTACGATTTTTCCGATATATTTACACACTAAGAGTCGCAACAATGAAAACATTTGATTAACATAAAATACAAACCAAATGCAAACATATTTAGCTTGGGGATCCTGTGGTGTGAACTTTGAATGTCCAGCATGTCTGAGATCGACTAGATCGGAAGCTAATGATTATTTCTGTTTGTTGTTGCAGGATGCTCCAAGTTAGAGGATATTACACCCGCATTAGTCTCATGGAAACATCAAACGGCAAGATTATGAAAAGGTCGCCAGTACAACCTTACCTGCTTCTTTTGAATTCGCTCGGCTTGGGTAACTTCTAAAGGGAATGAGATATTTCAAAAATCTTTTCGGTTTTGTGGTTATCTCAAAGAGCTCTTTCATATCCAAGTCCTATAAAATTGATATATTCGATTTGAAATTTTGGTGTAAGATTGATGACGTCATTTTCCCGCCAAAATTCGTTAATTCCAAAATTCCAAAATTACTATGTTTGTTAATTTCATGAGTACTATTTACATGTGAAATTTGGTAGTGATTGCATTAAAACTCACAAAGTTACAACAAACCCGGCGATTTTTGATCCTTATAGGCCCGGCGTGTCATTGTTCATGTGGCTATATATACATTGTTTAAATTAGCGCGCTTTCTGTCGCTTGTTGAACAGCAAAACGAACCGTTTTACTGTGACCAAGTTTCACTTTTTATATTTTATAATTTAAATAAATATGTATTCTCATGGTTAGGATCAAAACTCTAGCCCTCGGAATTGTACACTGCTTTTTGCGAGCCGGGTCCGTTTCCCATTGGGTTTTTGTCCCAAAGAAATAGGTTTTATCCCAGTGGGTTTTTCGCGCGCAGTGTACGGATTTATGTATTTCTTAGTCATATGGTTGTAAACATAGTTTCCAAATAGATTTTGATACAAATTCTATTTCATTGAATACGATAGCATTCTCGCACATTCAGTCATGTTTTTTATACTTGTAATTTTTTCTATAATGTAAAATATAACGTAGTAAATATTGAACAATAAATGTTGATTGCACGCTGTTCACCAAGCAATCGGCAATGTCACACTCCAGCTATTGTCTTGTTTGTTATTATGTTCGTGGCTTCATAAGCGAAGGGTAGAAATGAAAAATAGACTTACTGCGATTTTCATAATTCTGCGAACTCGCACTTGACATTTCCGAATGTCAAACTGCGTTTTGGCTTCCGTCAATCAAACCTTGGAGTCCAGTCCACTCATGTTTTCTGAGTTTGGTTTGCATTTTATAGTGAAAAAAATGTGTTTTTCAAGGTCAATATCAATCATCTGCCTCCGCGAAATCACCCAGAGTTGCATGTTTATTCGTTTGATTGACGGAAGCCAAACCGCGGTTTGTTGGTCGGTGTAGAGTTATGAAAATCGAATTATGAAAATCGCAGTAAAGTTTAGCGACACAGTTTTCAAGTGAATCAAAAGCCTTTCAAAGGGAATTGTGTATCTAAAATGCTCCTGCGGCAAAGGTAACCCCCTCTTGCTGTTTCTTGTCCTCTTCTTTCTTTTCCCCCCTTAGGACCTTCCTTCTCTTCTTAGTACTGTCCTTCTCTTTCCACTCTGCTCCCTTGATACGGTTCATTAACCCTCCCCTTCCCGTGAATAACACCATGTCGTTCCGCTGCCAATGAGAAGGCGCTGAATTAATCACCCAATGATAGGAGGCTCCGAAACTCCGCCTTTGGGACTGACGTCTTTGATTGATAGAACTGTGCCCCAGGAACAGGTGGGAGTGTGCATTCTCGAACCCAGAGCTCCCCGGCTCGTCTTCTCGCGGGGGAGGCTCTGGTGACAGCCACTGACGCATGCGCGAGATTCAATACAGAGCCGCATGCTCCAGCGCTCAAAATCAGCCAATCATCGACGGCCCTCATGTGGATGTCCCCAACTCCGCGGCAAAACGTATTTGCCATGCGCTAAAGATTCACTTCCTGTGAAATGAAAACAAAAGAAATAATCTACACAACAAAAGCATCTCGTGCAGTCTTCGAAAACTTTGAAAAATTAAGCTCCAGACACAAAACTTAAGGCCAAAAATTGCAGAGCAGCTAGAATATGATCAGATCTTTCTCCGAACATTTGCACCTCACACTTTCAGGCTTGCACCAGAGGCGAAAATTATGGTTTATGCGAACGAATGCTGCGGCTTGCCTGAGCTCTGTTCGCTGGAAACTAAAACACCACGACTTATTTGGGGTTAAATGAGCCTATAGCCCCTTTATTAAATCATGAAAACCTGATATTACATTAGATAAATTACTACTTCATTCTGAGTTCCCAGTGAAGGTGAGGGCAACAAAACGCCACAAGCATCGTGTGAAGCACGATGCCGCCCCACCCCAGGCTAGCGCAGCACACTCCATAGGAAAATCCGCATCTACAATCACCGCGTTACATTGACTTTAATTGTAATGCAATTTTATGCGGATGCGAACAATACAACACTGTTTGTAGTCGGAACACAGCAACGCGTGTCACTTGGTCACGCCCACTCTGAATTTGACGAGTTGATAGCAGTACCCCTTGGTCACTGCCGTGAGAAAGGATTCGATACTATCCTCAAAGATTGTGTGTCAACTTGTATCGTAATGGCAAAACTACTCTATGCAGTACCCCTTGGTCACTGCAGTGAGAAAAGATTCGATACTATCCTCAAAGTTTGTGTATCACAATAGGAACTACCCTATGCAGTACCCCTTGGTCACTACCATGAGAAAGGATTTGATAATCCTCAAAGATTGTGATTGCAATAGCAAAACTACCCTTTGTAGCCACTAATCAGTGCACGGGTCGCATAACCGGGGACAAAAATACTGAGAAAACTTATAAAAGATACGTTGTTGTGGCTGGGAGAAGTTATCCATTCAAGAATTGGTTGGTCTTTCAGCGCAATGTGCAGAAGAGAAGTTTCACAACAAAGCAGCATTTTTCTCGCACATTTTATTTGGAAAGAAGGTAAGTGCGGGCTTTTCCCTACAACTTTAAAAACTCGTGGAAAAAATCATACAAGAAAAGAATAACAACATAATGGTTTGCGTTTTTCTCTTCGGAATCGGGATTGAAGCACCAAAATCATAAAGGTATTTGAAGCTCGCTTAATTTTGGCGAAGTGTATCCGAACTCAACGTAGCCAAACCGGAATCACATGTACCGTAGTAGTATATATAGACCAGAATTTGCCGGGTTTTGAAAGGGATTACTAATTTTTGAAAGGGCACACATGATCCGTCGCCATAGAGACGCGTCCTTCTTCTCCTCCCTTTTGGTAGGAGGAATCTCTATTGTTTTTTTCCCCTCCTCTCTTTTGGCACGAGAGGAGAGTCAAAATGAAGCGCGGTCGATGTTACTGCAAGCACCGAAGAACAAGTATTACCGCTCTTAAACTTCAAGCCCGTAGCCAGGGGGGGTTCCGGGGGTGCGCAAGCACCCCCCACGCGACAAAAAGGTCCACATTTAACCTATTCAGACTGGGGGGGGCGCTTTTCGAGCCCCCCCCCCTCCAGTAAAATCCTGATTACTCTAAAACCACTGCAGCTATGATGGTGAAACTTTGTGACTTTTCCTAAAATTTATCTGGGGACATTTTGGTGTCAATGACATGTCAGGGTCAACGGCCCAGTTTCCATGACAACCACTTTTTGACATGCATGTTTTGCAAAACTCGAAAAAACGTGAATTTTTCATATTTCAAGCTTAATTTTGGACACATTGCCCAATTTATGACTATCGGAGCTTGTACTCATTAGTAATTTATGTACAGGCTAATTAATTTTTCACACAAAATCTTTGGGGGGAGGGGTAGGGGGATTTTGTTCATTTTAACAAATGGTCTAAAACTAGCTCTGGGATTCACAAAAATCCTTTTATTTCAACTTTTTGAATGTCAAACACTTCTTTGATGAGTATTTTGTACATTTTGACCATTTTTTTCTCACTGAGTATTTATCTGAAGAGTCAAATGGAAATTAAATGAAATCCAAGATGGCGGATCCAAGATGGCGGATCCAAGATGGCGGACAATATTTTCAAAAGTCGTCATTATGACGCAAGTTTGTTAAAATTTATGTGTTAATGTCTCAAATTATTACATTTACATTATCTTGATGTTAATTAGTTGGCTTTTAGAGTATTATCTACCAAGTTTTTGGAAGTTAATTAAAATTACTTAAAAATGATAAAACATTGAGAATGACGTCATTGTGACGTCACATTTTGCTCCCACGTGACAAAAATTGGTGTGGTGATTTGTCTAAGGCTGGTGGTCATTTTGTGAAAGTTTGATGATCATAGCCCCAGTCGTTCCAGAGATATAGAGGGGGGCCGAATTACCCCCCCCCCCCCCCCCCCCAGTCACAGATGGTCAAAAAAAGCCCAGTCTGAATAGGGTTAAGGGTTTGAAAACACTGTTTTAGTGACTAAATGGGCCAAACAGAAGACTGCCGTCACTTTGGCATACAGCCAGTTTCGTATACTTGCTTTTTCTAGTGAATTTTGTCTAGCGGTTAATATACTCATACCACTTTGGTCCACTTTTTCTAGATTAGCACCCCCCACAAAAATCCCTGGCTACGGGCCTGAACTTTGATCGTTTACAGCTGCGAAAGGACGCTCTCAAGGTGAGTTATCATTTGTAATGGAGAAAATTGTTCTGTTGACTAGAATAGCGAGCGTTCTAATTTTCAAAAAATAACACATCTTGTTGTTGATCGGGCAAGTTAAAAATCTTTGCCTTTGGAAATCTGTACACGAACTGATTATTGTCAGCTTCCGAAAGTTTACGAAACTTGTCTTACACTTTGTTTCTGTTATTCCACTGTTGAGGAAGCACCAAAAACCGGAGTTCCCACTTCTTGAAGTCGCCTCTGCACACAAATGTCACAACCTCGTCCAGGATCGCGGACGTACTTGACTGGTTTGGCTGGTTTTACAAGAATGGCGTCAGTGTTTTTGCTTCGAAAACATCGCGCGCTTTCACAAGCGATTCTTGTTCTTGTTCAATGACGGCAACGCACAACATTTTGATCAAATTTCTGTAGAAAATAAAACGATCTCCAGCGAATTCTCAAAAACAAACTTTAGAATGAGTATCAGAGCTGCGTTTAAGAGCCTTTAAATTGAGTAAACTAGCCATTTAAAGGCAACAACAAGTGATTTTGTGTAAGTTGTAGAGCAGATAAATTGTTATTTTCTTGCTCGCGCTCAAACTTGATCGACCAGTTTTTCCAAGCTCACGCCATTTTCTCACACATGCGCGACAGAGAAATGACATTTGTGTGCAGAGGCTACTTTTGCGTAGTTGAAAAGCACAAGAAAACATTAAAAGTAAAAGAAAATGCAGGGAGATAAAAGTAGCCTCTGCTCGCAGGGAAAAACCGGAGGTGAGTGGTATTGTTAAGGCTCGTAAGGGTTGATGCCTTTGTAAAGTTTCTGTTAGAAATTTCCTTTGCCAATTAGCTGTATTACATCATTTTTATTTATTGGATGTCTAACATATACTGTAATGCCCTGAATTTTGTCTTGAATGATCAGCGTTTACAGCGAGTTTAAATTAAGTGTGTAATTTTCTTGATAAAATCGACAGGAAGCGTGATTGGACAAAGCATCTTTACAAGGTTATCCAAAAAAGCATAAAATCAACTTTTAAGCCATAAAATTAAAAGCCATAAAAAGAAACTAAACCGCTTTCTGGATGTTGCTAGCGTTAGATGTTACTGTTTTATGCTTTTCACGAATAAGCTATTTATGAAAGTCGTTAGAAAACATCAGAGGCCTCTTAAAAATTGCTAATTTTCGAACGCGTAAAATTTGTCACTGTTGAAAGGCAAAATTATCGGCTCTTGTCTCAGTTTTTCAACCTGTAGTAAATTGCTTATCCGTTATCGTTTTATAAGAAGCTGTAGAATCATTTTTGTGTAAGTGTTGGTGATGTTGGTCTAGTTTCTCACGTTTTTAGTATAATCGCTCTTGATCTGGCAACCCTTTGGCGCTTTATTTAGTATGGTGGCTCGATTAGACTAGTCGCACATAATAAAACGAAATATTAAGTCAAACTTATAGCCTCTATAAATTTAAGTTAATGGGACAACCAGGAAGTCTCCATCTAGCTCTGTTTACGTATGTGCACAACAGGTCTGAGTTGTGCCTTTCATGGCTGGCTCAAAGGTTAACTTGTGCCAGTCACAAGATATATCCGATTGCTCTCAATCACAAGTTAGGCCCCCTGCTGGAAATGAATCAAGTACTCACGTTGCATCATTCTCATCACCGGTTCACCGAGTTTTAAACTCAGTGAAGTGTCTCCTATTACGAAAGCCGAGAAGGGACATTGGATTTCGGTGTTCTTAGTAAAATGAATTTCGTTGATCTTAAAATGACTTCAGAGTTCTTAAATTTCGTTGATCTTAAAATTGACTTCAGAGTTCTTAAATTTCGTTGTATATATAGCGATTCCATGATTTGCAATGCGGTTTGTAACATAGCACTTGCACGTGATTCTAATGACAGTTGTAAACATATGATGGTTATCCCTGTATATAATTTGATGGGCTAGTTCAAGCCAATACAAGTCATTCAATGTACCGATAGCAACCATTGTCAATAGGATATCCTGTGCTCTTCTTGGAGTGGATAGTAACGATTGTTAGTATTAGCACATTAGAATAAGTCTGCCATGTAACAGATACTTTATTACTGTTTGTTATGATTGAACTAATAAAATCAGGGAGGGATGAAGTGCTCATATGCAGATCACTTTTGGCCTCATAGCCTCAAGTGAGGTTTAAAAAATGGCTAATTGCTTCCCCTTTAGGATTGGTTGCTATGCTAACATGGGACTTCTCATGTGGGAGATCTTCATCCCCTTGGGAAGAATTATTTCCTCTTTTCGGAAGAGGATCTTCACCTCTCATAGGCCAGTGGTCTCCGACCAACTTAAGAGGTTGAATGGGGATCTTCACGGCCCCTTTAGCTCTCTGTTGCCATGGTAACAAACGCGGAACTATTCTAAGCTTTCAGTTTAGGACTGGAAAATGGGAGCACTGCATTCCTCCCCTTATCCCACAACACCTGTTTCCTGTGCATTAACTTCATGGGTTGAAAACTTTAAGTTCTTTAATAGGTTGTATATATTCATAAAAGATCTTGAAAACAATTTTCATGTTCATTTTCTGCTAGTCATAAATAAGTTACAATTCGTTTTCACGCCTTATTCTACTTTTACCTACTTTAAGATTTTTTAGTAACACTGTTGTCTTGTATGAGTTTGTATATATTTTAGATTCTAACCTATTTTCTTTGATATAACTTGTATATTTTTAGTTTAAAATATTATTAGATACTAGTTCTTGACAACAATTAAAGTTTAGATAATTTATCATTCTTGGAAGTTCCAAGAGTTTTATTTTGTGTCAAATTCTTGATGTGTTTAACAAGAATACTTATCTGATTTGTAAAGTCGAGTCTTTTTATCTAAGTTTGCTCTGTTTAGAGAATGGTATAAATCCTCGTTAAGCTTCTGTAGTCTTCTTACTAACAACTTACCACTTTTTGGCACTATATCCATATCTAAAAACATAGTTGTACAAGACGTCATCACGTACAATTTCCATGTCTTGATCGTTATCTGATTCTATGGCTGCATTCATTATGTATACTACAGGGGGGGGGAGGGGGGGGGGGCAGAGGATTTTGAGGGGGGATCTCAAAATTTAGGAACTGGAAAAGGGGGGATGTGAAGTTTTTTTCATAACATGAAAGGGGATGCATGTTTTTGTTGAGATACCTCTGTGCTGGGTTGAGACTCGCTTTGGATGGTTTTCTGACCATTTCTTGAGCCCACTATTATGCACACACATATCTACAGACATTTTTTGAGTCCCCCAGCGGAAAAAACGTCTGTAGGTACGCGTGCAGATATATTGGGCTCAAGAAAAGGTCAGCAAGCCATCCAAGGTGGACGGCAGTAAAACAATGTGAGTTTCGAGTTTCGACCCATGGCAGAGGTCTCTTTTCCTCGGGACCCTCAGCCAGTGAAATGCAGAAAAAAGTGGTCTCTGCCAGCAGAGAACATGTTTGTGCTTGCTACTACCTAAAAGCAGTGCCCTAAAGGCTGGTTAACTGCAAGTCTTATGTTCAATTTTATGGGAAAATTAGTTTGGTTTCTTTTAAATATACTTTGCTAATGCTACAGTGGAGGGAGGGGGATTCATACTCTTGACCCTCCTGTCTTTCCATCTTCCAGGGATGGCACCCCCCATCTGCATTTCCGAATTTGAGGGTGAGGCTCGTAAGAAAGTGCCGGAAGATGCTTGGGGGTACTTTGCCGGAGGGGCAGATGATGAAGTCACACTAGCTGAAAATGTGAATGTGTTTCGCAGGTACTATTATCCCTTTCACCTCCGAGACCAAAATAGCACTTCTCCTTACTCAAAGCAATTCACTTCCCTATACACCTTTTTACCAACAAGTGTCACATTGATAAAACCATTGTTGCTTGATTTGCTAGTTTTAAATACTGGACGAAAATTATTTCAAACAGCGATGTAACACTCGCCAGGAGGGGTATCCCATCTAGCAGATCAAGCAACAATGGTTTTATCAATATCGCACTGTCTTGTTTGTTAAAAGGGCGTGGCTTAGTTGATTTTGACAATGTGTTGCTGTAGGTTACGGTTGCGACCACGTATGCTCCGAGGGGTAAAGTCAGTGGACATGAGAACAAGGCTGTTAGGAGAACCAATCAGCATGCCGATCTGTATCGCTCCTTCAGCTTTTCATAAATTGCTTCATCCTGAGGGGGAAATCGCCACTGCAAGAGGTAACAAAAAGATGACTCATGTAACATAAAATCAGTCATTTTTAGTTCGCATTGGGCAAACAGGCAAAAAGTGTGCTAAAATCGTGGCATCGCTACTAATCCGATGGTTGTGACAATGTAATGATTGGTTTGTTGTGTTGATCTAATGTTGCAAGAAACGTTCAAAATAACATTTTTCTCTTATATCTAGTTTTCTACATACCTCCATATTTCCTCTTTCTTTAGTTTTATCACTAGTTTGCGATTTCAATGGCCCATGGCATCCTTTGTGTATTCTTAACCAATTATCACCTTTAGCCATTCCGAATGTTTATCTGTTGCCTAGCAACGGCTCTACATTACTATATATACAGCCCCACTCCCTCTGTTTTCTCTCTTTTTGCTCCGACGAAGGGCTAACGCTCGAAACGTCAGCAAAACACCATTTTTCCATGGCGTTTAACATAAATCTCAACCTTTGGTTGTTGTTGTTCATGTTCAAAATAACACCATTAGTTTGTTTTTCTATTACTTCGTATCACATAAATCAGGTGGAAAATGAGCCCAACATTTGACCTAAGCCCGCCGCCAGTCCTGGCTTCTATAGCTCAGTTGGTAGAGAGTCAAGCCGGTATCGTGGTCATGGGCTCGAATCCTGTCGGAGGCTTGAAATCTTTTTTTAGGTCTTCATATAGCGATCACTTAGATTGCTTCCTAACTGCGATGATCATTTATTCATTTACCATTCATACATAGCAGTTCTAATCATTCATTGTACAACATAAATCAGTTTTAGGGCCTGTTCACATGGAAGAAGGTTGACCCTAGGGGAGGGGCACCCTACCTCTCATGTGAAACGGACGGAGAAGGGTTGCCCTACCAGGTAGGGTGACCCTACTACCTAGGGGCACCCACCCTCATGTGAATAGCCCTTAGACAAAAGGACGGATTGAAATTCCGCAAGATTTTAACTGATTGAGTTCACTATTATTACTGTTACCTCATTAGCATAGAGTCATATGGGCTACAAAACTATTCGTCATGCCCATTAGTCACGGCGTCTTTAAAGCGGCCTTGCTTTCGTTAAATTTCAGCTGCCGCTAAAGCCGGGACTTTCATGATCCTTAGTATGGCGGCGAACACCGCCCTAGAAGACGTATCGGGAGAAGTGCCACACTGTCTTCGCTGGTTTCAGCTATATGTCATGACAGACAGAGAACATATGAAACAGTTGGTGGTAAGCGCGGAGCATTGTGGATACAAGGCAATTGTACTGACTGTTGACACAGAAGTCAGCTCCAGGCGCCGCGCGGTCATTAGAAGCCAATTCTCACTTCCGTCTCATCTTTCGGCGCCAATGTATGGAAAGTCTTGGTATGTAACCGAAACCTTTCCTTCATACAAATTTCCAAACTTTTTTTGCAATAAGTTTTTAGTGCATATTTTCTTGATTTCTGCTGCAAGTCTGTTTCCTAAAAGCTCCAGCATATGTCCGAGCCCCAAGACGAATACTAGTACTTAATGGTTAAATATCTTGACCCTGCACAATTTTTCGCTTCATGCTCATCTAATATGCATGTCTGAGTTTACACTGAATCTTACTGGCTTGATTTGTGTACTTCTGTACCGTGAGGGTTGGTCTTCACCTAGCAACATAAGCATAAGCATAAGGATCAAACTAACTATTTTCTTTAGTGCGGTTTTCACTACGACATAAGCGTAAGCATAAGGATCAAAGGCTTCCGTTCTTCTATGCTTACGTCGCTTATGTCATAGTGAAAACCACCCCTGACAGGGCCGTAGCGCTTACTGGGGCCGGGGGGGGGGCCGTTCCCTCTCCCTCCAGTTTTTCCCCAAACAACCCTTAAATTAAAAAACCCCGATTTTGCACCCTACATATCAAAGTTCTACCAAACATACGGTAATTTCACATGCTGGGCTCTAAATTTTTACAAAAGAGGTTAAACTTTCCTTAATAAACTTTCCTGCCTTGAGTTTTTTTACATGTCGTGCCCCCCAGTTTTGGAGGCTTGCCACGGCCCTGCCTGACCCTACATAAACAAAATGATTCCTCTGAGAAAGTGAACAAAGAGATAGTACAATAACAGGGTGTCAGGTTTCTATATCCATTCCATTCCACTCTATGAACTATGATTTCGGTAAGTAGAAATGATTCTTTTATCAATCTCACCTGCGTTTTTCCTTCCCTCGTTCCCTCCTTTCATTTTCAGCAAAATATTTAATGCTACTGGTGGTAGTGACTTCCTCGCATATCCATCCGATGACTGTATAGAAGTTGGCCTTGACTGGGGTACGGTCAAGTGGCTTCAGTCCATCACGAGCCTACCTATTGTACTCAAAGGGATCCTGACGGCCGAGGACGCCATCTTGGCGGTGGAGCATGGCGTGCAAGGCATCGTAGTGTCAAATCACGGCGCAAGGCAGTTAGATGGCGTATTACCAACGGTATGTAGAAAACAGGGCTGGTTCACACCAGCCGTAATTAAGCGTAGACGGATCTCTGGCTCACACATGTATGCAGGGCTGGTTCACACATGAACGTAATTAAGCGTAGACGGATGCCTGGTTCACACTTGCATGCAGGGCTGGTTCACACTTGAACGTAATTAAGCGTAGACGGATGTCTGGTTCACACCTGTACGTAGAGCTGGTTCACACATGAACGTAATTAAGCGTAGACGGATGTCTGGTTCACACCTGTACGTAGAGCTGGTTCACACTTGAACGTTAAGCGTAGACGGATGTCTGGTTCACACCTGCATGCAGGGCTGGTTCACACTCTCATCAGCAAGGGCCTCCGTCTACTGCACTAGATCCTATCCAAAGCTAATCATCTAATCGTTGCCCCATGGATCCCGGATCCTAGATCTTACTGACTGTTTTGGGGAAGCACGCTTAGCTCAGTGTTACAGCGCTAGGTCTCTCGCCGCTGTGGTCCGGGTTCGACTCCTGGCCGGGACAGAGGAAATTTTTCTTTCTGTTCTGGTCTCAGTCGAGATTGTTTAACGTCTTTCGGATGAGACAAGGCGAGATTGTTTAACGTCTTTCGGATGAGACAATAAACTAAGTTCCCGTCTCGCCTTTCTTCTCTACTCAGTATTAGGGGGACGTTAAAGATCCACGGGGGACGTAATAAACCCTCTGGCAGTGACCACCCTCATTGTCTGTGCTTATGACCGCTTGGCTGTCAGTGGCGCCGTTGAGACTCCAGCGTAATTCAGCTTACAAGCTTCAAGTCTGGGGAGTCGGTCTCAAACATTTACATTTTCTCGACTGGAAAAAAACTTATCGCTAAACCTCATTTCATTTCTATTCCAAGCTTGAGGCTCTCCAAGAGGTTGTGGCTGCTGTGAAAGGAAGAGCCGAGGTTTATATGGATGGCGGCGTGAGGCTGGGAACTGACGTCCTAAAGGCACTTGCACTAGGGGCACGTGCGGTATTTATTGGCCGCCCGGTGTGCTGGGGACTTGCGTATAAGGTATGACGCATGCTATTACATGGGCGGCGGAGCAGCCTAAAAAGTGGTGGCGCTGAAAAGGCAAAAGTGAAGTGGACACGTAATTTCGTTTTGTTTCATGTTCTTACCTCATATACATTTTGATGAAAATATTTCACAATGTAATCTTAACCTCTACGTTCCCTGAGCCTACATAATGTCAACAGTCAAAAAATGCTATGAAATATCTTTGCTGCTGGGATATATCGTTTATAGCTAGTGCGATTAGGATTGACCGAAAAAGCTCCTTCTTCGGTTATATTTCAAGACGCAAAGCCTTTAGTGATCTTATTGATGTCTACGCCTTGTGGCAATGAACAAGCAAGTAGATAGATATTTAGTCGAACCTGCAGCTATACAGCTTCAAAAAGTGGGGGTGCTCACCCCCCAAGTTCAAAATATGGAGGTGCTCGAGACTTTTCGTTGAGTCACCTTTAAGAAACTCGGCTTTGCTTCGTTTTTTCAACCCACTCCTCGGTGTTTGAACATCCTGACGAAACACTCTGTCTCGTGTTTGATATATTAAGAGGAACGTGAATTAGCAGAACATTGTTGACACGTGGCTATTTCAGGGCGAAGAAGGAGTAAAAGCAGTTCTTGACATGTTAAGGGAAGAGCTCCGTCTTGCAATGATACTGTCAGGTATAATCACATGTTCCCCAAGCTCAATGTCTGTGCATTTGTTTGTATTTTAGGTTAAAATAATTATTGTGTAGACCTTTCTTCAAGTGTGGGTGGAATGGACGATTCCAGCTATAACGCACGCGCGCGCTGCATGTCGGTAGATGTGGGACATTTGTCGAACAAACTGTTAAAATAGTGCGCGCTGCATTCTGGTAGTTGTGGGACACGGCTTCGGCATTTCTGAATAAAGAAGAGCGCGCGCGCTTATAGCTGGAATCGTCCATTTCAGACCATTTGCGCTAGTATTTTGCGAGTAACGGCTGATGAGTCTCTCCAGCGCAAATGAACTGAAATGGCTCATTGCATTTTTAAACCGCACCGGGGGTTGAGGACCTACGGGAAATTTCCTTGGGGTGTTGATTGGACTCTGGAATTCCAGGGGAGGGGGTCTGTCTGGAGATTGGAAATTCCAAGGGGGAGGGGTAAGAAAGGTGACTTTCCAGGACCATTTTTCCAAAAATAGATTTTCCCAGGGGTATTTTGTCTGAGAAAAAATGGAAATTCCAGGGAAGGGGGTCCTCTATGAGGTTGGAAATTCCAGGGAGGGGGTCTGTTTCACAAGTGGAAATTCCAGGGGAGGGGGTCTGTTTCACGAGTGGAAGTTCCAGGGGAGGGGGTCTTTTAAAGGAAAGTCCTCAACCCTCCCGGTGCGGTTTAAAAATGCAATCAGCCAATTCAACCCAGACTTGAAGAAAGACACAATAAACAAGTTTTAAGAACATTATTACGATTTTTCCGATTTTATTACACCGTAGACTGTGTTAATATAACTCCATATATTTACACACTAAGAGTCGCGCAACAATGAAAACATTTGATTAGCATAAAATACAAACCAAATGCAAACACATTTAGCTTGGGGATCCTGTGGTGTGAACTTTGAATATCCAGCATGTCTGAGATCGACTAGATCGGAAGCTTATGATTATTTCTGTTTGTTGTTGCAGGATGCTCCAAGTTAGAGGATATTACACCCGCACTAGTCTCATGGAAACATCAAACGGCAAGATTATGAGAAGGTCGCCAGTACAACCCTTACCTGCTAGGAGACCTTACCTGCTAGCAGGTCTAGCAAGATCTAATCCTATTGGATTGATGGACCTCCGCCCAAACAACGGAAACACAAGAATGAAACGAGAATACAATAGAATAATGATATGCATCAAGCCAATAGCGTTAGACTTACGAGCAAGCTGATTTGCTCGGCACGAATTATGAAAATAGCCGGGAGCCTTATCTTCTAGGGCAATCGCAGTACAGGCCCGTACAGGGTTCCCACGGGTCCTTGAAAACCTGGAAAGTCATGGATTTTAGAAATGTCCTTTTCCAGGCCTGGAAAGTCCTGGAACTTTTACAAAAGCCCATCAAAGTCATTAAAAGTCATGGAAATATTTTCCTGAAGTAATATTTACAAGGTGCTCGGTGTGTTTCTTGTAAAATTTTGAATTAAAGGATACCCATGTTGCTCTTATATCGTGCATGCATGAAAACCCGCATTTTTCATTATGAAAGGTCATTAAATTTTTCAAAACGTCCTTGAAAAGATCCTTAAAATCCTGGAATTATGAAAGCCGGAAAACGTGGGAACCCTGTCGTAGGAGGGGCGGTTCGAACGAACGCCTTTAGGGCCAGAAAAATCAGATTTTGGTCACAAAATTGGTAGGAAAAACGCCAGAATGCAGTGTAATTGTGGTTTACTAGATGAGTTTGTTACAATTATTTTTGACTGACATTTTGCAACTGAATGTTTCCTTTGGCCAACTAGGTTTGCGTAATCTATGCGTTTACTTATTGTCGATGTGTGACGAGTCTGTCGTAAAGGTAACTGCCAAATTTTGTTTTGATATTCTCGAGCGTTTTAATGCGATGGTTCGAGATGCTGAAGAATCTAATGAGTCTCATTAAGCCTTATGTATATATTTTTTCTTTTGTATCTATACATTTTAGTGTATCCTATATGTTTATATAATAGGACTCCATGCTGTCCAATTAAGAAAAAATGGATGATTCAGAGGAACTCCAAAATTGGACGAGGCCGCAGGCCGAGTCCAATTTGGAGTTCCGAGGAATCATCCATTTTTTTCTTAATTGGACAAGCATGGAGTCCTGTTATTTATTAATTATAAACATCCATTTTCAAACCCAAACTGTCCAATTTTAGCGCGAACTGTCCAATTAGAGCGCGCGCGATCCAATTAAAAAATAATTGGACGATTCAAGAAAAATCGATCTGCCGGCACAATGGGATTTCGAGCTGGCTATATAATTAACCGTGTAATTGGTCGTATTTTATGGAATAAAGAATTGCATGTGATCGACAAAAGTGTAATCTGTGTTCAATGTTCCATATAGAGTACATTTGTCACATCTTCTGGAGAGCAAGATCAAAAAGTGATACCATTTTTGTGGCGACACCCGTTACCATGGCAACCAGCCGGGCTCATTTTGAGGTGATTTATGATATTCACGTCAGCAGTTCTATATTTTATCACTAATTTTTTCAAAAGCGCATATTTTAGACCACGCCTACAATGACATGCTATTGACAGTTCCATAATAAGGTTTGGCTGTTTAACATACCTTCTTTTGTCATTGGACAGTAGATTTCCTATTATGGATAGCCTTCATTGTTCATTTCGGCTATATTTAAATTGTTTAAATTAGCGCGCTTTCTCTCGCTTGTTGAACAGCAAAACGAAACGTTTTACTGTGACCAAATTTCACTTTTTATATTTTAGAATTTAAAATAAATATGTATTCTCATTGTTAGGATTAAAACTCTAGCCCTCGGAGTTGTACACTGCTTTTTGCGAGCGGGGTCCGTTTCCCATTGGGTTTTGTCCCAAAGAAATAGGTTTTATCCCAGTGGGTTTTTCGCGCGCAGTGTACGGATTTATGTATATTTCTTAGTCATATGGTTGTAAACATAGTTTTCAATTTTTTTTTTCCAATAAGAATGAAGGGTTTTGGTCACCATTTTTCTGTGTAGGAATTTTTTTTTTTAAAGACCCCTTAGGACTTTCTCTTGATTTACGGACGTTCGCCAAAGACGGGACTGAAGCAGTCTATTGATTGATAGAACTGTGTCCCTGGTTCAATTCTTGAATTCTGAGGACCAAAGATCCCGGGGTGAATTCAGCGAGAAACAGAGAAAGACTAGAATCACTGAGGCAAAATGAACTACCACTGAAATAACCAAAATACGACCACAAAGTGAACCTGGTTCGAAAACACGGAAACTTCACCCTGGGACCAGGGTATACCTCTCTGCGCGATAAAAATGGCGAATCTTCTCAGCTCTGTTGTTTCGGCCTCGAATAATAATCTTTTAATCCATTAAACACCAAATTTGGTACATTAGGATATCATAAATGGTAAGAAATGCAATTAATGCGATATGTGCAGCTCAAAACACACCGTGAATTTGCGTTGTCTTTCGTGACTCGTGGCTAATGTAACTAGGACGCGCGCGCCTGGGGACGCAATAAAATATGCTGAAAGACTGTATGGAACAGTAGTTTTGCGGACGTCTCCGTTTGCGTCAAAGTTCGAGCAAGAAAGACGAGTTTAAAGGTACATTTGATTTCTCACCATTTGAAATGTGAAATGAATCGATCATTCTAACTCTACCTACAATAGTACGTACAATAGTTTGGTTTCAAGGCGCACTTTTCTCACATTTATTATCTTGAGGTAGTAATCAAAATCAAAATAATCAATGTTTTCATGGATCATCATTAGATTACTTCACCAAAGCAATTATCTTACTTTTTGTGGACTTTTGCGTGATAGAGTGGTTTTCATAAACCCGTGGAATACACCTTAACATATTTAGTACAGTGATACACTCCTAGTCTAATTTCTTTGTTCTCTTTTGTGCTGGCTTGACTACTACACTTTGACACTTTGTTCCACGGGTTTATGAAAACTCTATTTTCCTAATGTCGTTATGCCTTATGTGCACCAGGCATATCGTTTTAAACGTCAACTATTCCACTTGTAAGCTGGTATAGCGTCGCATGGATTTCACAGCCATCTTCCAAGCACCCGATCCACTGTTAAGTCAGGTGATTTGGCAGACACCTTTTAGGTCATCAGTGACCGCCTCAAGTCACGTTTTCCTTGGCCTGGTTCTTCGTTTGGCGACCTTAACTTTACAATTACAAAAATGGGCTACCGGCATATGGGCATGTGTGCTAATTGGGAAAGAATTGTGAATGTTTAAGATATTGAATGCCCTTCTGGCAGCGCCCCATTGTTCAGTGTTCAGTTAAATAAATTAGTGCTTCCAGTTTTCTAGGGAAGCGTTAATATACAGGTGCTATGCTATAGAATAGCTTAGGGCCCGAATTGCAACAGGCTGAACCCATTTATGCCGACACTGCTCAGAGAAGCAAAGTGATCTCTTGCCATGTTTAACACCTATAGCTGTAATGTATGCACTCACAATACTTAATGTCCAATCCGTAATTATGCAAAAACAGTACTAATAATAATAACACGGTATGTAGGTTTAGGCCTTTCAAGAGCAGTTTGTTAAATTGTACATATGGGTCACACAAACTGCCTCTGGGTGGGTGGGGTTGGGTACAAGAGTTAGCGCTACGAACAACGAGTGTAAAGCGAGACAGCATGATAGCTGAGAGTGAAATTGGTCCGTGTAAGAAGGAACCGTGAATTATGCACTTCATCCCAAGCATGAAGAATTTTAATTGGGTAATTAAATAAAAATCCCAACCTGTGATAGGTCAGAATAAAAAAAAATGCAAAATACCGCTCTTAGTATACATGGATGTTTGCTGACATTTCGAGCGTTAGCCCTTCGTCGGAGCAAAAGAGAGAAAACGGTGGGAGCGGGACTGTATATATAGTGGTGTAGAGCCGTTGCTGGGCAACTGGTAAACATTTGGGATCACTAAAAGGTGACTCACTTCATCTTTGTACATATTGGAGTTGTTCCGCGTAGGAACCTTAGGCCCTGTCCACACTAACGCGTTTTCAAAAAGTATTCGTTTTCAAACTTATACGGATTCGCAACGTGTTAGTGTGGACGGGAGATTCGGAAAATTTAGCGTTTTCAAACATACGGATTCGATGAAACGATCAGCGTGTTATTGTGGACGGAAGGCCTAAACGTATCAAAGGTATACGGATTCAAACGAAAACGCGTCAGTGTGGACGGGGTCTTAGAGATGCAAATGAGGCGAGCCTTTGTTTCCGGTTGACCAGAATCAATTGGAAACAAAAGGCTCGCTTCATTTGCATCTCTAACGTTCTTATGCGGAACAACTCCACTACAACGATACTGGTAGGGAAGAGATCAAAACACTTGTACTCGACTGGTACCCAATTTGTTCAGGGGAGGTGGTGGATACCGGCATCTACCCCCTTAGGTACCCAATACCCCTTTTTCAGACCTCATTTTCTCAGAGCATGATCTAGGGGTACCTCATTTTATTGCACATATTGACTCCTCTCGCTGCGAGGAAAGCGTTGGAGCATACACCTTTTTAATATCTATTTTATTTAAGGAGATACTTGCTCTAAAATTCAGCTCTGAGAGGTAGGTGGCTCCGGCACTTACCCCCCCCCCCCCCCCCCCCCCCCAAATTGGGCACCCACAAGTACGGATGTTTTGACCTCTCCCCTTACAGCTATTTTGTGATCTACTGATAGAAATGGTCCAGGGATAAATAAGAGTTGTTTGTACACGTATGCATTGTATGTGCTACCTAAAGGCAGTGCCCTAAAGGCCGGGGGGGGGATGTATCACCGCTTAATGTAATAATCGACGCTTAATGTAATTAATACCAACGCTTATGTAATACAAGTTGACGCTTAATGTAATACAAACGCCTATATGTCGTCGGGCAGCAGGGGTGCTCGTCGGGAAAATGAAATTTCAACCCTAAGAGCTACCAATCTAGGCGTGGTCAACCAGAATTTTCATCCCTAAAAGATACTATTTTAACAGTGGCCCTCGAAAAAGATATGTTTTCACAAGTGATTTAAAACGAGCTAAGTTATGTTCTTGTCGTATATTTCTTGGCAGAGTATTAAAAAGAGTTGGTGCAGCTGCCGAAAATGATAATGTAGTGCATAATAATGTTAAGGTATAGCATAGAGTCATTCCGTTAAGCATGTTTTGTAGACGGCCGTCTACACCAGTATTTGTTTGTATGTGACAAGTTTTATTGTTAAATGAAAGCTATCCAATAAAGGATACTTGACAAGAAAAATCATGTCAATTTACACGAGAAAATACAAATTGTGAAGGGAAGATTGTCAGGAAATAGGAAATATTACTGGCGCGTCTACACGGTCAAGTTTCCTTTGTCAAGGAAAAAATGCTAGTGTAAACAGCGCTTAACGCTAATGTGGGGGAGGGGGGATTCATACTCTTCACCCTCTTGTCTTTCAATCTTCCAGGGATGGCACCCCCAATCTGCATTTCCGATTTTAAGGATGAGGCTCGTAAGAAAGTGCCTGAAGACGTTGTGAGGTTCTTTGCCGGAGGGTCAGATGATGAAGTCACACTAGCTGAAAATGTGAATGTGTTTCACAGGTACACTCTTATTATCCCTTTCACCTCCAAGACCAAAATAGCACTTCTCCTTACTCAAAGCAATTCACTTCCCAATACACTTGATGGGAGAATGTGGTGCTGTATCTGTTATACTCGACACTTTGGATGCATTACTTTGGGAAAATCAGGAATCGGATTAGTGAATCCAAAAATGGATTTTTCGTTCTTTGAGAAACCCAAAAAGGATTCTGAATCCACGGAATCCACTCTCGTGGTGGACTGAGGAGATCCAAATCCGGACTCGACGGATTCTGAATCCTTGCGTTTCTTGGGAAAGGATTCAAAAATAATACAGCGATTAGTTATCACGCATGCGCGATTAGTTATCACGTGTGAGAGGGTCGTCCAACGACTGTTACCATGGTAAAAATCCTGTTACCATGGTAAAAATCCTGTTACCATGGTAAAAATCCTGTTACCATGGTAAAAATCCTGTTACCATGGTAAAAATCCTGTTACCATGGTAAAAATCGTTTCTTTTGTTCTACAAAGATCCATGAAATCTTACGTCGCGAATCCAAATTTTCCCTCAGACTAAGGTCACTTGTAGCCATTAGTTATCTGACGCACCAAGGCTGACACCTTTTGAATTTGTATTTTGGCCATCATTCTTGTACCCAGACCTTCATCGCTGCTCAGACCCTGTGTGTGTGTGGCGGGATTGTTCCCATGTCCACTGATTTTACCCCTCGAAAAATACGTAGTCGTTATGAAAATTAATGGCAATGGCCAATCAGAAAGTAGCATGACGTAATCTCGTTCCCTAGGGTCCAAGAGGTAAAACAATACACAGGACTCTCATTGACAGATAAAAGAACAGAGAAGAAAATATCAAAATAACACATTTATTTTTATTTTACCGGAAGGGTGAGCTCCCTGTGTACCTTTAGGGGTAAAATTCGAAACTTGCAAATTTATCCAGATACTGGTAGGCACCTCTGAGGGGTATACTCTACACTCTAGCAAATCAAGCAATGGTTTTATCGATATCACACTTGTTGGTAACTTTTAGGGCTCAAAATCAAATAAGCCACGCCCTTTTTGGTACCTTTTAGGGGTAAAATCAAAAGTTCCCGATGAGCACCCCCCCCCCCCGGGGGGGGGGGGGGGGCGTTGACATTGCTCTCACCCTCAACAGAACCCAAAAATGGCAAGATTTCCACCCTAAGGTCAGGTAAAGTCAGATAGGCTAGATTCTTCGCATAGAGTATCCTTATACAATAAGAAACAAATTAGAAATGAGTATTTTTTTCTAATTGATCCGTCTTTAAGATATCAACTTGGTTACTGCATCGTTTTATGGCAAAATTTAGTACAATTCTAACAAAAAAATGTCAAAAAGTGCTGCAGCAACCAAAGTGTAACTCCTCATATCTTAAAGACGGATCAATTAGAAAAAATACTCATTTCTATTTTGTTTCTTATTGTATAAGGATACTCTATGCGAAGAATCTAGCCTATCTGACTTTACCTGACCTTAGGGTAGAAATCTTGCCATTTTTGGGTTCTGTCCTCACCCTCACTTGTGGAGTTTGACTAGCGGGGAGATCTGAGTTCAAGAATGTATTGCTGTAGGTTACGGTTGCGACCACGCATTCTCCGAGGGGTAAAATCAGTGGATATGGGAACAAGGCTGTTAGGAGAACCAATCAGCATGCCGATCTGTATCGCTCCTTCAGCTTTTCACAAGTTACTTCATCCTGAGGGCGAAATCGCCACTGCTAAAGGTAACAAAAAGATGACTCATTTGACATAAAATCAGTGATTTTTAGTTCCACCAAACAATTTTCTAAGTTTTTTGCGTTCCCAGCCCGGAATCGAAGGTACGCGGCGATGGTCGGCGTATTGCGGATACCAAAGAATCTATAAAGCCTTGTTTTCGTAAAATTTCAGCCGCCGCTAAAGCCGGGACTTGTATGATCTTGAGCATGGCGGCGAACACCGCCCTAGAAGACGTATCTGGAGCAGCGCCACATGGTCTTCGCTGGTTTCAGCTAAATGTCATGAAAGACAGAGAATACGTAAAACAGATTGCGAAGAGCGCGGAGCGTTGTGGATACAAGGCAATTGCACTGACTGTTGATTCAGAAGTCATTCCAGGCGCCGAGCGATCATCAGAAGCCAATTCTCCCTTCCGTCTCATCTGTCGGCGCCAATGTATGGAAAGTCTAGGTATGTAGTGGAAACATTTGAAACCAATAGCGCTGCGCGCAGATCTATAATTAGATAACGAGACTCTGACAAACAATCTCTCTGAAATCTCTCTCATCTTTCGTTGCCAATGTATGGAAAATCTAGGTATGTAGCGGAAACATTTGAAACCAATAGCGCTGCGCACAGATCTAAAATTAGATCACGAGATTCTGACAAACAATCTCTCTGAAATCTCTCTCGTCGGCGCCAATGTATGGAAAATCTAGGTATTTAAATATGGTCATTGGAACGCAAATATCTGTGTACACTGAATCTTACTGGCTGGATTTGTGTACTTACAGCCGATTGCGTTTGACTGTTTAACCCAAACAGTTCGCACGTTACGTTTGAACGTTTGAAAAATGCGTTGTCAGACAAAAAGTAAGACGTTTCCAAGGGCAACCGCCATGTTTATTTTTCACTGACTAATCGGAGAGGGCAGAACACTTTGGTTCTCCAAAGACACGTCTTGTTCCATTCTAGAAACGCAGCTTTCCAACGTTCAATCATAACGTGCAAACTGTTAGGGTTAAGCAGTCAAACACAATCGGCTGTGATGTACCTCGACCCTGCACAGACAAAAGGATTCCTTGGCAGACAATAACGGGTTGTCAGGTTTCCTAACAATTACACTCTATAACTATGAATCATTTCGATAAGTAAAAATGATTTTTTTATCAATCTCACCTTCGTCTTTCTTCTCTCGTTCCCCCTTTTCATTTTCAGCAAGTTATTTAACGCCAGTGGTGGTAGTGACTTGCTCAAAGATGCGTCCGATGGCTGTGGCCATAACTGGAACACGGTCAAGTGGCTTCAGTCCATAACGAGCCTACCGATTGTACTCAAAGGGATCCTGACGGCCGAGGACGCTATCTTGGCGGTGGAGCATGGCGTGCAAGGCATCGTAGTGTCCAATCATGGTGCAAGGCAGTTAGATGGCGTATTACCAACGGTACGTAGAAAACAGGGCTGGTTCACACTTGAACGTTATTAAGCGTAGACCGATCTCTGGTTCACACCTGTATGCAGGGCTGGTTCACACTTGAGCGTATGCGTAAACGCATGTCTGGTTCACACTACGTAGCCAGGGCTGTTTAACACTGTCATCAACAGGAACCTCCGTCTACTGCACTGCCAAGTTAATGAAGATGAAGAGTGCAAGATGTTGAGAGGGGCTATCACGTGACATTGACAGTGCACAATCTTTTGTTTCAAGCTCATATAATATGCGTAGCTGAAAGAACACTTGCATTTTATTCGCTGGATATTGGTACATGTACCGTGACAGTGCACAGACAAAAGGATTCATCCACAGAAAAACTGAACAAAGAGTAGTACAATAAAAAGGTGTTGGGTTTCATAACCAGTCCACTCAATGAACTATGGTCTAGCCATCTTCACAGGAGTAGAAGAATCTATTTTTAACGATGCTCTAAATTCACTTGGTACTTTGAGTACTTTGAGAGGTACTTTGAGTACTTTGAGAGGTACTCTGAGGTACTTTGAGGTACTTTGAGGTACTTTGAGGTACTTTGAGGTACTTCGGGGTACTTCGAAATACTTTGAGAGTGAATATTGGGTGTGAACACGTGCAGTGCGATGGTAGTGCTGATATCGTTCTTTTGAAAAAGGTTGCATAATTTGTAACCACTACAAAGTCATTTTCACGAAACATTCAAATCTACAACCTAAAAATAGATTCATCTAATCCTGTGCTTCGGCTGCCACGGCCCACAAATAGGTGATGAAGACCTCTTGAAAAATGTCGTTCATTCTCATTTCATTTCTATTCCAAGCTTGAGGCTCTCCAAGAGGTTGTGGCTGCAGTGAAAGGGAGAGTTGAGGTTTATATGGATGGCGGCGTGAGGCTTGGAACTGACGTCCTAAAGGCACTTGCACTAGGGGCACGTGCAGTATTTATTGGCCGCCCGGTGTGCTGGGGACTTGCGTACAAGGTATATTGACGCATGCTATGGATATCCAACCCGCGCACAGGGTCCAGATCTGGACTAATTTACAGGATCAGACGGTGCCTCCCTTGTAACTTTTGTACCGCACATCACTTGTGTGCACCGGCGTCGCGCGCTATTTGTCGGGAAAAGTGTTTTATGGTGATGCTATAGGACTCATTAAGCATGTTGAAAGAAAACTTAAGTCATCAATTTGTTGCTTCTAAAATATCTGAAGTTTGGTTTCGCCGAATTGGCAAAGACTTTCTAAATATCTTAGGCGATTGAATTGAACACCAAGTTTGAAATTTCGTGTAAAAATGATAACAATTGAGAACAGAGATTAGATTCACGACAGTCATCTGAAATCCGCTCTAACAAAATCTAGGGAGCGAAACAGCAGATATGTTCAAAGAGGAACAAGGGGTTCCACTGTAACTGGGATATTATAAAAAGTATTAACGCAAAAAAAAAGATCGAAATATGTTAAAGTATTGCTAAATGATGCCCCCTACTGTCCTCCGTCACACGAATATATAAAAGATATGACCGAAGTTTTATTCACAAAAAATGCGTGTGGACTTTTCGTTGAGTCACCTTTAAGAAACTCAGCTTTGCGTCGTTTTTGAAACCCACTTCTCGGTGTTTCAACATCCTGATGAATCACTACTCTGTCTCGTGTTTGATATATTACGAGGAACGTGAATTAGCAGGACATTGTTGATACATGGCTATTTCAGGGCGAAGAAGGAGTAAAAGCAGTTCTTGACATGTTGAGGGAAGAGCTCCGTCTTGCAATGATACTGTCAGGTATGATCACAGGTTGCCCAAGCTGAATGTCTGTGCATTTGTTTGTATTCTTATATATTAAAATTCTGAGCGTCTCTCAGGGAAACGTTTGTAAGTGGCTGAATGTTTTCCCGCCACTTTTGGCGCGCGCGCGGGAACACAGGAAGCCCGCATCAAATATTTTGCTGAGCTACGGAGTCTTCTTTCCATTACTTTTCAAGGCCCATCACCAACCGGAAGCCTTTGCGCCCCGTTTTCTTTTGTTTTCAAATTGATCCATTGTTTTTTGGGTGCTCTGATTTGCTAAGAGTCCGCAAAAACTCTCGGTTGGTGATGGGCCTTTACGTTAAGTGAGAATTTCAGTAAATATCTAAAACTCTTTCGTCAAAAGGTGACGGGTCATTTTCTGGTTTGTGTCAATAAATGGTTTCATTGTTGTGTGACTGTTAGTTTATAGTACATATATGGAGTTGCCAGTTACCATATATGGAGCTAAGCCGGTTACCAGCCGTGAGTGCGTATGGGGCTTGGATGACGTCATGGGAAATTGTCATGATGACGTCATGAAAAGTTGTCAAGTTTTTACGTGACCTTTTTTTGTCAAATAAGAGCTAGACATGCTAGCTTTTCAACAAAGATACTTGTCAAGGAAAAATTGTCAATTTTGTCTCGACTACACGAGCAAATAAGAATTGTCAAAGAAACATTGCTGGCGTGTCTACAACGTTTTTCCGCGTATATTTCACCGTAGATTTCGCTGCTAAGTAATATTAAAAGCCGACGAATAGGAGGCTTTTGAATTACTTCAAATACTCAATAATTATTCATGACCTAATTAGCCAACACAGAGGGAAAACGATCAATGTTGAAACATCTCCATTTATTTATTTTTAATTCCTTGGTCATTTGAAATACTCAGCCTGTGACATAATCTTCAATCACCAACCCCTCTGTACCCTACCCACAGGATTTATCAATATAATCATATTGTTTACTTGTGAAACTTGAATTACGTCACTAGTCATGCGCACAAATGAAAAGGTCAAGATTGTTTCCACAAAGCCCGTCCCATATGAAAGTTGGCTGCGCACATGCTTATAGTCTGGAACAAGATCCTTTCTATTCTATAGATTTCCGAGAGAGGAGACCTGTGTCTTCTCATGGAACGTTCCTAGTCTGCCTTTGTACGGCGTAGACTGACTAGTACAAAAAAATTCGACGGGGAGAGGACCTTGAAATTATGAACTTGGATTGCGTCACTAATCATGCGCAGAAGTGAAAAGATTAAGAGTGTTTCCAAAAAGCCTGTCCCACATGGAGGTTGGCGGCGCACATTCATATAGTCTGGAACAAGATCCTTTGTTTTTTACTTCTCCGATAGAGGAGACGCTTGTCTTCTCACGGAAGAGTTTCTACAGTCTGCCATTGTACTGCGCAAGACTGACTATTACGAAAACATTTCGATGGCGAGGGCCTTGAAATTATGAACTTGGATTGCGTCACTAGTCATGCGTAGAAGTGAAAAGATCAAGAGTGTTTCCATAAAGCCTGTCCCACATGGAGGTTGGCGGTGCACAAGCATATAGTCTCGAACCAAATTCTTTGTAATGACTTCTTCGAAAGAGGAGACTTTCGTCTTCTCACGGAGTGGTTCCTGCGGTCTGCCTTTGCACGGCGCAAAGACTGACTAGTAGAAAAACTTTTCGAGGGTGAGAACCTTGAAATTATGAATATTCATAGTTCAAAAGTCCTTGGATCTAGAAAAAATTTCTAGATCCAAGGACCTTTGAACTATGAATATTCATATAAGTCCCACTTGCAGTATCTTCCTGGGATTTCAAGGTACTGCACGCGGTACAAAATAAGAGCTCTGGTTGGCTGATTAGGTCATGAATAATTAATGAGTATTTGAATTATAGCCTCTCATATGTCCTATAAACTTAAAGAGTCGTACAACAATGATACCATTTGATTTATTAACATAAAATACAAACATATTCAGACACATTTAGCTTGGGGATCCTGTGGTGTGAACTTTGAATGTCTAGCATGTCTGAGATCGACTAGATCGGAAGCTTATGATTATTCCTGTTTATGTTGCAGGATGCTCCAAGTTAGAGGATATTACACCCGCATTAGTCTCATGGAAACATCAAACAGCAAGATTATGAAAAAGTCGTCAGTACAACCCTTACCTGCTAGGAGACTCTCCTTCTTTTGAATTCGCTCGGCTCGGGTAGAGCAAGATCTAACCCTATCCTTGGGTTGCACCCATTCCCAGGGCTGGAAAGCGCCTGTTATGTATGAGTCGCTTTTGCGACTAAACGTTTCTAATTTGCTACGTAAATTTTTAAAAGCAATTTTGTCACTCACAGTCTGTAAAATGCGACTAAAAACTGAAACTATTGTCCAAAATGCGACCTTGTTTTTTTTTCTCCAGCCCTGATCCCTATTGGAATAAAATCACGGCGGCCATGTTGGTGTACAGAACAGAAGCAGCAAATGAACTTGCTTTTGTACCTGTACACCAGCATCACCACATCGAGCGAAATAGGCGATTTGCACTAACTGGGTCACGTGACCCAAATCCCATACATTCTGAATAAAATCTTGAAAATTCAACTCGCTGCCATTTGCTCCAGGTTAGAGATTTTAAGCTGAAACTTGTGTTTCTGACTAATATCAATTGGTTCTTTGTATTTCTGGAATGGACTTCGACAATACACCTCGTTGAGAGGTAGTTGGGGTCACGTGACCGGGTTAGTGCAAATGGCCTATTCCCGTGGTCCTTGCGACAGCACCCGAGCCATCCCTGATGGATTGCGCGCCTCGTACCCAGAGCTCCCCGGCTGCGTAAAAGGAAATTTGTTTTTATGCCTCACCATTACACTTAGAGCGTTCAAAGGCATAGGTTGAAAAGACGACCAGGAAACGAATGCCAATGTTATTTTGACAGATAATTTTATATGAAGCGAGATTAAATGTACATTTATGTACGCGTGCGAGCCTTTTCAGCCAATCAGCGAAGGCCATCAAATGGATGTCCCCAGAGCCTCCCCTGTGAGGCGACGAGCCGGGGAGCTCTGGATTCCAGAATGCGAAGGCACTCAAATGGATGTCCCCAGAGCCTCCTCTGTGAGCAGACGAGCCGGGGAGCTCTGGGTACGAGAAGGCGTTTCCTTGAGTTTGTGAGTGCGAATTAATGAACTCAAGCGTAAACAAACTACTTGATGTTGAGTTTTGGCTTGCGCTTGCACTTGCGTCGCTATTATTTACACTTGCATTGTGCTTGCGTCCTACGATTGCGCTTTTGAACATTTTTTAACATTATTTATTGTGGCAAATTTCTAGCTACGGCCAAATATTTAACGAATGAAATCGTAAATATTCAACTACATTTAACTAACCAGCCTTTAAAAATATTGCTGTTTTACTCTGTAGATAAAGCGGTAGCTGTTTCTGTGTACTGCAATGCAATCCCTTTCTATATATTAACGAAATTAAACCTCATACTTGACTATATAGAACTGCATCCCTGTGAACTCGGAATTTTTTACGGTTCTTTCATAGTCACATCATTATTCATCATTATTACAATCCCTTTCTCTTCCGTATAGGAACTTCAGTGAACAATGGGCGCCGCCGAATGGTTGAAAAGAGCTTATCAACTGTGACGGCGATGCGCACGATAAGCCCTGGTTATTAAAAGTAGGACATATGTAGGGTGCAACATTGTAGCTGGACACATTTTTCCATCATGTTTCACAATTTAGCCACACGAGAAACATTGTTGCGCGCGATAAATTTTGTAGCCGAGACACACAGAAATGTTTCTTCGCAAGACAAGAAACATTTGATGTGTCCGAGACACGCGTGCGATGTTTCCTAATTTAGCCACTCGGGGAAACATGTAGGACACAAATGTTGCGCGCTACATGTGTCCTAGTTTAGCCGTAGCTATAAAAACACAAAAACACCATGCGCGCGCTTTTCAACTCCTCGTGCGCGCATTCTTCGTTGAACTTCTTTCTCTTTTTACGTATGATATTCAAAGGATTGTTTTGCAGTCAACTGGTTCTCTGTATCCCGCCATCATTTTTTATTTATTAAAAAATGCAAAAAAGTCCCACCATCGTTTCAGAGACCTTGTTTTCTATTCCCATAGATCAAGTCCTATTCTAAGATGCGTAGAGTTCTATATCCTATTTATAGTCAACTGTATCCCAGCTTCTTATCTTTTGCGTTCACAAAAGGTAGTCACCAAACTCTGAATGCGAGAGTAAAGCTCATTCGTCTGGCCCTCTTGGAAAACGTTTTGCGGGTCGTTCTCGGCCAGCGCTACAAGGTCATTCATATGGTTAGCTGTGCTGCCCAGCCCATAGTCAAGAACACTGATGTCCTGGTCCTGCAATGATACAAGTTAGACAGAGGCATATATTACTATTAACTTTTGTAAGATCCGTTGCCTACCCGAAGGAAAGCAGGAGAGCAGAGTACAGGGTTTGTACGCTTTCTGAATACGCTTCGTACACTTACAAAAATCCAGGATTTTCCAGGAAGTCTTTAGTTATTTTCCAGGAGTTATTATTGGCTAGAAATGTCCCCTGCCCCCCAAAAACATGATAAGTCTGGAGGATGTCATAATTTGCAGCCGAAAATCAGATTCACGAAACTGACTGATTCAACCACATTTGAGTTGAAACAATTTTCCAGGAGTGTTCTAGGATTTTTCTTCAAATTCCAGGACTTTCCAGGAAGAAAATGGAAATCCAGGATATTCCAGGATTTCCCGGACGCATACGAACCCTGAGTAGCTAGAAGGGCAGGACAGAGCAGGGGAGCACGCATCGTTAAGTTACAGTAACAAGTTGCTGTAAAACAGCCCTCGTAATCAGACTCGTACCCGTCGCTTAGTAGAAAAGTCGAGGAACGCAGGGGATTATGGGAAGGATTAGCGCGGCGCGCAACGCATTGTGGGAAGGTTCCGCAAGGCGCGCAATGGATTGTGGACCTTCGCCCTTCCCACAAAGCATTGCGCGCCGCTAATCCTTCCCATGATCCCCTGCGTTCCTCGACTTTTCTACTAGAGAGCAGCAAAGCAGTTATTTGACGACTGATTTGACGACCTAGCGACGGGTACGAGTCTGCCTCGTAATTGTAAGATGCGCGCGGCTGCAATTTGCGCCATCTAATGCAGCTAGTCCTCCAAGCTCTCTTTGTCTAGCGGTCGCGTATGTCGACTGCTTTGAAAACCCTCACGATGAAGAGAAGACCACAGACCATAAGAAAACACTAGAAATCCCCCTTTTGGTCTTTTATCTCAAAACGCCTGTACGGAGTACAGCTATTTCAAAAAAATGTTATCGGCATTTTGAGCGCTCATGCCTTGCGCGCCCAGACCAAAGGGTGGTAGAGGTAGAAACAAAATATCCGACAACGTTTTTTGAAACATCTGTATACTTCTAGTATTCCGTTTAATAAAGCCCCAACGATTAAACCGAGCTTTAGTAAGACATAAATCTGACTGGGAGCTCCGCTTTTAGGCAGTGCCTAAATCTATATATTAAATACCCTCAGTGGTTCCGTCATCCGCCAGAAAACAGGCAAGTCCTGCGGGAATGCGCCATCAGTTACCACGATAACTAGTCGTTTAGCGTCAACTCGACTGCCGTGATCAGTTATAAACACTTCATCCGCTGATAGTTTGAACGCCATGTCGATTCTAAAACAATGCGGTTGTTTTCAGTATATGTCCAGGAAGAATATGTCTGCAGTGTATATTAGTCAAAGTGGGGTTGGCTGGGCCATACCCTCAGAAAGCCTGCCAATAACACCACGAGGCAGGCTCTTTGCTGGAACCCTCAGGGGAAAATAAGTCGAGGTCGCCCAAGCAATAGCTGGAGAAGGGACTTAGAGAGGGAAATACAGGAAGTGGGACTAAGTTGGACAGAGCTTGGAAGGAAAGCCCACAATCGCGTGCGCTGGAGGAAGCTTAGCGATGGCCTATGCTCCGCAGGGGGAAATGGGCATAAGTAAGTAAGTATATTAGTCATACAATACTTTTGAGTGGCATACTGCAGTGCGCATGTCAGGAAAATACAAGTGACAAGTGGGATATTCTGCAGCATGCCACGAAATAATTGTATAACTATTTTATACCACGGAATAGTAAGCCCCCTAGATGAGCCAGACGAGCTCTTGGGCAAACTCTAGAAAAATATGTTTAAATAAAAAAAAAAAATTAAGGCAACGTTTTACTACCGAAACAGGTAGACTGTGTATCGGGCTCGACAAAAAACGCTCGTCTCCAGACAAAAACGTTGGCGAGTCTGATTTCATTCCTTCGCACGAAATCAATCATGCGTTGTCGCTGCCAAAGAAAATCGTTACAATTTTGAGAAATAACACACTGATTTGTATTTCTTACCTCATAAAATTAGTAGAAAACACGAGCAGATGGCTTTTTTTGTGTTTTAGTTTGAAATTTTCAAAATTAAAATATTTGAGTTCCACGCATCGCTGACCACAGTAAAGGAATTCAAACTACATCGTGAATGTTTTTGTCTGGAGACGAGTGCTTTTTCTCGAGCCGAATAAACGCTCTACCTGTTTCGGTAGTACGTAAATGCAGTGCTCGATGGGAATTGAGTGTAATACCACCGAATAAAACGCTGATTTTCGCTGATTGGCTGATTTTGAGCGTTGGAGCATGCGCTGAAAGGTCTTTCTCTCAGCAGCTCTGTATTAAATCTCGCGCATGCGTCAATGACTGTCACCGGCAGAGGCTCGCCCGCGAGGTAATGAGGTCTCGAAAATGATTTAAGGCCGTATATAAAATGCGCTCAATCTCCCCCTTCTCTCCCCCCCTTCTGTCTCCCTCCCATTCTCCTTTTCTCTCCCACGTATCTTCCACCTCGCTTCCCTTTTCCTTTCTCTTCTCTACCCCCTACGTACCCTGTATTCCCGCTATCGGTAGGTACATCCTTCAGGTCCCTCAAGGCCACCTCAACTTGCTCGTTCGTGTTATACGTATTGAACATGAAGTCTGCCTTCGCGTCTGTGGAGAACTGAAGGCAGGCAACTCTGGTGTGATTTGTACCAACATTCATCATTTTCACTAGCTCAATCATTGCTGCTTTTCCCTTGCTGAACTCTTTGCCAATGCTAGCTGATGCGTCCAATATAATACCAACGTCTATGGTATCAATGCAAGAGCCTGTTCCTGTTGATCGCCAAGTAAAACTATGATTAGAACAGATGTTACTAGGCTCGGTTTCCAGCCGTATAAGTTGATGTCGTTTCTAACGAATCCTCCCCCCGCCAAGCCTACGATGTTACGGAATCTGAATGCTATCCTTTCTCTGAAAATGTCATTCCATATAGTCTACTCAGGAAAGTTCATTTTAACTGTTAGAGGATCGAAATGCAGAATTTTATTTGAGAATTTTTGGCGATTTTTGCTGACGACTTTTGCTGACCGACATTACGCACGTGCACGTAACAAGCCCCTCTCGTTGAACATGATGAGAGAGTACTGGCCTGGCTTTGCTTTACCATTGTAAATTTCACCCGAAACATCGACTTGGAAGGGGGGGGGGGGGGGGGGGGGGGATCTGAGCGTTGAAAAAAAAAAGAAGATAAAAATAAAAATCAGGTGTAAAAAGGACCAGACATTTTACCTGTAGAAGCTCCACTCAAAACTACAACAACAGCAAACAAAAAGAACTTCATGGCACTTCAAAAGATGCAGCACTGAAAAAAAATGTGATGAAGAAATTACACTGAATAATGGTAATGACTATAAATTATAAATATTAACTATTATTTTGAAGAGAGCAAATTTGAAATAAACTGAGCTACAGCAACTCAATTTACAATTTAGGCTTGAGCCACAAAGAAACAAAAGGAGATTTCAAATGCATACATTGCAAGTTTAGTTTGGTTTTAGATTATATTGTTTTGTATAGGAATAGCCAACTAAAGGTTGTTTCTCTCTTGCGATTTTTGAGATGTACACGCGGATAACGTAAAAGACCGAAAAAAAAGCCAGAACGAATTGATACTTACCTTTCGATAAGTTTCAGAATAAAAAATACCAGTTAGATGTGCTCGGTCGGGTGAGTAGATGTTAATGCACTTGATTCGGGCGTAATATTTTTTCATGTCGGTCACGTGGCATGTATTTATTTCTTATTAACTAATCTTTACTGGAGGTCAAAATTGCTTCTTAATTTGTTAAAATCGAAGGGAAAGGAAGTGCCCTCCTCTGAGTTTCAATATAGTTCAGGTCGAATAACAGGCGAAAAGGAAAATTATTTTTGTTTACAATGGATGCAACATCAACCCAGTGGCTTAAAAATGCTTTATTAAAATACTAGCAATGATATGTTTCTTCGCCATGGCAACTATTTGGGTGCAGATGTGTTTTATATGTTAAATTCCCTTATGGAAAAAACGAAGAACATCTCTTTCGTTTAAGTGTTTAATATTTTTGTTACTCTTAAATGTGATTTTACTGATTTTAAAGTCTATTGGTAAACTTTTTAACGTGATGGTTTCCATGACCTGAAATCTCTTCAGAGTGGAGCGATTTGAAAACGGAGCCGTTTGAAAACGCTGTTTTCTAGTGTGGACAGGTGAAAACGATGCTATGTGAAAACGATGACGTCACCACAGCAAACCCGACCTATTTCGCGGGCCAACAGATCGAAATGCGCATGCGTTTAGCTTGTTTGAGCATGCGCACTGAATGCATAACAGCGTTTTCGTACGGATACGCGTTGTAGTGTGGACGGGCGAAAACGATGAGTGTAGACGCAAATCTTTTTGAAAACGGACCAAAAAGTATCCGTTTTCGTTTGAAAACGGTGTTGTGTGGACGGGGTCTTAGATGGGGTCGCTTTTTCAAATCAAATTCGTTGCGGTAATGCACTTTTGATTGAAAAGCGCGGGTAAAGTATCATGATGAAAACACATTCTTAGAAGCACGGCAACGATTTCTGTGTTCTGATTGGTTGACCATGTTGACTGCGTCCACATGCAGAGTTGGATTTTCCAAGAGTGGATTAACAAGAGTTAGAATCTTTCCCTACTGTATTTGTCCACATCACAGTCAGAAAAGTGTCTATTTTTAGACTTGAGTTTCGCGCGCGAAAGTATTCGAATGCTCAGGCTGGAATGCTCGTATGCCCAATTCACAACAAAATAGAGAATATCCTACCTTATCTTTGAGATTTTAACGGTTTTTCCATTGATCTGCGATTTAATTTTAGGCTGGATCTCACAACTGTTCGCGTGGCGAGAAAGTGGGAACCCTGTGGACGACGAATTTTCGCGGGCATCCTAGTTCTAAAAATAGACACTTTTCTGACTGTGATCTTGACATTCGTTCAATTTGCGCTCGCTTGCAATAAAAAAAACACCCAAAAAATATGTTATTTATCGGCTTTAGGGAATCGGACAGAATGGCAGGACATATGCAAGTATTGAGAAAAACATGCAAGTATTGAGGAATTCACGCGAAAATCACTCAATCAGATAGATTTTAACTTAATATGTTTGCAAAGAATTTTGTGAAGAGAGAAGAGCTTGTGAAGGCAGAAGTCTTCTAGAACTGTTTCAGAGTAAAAGAGGTGCTTGGAAGAGTTTTCATCCACAACAATATACGAAACTCCGACCTGTTTTAGGTTGAGCTCAAGCCGTTTGTAAGGTCCGGCTAATACTTATTGAGCAAGCACTACCTTTGTAAAAGAAATCTTATGAACTAATGATTTACTTCTGATAAGTTTATGTTCGGACTGCGGTGTAGATGCTAAGAAAATGCTGTCATGTGGATTTTAACTTCATTGGTATATCCGATGAGGAAATTTTCTTTCGGATGGTTTTATTTTTATTCCGCGAAGATAACAACAAACAACAATAATTTGAGTCGATTCTACTTTTGACCAGAAGAGGGAAAGTTGCTATTGATAAGGGACTGTTCGTTAATTACGTCGCAGGGGGGGCTGGTGGTTTTTTCTGCTCGTAGGTTTTGTGAAAACTTACCCCCATACAAAAAAGTAGTTTCAATTTCTACCCCCTTCGAAAAACGGCTATTTGAAATTTTACCCCCCTCCCCCTGCGCGCTAATTGACTAAGCTACAATGTAAGCATCAAATGGCGTCTAAACTAAGTACGATTGTTGAAGAAGATGTACCGGAAGAACAAGCTCTAACTGGCAAGAAAAGAGAGGAGAAGTTCGACAGAAACCTTTAGTAGGAAAGCTTTAGTTTGCTTAGGACACTCCGGATTTATACAGTGCTCTGCGTTTCACGCAATTGCACTCAATCTCAGTCCTAGTCTGTTGAAAATTTGCATGACACTGAAATGCACCCCCCAAAAGTTTCGCGTGTTCTAAAAATTTACCCCAAAATTTGTCAACGTTCTCCAAACTTTACCCCCCCCCCCTCCCCCCTATAAAACCACCAGCCCCCCCTGCGACCAGCCCCCCTTAACGAACAGTCCCTAATGCAATCGTCGTTGGGCCGGCCCGGCAAAGAAACATTGAAGTTTAAACTTTTCTATATTTTTGGTCAAAGATTTGCTAAAAGATTTTTACACTTGAAGTAATACGAGTTCAAGAAAACCCGCTTTTTGATTGATTTTGCATGTTAATGAGTCCCGGTTTGTCGTCAGCCAATCACATGAGAAGTTTTTGATGTCCTGAGAGAAGGTTAATGATGTCCTTAAAACAATAACTTGGCGGCACACCCCTACCCAAAAATCAGTGGATCACCCCCTCCCCTCCCCCCTTCCCCCTTTTCTGTTTACATTTTTTGCGTAATATTTCACTACAAACATTACAATAAAATAGCTCAATTTCCGATCATGTTCGTACAATACAATATAAAACAATATTTTTTCTAACTCTGAAATTGAATTTTTGCAATAAAAACAAGCGCGCGCAAAAATTCCCCGCGCGCGCAATGAGAACCACGACAGATCAAATGCATTGATACATATGCTGCTTCTTTATTGAAATCATACAAACCAATCCACCTAAGTAGAGGATTTATACAAATTATGAATCAGACACTGGCTTGCTAATTACACTCAAATGTATGTAGTATCATATTTTGCCGAGATTACTATTAATGTGTGCCTTCCGAAAAGATTTGAACCTCGCGTCTTGTAATTCCTCATGCATATACTTGAATAACTGTTGGTCGAATAACTGTTGCCTGCAATTCAGTAATAATAAATATTTAATAATAGTAATAACAGTTAAATAATAATAATAATAGTTAAACAGTTTTCCATCACTATACTAGGCGGAATATGTGGAATATTTATAATAGCATTAAAAATTAATAGGAAATACAAATACATAACTAATTTAAAAGATACTAAGCAATTATTGGATGAGGTTTTTGTGATTTCCAGAATAAACAATGTCGACGGCCTCGCCTGATTCCACTTGGCGAGATATTGTTTATTCTGGAAATCACAAAAACCGAATTCAATAATTGTTTTATTATACATTGATTCAGTGAAAATACTTTTTTTCTGTCAAGGAATTCTTTTACACAAGCGCCTTGTTAAATAGGGGAAACATTCAAGGGCTGTAGTCCCATAAAACATTGCGCGCGTAGGATCAAGAATCAGCATGCTGACTCTTGGAGACACTTTAAAGTGCGTGATTCCCAAAGTAAAGCGCGCGCTTTTAGCCAATCAGAATCGAGACTTTGCTTTCGAGTGGCATACTGCTAGTCCAGTCCCTGAACTCTCCTTCGCGGCTCCGTTGTTGCATGTGGTCGCCGAGAGTCCAGAAACCTTTGGATGCGCATGCGCTAGATCTTACCAAGAACTTGGATTCTATTCTAGACGCTCTAATAACAAAAAAAAACAGGTCAGATCTAGCGCATGCGCCTGCAGAGGTTTCTGGACTCTCGTTTCGGCGACCACAGGCCCATTCTCTTACCCAGAGCTCCCCGGTTCGTAACCTCGCGGGGGAGGCTCAGGTGACAGCCACTGACGCATGCGCGTGATTTAATAGAGCCGCTGAGGGAAAGACCTTTCAGCGCATGCTCAAACGTTCAAAACCAGCCAATCAGCGACGGCCCTCAAATGGATGTCCCCAGAGCCTCCCTGGCGAGCAGACGAGCCGGGGAGCTCTGGGTACGAGAATGCTTGGATTCTATTCTAGACGCTCTAATAACAAAAAAAAAAACATTCTCGAACCCAGAGCTCCCCGGCTCGACGCCTCGCAGGGGAGTTTCTGGTGACATCCATTTGAGGGCCTACGCTGATTGGCTGAAATGGCGCGCACGCGTACATAAAAGTATCTTAATCTCGCTTTATAAAAACGTATCTGTCAAAATAACACTGGCATTCGTTTCCTAGTCGTCTTTTCAACCTAGCTTTCGACTTGAACGCTGTAAAAGTAATTGTGAGGCATAAAACCACCATTCTCTTTACGCATGCGTCGGTGGATGTCACCAGAGCCTCCCCCCGCGAGGTGACGAGCCGGGGAGCTCTGGGTACGAGAATGCAAAAAAAACACAAGTTCTTGGTCATATCTAGCGCATGCGCCTGCAGAGGTTTCTGGACTCTCGTTTCGGCGACCATAGGCCAAACAGAGCCGCGAAGAGAGAACAACTCGTTTCTCTGCAATAAAATCGGGTATCCCTTATTTGTGCTTCGACAAAATAACCACCGGATACCTGAGAAGGTGGGGCTGGAAAACCTCTGTTCTCTATCCTTACCGGTTATTGTCTAAAGTTTGGCAGTGCAAAAGGCCTCCATTATTTTATTCAGTCTGTTTATCAGATGGTCGAACGAGTGAAGTTGGAAGACATTCTCATCCTCTTGGAGGGCAATGCTTTTGAGTTCATCGTATCCGATGTTGTGGCCAATTCCCATAGAAATCACCTTGATTCCCTTTTTCTGCAGAACACATGAATGCAAGACTGAGTTTAAATGAGGCTCATAATGTGGTATTTAGGCTTAGCTATCAAAACTCGCCCATTCCCGCTTCAAATAGGCAAGAGAAAATAGGTATCAAGGTTTCCTCCGCCGTTCCGCCGCCATTTTGTTCAGTTGGCAAGACGTGCAAAATCCTACATAAAATCTGCGTTTTGGCAATTTAGGGTAAGAAATAAGCCAGGAGCATTTCTGGAATTCCAAATATGGTAATGCAGAAACTTCCATTTATTATAAGGGACCGGTCATTATTTATGGCTTGGGGGAGGAGGGGGTCAGAGGATTTTGGGTAATACAAAGTCAATTAATGCAGTGATCCTCCCTCTATAAGTACAATGATTAACGTGATCCCCCTCGAGCAGTTAAACGTTTTCGTGATCCCCCCCCCCCCCCCCCCCCCCCGCCCCCTATATTTTGACCTAGTAGAAGACAATTTACAGATAGAGGGGATCGCATTTTTCTTTGGTTGCGCGCGAAGCGCGCCCGAATTTTGATAAACGCATTTCATCAAGCCATTTCATTAAGTGTAGATGAACATTCCGTTTTTTATGCGTAGTAAACAAATCCTGTCCCGAAATTATTATATTATTCATTTGCGTAAAGCGCGGCCCAAATGACGAATTTCTATGCCTGTAACGTCGAACACACGATTAATCTTCTTTCGGACAAAGTGACTCATGTCCGCCAGGGGCATTTTTGGTAGAGTTTGTTTGTCCTTGCCAAGATACAGTTGTTCTTGTGAAAGGTGCGAAGGTAGTGTTTCCGTTGCGCGAGTTGCCCTATATGATATTCTTTATGCGCGAAATTTTTATTATGTATTGAGTGAAGTGGGATAGAAAAATGCAAATGATAGAGAAGTTGCTGGAATAACTACTTAGAAAATTTCTTGTGGTCCCCCCTTTCAGGGCTTCAGGTTTTGAGAGATCCCCCTGGGGATTCCCTATGCGATTAATTCAGTTTTGAAAGCAGAGCCCCACACCTCAGCTTGTTGTTGGGCGTTTTTTCTCACATAGAGAACCCACTGTGACCGCTGCTAGGAAAACTTCAGTAAGTATACTTCCATATAATGAAATTTAGAAAACAAAAGTTTTCAACGAGATATATTGATATAACTTTACCGCTATCGGCTGAAGAACCAATCTGTACGCCTTGGAGTTGCTTGCCGTCTTTCCGTCTGTGATAACAAAGAGGACGTGTGGTACATTTTTTCGTTCTCCGCCTTTGGCGCTAAAAAGATCTGAGTTCGCCAACTCTAGAGCAAGATCTGTCCGTGTGCCTCCTGGATAGAACCTCATGTTATTAATTCCCTAGAAGGAAAATATTACAGCTTACAATTAGTATATATAATAGGACTCCATGCTAATCAATCCCGTGGGTAGGGGTATCCCCCGTCAAAACTGTTAAAGAAATTACAAAGCGTTTGGGGTATTCGGAAAATTCCTTAAATTAATAGCATCAATGTATACAACCGATAAATCAGCAGTAAAACTAGGTGACACAGTAACCCCAGCTTTCGAGTGTAAAACCGGCGTGAAGCAGGGATGTATGATCAGCCCCACCCTATTAAATCTTTACTTACATGATTTACCGGACTTACTCAATCAACAATCAACAGAATAATGAGGATGTAAAATTAGACGAGAGCCCATTGAGTTGCCTCATATATGCCGATGATCTAGTGATATTCTCAAAATCGGAACGTGGCTTACAAAGATATTTGCATGTAGTCGAAACTTTTTGTGAGGAATCAGGTCTGAAAGTGAATATAGAAAAGACAAAAAATACTTATTTTCAATAACAATGGTAAAACAATGAATAATTATAGTTTCTCTCTCGATGGAAGGAGACTTGAAAATGTTAAATCGTATAAGTATTTAGGCTTACAGATGTCAGCATTTGGAAATTTCACACTCGCCAAGCACGAACTCAAGAAGACAGCTCTCAAAGCTCTTTTTAAGTTCAAAAAAGAAATGGGCGATTTTTTCCGATCGAAACCAAAATTAACGCTTAGACTTTTTGATGCACTGATATTACCCATACTCCTTTACGGCAGCGAAATATGGGGAATAGAAACCGCTACCTCAAATGATAAAGAACCAATGGAACAAGTACATACTAAATTCTGCAAAATGTTGCTAGGAGTTAACAAATATGCAAGTAACAACGCATGCAGAAGCGAACTTGAAAGATTTCCGTTAAGGACACAAGCACAAAGGTCCCTAAACTTCTGGCTTAAACTTGCCAGCCCTAGTACTTCCCAAAAATTATCTAAAATTGCTTACCATGACTGTCAGAAATCAGAAAACAAAACATTTTGGAGCACGAAAGTAAAAAATCGACTGAGCCAGATAGGATTCGCAGAAATCTGGCTCAACCAAGACAGACTCGGCGAAGACACCAACTTAATTGGGCAAACTATTAAACAACGAATCAAAGATATTGAAATTCAGACATGGCTAGGCGAGATCCACAATGACTGCAGGAAAGCGAGCAGCCAACAAAATAAGTTAAGAACGTTTAGGAAATTTAAGATCTCTTACGATTTCGAACCCTATCTTAATCAAGTCCCCAATATTAAACACAGAACTGCATTAACAAAATTACGAATAAGTAGCCATAAACTAGAAATCGAAGTCGGGCGACACAAGAAGCCATATCAAAAAGTAGAGGAAAGACTTTGCCGTTTATGTTGCAATGGAGAAATAGAAGATGAAAAACACTTCCTATTAAATTGTAGTTATTTTAAAATTGAACGGAATAAACTTTACAAACAGATAGAGCAGTCAAGGAAAATTAAGACAAGCAGAATACGAGGGCACACAACGAGCACCCCCTCCTTAAATGTGTTTAAATGGCTTATTTTGGGGTTTGCAGGTTTTTCTGTTTAATAAAAATGCCGAGTTTTTAAAAGTTACTGGGAAAACTTTATCTGTTCCTTTTCCCAGGAGGCACCTTCAGTGACATTTTTCCCAGCAGAACAACAGCTCAACTTTTTCCCAGCCAGCAACGTTGTTGCCAGCCAGGATATTAAAATCTGGATTATAGATCGTCATTTGATGAAAATAACCACGAAAAAAGGAAGAAAGATAGCATTGTTTCCCAGCAACGAGGAAATAGAAGAAAATTATCGCCACACACAATTGTTTCTTCAAAAAAACTTGAAAAAATGTTTCCCAGCAGATAATTGTCAGAAAATTTTTTCCCACGAGAATTTTTTGTCAACATTTCCCAGCCAGCAAGAGAAAGGGCTGCGGAACAGATATTTTGCGGAACAGATCCGTTTTGTGAACCTGCAGAATATCAGGCAATGAGCTCTTCCTCTTACTGATAAATCCACCTGAAAACTTAAGCAAAATTATTTCAAAGTATATTTTTAATGCATTTACTGCAAGACAGAATTTTCTTTCCTTTTAATGGCCAATAATAGCATGATCTACTGATAAGATATATATCCTAAATGTTTGTTTTTGCTTTAATTATTTTATTAATTTATTGGAATTACACCGATGTCATTTACAAAGTGCCAATAAAACATGTCTATGTCTATGTCTATGTCCTTCTCAAATCCTGACTACACCCCTGACTGTCTTACCTTCCTAAGTGCCGACAGGTCATGTGTGTTCACTGAATGGAAGTCCCATAGCATCTCAGCCTTGTGATTATATCGGATAAGCCCTACGCGGGTTTGTGCCGGTCCAATTGCCATTTTAGCAACCAACTTTTCAAGGAAAGTCTTCACCTTTGCGAAATTTTCGCGGCGGACACTCGCAGATGAGTCTACTATGACTCCCACATCCATAACCTTTTTGCATCTGGCTGCAATAGAAGTACAAAGAAAGTGCTGTCGTTTTTATGGCAAATACGCGCGGGCTGCCTGTGGTGTTCAAACCGCGTCTCAGGCCCCTCGGCGGGGGGCAAAAACAAAATGGCGACCAAGAGAAGGATGTTTCTCGAGTATCTGCAAGTTTTGGTCAATTTTCCTGCCTTTTTCGCTAAGATATGAGGAAAAGTACTTACAGACCTTTCAAATAAGGTAAGGGTGAATTTCGTAATAAGGAAGTTTTGCAACGTCGGCAAAACGACAGTTTTTGGTGAAATTTTTTTGATATGAAACCCCTTGGACCCCTTCCCCAAGGGATTTCCAATTAATCCTCACCTGGACAGTCTTTCAGGTGACAATCGACAGTTTCCAAAACCTCCCCGTCGCATGGTTTGCCGTTCCCCTTAGGGGTTGGGTTGTTACATGCTCTCTCCCGGGATGTGGTTCCCTCGCCGCAAGTCTTGCTACATTCTGTCCACTCGGACCACTTGGACCATCCTCCATCAATATCCGGACTCTGAGGCTCTGGCGCTGAGAAAAAAGATAAAAACATCAGCATATAGTATAATTTCGCCCAGTAAATATAGCGATTCGAGCGCGCTGATTGGACAATAATTATATTTGCGCGCTAGTTATATTTACTGGCAGCGATCTTTTTCGAGATGGCTGCTGCAAACAGATTTGCAGAATTATAACAGTCGAAGGAGAAAAATTTGAAATGAAAGAAAATGCTATTCCGAAAACCACGAAAGAAGCAACTATAAGTTTGGTGTGAAACTCTTCAAAGGTGAGGAATGGAGTGCTTTTACACGTAGAATAAAGCTTTGTCGCTCGAGAAAAATGATGTTTCAAGCTCGCGCTTTTAGCTGCCAAAAAGTTGCGAAAAAATGTAAACAAATTAATTTATTCGCTCTGACGTTTTCCTCTGATTTACTAGCAAAATTATCAAGCGGCGAGATAAATATTCTACGATATTCACTGAGCCTGAGTGCGAATAATTGTTGAATATGAATGTTTTGTAGATTTTTTTAATTGGTTCTCAAGATTTAGATTCAGGATTATCCTTAAAATTGGTAGTCTCCCTCGCAGCCCGTTCTTGTGTTGGTCACGCAGCGTTGCGTGACCGACGCAAAGAACGGGCTGCGAGGGAGACTATAAACACCTGACACCCAACCACTGCATGTCCTACGTTACACGCCCCCAGGGAAATCAGCGTTTGTGTTTTTAACTTCTTTTCACTAAGTTGTAAATAGACCAGCGTGTCACAAAAAAGATATATAATGTATGTATGTAGGCAAACAACATTTGGCAGTGTCACAGAAAATGCAAATGGCGAGATAAATTTTAGTCTAGTGAATAGACATAGACATAGACAATCTTTATTGGCACCTTGTAAAATATAATATACATCGGCGTTGGCCCAATAAATAATTTAGCAGTACTTTAGCTTAAATTTATATTTTTCTTCCTTTTTTTCGAAACAATCGAATATATATTTTGAACACATTTTTTGTAGACTGGATGGAGGGTTAATAATAACCTTGACCATCGGACCGCGGAGGGGGTCATACATTTCTTGTATTTAGCCCAACCACTTCGTGATACATTCTTCTTATCAGCCCCCACCACTTGAACGCATAATGCTACGCGGCCCTTGATCAATGCTACGTCTTCCCTTATGAACCCGGCATAAATGGTTTGATAGTCTCCATTGCATTAACGGGGCACACAATGACGTAATGAATTTCCTCCTGTGCAGTGACTTACTGTTTTCTGTTAACATGTAGATGTAGTTGGTAGACGCTTGTCCAATACATTCAGAAAGAGGGTCTTTTTTGTTGCATTTTGTTGGTTTTTCAAATTGCCGAAGACACTTGTTTGAAGGTCCATCTTTGTTGAATAATGCGGCTGCGTTTGGACCGCTCCAACACTCTCCATAGAATTGCAGCCCAAAATACCTGTAGCCTTTCTGGCGAGTCTTTTCGGCACAACGACAAGCCAAACTTTGGAAAGATTAAAATATAGGCAAATGGAATTAACTTTGTGCTATTATTCTCATTCCGCATGTTGTTTGGAAAGACATAGCAAGCGAGCTAGATGTCTGGTTAGACACCTACAGGCCCAGCCTAGGTGAGGTCAAAACAATTGTACTCTAAGGGGACCCGATGTAGGGGGGTGGGGAGGGGTGCTTCATCCCGCCACCCACCACCACTCCCCCGACAAAATCGTGCTCCTAAAAGTACAATTCTTTTTACCTTTTCCCTGATATGATTTTTTTGGCTGAAAATTAAAATTAAGGCTTAGTCGAAAATTTGAGACTGGTTTCAAAATTCTAGTCACATTTTCTAAAATGTTAGCCTCAAATTGAGCTTGCGCCCGCGATATATATAAGAGTTTAGCCAAATGATCTGCGGCTTCGCACAAAATAGTGCGCGATCTTGATACGCTTGAAGGACACAATCAATGAATACAAAGGCAAGAAACTCGAAAATTGTTATTTTGTTTATTGCACTGTTGAGTTAGACAAGACGTGAGTCGCAAAACTTCGACTGACTGACAAGTTTAGTCGCAAAAGAGAAAAACTTAGTCGCAAAAGCGACCCCCACGGGCGCAATTTCCAGCCTTAATTTGTACTCCAGTCAAATTATACGTTATTACCTGAGCATCGACTGTGGCCACTCATACCAGTTGATGAGATGACCATCATTCGCGCTGCTATCTACATCTCGATCGTTAACCAGCAGTTCAGGTAGAGGTCTGGGAGAATGGGAGTCATGGTAACACCCAACTTTAACCCATTTTCTTGAGCATTCGGTGTACGGTAGAGGCTTGAACGCTGAAACATCGAACAATAACATCAGCAACCGCAGCGTGATCATCATTACCACTACCATCATCACATACACACTCGCATACTATCACGAATCCTGCAATCTGATTGGTTCCCTATTAAAATCTATTTAACAATTAGTTGCCTCCGGCTCCGTGATTATCGGCGAATAGTCACCTAGTCGAAGTCGAGGTGACTATTTCCTGACACACACGGAGCCGGAGGTGACTAATTGTGTGTGTCAGGGTGGCAATTGTGTGTCTACTAAGTAATTCTGAATTGGTTCGGCTCCTGATTGGCTGGGCTGGAAACCATTCAACAGCAAGTTGTAATTACTCTTTTTTTCTGATTGGCTAGTGATTACACAATTGTGTGACAACTAAGTAATTCTCAATTGGTTCGGCTCCTGATTGGCTGGGCTGGAAACCATTCAACAGCAAGTTGTAATTACTCTTGTTTCTGATTGGCTAGTGATTGCATAATTGCGTTTACTTTCACGACGGTCATCTGAAATCTGCTCTAAGGTTCTTAGACAAAATCGTTTTTCGGGATTTTTTCACGATCATAACAAAACTCGCGCGCGCACTCACAATCCTTTCAATGTTATAATATAATCACCTGTAGGTGATCAGTAGGTGATTATAGCGAGTGAAAACGAACCTCTCGACCAATCAGCGCGCGGAGATTCTTATAATCACTTCAGAGTAATAATTCTATACTATAACACGTATTAGTGGAAACGCGTATTGTCACGAATATTACAATCTGATTGGCTCCGCTGCTTACTATCTATCACGTGTAAGTAGAAACCCACTCGCATACTATCACGAATCCTGTAATCTGATGGCTCCGCTACTCACTATCTGACGTATTAGTAGAAACCCTCTCGCACGCTACGCATACTGTCACGAATTCTGCAATCTGATTGGCTCGCTACTCACTATATACACGTATTATAGTAGAAACGCTCTCACATATTATCGCGAATCCTGCAATATGTTTGGCTTCCATATTCACTATCTATAAGCGACTGCAGAACTGGAATTTTCGGGGATTTCTATAATAGTTTTGAAATTAAAACTATATAAAAATGTGTATGTAAAAACCTCTCTGTATTATCATTTAATACTATATACTTACTAACCTTCTGTTGCGGCTATGTAGAATAAGACTGCCGTTACAAAAAGAAGCCTCATGTTGATTCTGAAAGAAAAAAGAAAGAAAAAGTTGCAATCATGAAAGTTTTGAGTTCATTTCACATTAACGAAAACAACATTTTCCTTGAAAGCATGCCCCAAAACCCACCTAGAAAAACACACAGTAAAATAGACATAATTTTGCTTCCGTCGCGCCTGAATACAAAGCAATCAGAGTAACTTTTGAATTCGGCTCTCGCTGCGCGCTCGCTATCTAGGTTATTATGATTTCTTAAACATATTTTTTACCATTTAAGTAAATTTACTATCTGCAAACGGTTAACGGTTTTAATTCTAAAACATTTACTCTTGGACGTTTCCCATTTCTTTTAACTGATACGTCCAAAATTAAAGCATCGTACTGGGCCATACGGATTTCGTACTGGATTTCGCACGTACTGGGTTTCGTGTTGTGATTTTCAAAATTGCGCATCGATAAATACAAGCTAACTGCTCTGTTGGGGCCCATCACCTTCGAAAGTTAAAAGCCTATGTTTATGAGTTTTTTTGCCCAGAAAAAGGAAAAATACAAAAATGTTCCGCCCAGTAAAGCCTTCCCGGCCAGAAGCGAATTAAAGTGGGCGAGGGATGAACTGGTTTTCTGAGTAACAGGTCAGTTGTGTACCAGTGAAAAAACAAGAACACTCCCATAAGGTAAAAATATCCGTTTTCCAACCCTTTATAGACCAGTCTCTAAACGTCTATGCTTTTACCGTTCTTATAAAGAATTGAGCGTTTTCAGACGTCTGATGTAACTCCCATTTTTGATCGCAACAAAGAGCGCAACAATTAACCATTAGGTTTTTCTTTTCATTAAAAAATGCCAGAAAATAACGAGCCTTATTTCTTCGAAAACACCCAATAAGAATAACCTTCTTCATGAAATGTTATTTTTTAGATAAGTTTGGAAAACGTTTAAAATGAAATTTCTACCTTTGGCAAAATGGCAAAGTCACTAACCTGTTTAAAGTGTTCTCTGTAGTAGGAGGTGAAAGTGGACGAATAAGAATTGATTGAATATCTTTATAGCCATACGTATAGAGTAGAAACGGACATAGCAATTAAAAGAAAAGGAAACCACTGTTTATTTTAGAAAATCAAACAGAATTTCAGAGATTGAGACGACTGTGTAATAAAATCGAAATGAAAGAAAATAAAATATAGACTGTTTTTCTCTGTGCTCTGACACCAATATTTAAAATGTTGTCACGAGAAAGTTTAGCAAGTTTTGCATCTTACAATTTTGAAAAACTTGAAGGACTCATAATCTATACTTTATGAAGAAAACCCAGTTTTCACCTCGTTAATAGTTGTTCAGTAGATGTGTTTGAACAAAGGTGATTTTCCAGAATCGAGTGTTTGCATTATTAGTGTCATGTTAATTTGTTTGCACTGCGTTAAACAAAAAGAAAAGCGGAACTGATAACTTTTAATAGCACATTGATCACCTTGTTCTTCTTATTGGAAATTATGAGCTTGATAGTCTGTTTCAGTTTTAATACTGCAACTTTCATAATTCTGCGAGCTCCACTTTATATTTCTGAACACCAAACTGATTTTTTGCTTCCGTTCATCAAACCTTTTAAGACAAGCGCATGGATTTTTTTTCTAAGTTTCGCTTGCATTTTATGCTGAAAAATTTGGTTTTGAAGCCTGCTAGTCCTTTCTTCAAAAAACCTCTCAATGCCTCCGTGAAATCACCCAGAACTGTCCACTCGTTTGATTGACGGAAAGCCAAACCGTGGTTTGTTACTTGGCGTAGAGTTCGCAGAATTATGAAAATTACAGTGGATCTTTACTTTTTCAAAAAAGAAGTAACCAAAGAACACGGAAAGAAGAACTGAACCAGCTGTCAACAATTTACTTATGAAAAACTGAATGATCATCGTTTTCTGACATAGATAGCTAGAAATTAAAGCTGGGCTATGTTAACTAGATTTCGCACGAATAAATCGATAGCTGAAGGGTGCTAATTACCCCTTCTTTTTTGTTTGCCAATTTATGCAATCTCCTCTACTAACTATGATGCAATTTAGTTGAGTTCGCTTGATTTTCTTCGAAGCAAGTTAGTCATCCCCATTTTCTTCGAGAAAAAGGTGGAGAAATAGGGGTGGCAAGTGGCAAAGTGCGACATCGAGGGCGATCAAAAATTGTTGCTCATGCATTCTCTGTAATTTTTCAGAAAACAAGAATACGAGACAGCCCTCTAAAAATCCGAGATTTCGAGAATTCCGAAAAGCTTCCGACGTGTGATTTTGGATTTTCTAAAAGACCATTCGCCTCCGATAATTTATCCGCTAGAGACTTTCCCAAAGTCCGTTGTGCCACTTTTTTAATGGCTTTTTTGTACTCTCCCGCGCGCCTAGACCGTTTTTTTTTTACTTTGCTACTTCGCGATAAAGTTACATCGAACCAGAAACGCCTTATAGCGCACAAAGATATTAAAGAGCCCGTGTCAGCCACTCCTTTGTTATTGTTTTCGCTCGATATTAGAAGACGAACAAAGTTTCAGATTTGATTTACCAAATTCAATCGAGAACATTGCTCTATATCCTCTAAATTAGCCGGTGGAAATGGATGCTTTTTCCGACTTGATGTTGCTATGCTGTCAAAATGGCGGCTGACACAGGCTCTTTAATGATATTAGTGAACACTTTGGAAATCACTAAAAGTCATGCAAAAATTACTTCACACATTTCACAATGGCCCGACTTAAGTGTTTTCTGAGAAGGTGTGTTGTTAGTTGTGATCTGTGGGGGGGCTAGTTTATTTATCGTGATATTAAAAATGACATTATGTTGTGTTGTGTTCCTGTTCGTATCTTTCTCAACGCAACGAGAACCGCTTAAAAAGTGACAAAAGTGGACTATATTTGCACCGGTTGAGTTACTATTAAGAAGAAATCCCATAGGATGTCTATAGAATGGCGTAACGTAGGACTTTGCAATCACCTGCTATAGTTTTCGATTCCTTTTTAAATGCATGTCTTATTTTCTAAAATAATGAAATTTGAGGAAGCCAAATATCCTACTAAAATTTCTATAGTACGTAATTTCTATAGTACGTAAAACTTGGTGAACACACTCAACTCAGATTTCACACCGGGGAAGGGAAAAAACGTCCGGGTCAATTCAGAAAATTCGTCGGGTCTCGGGGAGACTAAAAATTGACCGGGTAGGGTCAAAATTAGCGTCGGGACGGGTTTCGTTGGGTCAGTTACAGAGGGGTGTAACTTTTTTCTTTAATTTGATAAAAACACACATTTTTAGTGAGTTCCCTGTCCCGAACTTTCCGATGCGTCAGGTCAAGTTTCGAGATTTCCACGCACGTTTTCGAGCAAGCACGAGCAAGAATGCCACAAAAAAGCAGAAAATAACGAGAATTTAGCTAAAAAAGATTAAATAACACACCAGCAACGCCGGATTAAAAAACGTCCAAACCTCAGTCTAAAAAGTGTGTTCCTCGCCTTTTATGATCAAGTTTAGCGGTGATGTCTATGCTGCAGTCTCCTCTGATTAATGCTTGGATTTTTTACTATCCACCAAACACTTATCCTAGCAATCTTTTTCCTATGTTTTACTATTTGTTGTACTGCAACGGAATGTACAAATATTTACGTACATATCAAGGAAATTTCGCCAAAAACTGTCGTTTTGCCGACGTTGCAAAACTTCCTTATTTGGAAATCCCCCTTACCTTATTTGGAAGGTCTGTAAGTATTTTTTCCTCATATCTTAGCGAAAAAAGCAGGAAAGTTTGCCAAAACTTGCAGATACTCGAGAAACATCATTCTCTTGGTCGCCATTTTATTTTTGCCCCCCGCCGAGGGGCCTGAGACGCGATTTGAACACCACAGGCAACCCGCGCGGATTTTGCCATAAAAACGACCAGCACTTTCTTGATATGTTTACAGCGTCATTCTTTATTCATAAAAACCATTATAGTAGGGCAGATATGTGCAGATTTTAGGCTGAATTGTTCACTTTCTGCTAAAAGCACCAAATTTGGCACAACGATAGTGTTTAACGAGTAGCCAAAGACTGGATATGGCACCAACGCCAAAAATCAGATTTGGTCCAGTTAAGGGGGATTTTCAAAATGGCGGCCATCTTGAACCGGAAGTGACATTCTCACTCACCAAAAAATGTTTGTCCTAGCCGATTCAAGCGCTAAAATTAGCAGGACTACAGTACTTGCCGAGCTTAACTAGACTGAGTCTGGTACCAGCGACAACGATTACGTTTAGCCCTGTTAAGGGGTATTTATTAATAGCGGCCATCTTGAACCGGAAGTGACATTCTAGTTCAGCATAAAATGTTTGTCCTAGCAAATGTAAGCGTTATATTTAGCAGGACTATAGTACTCGACGAGTGCAACAAGACTGGATATGGCACCAGCGCCAAAGATCACGTTTAGTCTTGCTAAGGGGTATTTTTAAATGGCGGCCATCTTCAACCGGAAGTAACATTTTCATTCAGCATAAACTATTTGACATTGCAAATTTAAGCGCTATATTTAGCAGGACTATAGTACCCGACGACTGCAGCAAGACTGGATAAAGCTTCAGCGCCAAAGATCACGTTTAGTCTTAAGGGGTATTTTTAAGGAGTATTTTTAAATGGCGGCCATCTTGAGCCGGAAGTGAAACTGTCATCCAGCATATAGCACTTAACTATTTTTTACAGCAGCCACCTATACTGAAACTGGAAGTGCAATTATCAGAACGTAACGTTATGGGTGTGTTTTTCAAATTTGCATTAATTTCAAACCTTGATAAATACTAATATCTGATACAGAGGTAAGAAAAACTTAGTCAAAAATCAAAATAGTCGACAAGAAAACAAACGTATTTGCTCTTTCATAGGCGTTTACTTTTTATTCTACCTGATGTTAAGCGCTACGTACATAGAGACAATATTTCGGCTCTTTTTCTGTATATACATGCAATACATGTGTTTCATTTAGAAGCTATATAGTCCCTTGAAAAGCTAATCGTCTCTTGATTATGCTATATTGCTCATTAATGGTTCTCGCATTCAACGGAACATTTGCACAGGGCTGTACATCGCAAGCTGGCCTTACGACAACTGCAGCCTCCCTTACACCCCTTCTTACAGCTGCACTTCACCAACTGCTGACAAGACTTAGTTATTTCAGGTAGTGTGGTCCAGAAAGGTTGCCACTTCCTCCTTCCAGTGTCCAGCCCCATTCATCAGGATTGGGAAGACTTGGGCTTGGTACAAGCGCCTGCCCCCAAATATGGCCAGCTTGATAGGCAGCACGCCTGATGTGCTGTACCAAAACATCTCGCGTTGGAGGGATGACATCAAATTGCCGTCCTTTTTGGGTAAAGAGCTGCTTCCTTGCTTCATTTACTGAAGTAGAGGTGGACGTACGGTCGTACATCAGAACAACATATCTCTCTAATGTTGCTATCCAGTCATCTGGAATGTCTTCTGGTGCACGTGAAAGAGACACAAAGACCGGAGTAACTTGAGGGAATGCTTTCCAGGTGTCAAGTGCTGATTTCTTGCTTCTTCTGTAAAAGCAGGACACAGTATCACATCCTGTGAACGCGTGAAATGCTGGCAGACCATGCGCCATATCGATGCTTAGAGCATTTGCGATTTCGTGGGCTGCAATGAAGCGCAAGTGATATCCTGTTCCAAACGCAACCCAGAGTTCGATGTTCTCTGCATTTGCACGCTCTTTCAACAGACTCAGTAGACTTACTGCCAAGACCAAGACATCCGTGTCGACTGTCCGCAGAACTATTCGCCTATAGCCACACTGCACGGCATCTGCTACATGAAGGAACATTCTTGTGTCGGCTTCTTCATGAGAGCATGGAGCCAGACTAGAGTTGTCCTCGCGATGGACGTTGCTAAGCACTTCTTTTCCATAGGTGGAGATAACCTGTTTTGGGGTACAGTTAACAGTGACAACACTCTCTCCCAGAAACTTAAAGAGCTCTTCCTTGTTCAGATCTTCGCGTAGGAAATCCTTCCAGCTTTTGGGAAGTTTGTTTTCTGGTGCAACGCGTTGACGAACCCCAGCCCCGCGTTTACTCCTAGTTGTAGCTTTGAGGCTGTTGTCCATGTATTCATCGAATACAAGGTCAATCCGCTCCACATGACGAAGTTGGGCAAGGATATAGGGGACGAAGGTACATTGTGCGTAACCAGAGAAAGTCTTCTCCGTTCCGTTAGGTTTCAACATATTCACCAACGCTGCTCCGTCAACAATCATAACATCACAGTTACCTGTAATTGACTCACGAGGAGGCGAAAGTGCTTCCAGGCAAGTTGTCAGTTCCGACTTCTTGCTGGGCAGCTTCAGGTTTCCTTGATCGGAAATGGATGGCGGGCATGCCTGATTTTCATGTCTGAAAAAATCATCGAGGTCTCCGTCTCTAGTTTGGCACGCGATGAACAGGCGCGAAAAAAGAGAGCAGTCGCTCTTCATAGAAGACAGTTGTTGCTTAGCTTTTGATGACTTTTTCTGAGGAATGGAAAAAAATAGAGCTTGTTCCGTGTGATCGGCTCGTTTATACGGGTCTTTCGCTGTATTAGGCGCTCAGAAAGGTACGCATCACGTTGTTTCCTTCCAATATTCTCAGTTTCCTTCATTCTTGATGTGCCGCTCTCATCAGCGATTACCTTCGTGTCCAAGACAATGAGATCAGTGCTCTCTTCTTCGAATGGGTTCCCCATCTCTTCAATCACCCGAGTTAGCGCGTTCACATCTTTATGAAAAGCAATTTGGTAAGCTTTATCTGCCTCATGGTGATGTTTGGATTCTGAGTGTTCCTGAGGGTCCATTCCTGCCTCGAATTCATTGACAAGACGCGCCATTTCTGGACCCGATAACATCCATCTGCGAAGTGCATTGGCATTCTCCGTCAAGCCTACTGCTCCTCCGTCACCTTTGACCATCGCATTATTTTGTTCGTGGGCCTGGTCGATAGCAATCGCAGAGAATCGCCGTGACGTCTTGGTAACAGCAAACAAGCCCTGCCTGAATGCCTGTGCAACATCTGGTGCCTTCGTATCAAGCTCACACATATCTCTAACGTGCACGGGGAGCCAACGAGAATAGTGAGTGTGATTTAGGCCAAAAAACCATGGAAGCATCTTGTAGAGAGCATCTTTGTATATATCAAAGTCGGCTAGGCGCACGGATCGGACAAATACTAACAAGAGAAGCTCTAACTGCAGGGTAGTGTACCAGTACTGAAACTGCGGAACTGCTGATCTCTGTTCGTCACACCATCCATCAAATGTACCGGTGTCGTTAGTGGTAGCATCAACATATCTACAAAAAATACTTTACTATAAAAATCTGTTTTTGTTATATCTGGTGCAACCAAAGGGAAACATGGGGACATGGGAAGGCTTCCTTGACGGTTACTTAACATAGAGTACTCCACAGACAACTACACTAGTAAAGAGAGCAAGAAGAATCGTCCCGCTAACATAGTTTAAAAAAATAATCTGTGCGTTTATTTCAATGATACCATGCATGACTTACCTTTGATAAGCTCGTTTCAGTAGAAGAAACAGGGAGCATGCCGTCACTTGATGAGCCCTTCGTGTGCGTGTTATGCTTGTGACCTTCAGAAATGACTGGGCGGTACCCAGGGATGCGACATTAGCTTCTGAGAGTGCTACTGTCCATCCACTTCCCTCGAGCCAGTCTCCTATGGTTCTTAAAAAACCCTGCTCGATGTGGAGTCCACCAAAAACTATCACAAACTTATCTTCTCCATACAATTCAGGCCACGTCCACTGGATTTCTTTGGCCACAGCAAACAGTGGCTGATCCAGAGCAATGACCGGAATCTGTCCGGGGTTCAGATGATTCACTGCCAACTTTACAACGTTCATAGCATGTTTGATCATTGCTACTGATTTGGCTTGGTCTGGAAAAAGTGGCAAGAGGGCGGATATCGCGGTTGCTGAAGGGGGCGTACAATAAGGCTGATGGGAATGGAATGCTGCCCAAGAAAACTGCGAATCATCGACACGTTCCTCTCTAACAACGAAATCATTAGCCGACTGGAGCCAGGATAGCTCATTTTCCAATCCACGGTCAAAGGCTTCCTCATCAGGTGTTACTGTTGCAGACACTGCAGCTGGGATTTGAGCTTGGGATGTATTGACGTCCACAGGGGTGACCTCTCTGTAGGTGGATGGTAATTCTTTAATAGACTGGTCAGAGCTTGAACTAGAACGCTCGGAATTCGAAATGTTGATGGGGTCTTGTTCTACCCCAGGGTTGTCTACTGATGGTTGCTGGAACAATGATATTCCTGTGCCATGAAAGGAATCCTTGGCTGTCGTTGACGACGGATTGTGATCAATATTGTCTACAGCAGCTGTGGTAAAAAGTCCCTTTCGTAGATTGGAAGGGCACACAACTCCACCTTCTTCATATCGACGGCAGACTTCATTGCCGAGGTCAGTGGAAATGCTTAAAACTCGCTCATACGAGACAGATATTCCTAATTTGTGCAAGGTCTCGACAAGCTCTCGGGAACGCGTCTTAGCATGAACAGCTATTCCAATATAAATAGGAAGAGGTGATTCCCGTGATTTGTTGCGACGTTCCCGCTTCACGTCTCCCTCGCGGCGACGGAGATAAGAGTTGTACTGCATTAGCTGCGCTATAGTAAGTGCAGCCTGTCCTTTCGAATTCCTCTCCATTTGAGCGTTAATGTTTGGGCCATACAGAATCATGTTGACTAGTGATAGCAAAGATTGCGGAATAGAGCTCAGCTGACAGTTACTTTCAAAAGATCCGTCGAAAGAATATTTATTACTAAGGATGTACTTGCGAACAATTGCTGCTGCTTTCGCAAGTTGCATAGCTTCATTATCAGGATCTTCCCTGTGCAATTTGCGGATAGCATCACCTATGTCCTTTCGAAAAGCTAAATAGACATCGCGTCCCTTGTTGTAGGCCTCGAGATCAGGAACATGAGAGACAATGCGTTCTTTAAGGCGTGAGGTGTTCACCCTAGTAGTGACGTCCATTCCAAGTTGGTGCAAGCAATTTGTGTACATCCTTCCCAAGTCTGCGAGCTTGAATGTTGGAAGTTCCTCGCCTGTGCGTGACTCCTCAATAAACGAAACAAGTTGAGCCAAAGCAATACCCTCCAGACGGTGATCCATGTCATTATCATAAGACTCTCCTTTCTTAGCATTTTCTGCATCTCTGTACAAGTCTGTTAGGCATTTCGCATGATAGCGGGCCTCTAGAGCAATCAAATCGTTACCACATCCAAGTTTAGCTAGAAGACTTTTGTCATTCAGAATGGTGGCACATTCTCGAACTCGTTTATCTACTCCTAAAGTTGATACCCAATGTAGTGGCTCTTTATCAAACCCACATATAAAACAAGCACCGGTTTCTATTGTATAGGCCGTTGCATTCGAACGAGTGAACTTTTCACCGACTACGAACTCATCTCTAGGATCTTCTTTGGTATCTGTTTTCCGTTTTTGAGCTCTTTTAAGTCTAGTTGAACTAAACATATCATAACACCCTTTATGCCAGCGAGCCTTATTCTTAGACAAAGTGGCTTCAATACCATCACCATCATCGAGTCGAGATACACAAACATCTTTAGGAATGCATCCCAACTCAGCAAACTGATTTATGCTCTCTGCCAAAAACGCATACCCAGCCCCTTTATCTGGTCTTTTGGAATCCGCAGGACATCGGAGGCTTTCCCTATCTCGCTCCTGGCAGATTGCACAAAGCTCCCAGTTAGTCTGAACATCCATAACGCTGCAATCAATACAGAAATTTGATCGGGGAAATTAACGCCCAAGAAAGCTAATTTCAAGAATAAAATTCAAAATTTGCAATTTCCTTTACACGGTAATGATTCAGGCACTTAGATCATTGCATGGTTCAATACTTATTTAGCTTCACAATAGACTTGTATTATTTTCTTTCGACTGCTACTTGATCCTCGTTTAAACGAGAAAAATGTAAGCACTCTACAACTCGAGTCACTATATAAAGCGATGAAGTTATCGGAATTTGACGTTTACGTACTTACAGTCACAACAGCGACGTTCTGTGAAGTTTATGCATTTGATGGCTTTTCCAACTAGGTCTGTCAACTAAACATAGTCTATTTCGATAAAGATAGCTATCAGTGAGAAGATAATTTCTAGATTTAACGTAGTAAACACGGGACGTCTTTTGCTTCACTGAGACAAGATGGCGGATCCCATATGCAAATTAGCTACGTGGCAAAGCATTATGGGAAGCAAAGCCTTGGTACTTGTAAAGGTGCTACGAGATAGCCCAAAAGGGTTAATTATCCAGGGAATTTTATATCAAAAAGTTATGTGGAGCAATTAGTATTTGTTTAAAGAGGTTTAAAGAGATTTAATTAATTTAAATCTATCATTTCTTAAAAAAAAATCACGATGCATTCATTTTACTTGAAACCTTTCACTTCCGGTTTAAGGTAAAAGGCATTTGCAAAACACCTGGTGCTGGTGCCATATCCACTCTTGTTATGCTCGTTGAGTACCATAGTCCTGCTAAATATAGCGCTGTAATTAGCTATGGAAAATATTTTATGCTGAATGACAATTTCACTTCCGGTTCCGCCATTTTAGAAATACCCATTAACAAGGCTAAACGCGATCGTTAGCGCTTGTGCCATATTCAGTCTTGTTTTGCTCGTTGAGTACTATAGTCTTGCCAAATATACCTCTTAAATTGGCTATGGTAAACATTTTATGCTGAATTGCAATTTCACTTCCGGTTCAAGATGGCTGCCATTTTGAAAATCACCCTTAATTGGGCTTAACGTAACTTTGGGCACTGGCCCCATATTCAGTCTTGTTATGCTTGTCGAGTACTATGTTCCTGCTAAGTATAGCACTTCTATTGGCTATGGGAAGCTTTTTTGACTCAATTACAATTTCACTTCCGGTCCAAGATGGCCGCCATTTTGAAAATTACCCTTAACAGGGCTCAACGTCACTTTTGGCGCTGGTGCCATATCTAGTCTTTTTCTACTCGTCAAACACCATCTTCATGCCAAATTTGGTGCTTTTAGCAGAAAGTGAACAATTAATGCACATATCTGCTCTTAGGATTAACAAACATTTTAAAGTCCAGTCACCACACCATCTTACCAAAGCATATCACCCCCTGAGTCAAGCCATAACATGGCAGGCATGTCCCATTTTACGGTAGTTCGGGTTCGTTTATCACAGAGTATTTTCTTTTCGCATGGAATTCATGTGAAAGTGGGGGTGGGGGAGGGGGGGGGCCCTGTGAACCATCATAAAACCATATTTTGCAAAATAACACTCATAACAAACAAAGCGTAATATGTTTGGACAAAAGCTCATGATGTATCATGAGCTTTTGGTTTGGATTAAGATAAGATAATATAAGATAAGTTTATTATAACTCCTTACAGTCTAGCTCGTGTTTTAGCAATCACAGCTGTTACAGAATTGTTTTGCCCTTCTTGTTGAAATGGGATGTTGCGGGCCTGCAAGAACACACAACGGCCCTATTTCGCTGCTGTGAACAGGCTTTTCCATTTTATCCTTCCTCACAAATTATAGTTGAAGGCTGAATGAAAAATTTAATCCATTGTGGAATTTCTCGTTAGAAATGTTTTGAAGTTTTGTACGAGTTACTTTTAATTTTTTTTAGCCGCAGTTTCGGAAATACTTTGATCTTTTCTCTACGTAGATACACTGGCATGCAACAAGAGTATAGCTTGGAAGTAAAAGGAAATTAAACGGCCCGCTTGGTGGGGAATATTTAGTTTTTCACCTTTACTAAGCAAGAACTTCAGGAGTGCTGGAGTGCTGGAGTGGCTTTTGTTTCGAGAATGCTTTAGATGCGCCGACCGGTTTAGCGCAGTGGCTTATGTGCGAGAGGTTGGGAGTTCAAACCCCGGCCGGACCAACACCCAGGGTCTTTTCTAAATAGGGGAGGGGAGGGGGGATCTGTCGCTTAGATAGAGAAGCCCAGAATGGACCAGTTTCTCAGTGTTAATCGGGATGTTGGAATGCAGGAGATGTGTTCTAACCGAACGTAACACATCCATTTATGACTAAACTGAAGGTCAAGTGACTAAACTGAAGGTCAAGAGAGTCAAGAGATATTGTAACTATTGTACCAGAGCGGAAAGTATCGAGCGCCGAAATGTAAGGGAAGCGGTCAAAACATCTGTACTCGACCGGGACCCGATTTTATCGCGGGAGGTGGTAGGTCCCGGGCTGTACCTACCCACCCGTTTTTTCAATGCCCAATTTCTCCATGCTCAAGTAAGGGGTGTTGGATTTTATTGCATGGATGCGTTGCTCTCGCTATGAAGATGACGGTACTGGGCTAATCTTTTGTATTCATTTATTATTTTACGAGATATTCGCAGTTAAAAATGGCTAGTTTTTCCTAAAAGAAGGTTGGCTGCGGTATACACCACCCCATCGGGTCCCATTCTAGTACAGATGTTTTGACCACAGGCGATCCAAGCTCTAGTCATGTGGGGTAAAAATTATACGTAAATGTAAATATTGAAATAAAATCATGTGACATCTCCTTGGAATGTTGTAGTTGTCAAATAAAGTGCTCCCGGAGCGATTTTATTGCATTTTGGGTGTTTTTTGTGCCTTTTTCTTAATACCCCTACCGTATGTTATAATAGATTGACAAGGTACGAAACGAGCATGCAAAACACTTTTTTCTAGCTCGATTTTTTTCGCTAAAAATCGAGCTTAGTCATCAAACAAAACAACCCAGACAACGAGGAATGAACCACAGCACTATGTTTTAGCAGTCATTTGAATGTGCAACTTACCTGAGAGAAGTGCGAGGTCTTAAAAGTCCAAACGATTTCGATTTGAAGGCGACGTTAGAAAAAGTGGTTGGGTCACGGTCGCACGGTCTGGGTCGAGAAATCCAATCGACTGCCACTATTGTGAATTTAGCCAATCAGAGCAAACCTGAAGCAAGGGCGCGAAAACCAATTCACGGTCGATCTGCTTTGCGACGACCAATCATTTTCGAGCCGAGGGGAAACCCTTAGTTTTTTGCCGGAAAACCGGTTTTCCTTGTGATGGCGACGCGAAAAGTTTTACAAAATCAACGGAAAACAAGGAGAAATTATTGAATCTTACTGCTCTCTTCGGTGTCCACTTGAGAATCGCGGGATTTCTAGCCGCCGACGAAACCTAGATGCAAGGTAAAGTTCATAAATCCGATGCAATCTTACTGTTTGTTTGTTTACATACAACAACATCTGCTTTGTCTCCAATTTTTGGTTAGGTCGAGATGAAAACTACTTAAAAATGTAGGGCAACGTAAAGTAAATTATCGGTTGAGCTGCCTGCTCCTTGGTGCCGGTCTACGATCTGCAATAACTCCTAAAGGTAAATATAAACACCGATCAGTCTCGTTGTCGTCGTTTCGTGCTTATGTACGACGCCGTTTCTTGGACAGGTCGTCAAGTACATCTCATCTCAGCAACATGGAAAACAAAAAAAGGAAAATGCTCGATGATTGTCTTTTACAAGGTTCATTAAAAGCCTGGTAAGAACAGATTCTATTTCAGATGAATCGGAAAATAATACATGTAACACTCGTCCTCTCCACTTTCTGCATTCCAGGATTTTACAACACTATGAATATTGTCAAGAGGCGTTTGTATTCAAAGACGACATGTACAACAAATGCTTAAATGCCAACCTCAGCAACATAAACAGCTCTATAACACCTAACGTTATTACGAGATTAGTTTGCCAACTCTTTAAAGAGGAGGGCGTTTCAGTAAAGCAACGACAGGAAAACGGAAAAAAATTCAGGGCTTTCCATAATCTCAGAGAGAGGAAGTCGAGGCGGATCGAAAATAGTAATAGTTTAGTGAGCGGAGAATGGGCAGACATAACCGATCGTCTCTCGGTGGCAAACAACGGTAGTTGGCAGTGTATCAAGGAAGCAAATAAAGTGAGTTTTGTTCAGGCTAAACACATTAGATACAATGGCCAAAGAGCAAACCTCGAACTGGTATTCAATCATGAAGACGGGCAAATCGTGACCGAGATCTTTTATCATGAAAGGGAAGTGCCATATCATTTGATTGAATCTATCCTTGATGAGAACAGGTTTGAGAATATAGTTGAGAAAGGAGAGTTTCTGATGGCATTCCTAGAACGATCGGCGATATGCAATGGCATTAAAACATCAGACGAGTTTGTCAGTCCAAAAAACACCACAGAAAGCTTTCTTGTAGAAGATGCATCCAATATGGTAATAGAAAACCGTTGCTTCTCAACGAAATGTAAGATTTTTACAAATTCTGCAGGCAAGGTTTGCACAGCATGCGCAGAACTAAAATACTCTATAATCAATAGAAGGCAAAAACATGAGCGAGAAAAAATTGGGCAAAGTCTGAGCCCATTCTGTAATCATAGATATATGACTAAGGAAGACCTTGTTAATAAAATCTATGCGGAAAAAGTAAAGAGAGCAGAGGCAGAGAGAGCAAGGGAAAGAGCCGAAGGTGAAATGCTGGAGATGGAGGAGAATGATCACATAGACTTGACAACCATCATGGAAAAGATACAGAAAGATGACATCCCTCCTGAAATGACGATATTGTGGGAACAACAGATGACGGTGCTAAAAACAGAGAACAAAAAACAGTATCGATGGCATCCAAGGTAACTTTAAAAATGATTTTGTGAAATGGAAAACAGGTGTTGCAGAAAGGTTGGATAATAATAATTACATTAATAATAGTATAAAATTACTATTATTGTTATTATTATTATTATTATCTAGAAACAGGCATCCTTGGGAGGGGTGTTTAATGTCCTCAGTTTTTCCGCAAAATAATAAATAATAAACCTGTATACACCACAATTAAATAGCAAGTTGTTGTGTTCCTACCCGTTTTGTGAACAAAATCCTGATTTTGCTGGCCCCAAGGGAGTATCGTTCAGCTCACTCGAAATCCCCTCCTACAAGCCTGGGGAACCTATATTATAAACCCCTCAATGAAGTGTACCACAATTTGTACCTTTATTGTTCAAGATTAATATGTACCAAAGCAATGGCTTAATCCAGACAATATAGCAGTTTAACGATTTTTAGAAATAGTGTCAATTTGCTTGCTGGACTTCATAATCAATCTCCCTATTGTTGCCCAATCCGATTAAAATATTAGAAAAATGTTATACTTTCTATTTTCTAGAATTATCAAGCTTTGCATAGAGCTTTACAGCAAAAACCCACACGTTCTTGATTCTCTGAGGGAAGTCCTAATTCTGCCTAGCAATCGTACTATAAGGTAATATATTTCATTATACTTATAATCTTTTAGCTGCCAACTCACCCGCATTAGGCGGATGTCACAAGAATTTGACCAGTCACCAACATAACATGCAAGAAGTTTCATCCTGTATGTATTGTATTTCACCCGCATTGTCACTCTTTGGATTTTGTCATAAATTTCTGTATTTACCTGCCATGTGAGGGAGAATACCAAGATTGTTGACCAAGTTTGGTTGACAGGTGAAACTCCTACCACAATATGGATGTAATTGAGTATCCAGTTGACATTTTTGGTTAATGTGTGGTTCCAAATAAATATCCATACCCCCCCCAAACGGAAGGGTGTTGACTGACCTCCCACCCCTCTGGAATTCCGAAGAAAAATGCATATTTGTATGGAAAAGATCAGGTAAATTGACCCCCTCACCCCTTGGAAATTCCAATCCCTTCTGTCGGGGGTATGGATAATTTCTGGAAACACACAATCACAGCAATTTCAAATCCTTGAAAAGACCAAGAGATCTTTCATATCACCTTGGTATAATAAATAATGTTTAGTAATACATTTTTTACATAGTTTCGTTTCCATAATCACAGAAATAGAGAAGATTGGCTTTCAGAAATACAGAAAAGTAGAAATCCTGATAAAAGAAAATTCAATATGAGCCAACTTTCATTATTTTATGTGATATGCAAACTATGTAAACATAGGGGTATCGAATGTTCCTTAAAAATATCAAGAGTCTTGCCAAATATTAGCAGAGTCTCAATGTGTGGAATTCGTCAAAATTAAAGAATTCTTCAAGGTGAGCACATGATCATGAACTAAATAATTATTTGGGGGGGTACAAATTTTGCAGTAAAGCCCGAGCAAACAAGATTATTAAATTGTTAATATTATGGCATTTTCAAACAAGTAAAATGAAAATATGTGAGGAAATTAAGCTTCCCTGCTATAACAGAGATCACCAGGGTTCACCAGTGAACAACAACTACAAGAACACGCAGAAAACAATTGCATTAAATATATATTTGTCAGGTAAACAATACAAGGAGAAAGAGAATACAGAGAATACACATGCAACAAGAGCAGAATCATTTCATGACGAATGTAGCTTGTCATTTATCGAGCGAAATAACTGAAACTTTAATAAAACGTAGCTTACTTACATCGAGTTTTCTTCGCCGTAAAACTTTATAAGGTTATGTTCATCCTTGAGTTGAAGATTTTCGAAAAGATCCTTTGCATTCCACTGATGCAATTACATCCAATCCATAAGTTACGTTTGTCTCGAATGCTTAAGTAAAGTAGAACTTCTCTGACTGGAATATCCGACGAGCCAGGCGAAATCATTTGAAAAGAAGTGATTGTTTCTCCTCCCTTGATACATGAGTTCACGGCCGGAGAACGGAGTTTTCAAAAACTTCACTGCAGCTGACTACATTCCGCTGCTGTTTTACATAGTGTTAGATATGAATCGGAAAATGCTTCAGCACGGAATCGCTTTTCCGAATACTCCGAATTCGACTCACGTGCACTTTTCACACGAATCGCGACCACTCTTGACTCTTATGGAGAAATTTTACGAACGTCCCACAAATGTCACACAAATGTTTCCTTGTAGCATCATTTCCACTAATCCAGTTGGTAGTAAAAGTTTTTTTATAGGATTTAAACATCGGTATATCTCCGCTAGAGAAATATTTCTCTTCAACAACCACGACGAATGTTTTCTCTGTTTGCTTCGCTTGAATGAACTCTGACAAAGCGCACGCGCACGTTTTGTGAAATGGCGCGAAAAAAATCTGTAATGCCCGTTTATAGAATTCTGCAAAAAAAAATTCGAGCATTATGCTTTTGAGCATTGCTCCAAAAAACATAGCATTATGCTCAAAATTTCGCTCCAAAAAAATCATTATGCTCGACATGATTTTTTTTTCTACGCACTTTCACATGCACTTTTATAAAAAAAATCGCTTGGCAACCAGGGTACAGGCCTGCCAAGCCTTTAAAAAATATAAGACTTCACAAAATCCTTTCTCAGAAGGATCAAAACAGAATGCACTCACTTCTTTTTCATGAAATGTTGGTTTTATTTGAAAACAGAGAACAGAAAAGGAAAAAAATCAGACAACCACTGGAAGCAAGCGCGATCAGTGCTATTCACCAGTGCTATTTAAATATTTTTTCAAAAAAAAAATTATGTTCGATGCTCCAACTATAGTATTATGCTCAAAATAATGCAGGTCCCTAACTGGATCACATGACCCAAATCCCATACATTTTGACTACAATATTGAAATTTTAACTAATTGCTGTCATTTGCTCCAGGTTAAAGATTTTAAAGCCAAAACTTGAGTTTCTGACTAATATTAGACTGCTTGCAGCCCCTTCTTTGGCGAACGTCCATAAATCGAGAATTCAAGTACCTGTGGTCAGTGGGGAAGGAGATAACACCGATTTTTACAGTTTAATATAATAGTTTATACATTGGAAAATTTTAACGATGTATTATTGTCTTTATTGTTATTTATTAGTCACCACAAGAACAAAATCAAGCAACAGCCAGGGTGGCAGAGAGATCAAATAGAGTGGTGCTTAGAAAAGGCAAAGGAAGAAAAGCTACGCAAGTGTGATTACCTTGGTGGACTAGTTCTTGATGAAATGAAGATCCAGGTCATTTTTTTCTCACTACATTTATAGAAAAATGTGTGATTCCATAAAGAAATCAAGATCTCTCCCAACAAAGGGAGTGGGAGTCATAATATGTCTTTTATGTCATACAATTACAATGAGAGAAATAAACTTAATTGGGCAATTCCAGAAAATATATGTACCCCCACCACAGGTGGCACTAGTTTTTGACCCCCCCCCCCCCCCCCTCCCCCAATGCAGACAGACTGACACACAGATATTTTTTATTTGGCATTGTATACAAAAGTACATGGATTGGTAGTTCCAAATAAAACTTATTTAAAAAGAGATATAATAATCCAGGATTTCCAAAATGTCCCTCCCCCCCCCCCCCATGCATATGGAATTCCTGAGAGGTTAACCTAGCTTCCAGCTTAAAAAATAACCCATAAAAGGCAGAATTTAGAGCTTAAAACCCCCCCTCCCATTCAGAATTTCCAAATATTGCCCTTCCCCAGGGTACATAATATATTTTCCGGAATTGCCCTATTAAGCTAAATAATTAAGCTATACAATTTTAGAGGATGAGGATGGTGGTAATGTCATACGGGTTCACAGAATATTATAGTTTCTGGGATCAAACACTGACATGCCTGTTTGCAAATTACTGCATTCTGGATAATAATTACTGGATCCCCTTGTTAATCCATTTCACAAAATCATTTTTAAAGTTACCTTGGATGCCATCGATACTGTTTTTTGTTCTCTGTTTTTAGCACCGTCATCTGTTGTTCCCACAATATCGTCATTTCAGGAGGGATGTCATCTTTCTGTATCTTTTCCATGATGGTTGTCAAGTCTATGTGATCATTCTCCTCCATCTCCAGCATTTCACCTTCGGCTCTTTCCTTGCTCTCTCTGCCTCTGCTCTCTTTACTTTTTCCGCATAGATTTTATTAACAAGGTCTTCCTTAGTCATATATCTATGATTACAGAATGGGCTCAGACTTTGCCCAATTTTTTCTCGCTCATGTTTTTGCCTTCTATTGATTATAGAGTATTTTAGTTCTGCGCATGCTGTGCAAACCTTGCCTGCAGAATTTGTAAAAATCTTACATTTCGTTGAGAAGCAACGGTTTTCTATTACCATATTGGATGCATCTTCTACAAGAAAGCTTTCTGTGGTGTTTTTTGGACTGACAAACTCGTCTGATGTTTTAATGCCATTGCATATCGCCGATCGTTCTAGGAATGCCATCAGAAACTCTCCTTTCTCAACTATATTCTCAAACCTGTTCTCATCAAGGATAGATTCAATCAAATGATATGGCACTTCCCTTTCATGATAAAAGATCTCGGTCACGATTTGCCCGTCTTCATGATTGAATACCAGTTCGAGGTTTGCTCTTTGGCCATTGTATCTAATGTGTTTAGCCTGAACAAAACTCACTTTATTTGCTTCCTTGATACACTGCCAACTACCGTTGTTTGCCACCGAGAGACGATCGGTTATGTCTGCCCATTCTCCGCTCACTAAACTATTACTATTTTCGACCCGCCTCGACTTCCTCTCTCTGAGATTATGGAAAGCCCTGAATTTTTTTCCGTTTTCCTGTCGTTGCTTTACTGAAACGCCCTCCTCTTTAAAGAGTTGGCAACTAATCTCGTAATAACGTTAGGTGTTATAGAGCTGTTTATGTTGCTGAGGTTGGCATTTAAGCATTTGTTGTACATGTCGTCTTTGAATACAAACGCCTCTTGACAATATTCATAGTGTTGTAAATCCTGGAATGCAGAAAGTGGAGAGGACGAGTGTTACATGTATTATTTTCCGATTCATCTGAAATAGAATCTGTTCTTACCAGGCTTTTAATGAACCTTGTAAAAGACAATCATCGAGCATTTTCCTTTTTTTGTTTTCCATGTTGCTGAGATGAGATGTACTTGACGACCTGTCCAAGAAACGGCGTCGTACATAAGCACGAAACGACGACAACGAGACTGATCGGTGTTTATATTTACCTTTAGGAGTTATTGCAGATCGTAGACCGGCACCAAGGAGCAGGCAGCTCAACCGATAATTTACTTTACGTTGCCCTACATTTTTAAGTAGTTTTCATCTCGACCTAACCAAAAATTGGAGACAAAGCAGATGTTGTTGTATGTAAACAAACAAACAGTAAGATTGCATCGGATTTATGAACTTTACCTTGCATCTAGGTTTCGTCGGCGGCTAGAAATCCCGCGATTCTCAAGTGGACACCGAAGAGAGCAGTAAGATTCAATAATTTCTCCTTGTTTTCCGTTGATTTTGTAAAACTTTTCGCGTCGCCATCACAAGGAAAACCGGTTTTCCGGCAAAAAACTAAGGGTTTCCCCTCGGCTCGAAAATGATTGGTCGTCGCAAAGCAGATCGACCGTGAATTGGTTTTCGCGCCCTTGCTTCAGGTTTGCTCTGATTGGCTAAATTCACAATAGTGGCAGTCGATTGGATTTCTCGACCCAGACCGTGCGACCGTGACCCAACCACTTTTTCTAACGTCGCCTTCAAATCGAAATCGTTTGGACTTTTAAGACCTCGCACTTCTCTCAGGTAAGTTGCACATTCAAATGACTGCTAAAACATAGTGCTGTGGTTCATTCCTCGTTGTCTGGGTTGTTTTGTTTGATGACTAAGCTCGATTTTTAGCGAAAAAAATCGAGCTAGAAAAAAGTGTTTTGCATGCTCGTTTCGTACCTTGTCAATCTATTATAACATACGGTAGGGGTATTAAGAAAAAGGCACAAAAAACACCCAAAATGCAATAAAATCGCTCCGGGAGCACTTTATTTGACAACTACAACATTCCAAGGAGATGTCACATGATTTTATTTCAATATTTACATTTACGTATAATTTTTACCCCACATGACTAGAGCTTGGATCGCCTGTGTTTTGACCACTTCCCTAAGTGTCCATTCCATCGAAGCGTCATCTCTGACCGTGAAGTCCTGTGCACTAGACTAGTTCCAAGATGGCGGCTCCCATGGAGGTTCAGTTCTCTGTACAAAGATTCCCTCGCTTGAGCGTTCAGTGGGATTGGAAAGACGCATTCAGGTAAAATCAGCTGCTTTATAGCCATTGTTTCAATCTCATTGCAACATCTAGATTTTGTGGAAATATCGGCCACTTCTCGAACGAGATGCTTGTCCGCGCGCTTTTGCCATTCGCGCCAGTTTTGAAACCTCCACGTTTATATAAGTTTTCTTGTTTAATATACAGGAATGAGGAAAAAGCGTGGGTCTCTTGCTCGAGCTTAGGTAGGGAAAACTTGGGCTCATAGCACCAAGTTGATTGAATACTTTGACGGGTTTAACCACAGGTGACCCAGGACAATTGTTTGTGTACTACAACATCGAAGTATTGACAGTAATATAGGGTTTATATGGGGATTGTGGTAAGGGATGTTTGGACCTGGAAATTTTTAGGAAATTATCAATAAAAGTTACTGAAACTTACCATGTTGTTAGTTGTGGTTGTCCTTGATGCTCATGTGAAGTTTCACGGATTTATCTGCAATTCGCCCCCCATACAGAGAGAAAGACAAGGTTGGAGGCTGAAGCCAAAAATCGGCTTGTCGGATCGATCCGCAGAACACACTTCGGGACAGATTTTTTCACACAACTAAACAAACACCAGGATCGTAGATATATATGTTACCGACGCAGCAAAATCAATAAAATATCCTGCAGCTACATACGTGAAGGTATCAAACTCTGTTAAACTCGCAAGACCCCCTTTTAACGGCCATTTAAAACCCAGCGCTCGCACTAGCGGGACAACCAAAATGGTGGCCATTAACAACCAAAATGGCGGCCGTTAACAAAAACTCCTCAATGGGGAGGGGGACCTAGCGCAACTCACCGAGCGGCTGCTCCCTAGGCCAAATTTGCTACAAATCCATTCTTCTCCAGTAAAAAAATTAAATCCCTTTGTTCTGGAGGTAATGGATTTTATTTTGGAGTCGCACAATTTGATTTGCATGAGTTTGCACTAGGTCCCCCTCAGATAAATCCCCAGATAAATCCGTGAAACTTCACATGAGCATCAAGGACAACCACAACTAACAACATGGTAAGTTTCAGTAACTTTTATTGATAATTTCCTAAAAATTTCCAGGTCCAAACATCCCTTACCACAATCCCCATATAAACCCTAATAAATTATATAGATTTAGCCACTGGCTAAAAGCGGAGCTCCCGGTTACATATTTTTCTGTTAACGAGGCAAAAAGGTTGCCATTGTACATAGGTGTAGTCTTGCACCGTCATACCACTCGACTAAGCACTTGCACCCCCTTGCCACTTCCACCACACAAGTCTGGTTGTCTGAGGTGTATCCCTTCCTGAGATATGTTCTTTTTCTCTTGTGATGACGTCATCGATGACGTAATAGCACGTGACCATGCAGTAGCACCCCCCTTGCCACTTAGATAACTACACCCAAATTTGGTTGTTTGAAGTTCATCCCTTCCCGAGATATGTTCTTTTTCTCCTGTGATGACGTCATCGATGATGTCATACCACGTGACCGTGCAGTTGCATCCCCCTTGCCACTTAGATAACTTCACCCAAGTTTGGTTGTCTGAGGCTTATCCCTTCCTGAGATATGTTCTTCTTCTCCTATGATGACGTCATCGATGACGTCATACCACATGACCATACAGCTGCACCCCCCTTGCCACTTAGATAACTTCACTCTAGTTTGGTTGTCTGAGGTTCATCCCTTCCAGAGATATATTATTTTTTTTCTATTTGATGACGTCATCGACGACGTCACGTCACGTGATCATGTTACAGCACCCCCCTGGTAGCACAGAGAAAATATCCCAAGTTTGGTTGTCTTAGCATGTTCCCTTGAAGAGAAATAATTTTTTTCTTAGTATACCACAGGGTTCCCATGAGTTTCCGCATACGGCGGATGGACGGACAGACGGACGGACGTACGCTATATCTTTAATACCAGGAAGAAACAAAAAAATTCATATCTCAAGAAGGGAACAACCTGTGGCAACCAAACTTGGACACATTCATCTTTTGAGCGATACCATTTCAACGCCCTAATCATTTGACTTGGCGCCGTCAATAACGTAAGCAAAATGAGCAAGAAAGCCAGTGACGTTTGAAAATCAACTCCATAGTTATGCTAGACGTTATTTCCTTAGGTATGGTGCTCCGCTTGCGCGGGCCTTTGGCCCGCGCAGGAGCTCCGCTCTAATACTGTCAATACTTCAATGTTGTAGTACACAAACAATTGTCCTGGGTCACCTGTGGTTTAACCCGGTGTAAGAACCATTCCCAGAGGACCCCTTTGTGTTCAGTACTTATTTCGTCATGATTCGTTCTACTAAACAGGGACATCAACTCTCCCTGTTTGCCGAGAGTCTCAAGATTTTTTGCCTTATCTCCCAGAAAAAATTCAACATGACTACGTCCAAACATTTACTGTATTTCTCCCGGAAGAATTTCAGGAAATTTTGCCATTTCAAGGCGGTCTCCAGGTTTTTGCAGTCCTGGGGTTGACGTCCCTGACTAAACAAAAGAATCTTTGTGATGAAACTTGTTAACAATACACAGGTTCTTACACAGGGGTAGAGCCATTTTGACAGATGTTTGCCAATAGTTTACATTTTAGCAGGGTATATTTTTTCCACTGCTGTCAGACCCAGGCCCTACAAGCACAACTTTCTATTTTCACTTCCTGGACAAGCCATTCTTCATTCCATTCGCAATCCAATATATTTTAATATTCAACACTTTTTATACAGATCAGCCTTCTGTGTATGGTTACCTGAAACCAATCTCTTCAGGTGTGTCCAGTGCATCTGCTCAAATAGAGGGTACAGATGGCTTTATTGTTACCGAAGTTGACCAGGTACAGAACTCTATTGATTACCGGTATGCTGCTGTTTGTCATTCTAAACATTCACAAAGTTATCTTGCCTACTTTTTTAATCATGCTACCAAAACCCAAGCCCTAAAGGGAGTCTGTCACAATATGTGCATGGATGCTCCAGGAGTGATCACTGAATCACCAGCAAAAGTGATTAGTCAGACCATCCTATCAGATAACTATTTAAGAGTACCACAAACCATGGTCCAATGGATTGAAAAATAGCGCGATTATATACGATTTGTTTTCGAGGTTTTTAGCCTTCACTGGCCATTGTTACGGGACGATACTCAATATGTGCAGAACAGCTGCACAGTTGCTTGACAGGTTCCCTTTAATGAGTCGGCAAACAACTTTGTGGATTGGAGTAGGAAATGATAAGTTCTCCCCTCTCCTTAATAATTAAAACTTTGGTGTGTGGTTATTGAGGGCAAAAAGGGGACTGTAATAAAGCACTAAATAATTCCCTATAAACTATACAATATGTAGTTCATTCTCATGAGTAGCAAGTTACTGTAGTTCCCTCAAATTTCCTAAGATTATGTTTCATTAAATTTTCATGTATTTTCAAATTTCAGCCAATTAATGATGGGACAATGCCCAATAACTGGCTGTCATTTCCAGCTCTCCTGATACTATGTCACTAATCTCAGGCTTACTTCACAACCTGTTCTGTCTTCCATGAGACTGCATTTGTTACAAAATGGACATTTCAGCTATAATGCATGCATGCACCGCATTTTGGTAGATGTGGGATATATTATTTGTCACACAACCAGTTTCAGCTATAATGCAAGCATGTGCTGCATTCTGGTAGTTATGAACAAACAAATAAATAAATTTCTGAATAAAGAAAGGTGGATGTGCTTATAGCTGGAATCGTCCATTATTGGTAGATACATGTAATATTATTCACAGAGATCTGTCACCGTGGCCTATCCTGAAAGGTGCTGCTCTACTAAGTTCATCAGAAGCTCTACAGACTATCATCGTATCCACAACAAGAGTGTAAGTGCACAGTATAGTGTAATCTTCCACTTTATTGTAGGTATGGAAACTTAAATACCTAACAAGCTATATTAATGGATTAATATTTATTAGTGGGGGGAGGGGTCATTTGCCATTACAACCTCTGTTTTTTAACTTGAAATTCCAGAGGAATGAGTGAGTGAAATGGAATGGGGAGTGATCTATCTCAAACCCCTTCCATGGGAGGTTTATGGATAACAATTTCTGGAATCTATACAGAAGTAGAAGGCAGTGAACCCCCATCTACTTCACTGCTGACCGCCAGCAACTTCACTGAATGTTTTGAAAACCCTGGTACCGAAATTTCAAAATTTCCTGGGGTGGGTGGGTGGGGTGGCCCCCGAAAAGGCTCAGGCCTTACAGCCTTCGGACCCCCAAACCCAGCCGCCTACTTCCAGAACTTAGCCTGCCTTCAAAACCCAGCCGCCTACTTCCAGAACTTAGCCTGCCTTCAAAATGATTAACCCCTGTTAGTGTGCCGAAAGATCAAAAAGATGGCAGCTATCCTTGGCTCAGCTCAGTCAAGGGTGTTTTGGTGAGAGTTGCAGCATAGTAATACATGCACTGTTCATTATTATTATTGTTAGGTCCAATGTATAGATGTGTCTGGTGGTGGGACTTTGGGTGTGTCAGCTGATGATGGCATGGTGACAGTGTGGAACACAGAGAATGGCTCAGTCAGGGTAGGGAAGTATTACAGTCAAAAGACATGAGGCGTGCTCCCCTAAAAAAATGCATTTTTGAATTCAATATTAAAAATGTTCAAATTTTGATTTCTGAATAAGCAATTGCTCACCCAGAGTAATTATTTAGATTACAAAATTTTTTCAATATTGAATTGAAAAATGCATTTTTGGATAGAATAATGAAATCAATAATGGAATAATGAAATGAATATTCAACTCTAGGGGGGCACGCTTCATGTCTTTTGACTATAATTAAGAAGCTAATTTTTATATTATGTTGGGATACTACCAAGAATGATTGAGAATCCCATACCTGAAAGCACCAAAATCGTGAGATTGTGTTTCAAATACAAAACCTTTATGAGAAAATCGCAAGAAACCTACCCAGGAGACATAAAGTAATATATGGAAAGTTTTAATTTTTTGCCCAGGAGACCAAGGGTAAAAACTGGGAATCTCCCACGTAAACTGGGAGAGTTGGCAGGTATGGGATCCATATAGTTTCCCGCGACCATCCACATTAGTCCCATCCACATTGGTCTTATGAAAACGCATATTGGGAATTGTCAGTGGCATCAGCAATTGACTGGGATGCAAATAGGAAAATAATTTTTTTTCTTGACCTCTAGCTTGCCAGACGATCACCAACATTGCCGAGCATCCATGATTCTGTACTGTGATTTCATGTGTCAGGAATTGACAGGGATGACCAGGAAACACACCATTCCTCATCATCCCTGATGGTTCCCATCATAAAAACCAGCAAATTTGTGCAAATTTCAAATCACTGTAGTAATAACAAATACACAGTGACTGATTGGACAGCTCATTTGCTGGCATTTCACTTGATTTTCTTTAATTCTCCAGCATCAGCTGTCTGGTCACTTATCAGATGTAAACTGCTGTCGGTTCTTTCCCTCTGGCGAGGTTATCGTGAGTGGTGGTGCAGATTTCCAAATCAAGATTTGGTCAGCCATTGATGGAAGTTGTCCAGTCACACTAACTGGCCACAGAGGGGGTAAGCTACTATAAATTCCCTTCCTGGAATGTTCGCAATACAATAAAGGCCAGGAAGACAAAGTGGGAGTGTTCTCTTCAGGGTTGTAATACCAAAAATTTTCTATTTTCATTGCAAATAAAATTGCCTTATTATTTGCTTTCTTTTTCTCCTGAAAAGAAATAAGGCTCTTTTTGTTGAAGCAATGTAATTAATTAACTCTTAATTTTGATACCTGAGGCCTCGGGTGAAACAAGAATAAGAGGCAAGAATAAAGGCAAGAACAAGAATAAGGAGGCATTCAAGAATATTATATTCTTGCTTTTCTAGGGGTAACAGATGTGTCGATAATAGACAAGGGAAGAAATATAGTTTGTAAGTAGAAATACATGTTTTTTTTCACTCACTAATATAATTTTTATTCCTTTTCAATATTACACATTTCTTTTTTTTTTTGCTTGACATACAAAAACTTGCATAACACAATTAGTAGAGTGGCCAATAGAAATGCAGGACTTTTTATAGACCTCTAGTTAATTTATACTAAAGATTACGATTATTTTGCCAGCAAGCTCGCGTGACGGCACAGCAAGGCTGTGGGACTGTGGCCAGTCCAAATGTTTAGCTGTACTCTACAAGTGTGACTGCCCCATAAACGCCTGTGCAGTTGGCGCTGTGCCAGGCACTGATGTGGGCGTTGTTAATGGAGAAAGAAGTAAGTTTTTATAGAGGAGAGAGGCAATGATATGTGAACATTTATCTTCCATTCCTCTACTAAGTGGGATACTTTTTACTGATTGGACTTCACTCTAACTTGTTTCCTGATGACACACTGTTCCTGGAAAGTCAATAAAACTATATTATGCACTAAAAATATTTAGATAAATTCATCGCACGACGAGTGAATTCCACAGTAAATTTAACGCGAACAACGAGATCCCACGTGCCGCGAAGCGACGAGTGCGATATCGTTTTTCGCGTGAAATTTACAATGGAATTCACGAGTCAAGTGATTAATTTTTCATAATTCCCATAGCAAAGATTTTATATTATTTTACTGTAGTGATTCGAGCTTTGAACTTTCTTTGCGCGCGGGTAACCTGTGTTTTTGTCGAATTCAGTTTTCAACCATTGAACTCTTCTTGAATTCCACGTTAAATCTCACTCGTTTTTAGCCAATCAACGCGCGCATAAGAATTGAGCTATGGGATTCTATAGGATTATTCAAAGCTTCAGGAGGCTAGATTCCACTAGGAAAATAGCACGAAAAAAAGCGATATCGCACGAGTCGCGCAGCGACGAGGGCGATGTCGCCTTTTTGAGTGCTATTTTCGGCGGAATCTACCGACTGAACGCTTTGAATATACTTGAATCCTATGATATCTCGTCCTCAATTTACACAAAAAGAGATATCATAGGATTCTAAAAGAAAACGAAGCTTAGACGTTCAGAATTGTTCTGCCATCCGTTTTCCCCTTTATTCCGGCTCTTTCATCAGCGCAACGTTATTTTATCACTGTCCAAACTTTTGACCCTGTAAAGAGTGGTCCCTTAAAATTGGAAATGTTTCCTCCTCACAGTATTAATCTGGCCTTTTGTTTTATTTAGGTGATCGAGAGTTAGGTACAGCAGGGAAAATGTTGCTACTTGCCAGGGAGGACTGTGTGCTAGCTGGTGTCGGACTACTAAGCCGACAAAAGGTAAAAATATATGCTCATGACGTATTCAAACATAATCAGTGCTCACACAGACCTTGGAAAGTGAAGGAAAGTCATTCAATACCGCCTGGAATATAATCCTTAGATATCACTCCTGTTGCATTATCTTTCCAGGTTTTCCAGTTTCAAACACAGTCCGCGTGTAATTGTTGTGCGTTTGTCTCGGAATTCGAAGTCTGTACAGGGACAGACACTGGCGAGATCTTGATCGTTGATATTAGGAACCCAAGGTATTGCCTACACATATGTTGATATATCACATACACCTATTTCAACTAACGCTGCTCTGTGAAGCCATGTGTCATTAACCATTGTCCTCTGATTTTCCCTGTTATGTCCTCGTATGTACCACTGTAAGACGTAATAAGGTGGTCAAATGTTTTGGAATCACAATGCATAGTCGAGTGGGTCCGCAGTGCATTTTGACCACTTTATTACGTCATTCCGTAGTATAGAAGAGGACATAACATGGGAAATCAGAGGACATTTGTTTTATACCACAACAAAAAGGCAAAAATAAAAACAGAAACAGCGCACGCACGACCACCGCGCAACCAACCGGTGTTTTCATTGGTTCTTTTTAGCGCGCGCGCTGATGATGGCGCGTTCCGTGGCATATTTAACAATTATTCCTCGAGCCCGAATGGGCTCTGAGTCAATAGCCCATGAGGCCGAAGGCCGAATGGGCTATTGACTCAGAGGCCATGAGGGCGAGAGGAATAATTGTTTTAGTCAAATCACACTAGTAGGTCAATTTGTATAGCCAAAAACGTTTTCTGGTCTGGTCATTTTCCGTTTTCTGGCTTTCAAATCCGACACTTTTCGCTACTAGTAGGCTATAACATATAGCCTAGTAGTAGCTCAACCAATCAGAACGCAGCATTGACAATAGACCACTAGTGTGATTGGACTAAATACTTTTATGTACCCATGACGGAGAGCCAATCAGAATTCGAGAAACGCGCGCGTTGTGGTATAATTAATCATGTATCGTGTTTCGTAGCCTGCACTGTGCATTGGGAGGAATCATGGATACAACGATCATTGATACAGCGCTGCTTTTCACCTTTTGCCAGCTCAGGTTATATACAATACGCTTTCTTCCTCAGCTCACCCGTGGCGTTGTTTCAAAGGTCTAAATCGCCGATACTCTCCATTTTACCGTTTGGAAAGGGAGGTCTCTTAGCTTCTGCAGGTAAATGTCCGACCACGCTAAGGACACCGAGTAAAGGTGCTTGAGAAGCGGCCTCACTGCGTGTAAACACTTTTCCGTGTGTCTGTTTAACAAATACTGTAGATCTCATTTTTCCGCGCGTCTGCAGACTTTGAGACGTATTTTGAACTAATAAGCACTAGCTAGGCTTCAAACGGAAGCCAAAATGCAGTTTGGAGTACGTAAATGCAAAGCGGGAGTTCGCAGAATTGTTAAATTAAATTGCAGTGACATTGACTCAGCCGGGTTCATGCCATAAAGACAGAACCCCAAAATGGCAAGATTTCTACCCTAAGGTCATGTAAAGCCAGATAGGCTCGATTCTTTGCATAGAGTATTCTTATACAATAAGAAACAAAATAGAAATGAGTATTTTTTTCTAATTGATCCGTCTTTAAGATATGAGGAGTTACACTTTGGTTGCTGCAGCACTTTTTGACATTTTTTGTTAGAATTGTACAAATTTTGCCATAAAACGATGCAGTAACCAAAGTTTAGCAGCTGATATCTTAAAGACGGATCAATTAGAAAAAATTCTCATTTCTATTTTGTTTGTTATTGTATAAGGATACGCTATGCAAAGAATCAAGCCTATCTGACTTTACCTGACCTAAGGGTAGAAATCTTTGCCATTTTTGGGTTCTGTCTGCCATAAATGTTTTAATTATATAGACACGAGTGTTTTACTGGGAAATACGCCACTCGTAGGTCTCATACGAAGCTACATCCGGGTCCTGAGTGACATATTTTCCATATCCTCACTAGTGAGGATATCGGTCAAAACAAAAGTGCTTGAAAATCAATTTGGAATAATTTTTCTGGTTTGTCTATATAATAAAAAGAAAATTACACGTTGGCTTGAAGATATGAGTTTTATTTTCTCGTGTCAAAAACAATATTTTACTCATTCGCTGCGCTCATTCGTAAAATATTGTTCTTGCCACTCGAAAATAAAACTCTTATTATATAAACACCAATGAAATACCAGGTGATCTCCCGCGCGAAAACTTGATATCTTCACACGTGAAAATATCATGTTATTTTCACATGTGAAAATATCACACTTGCCTTTGCTGGATGCTCGATTTTTAAGCTTAACTCAAATAAAATTTGAATTTGGTATTTCATTGATGTTTATATAATAAACAGAACATTACATGACCGCTTGGAGATACGAATTTTATCTTCTCGTGTTAAAAATTTATCTCACTCGTTCGCTGCGCTCACTCGTGAGATAAACTTTCAACACTCAAGATAAAATTCGTATCTCCGCGCGGCCATGTAATATCCTCTATTTACTTTCATATGTTTGATCTTCCCAGGAGATGGCACTTGTTTTCAATGGAAATACGACACACAGACCGCTGACCCCTACTCCACGTGGGAACTTACCGGACCTGATTGTGATCCGGTTTATCAGGTTTGCGCACGTGAGAATGCGGTGTATACGGCGTGCAGGGACAAAGCGATTAGGAAGTATATTCTAAGCGCGCAAGAAATGTCTTGATGGAAAATATCAAGTTGAAATCATTGCTAGGTAAATAATTCATTATTGTATACATCTGATTTACAAAAGGTTGCACCTCCATAACTTTGTGTTATAGCCCGCGATGCGTCATGGGAAGACTGACGGGCCATGCTGCTGAAGACTTTAAAAGAAGACTTTAGGGAAGCATGGTTGGCTCAGTTTTAAGGCGCTGGGACTCCCACCGCTGTGGTCCAGAATCGATTCGCACGTCTGTCCCGGCTGGGACAGAGGCAATTTTCTTTCTGTTCGAGTCGTGATTGAGACAAGTTCATACTGTGGGTTGAACTTAGTTCTACTGTTTTTCCTTAGTCTTTCGGATGAGACAATAAACCGAGGTCCCGTCTGCCTTCCCTTCTAACCCTGTTCAAGGTGGACGCTAAAGAACCCATTGCACTCTTCGTAAGAGTAGGGGATGTCTCCCGGTGCAATGGTCTGGCTCTCGGAGGCATATTATACTGTACAACAGTCCTCATGATTGTAAGCTGCGCGACTGCAATTTGCGCCATCTAATGCAGCCCGTAAGTCCTCCAGCCTCCCTTGTCTAGCGGTCGTGTACTTTCGACCGCTTTGAGTTTCCTCACGATGAGGAGAATATAAATTATCTCCGTCACGTAGTAAGGAGATAATGGCTTTCTACGCGTTAGCCAATGGCAAGCAACCGCTCATTGGCAGTATTTTTCCAGGCCAATGAGCCGTGTCATTTATTTCTCTTTAAATGCGGTATCGCATAGTTTGCTTTCACTCTCGCCCTGTAACAGTACCAGGCAAACTTCGGTTAATTTTGATTTTCGAAAAATGGGTGACTCTGATAAAGACACAAGTTCTCTGGCTTCTTCGAGACCATCCGAGCAGCCACCAGGTCCCTCTGTTTTGGATCCTAATACTCAAGCGATTTTAACTGCTTTGAGTTCGCAAATTACTAGCGTAATCGATAGTCGTTTTCAAGGTTTAAAGAGGGAATTAGCTGCTGAGAATGCCTCGTCGGTTGAGCAGGCGGTAAAGCGGTCTCGTCGAGATCCCTACATCTTCAAGAGCAAAGGCAACAAGCAACAATTTGAGCACTCTACCTCTGTACTAGAAAAACTGGAAGATGTTAAGTCTTCGCTCTCTGCCGGTAGCGTGGATAAAGCTAAAAAGACCGTGGAAGAAGGTATAACTCTGGTCTCAAAACGCATGAAAGTTATCAAACTTGCTGACAAAAGCGAATTTGGTTGGGCAACTGCAGAGCAATATCTCTCAGATGACCTGGCCTCCGATTCTGCAGACGAGAAACGCATTCATAAATCCGAGAAAAGAGCCGAGAAGAAAGTCAAAGATCAGAAGAAAAAGCGCCAACGAACACCTTTCCGTGATCGTGAACGCGACCGCCGTTTTCCCACTCAGCCGGCTTCTTCCAGCCAGCAGTACAGGCGCCCTGATACGTTTCGCATGCAGAATCATCCCTCATCCCGGTCTTTTGGTCCATGTTTCAAGATAAGTATTACTGACGTGAGAACGTTTTTATTCAACAATTTGTTTTTCCAACAAGTGATTCACTAGTATAACTTTTAATTTGTTTTTTCTTCATTTACATACTTTTTGCTAGCTTTGTTCTACCTCTCGATTGGCATAGCCTGGTACTCGGGGCAGGCATAGTTCTCCAAGTAAATTGTGTCCTGTATTTATTGCTCATATCACAGAGCGTAGAATATAAATTATCTCCGTCACGTAGTAAGGAGATAATGGCTTTCTACGCGTTAGCCAATGGCAAGCAACCGCTCATTGGCAGTATTTTTCCAGGCCAATGAGCCGTGTCATTTATTTCTCTTTAAATGCGGTATCGCATAGTTTGCTTTCACTCTCGCCCTGTAACAGTACCAGGCAAACTTCGGTTAATTTTGATTTTCGGTTAATTTTTATTCATTATATTCTACTATCGATGTCTAGGTAGTTTTTTAAACTCCCATTGGTTTTCCCTTTTCCTATACATCATGCCTCATATGTTAATTTATGGCTTTTTCAATTTTAGTGCTGGGAGTATGGTCACCTTGCTGCGAACTGCCAGAAATCAGCTCCTCCTGTTCGCAAATGACTAGACGTGGATGACGCTTACAATGAGGATTTACAGCTGAGTGATGATGTTGATATTGACCCATCTGTTTGCTCAAGTGCTAAGATTTCTGAATTTTCCGAACTTGAACCATCTGTGAAGGGCGGGCTCATTAACGCTATTCAGTTCTGGCAAGACACCCTTAACGCCCCAGCATTCGTATTAGATATGATCAAAGACGGATATGGGCTCCCCTTCTTAGAAGTTCCCCCTCCTTGTTTCCTACGGAATAATCGATCGTCTTTGCGTAATCCAGACTTTGTGGAACAAGCTATATGTGAATTACTGGCTAAAAACTGTGTTAAAGAGCACCAGTCTCCGCCTCGCTGTGTAAACCCTTTGACTGTCGCCGAGGGAAAAAAGTTGAGGCTAGTTATAGACCTTCGGCACGTCAACAGTTATCTAGTTAAACCCAAGTTTTGTTATGAAGGTCTTCCCTCCTTAGCTCAGGTTTTTGAAGAGGCATTCTGGTTTTTCACATGGGATTTAAAGTCAGGTTACCACCACGTAGACATACGACCAGAACATCAAGACTTTCTAGGGTTTTCATGGAATTTCTTAGGTACAACTAGATATTTTTCTTTTTCAGTCCTCCCGTTCGGTCTAAGCACTGCCTGTTTTTGCTTTACCAAGCTGCTCCGCCCCTTAGTGAAGAGATGGCGTCTAATGTCGCATAACTGCTTCGTCTACCTGGACGATGGTATATCTGGTCACCGCGATTACGTATCCGCATGCGCAGCTAGCTCTATCCAGCATTCAGACTTAGCCTCCGCTGGTCTAACTTGTAATGAGTCTAAATCGCACTGGCAACCTATGCAGACTGGGGAATGGCTGGGTATTATTATCAACACTATTCAGCATCAATTCCAGGTTCCTGTCAAGAAACTAGAAAAACTTAAGTCGTTACTTAAATCACTGGTCGACAATGGCTCATCCTCATTCAGAGATCTAGCGCGCGTTGCGGGTTTTATTATTTCACTATCGTTAGCTCTTGGGCCAATCGCTCGAATGTTCACCCGTCAGATGTATTATGCTATAGAGTCCAGGCCTTGTGGATGGGACTCTCACTTTCAATTTTGTGATGCTTTAATGGAAGAGCTCAAATTTTGGTTACAGAATATTGATGCATTTAATGGCTATTCTATTAGAAGCAGTCTTTCTTGCAATTCAGTCATTTATTGTGATGCTAGTGCGTTTGCATACGGGGGCTACATTTCAACCATGAACGGAAACCCAGTACGTGGTATGTTTGAGGAATGGGAGGTTACTGAGAGCTCTACATATCGTGAGGTGAAGGCCGTTTATAACGTTCTCAAGTCGTATGCTTGTAACCTTTCACTGCAGACAGTTAAAGTATTTGTAGACAACATGGGTGCATCTCGTATATTACAAGTAGGAAGCTCTAAGCCTCATTTACAAGCTATCGCGATTCAGACTGTGCGTTTATGTATGGAGCATAATATCTCTCTTAGCGTGCAATGGCTTCCACGTGAGGAGAACGCAAGGGCGGATTTGCTTAGCAGATTTGTTGACAAAGACGACTGGAGTATCAATACAAGGATTTTTCGTATCCTCGACAGCTTATGGGGCCCCCACACTGTGGACCGTTTCTCCTCGTACTACAATAGTCAACTCCCCCGTTATAATTCTCGTTATTGCGCGCCAGGCTGTGAATCTGTAGATGCACTTGCGCAAGACTGGAGTTCGGAGAACAATTGGATTTGCCCGCCAGTCTGCCTTATTACTGCGTCAGTGAAGCATTTGCGCGTATGCCGCGGAATTGGCACCTTAATTATACCAGAATGGCCGTCTGCTTTTTTCTGGCCCTTCTTGCACGATAGCCCATCTAGATTCGTGCCGTTTGTTGTTGACGTCATAACATTACCTCGCATTCCTAATCTTCTTGTCCCTGGCCCTGGCCAGAAGGCTCTTTACCACAAGAGGCCCTCTGTATTTTCAGGCTGTCCGTCTTTCAACATGCTGGCGCTTCGCCTAGATTGTCGTAGTTACTAGCGCACGGTAATTAACTACTGGTGGTATTAACAATTTCATGTTTTATTAGTTAAGCGTTAATGTTGTCCCATTGATGTAGCTGAGCGTATAAGGCAATTAGCCTATCCCTCCCTCTTTGGTCGAGGTGTATAAACTCCCATTTAGGTTGAGTAATTAAGGATGTTGGCCTATGGTACCCTCCCGATTTGGTCGAGGATGTTTAGAGCAAGGGCATTAACCCATTGCTTTGCCGTGACTTGCGTACAGCATATGTTTTACGTTAGCCTAGAAAACCACAATTTATTTTGTTTTTCTTTTCTTTTTGTTTTTATAGATATTTCTACTTCCTCTTTATGGGGATCTGCGCAGCAGCTAGTCGACTCTTCCTTGTACGAAGCAATGCCTTCTTTGCTCGATCTGGTCATGTCTTCCACCGCACCTCGTACGTCGTCAAAGTATGCATATGGTTGGCAGAGATGGCGTTCCTGGGCCTTGTCAAAGCAAGGAGTTTGTCTCATTCCAGCGCAACCGTTACACGTTGGGTTATACTTGCTTCATTTGACGGAATCCGCCTTAAAGTTGGGGCATGGTTGTTCTGCAATTGATACTGCACTTTATAGCATTAACTGGGTGCACAGGCTTGCTGGCAATACATCGCCTACTAGTCATCCAACTGTAGTAGCCGCTGCTGAAGGAGCTAAGAGGAAATTAGCTAGGCCAGTTAAACCTAAAGAGCCTTTATCTTATGATACTATAGTTAAAGTTGCTGAACATTATAACACGCCTTCAGCATCTTTAGCTGAGATTCGATTTCTTTTTGTGTTATTGATTGGCTACGCAGGGTTGTTTCGAGTTTCTGAACTGCTTAATATCAAAGTAAAAGATCTTACTTTTTCTTCTGATGGCTTGGGAATTTTCATTACTGAACGCAAGAACGATCAATTTCGTGAAGGCCATCGTTCATACATTGCAAGATCTGATCGTAAGACTTGTCCAGTTTCTATCACTGAAAGGCTGATAAGCTTGCTACCCTCTCCGCAGGAAACCAATTTGCCCATCATTCGCAGAATCGTAAAAAACAAACAAGGGTATAATTTCCACCAGTCGCTGGGGATTTCCTATTCCACCATGCACGATGAGTTCAAAAAGTTGTTGTCTCCCTTCGTGGAGGATCAGTTATATGGCTTACACAGTCTTAAATCGGGTGGCGCGTCAAATAAAGGGTATAAAGAAGCTGATCCTGAGTTAAAGGATAGACATGCAGGTTGGAAAAATCCCCTTACTAAGAGGCGATATATCAAGGTTTCTGAACACGAAATGTTCTCGGTAACTAGTAACATGGGCCTGTAGTTATTTCTTAGAGCAACTTTTTGTCCTGTGGGGGGACGAGTCTACGTCTTGGCCCCACTCAGGTTTCCCACATCTTTTTCCCATGAGGTTTTTTGGTGTGGGTTTTCCTGGCCTCCCTGACGTAGCTCTAATTTTTTCTTTTTGCGTTATCATGATTCATGTAATAGCGTAGCACATTTTTGAATACCTTTATCTAAGTATAGCATATTTACGGCTTTAAACTGCTTGTAAGTCATTGTTAGTGTGGTTAAATATGGATATTAAATATAGATATTAAAGGCATAGCCTGGTACTCGGGGCAGGCATAGTTCTCCAAGTAAATTGTGTCCTGTATTTATTGCTCATATCACAGAGCGTAGAAGACCATTTCTTTCTTTCTTTCTATTGGAGCAAATAGGTACACCAAAACAGAATCATGGACACTGGTTGTAAATGTAAATGTATGTGATTATATAGCGCTTAATTCCATAGGCTCTAAGCGCTTTACAAATTGTGAGATGTCTGATCTCTAAGATGCGGACTGCAGTTCTACAGTGCAGTTTACAATCATGAGTGGGGTTACATATCATATATTGTAGTGAGTTCTGTCACTGAGCAAGCCCAGCGGTTCTTTAACGTCCCTCATGATCAGCTTTGGTGTAGTGTATTGAGATTGGTTTCTAGGATAAACAACCTTGCTTATCTCCCTGTTTATTGATTATACAATAGATTGATCGCAATAAATTTTGTATTGAATTTTGATCTTCTTAGTTTCTCCCATGACTCACCGCGGGGTACAACAGACATTTGTGACGGTGCAACCTTTTCTGAAATATGTGTACAGCTACTTTGTGTTTGTGTTCGCTAACGGTGCTGGTCGCTTACAGAACTTAGTCAGTTACGAGAGTTTTAAAGGGGCACTGTCACGGTTGTTTCAACAAAATATTATAAAATAAGACCAGTGATCTACATAAACAACTCAGAATCCTATGTATACTATTATTATGTCCTAGAAAGAGAAAGGAACTGAAATTTCAACTATATCGGCATTCTTACGTAAGATTTAACAGCTTTTGCTATCAAATTTCCAAGTTTGAAAACTGTTCAGCCTGATACGAAATTAAAAATGTCATTTCACAATCCAATTCCATCCAAATTTGTACTCATCTTGTAGCTGAAAGGGTATTTATCAAACCTAGATGATTATTTTGTTCAATTCTTGTGAATCTGACTGCATTTAAGGTACCTAAATTAACCCTAAAATCGAGTAAAATGGTGACAGTGCTCCTTTAAGTAACAGAGTTTGTGGGAGTTTTCAAACCGGAATTTCTCCCGTGCACGAACCTGAAAAAACTCAAAAGCTGAGTCACAAAAGCTTCCTTGGTTTTAATAGAACGAATCATGATGAAATGAGAGCTGAACACAAAAGTGTCCTCTGGAAATGGTTCGCACACGGCGGAACACCCGGAATTTTAAACCATGGTCGCCAACGAAGTTGGACACTTAGGGAGTAGTCACTCCTATACACAACGTTTTCGGCTTCAAATTGAGGCTCCCACTGTATTTATGCGTCCTTGAAGCCTATTCAGCGTTAAAGTAGAGAATTCGAAACTGGACTATTATTCGGTGTGTCTGTGCGAGAACTGTGGGAAAACTTTCTGATTGGCAGAAATTCTCCCGCCTAAATTCCCGCCATTTTTAGCGCGCGCGCCTGTGACACAGGAAGGCCGCAACAAAAATAATTTGTTAATAAGCTATGAATTTGAATATTACGAAGTATATTTTCTTTTTCGTTTCTGTGAAAAAAATCGAGGAATTGAAAAGGTTCAACCGACTGCTACTTCTTCATTCAAATGAATGCAAGATCGATTGCAAAACTTGGAGGGCTGGTTTCAAAAATTTTCAGCACCTTATTTTTCTCGTCATAGGGTAACAAGTTATTTTTTCTGATGTTGAGTATAAAACTAAGACATCACCTTTTAACGAATTATCAGGAAAATTCAAGTATGCGCAAACTTGTGGTGCTAACTTTTCTTGTCATAGGGTAACGAGATTTTTTCTAATGTTGAGTATAAAACTTAGACATGATCTTTTAACGAATTATCAGGAATATTCCAATGTGCGCAAACTTGTGGCGCAAACTTTTCTTGTCTTAGGGTGATGGGTTCTTTTCTTATGCTGAGTATAAAACTTAGACATGACCTTTTAACGAATAATCAGGAATATTCCAATGTGCGCAAACTTGTGGCGCTAACTTTTCTCGACATAGGGTGACGAGCTTGTTTTCTGATGCTGAGTATAAAACATAGACATGACATGACCTTTTAACGGATTGTCAGGAAAATTCCAGTGTGCGCAAACTTATAATTTTGATGTTATGTCATTTGATACATATATAGAGGACATTTCAACACGAGAAGATATACTTCGTATCTCCAAGCGGTCATGTAATATTCAGTTTATTATATAAACTTCAATGAAATACCAATTCTAATTTTACTTGAGTTTACTTCGCGTAGAAAAATCAGGTTGTTCGCCAAAGACTATTTGATAGCCCTAATTTAGTTCGGATGCGACAAAACCGGAACTCGTGTCCCTGACCGTACGATTCCAGACCGCTCGAGAGTGAAACAGCGCAGCATTTATATCATAAATTAGTCAAATCACACTAGTGGTCTACCGGCAATGCTGCGTTCTGATTGGTTGAGCTACTAGAATGCTATAAGTTATAGCCTACTAGTAGCGAAAAGAGTTGGATATGAAAGCCAGAAAATTTCAAATGTCAAGACCAGAAAAAGTTGTTGGCTATGCAAATTGAGTACTAGAGTGTGGATTGACTAAAAACTCACTAAAGACTCGGAGCCCATTCGGGCTCGAGGAATAATTGTTAAATATGAAATCATTTGTTTTGCCCCCAACTTAGAATACGTCCACACTGACCCATTGACAAAAACAAGTTTGTTTTCCTGCGCTCCTTTATTGAAGCTAAATACACTCTTATTTCGCATTCTTTATCATGAGTAACGTTGCAAATGTACCCGATCTGTTATTTTAATAGCTATGTTTTCATTCCGTGAGCATTCGATAGTTTTATCCACAATAAGGAACTCTTTGAGATGCAGAGATGCAGATTTGAGATGCAGAGTCCTTTTGAATCCTAAACCACTATTCTGTGACTTGGTGAAGTATCTTGCCTAGTATACACTTTTAACCCTTGTTGGTGGATTTTCAATGCGTATATTATATTTCAAATGTTTTGCTATTTTGTGTTTTTACATGCATGTTTGGCAATACCAGCCTGGTAAAATCTATTATATATTCACGAATACAATTTTTCTCCCGTACTATTTTACAAAATTAAGAATGAAACGGCGAAAAGTGTACTCTTCTTTTCATCACGAAATTAGTGGTATTCTGTATATGAACACTCCCTGCAAAACAAAAGAACAAGTTGTTAGAGTCTTGTTCTTGTCATCCTGAACAACATCATCCTCGTTCTCATCCTCGTCATCTTGATCCACATCTCCATCCTTGCTCTCATCTTGATCATCCTCATCCTTCTAATTCTCGTCATTATCCTTATCTTCATCATAATCCTCTTCATCATTCTGATTTTCATACTCAACTATTTCTTTATCCTTCTCTTCATCCTCATTCGTCATCCTCACCTACACCTTCATTTTCATCCCCGTCTTCATCTTCATCCTCATTCATCATCCTCGTCTTCATCTCATTCCTCATCATCATCCTCACCCTCATCTTCTTCAACTCATCCTCATCTTCATCTTCATCCTCATTCATCATCCTCACCTACATCTTCATCCTCATTTTCATCCTCATTCATCTTCCCCGTCTTTATCTCATTCCTCATCATCATCCTCACCCTCATCTTTTTCAACTCATCCTCCTCTTCATCATCATTCGTCATCCTGACCTACATCTTCCTCCTCATTTTCATCCCCATCTTCATCCTCATCCATCATCCTCACCCTCATCTTCTTCAACTCATGCTTCTCGTCATCCTCATTCGTCATCCTGACCTACATCTTCATCCTCATTTTCATCCCCTTCATCCTTATTCATCATCCTCACTCTTATCTTCTTCAACTCATTTATCTTCATCCTCATTCATCCTCATCTTCCCCAACTCATCCTCATCTTTTTCAACTCATCCTCATCTTTTTCAACTCATCCTCATCTTCAACTCATCCTCATCTTCATCCTCTCCTCCATCCGATTTCCCGCCTTCATCCTCACCCTCATTTTCTTCGACTCATCTTCATCCTTATCTTCTTCATCCTCGTCCTCGTTTTTATATCTATCGTGATCCTTATCCTCATCCTCACCTACATCGTCATCCTCGTCTACATCCAAGTCATCCAAATCGTCATAGATACTCCACGTTAAATACTTATGGATGTGCAATAAACGTGATCATTCATGCCTAAACGTTTATGCGTAAAATAACGACTGTGCTTTCAGTTTTTGCAGTGTTCTCCTAGTGGATTTACGCCTAGATATTTGATGAATTACACCTATAATGTTGAGGCGTAATATCGCGATTATGATCATTTCTTAACATCGAGCTCTGTCAGCTAGTACTTACGTGTTTGTTTTGTCGTTAATGCTTCTTTGTATCCTTTTCACTGATGACGCTCCTCTCGGAGTCAAATCGTGTTTGTGGATCCCGGACTAGTTCTTCTAGAATGTCTGATCTCTTGTTGTCTTCCGCGGAATCCATGTTGCGTCCGAACCTTCCTTGCTCATCATAGAAGTCTCGGCCGAACCGTCCCTGCTCTAATTCCCGTCCAAATCGACCCTGCTCTTCACGACCAAACCGTCCCTGGAAATCGCGCCCGAATCGGCCCTGCTCCCTACCAAATCGCCCCTGCTCTCGACCAAATCGTCCCTGAAAGTCACGTCCAAATCGCCCTTGCTCTCGTCCAAAGCGTCCCTGATAATCCCGACCAAATCGCCCCTGTTCTTCTCGTCCAAAGCGACCCTGGTCCATTTCTCGACCGAACCGTCCTTGGTCCATTTCACGTCCAAAGCGTCCTTGCTCCTCCCGACCAAATCGCCCCTGCTCTTCACGACCAAATCGCCCCTGGAAATCCCTTCCAAATCTTCCCTGCTCTCGGCCAAAGCGCCCCTGTTCTCGACCGAACCTTCCTTGCTCTCGACCAAATCTTCCCTGGTCAGCGTCGCGGCCAAATCTTCCCTGGTCAGCGTCGCGACCAAATCGTCCTTGATCCTCCTCTTCCCGGCCAAAGCGTCCTTGCATTGTTCGCCCGAATCGTCCTGGTGTCCTCTTAGAGAACCGCCCTTTCCAGAACTGAGGGTCGTTTTGTTGAGGGATGGATCGTTTAGTGCCATGTTCATGCGCGTGGTGATTGGTCAATACCTGGTGGAGGGCATCAGAAAAGCGTCCCTTCCAGAATTGAGGGTCCGAGAAACGTCCCTTCCAAAACTGGGCATCAGAGAAACGTCCCTTCCAGTACTGAGAGTCAGAAAAACGTCCTTTCCAGAACTGGGGGTCGGAAAAGCGTCCTTTCCAGAATTGTGGGTCATTTTCAGCTCTTCTTGAGAAACGACCCTTCCAAAATTGTGGCAAATCTGAGACTTTATTATTTTCATGGCCTTCGTCCTGGCCTATATCTTTAGCGAAACATATTAAGCTTTGGGCTAGAACGGATAATATAAGACAGGCTAGGGGTTTCGACACCATGATGATGAACTAAACAGAGGCCAACAGGATATCTGTAAGGAGAGAAGAAGATGAAAAATTGTGGATTAGTATCATCACATTGACACCAACACCTCATTCTTTTACCGACTTGTGACCTGTATCTCTGTATTCGGAAGCTGGGACTCAGGACCGTCCGTAAATCGAGAGATTGTTTTTACCCGCGGCGCGCTTCGATTTGTTTACAGTGTCGAGTTACTCAGAAGAGGGAAACGCGCCACGGAGGGAAAACATTTCCCTCGATTTACGGACATTCGCTGAAGAAGGGGGGCTGCAAGCAGTCTAGCTTTTTCTATGTATGGACCCACCGAAAACTGGTGAATAGCTAATGTTTTTTTTAATTTATTATTTGAGTTTGTTGACTTAAGTTTGTAAAATCAAGCGCACAAAGGTACCGTGGCTGTGGACAAGCCACAACACAGAATTCGCAACCGTGCCTGCATGGAAAACAAAAATAGGTTTCTTTACCGTGAAATAGGGAGGGAAAAAAGTACAGTATTTGTCAAACTTCTATTCAGATATCGCAATATCCAGTGTAAAAATGAACAAAAGTGTTGATACCAAACCCTGGCAACTGGAAAATAAACAACGCCTACGTATTGCATCGCTTATTGTCTGAAAACAAATGCCGGCATTATGATTTACTGAGAGAGCTCACAAAAATAGCTGGGAAGCGTCGTTTTTCAGTCGCATTGCCAAACTAATTAACTTGTTTTGTCTCGTTTTGTCACTTGCAGAAGGCAGTCTTAACCAAACCTTAAACATCTGCTTGAACATCTGAGATTTTTCTAGTTACTACACGTTTCATAATTCAAGTACTATGTTATATAGATATACGCCTTCCAAAACGAAAAACTACGAATCAATTAAATAAAACACCGCCTTTGCAACGTTATCCCCACGGAAATTTTTTGGTTAAGGTGGTATCTTGTATAGATATGTTTTTTATCATTATTATTTTCTTTATATTGACAAAATGTCGAAGAACGTCTCCAAAAAGGAGAACTGCGAGTCAATTAAATACCTTTGCAACCTCTCATCCCCACGAAAAACGTTTGGAAAAGGTGCTTTTATCTTGTATAGATATGCTTTTTATTATCATTATCTCCTTCATTATTTCTTCCTTTTGACAAAATGTTGAACAACGTCTACCAAAAGGCACAGGGAATTTCTGCAGAAACCCATCCATGGGAAAAGCTGAATTTCCCAAGGCACATGCATGGGAAGTGTTCGGAATTAACATGGATAGCCATGGGAAATCCGAACACTTCCCATTCTTCTACCATGGGAAATTCAGCTTTTCCCATGGATGGGATTCTGCAAAAATTCCTTGTGAGAGGAGCTAGTCAATTAAATCAAACACTGCCTTCTGAGGCGTTGTTTAGTGACATGAATGATTTATCAAGCTAATTATTTGATTCGTTCCTTTCGCAATTGAGAAGAGGCTGATATTGTAGCGTATTCAGTGTTGGTGTTATAAGTTGTCTGTTTTTCATGAATTATAAATCTTCTTAGAAAACAGATTTATGCAGAAAAAGCTTGCCTTGGAAATCCCCATGCATAAGGGTTACTTGAATGATAAAGTTGACTGAGAAAATGACTGACTGAGGGCGAAAATGGTGTTAAAAATCTAAAATCTCTCTACTTCCTCTTTTAAAAATTACCGCTGCAAATAACTCTTATTAACTTATTAACTAAAAGTATCGAGTCCTTTTTACTTCATTTACTCCTAAGTGAAGAAAACGAATTTCCGTTCCGCTTGTCGCTTACTTCAAGTAATTTCAATAAGCGTTTCATTATCACCGCTTAAATTCTTGCCGCTAAACGCCTAATTTCACTGGCTTCTAACGCCAAGAGATAACTGATTACAACGTGGCGCTTCTTAATTTCTGTCCGACTTGGGTTTCAGCCCATGCTCAGGAGAACCCAACGATCATTGTCGGTAGAATATCTGAGTGTTCGGATGGTGCTACGAGAGCTGAAAATTTCGTTTCAGAAGTTGAACCTTTAATTTAGATTATAAGATCTCCTGGATGTTTCGAATTGCACAAAAAGTGAAATTTTACTAGTTTTGGGGGTATATTTTGGGGGTATATTTGCACCTAGAATTTTCGGATAGTGTTTTTCCCCTGGCATTTTCGGAAGACTTGATTTCAATCCCTAAGATTTTCGCATCTCATGACTTTCAGCTACGAAATCCGAACAGATACAAAATATTTAGGGATTAAAAGTACCCAACTTACTGTCGTATGTGTATTCAGCAATGGCTTAAATGGTATTTTTTGCCATATTACACCATTGTCTCGTTGGGTGGCCCTGAACGCTCAGGTCCTTTCTTTCACAAACACGCCCTTTGCTGCTAAAGTAGTTGTGAAATTTTCTGGGTGTTTCGTCCGTAGTTTCACCGCTCAATTAGTAGTCATTTTCCAGGAAAGCTAATCAACAGCAGTGCTGGCCTCTATTGGTAACCGTTAGTTCCAAATGTGCGCTTCTTGGGAATTAAATAAGATGATGGACTGTAAAATACGATGTTCTTTTTCCTTTATTTCATTTCTGAAATTTGGGAATGCTAAAGGCAAACTGTAACGGAATCGTTTTTCTTGACTTTTGGCCCCAACTTTCTGAAGAAAAAGTACTTCATTTAATTGTTTCCTGTTCAATAATTCTTCAGGTATTCCTAACACCTTTTTATTTTGTTTCATTTCTAAAATTTTGCGAATGCTAGCCAAACTGTAACGGATCTTTTTTCTTGACTTTGGTCCCCAAGAGCCCGTCTTTCTGAAGAAAAAGTATACTTTTATTTAATTGTTTCCTGTTCAATAATTCTTCAGGTATTCCTAACACCTCTTTGTTTTTGTTTCATTTCTAAAATTTTGCTATTGCTAGCCAACTGTAACGGATCTTTTTTCTTGAATTTGGTCACCAAGTTGCCGTCTTTCTTAAGAGAAAGTACTTTTATTTAATTGTTTCCTGTTCAATAATTCTTCAGTCAGGTATTCCTAACACCTTTTTGTTTTGTTTCATTTCTAAAATTTTGCGAATGCTTGCCAAACTGTAACGGATCTTTTTTCTTGATTTTTGGCCCCAACTTGGCGTCTTTCTAAAGAAAAGCACTTTCAATTACTTGTTTCCTGTTCAATAATTCTTCAGGTATTCCTAACACCTTTTTGTTTTGTTTCATTTCTAAAATTTTGCGAATGCTAGCCAAACTGTAATGGGATCTTTTTTCTTGACTTTGGTCCCCAAGAGCCCATCTTTCTGAAGAAAAAGTATTTTTATTTAATTGTTTCCTGTTCAATAATTCTTCAGGTATTCCTAACACCTTTGATTTTTCGTTATCAGGTCTCTAGAAAACGGCCGACAAGAACCTAATCCATTAATTCCGATGTTGCTCCGATTTACAGCGTGTGTTATCTAACACTTGGTAATAACCTTCCGTTCGCCACAAGGCAGCTGAATCTTTTCATAGTAAACCATATACGCAGAGTGTTTCCTAGCAACGTGACACCTTACAGAAAAGAACCGGTGGGATACCAACCGAGTTTTCAATAAGTTTGCTTTCACGTTTTTAATAAATACGTTACTCAGCTCTGAAGAAATCGAGTCTGTGGTTCAGTTCTTTTTTGAACTGTTTCTCTCAGTGTCTCAGAAAAAAAGAGAAAATAAAGCGCGTAGAGATATGCTTTCCAAAAAGGGAAATTTCATGGCCGTATTTGTTCAGTTTCATTAATTGAGGATTAAATCTATTCAGGGGATTTCCTGCTTGAGGCTAGAAAAATGTAGAGTAAACGAAAGAAAAGGAATATTGTTTGCGAGTTTCTTGAGTTTGTGGTTTTTGCGATGCTATGCAAAAGATACTATTTTCAAAAGCCTAACAAATCGTAATTTAAACTTGCTGAAATAGAAAGGGAAACAACAATTTATTGTATCCGCCTTTGACGCTTATATTCAATGGTTAAAGACCACTATTGATTCACCGCAAAAATGCCGATAGCTCTGTGAGAACGACTTTCTAAGATTGGAAAGAAAGAACAACATCTCTTTGTGGCTTTTAATTATGAAAATATCAGTATTTTTCAATTAAATTTGAAATTTGTGTCATAACACTTCCACGAGTGGCGACAAGCATATTTTGTTCGTTCTTGCACGCTTCTTTTTTTTTTGCCATTAGAAATCCCTTTAGTAAAACCGACTTGCGGTGAATTAACTGAGGGCAGGACAGTCTTCATAGAAATGACTTTCTGTCTTCCTATAAAATTCAGTGCCCACTAAATATTGCGCGCAATTTTAGATTTTATCGGCGTGAAAATACAGAACTAGTTCCTCTACCAGCAACTATAAGTTGCTGAGTTTTCTGTTCAAATCCCTTCTACACCGTTGCGAATTGTAATAAAATCGTAACTCTTATCTTATCAGAGAGAAACCTTGACTGTTTGATTATAGAATTAGAATATAACTACTGATAACCCGATAAAGTAATCGATTTAGATCTTCACTCGAGATAGCTTCCAAATCCTAAGTTTTTCCTCTTGTCGCTCAATAGTTCCGATGGAAATACGGAAAGAGTTAGTCGCTAGGCGTTTCTTTTGGCCGGCAGCTGGATCTCAGACTTAATCTAAGAATTTTGCACTTTCTAAACTGATTGAGTCAATTGGGCGAAACCACGCAGTCAGTTTTTATCTTATCCAGATTTCAATTTCCATATTTCGTACTTAGGAAACTACAATGTTTTCGTTCAAACTTTGTGTTTTGTAGTTAGAGTGGTTTACTATCCAAAACGCGAAGTATGTAGGAATAGCGTACGTTTGCCAAAAAATCAAATCATCACAGAATTTCAATTAACGGAACTTCCTCTAATATTGACGGAGTTCCCCAAATTAAGGCGAGTCGTTGGACCTCATTTCGTTCAATCAAACTGTCCTTTCTTGCAACATTTGTATCAGTCCACAAGCCCCCACTAGAAACGACTTCTACTCTCAACGTTGTAAAATTGACATATGGACTTTGTGTAAAGAACTTTCCATCTGCCGAATATTTCTTCCTTTAAAAAGGAAATGCCTTTTCTTTCTAATTCCATTTTCCAATTAACATTAATGTGATATTTTTTATGGCCGTATTTGCGGTTTTTGCTATTTTCTTACTGAATTAAAAATATTGAGAACGGAATGTGGCCACTGAAGGGATTTAGTTAGGAAACTATGCTTTGACTATTCTTCTTAAGCTAATTAAGAGTACATTTTGTAATTTAGAAATATTAGAAAGTACCACACTTAACCAGAAACTAGTGCGGAATGACCGATTTTCTTTTAACACAAACATCTGCTCAATTTGATACTCTATCTGAGGGGAAATTAGCAATTTCTGGTGCACTATTTCGGTAAACTTTAAAGAAAAAGTAGCACAAAAGTGTTTCTTCTTCTTTTGGAATTGACATCTACGTTGAAAAATGTGACACAAAAGAGAGAATTTCTGAATTTTAGATAATAGGTGAATTCTTTTCATTTTCGTTTCATGTTAGTTCGTTCAAATTGTGCACCCTCTTTTGAAGCATCCGGCATTTCGACAGTTTCTAACTTTAAGCAAACCTCATCAGATAATTACAGTACTAAATGTCTATAACTAAAACTCACAAAATACACTCCAAGGTTATTAAATAACCTCTTTAAATTCCAAGTCCATGGAATTCATGTTGATTGGAATGCGACAGGAAAATGGAAAAGGAAGGATTTGAACTTACTAAGGTCTCCTGAGGCCGTTGCGAAGTGCTTCTACTAGCAACTGCAGTCTGGTGTCTTAAAACTTCTTTCCCCCAAATATATATCTCTATTTGCCCCCTCTATGCCCCTTTGTTAAAATGCAAAGCACTGCCCTAACCGGAGCGCGCACGAATCAGTTTAGCCTAAGCTAATCGTGGGGACAATAGGCCGTTAATTAACGAAATTAGCAAGTATGGCTTTTAATTATGTGAAATTTACTAGTGAAATGGATAGTCTAGCAGGTGTACGTTTCACGGCGCGTGTGGGCGAATAACGGATTAGGTTTAAACGATTTGAAGAAAGAGCTGACGACCAAATCGGATGAGTGCTCTCAAAACTTAATAAACATAGTTTGAGGACTCTTCCATTGGAAATATTATTAACACACTTCTGTAAAACCGGATTTGTTTTCTTCAATGTTTTGCCTTTTAGAATGTTTTGTGATTTTTCTGGCATTTTTTTCACGGGACTATTCAGTACTTTGACTGCGCTTCTTAAAATATAAAATTTCAGGACACAGGAATAGCAATAAAGATAAGGTATTGACTATGTATGCACTTCAAAGGGAGTTTTTTATTTTAAACACAAGGAAACGAAATAGTTTAGTATAATATAAAGGAGAAACAATAAAATCACAACATGAAAAGAAGAGGGAGATAATTTTGGAATATTTCTTCATATTTTAAGACCCGAAAGTAAGTAAAAAGTGTACATGATTAACCAATGTTCAAATATTCCTTTCCTCACAAAAACCAAGTACTTTATTGAAAAGGAAAGTTCATAGAAATAGTTCACTTTATACCGAGTGAACTAGTAAAGTTTCCAAGATAGAAAGAAGCAGAAATCATAGAAAACATAGTTAGGGATGCGCGTCATTTGGACATTTAAATAACCGAGCGCTTTCCAATGCGTCTTTCTAAGCTTCTAAACGCTAAGCCCTAAAACGGCTCACTTCTATCAATTAACCTCGCAGTTAGCTGTTGCCGGGTGGTATAACTAGGTTGTTTTGTACTTTTTCGCAAGCTGAGTACGTAATTTAAACAAATCGTCGGCCCGTCAAAAAACGCCTACACAAACACATCAGAAATTCCTCAACTTTTATCTTCAAAATACCTTCACAGTTTCAAATTCAATTCTAGAAACAAATATTTTTTTGCGGTTAGACATTATTATAGGTCCTGAATGGAACATTTCAAAAGATTTTAAGTTTTCTATTTTCACAAATGTATAACACATCATGCCAACGGTTCATCAAAAAGGTTCGAGTGGTGATCTTGCAGTCTGATTGGCTGGCTCAAATGAAGTGGTATATGTGTTTATAGTAGCAAAAAGGAGTCAAAATAATAAATGAATTTTTCACACCCATCTATTAACACCTGCAGAATGAATGTTCTTTCAGCGCCTGGGGAATAAAAAGGTTTCGACTGAGAAATACGGTTGAGTTCTTTAGAGATCGTTCACCATAGGAGTCCTAAGTTGGGGCTGATAAGATCAAAACTTATGATATTCTATGTAGAGGGTGGGCATCAATTCGTTAGGGATTACCAATATATTGTTATGCTTTCCACCAACTCCCCCACATCCTTATACATTCCTCCTTCAGGAAGAAAATTCGATTTTTATCCCTAAAAGCAAATTCATTTTCCCACAAATAAACACCAAGTAGCGGTTTTTATTTGATTTCAAGAGCAATTAGTAGAGTTCTTAATTTGGAAACTACCAGAGGCTAATTGATGAAAATTAAGCAAAATAGTTCTTACTACCGACACTGATGGAGTAAATCAGGTTTCACGATCTTACTACTTGAATCAGCTATTTATATACTAACTTTTCTTGGCTGATAACTCTGCCCGTGGCCACTTTTCAGCGGCACCCAGCGATCATGTTCGGTGAAATATCTGTTCGGAAAGCCCTACGAGAACTGACATTTTCGCTTCAGAAATATAAGCTTTAATTTTCGTATGTAATTTATAAGATCCCCTGGATGTTTCCCATTGCATAAAAGGTGAAATTCTACTACTTTTGGGGGGCATTTTTGCCGTGAAAAGGGTCACCTAGAATTTTCGGATAGCGCGTTTCCCTTGGAATTTTCGGAAGACTTTTTCAAAAGAAATTTTCTCATCCCATTAAAGTTTCAGCTACGAAATCCGAACAGATATAAAATTTGTAGGGATTGAAAATACCCAATTTACAGTCATTTGTATACTCAGCAATGTCTTATAATGGCATTTTAGCAATTATGCACCATTGTCTCGTTGGGGACGCCTGATTTTTGAGCGGCTTTTTCCTGTGGTAGCGCTTCAGTGGCATTAAAAACCGTCTGAAATTTTCAAACCTCTCAAATAGAAAGCGAAATCGGCTGAAATCTTGTCCCAACAGCAAGAAAAATGAGATCAGTTCCGAACGTTTGAGAAATTGAAGGCTCCAGAATTTGGGAGTAAAATCATTTCAAAATAATAATGTTTGGGTAAAAAGGAGAATTGAAGACGAGAGTAAATAAAATTGAGGGCTCAAGAGTCGAAACTTGCATTTCTTGGGATGAAATGATATTTTGGCCTAATCAAGGGAAACGAATTTAGGCCGGAATTAGAGGAATCCAGGTGGTTTTCGATAATTCAGGAAATAGGACAATTCCTAGTTTTTTTAATTCATCTGAAACGTCTTTCAATATCATTAGAGGGAGCGATTTGTGGCAAGTCTAGACAATTCCCTTTATTTGATTTATTTAGAATTTTTCTCCTTCGTGAAATTCAAGAGCATATCATATATCGTTCATTTTGTTCCCTCGTGTGGGATAAATGTTACACAATTTAAATCAGCAGGGTTTAAATTACTCTGCTTGTTCCCATTTATCTAATGTTCAAGAACCGAGCTAGAAACGACAAAGAAACTTTGTCCTTGCTGATACTCTAAAGGTCTGCCGGACCTTTCCAAATTGTGACAATTCCACTGTTTTCAGTCAATTTGTTCCCTGGTTGGGTCAAATATTACACTTTGAATCAGCAGGACTCAAATAACTCTGCTTGTTCAGATTATCTAATGTTCAAGAAACTTGTAAGAGCGGAAATTTGTCATTGCTGCACTGAACTTGAATCTTAAGTTCTGGATCTTCACAAATTCTCACGATTCTAATGTTATCAGTTATTTGTTCTCTCGTATGGGTCAAATATTAAACATTGAATCAGCAGGACTTGAATTGCTCGGCTTGTTTTATTTATCTAATTCTAAAAACGAGCTCGACGGAACATTGCCCTTTCTGCAACTTGTGTCTAAAGTTCTGGATCTTTCCAAATTGTGACGATTCCATTGTTTCAATTCAATTTGTTCCCTGATTTTGGTCAAATATTTTACTTTTAATCAGCAGGGCTCAAATTACTCAGCTTGTTCAGAAGAAACGAGCGAGATCGGAACTTTGCCATTATTGCTTAAAGGAGCACTCGCGCGCTTGCCTGACAAGCAAATCATTCAAATCGCAATCCAATTCCATCCTCTTGATAATAGATAAAAAACACTATAGATTTGTATTGATTTAACAGTTAAAAGGTCATTTAACAAACCTGACTGTTATTTTGTTATTCCCGGCAAAATTAAATGTATTTTTGTTGATTAGAATTAGACTTATTTTTTGACTAGCGTGTGCGTACCCCTTTAAGTTAAAGAACTTCACAAATTGTGACGATTCTAATGTTATGAGTTATTTGTTCCCTAATTTGGGTCAATTATTACACATTGAATCAGCAGGACTCAAAGTTCCCTGCAACTTGTTCAAATTTATCTAATGTTCAAGAAACGAGCAAGATCGGAACTTTGCCATTGCTGCTACTATACTGCGTCCAAATTTCCCTGAATCTTTCCCAATTGTCACGGATACTGCTGTTGCGTGATCATCGCGTGACTTTTTGAAATAGTTCTTCCCATGCAGTCCGCGTATTAAAATTCTTATTTAATGAAGGCGAGCATATGGAACTATTCACAATATGGCCATCGTTGACAGTACTGTACGCCCTACAGCTGAGGATGGTTACTCGCGCCCGCATGTTCTGTTAAAACTTCCCTCCATTTAGTAGCGGAGCTCCTTAGCGACCGAAGGCCGCAGACCGGAACCCCTTAGGTATCGCAGGAAGAATACAATACAATAGGCAACTTGCACTAACTGGGTCACGTGACCCTAACTCCTCTTAACGAGATGTTTTATCAAAATCAGTTCCCGAAATACAAAGAACCAATTGATATTAGTCAGAAACTGAAGTTTCAGCATAATATCTCTAACCTGAAGCAAATGGCAGCGAGTTGAATTTTCAAGATTTTACTCATAATGTATTGGATTTGGGTCACGTGCCCAGTTAGTGCAGGCCTATTGGGGAGTAAACCGTAGGTCCTGTCTCTCACTAAAATAAACAGATTTAGCCACTGGCTAAAAGCGGAGCTCCCGTTACATATTTATTCACAGGCGCCAGTATTTTCCCGCCAAAATGAGAGACGGTTGGGGTTCCCTGTGGTATATTTGTCAGGCAGACACGTATATTCCGCTGAAAACAATAACATAGCAACAGCTGAATGAGGGTGCATGCTTTCATTGCGCCAAGCAAAACATACTCGTGCTTTGTACTTTGAAAAGACAATGTTATCTTGGCTTGGCCTGAGTTTCAGGGTGGAATTTTGTTTTTCTCATCTAAATAAAAGAGTAGAGGAAATCAAACTACTGCTAGACCGAGTACGTACTTATTGTTTATACTTTGCACATATGTAGCTATCCATCTGCGGTAGTAACCATGTGTTTATAAAGGACGATAAACGTGCCCATAATATTTTGGCTGTGCCAAAAGAAATTAAAAATTAAATTCGGCGTGGAACAGATTTTGCGAGCTTCGGTCATCACCGAAAATATTTAACAGGGTGAGGTTACAGTAACAAGGAACATCTCACATGTATATATCTCTTTGGCCGAAATGGTAACTTGTCACTGGCAGTCGCTTAGGGCTAACCTTACGCAGGCGATCATATAACTGAAATTGACGGCATTTAAAAAAATATATATATTATATATTATTTTGAATAATTTAATCTTTAGTGATAAAATCTATAAAATTGTGCTATTTACAATATAAAAGCTAGAAGAAAACTATTTATAAAATTGTATTCTAAGATTTCTTGGGTCCTAGGGAGATATTATAAAAACTATGAAACCATAACTAAAAAAAAATATACATATATACAAAAAGCTAATAAAAACTTATAAAATGGATCTAAGAAGCGCGGGCTACTTCTACCCTCTTTTAGCCCAGGATGTCATAAAGTAATAGTCAAGACAACACACAAGATAACAAAGGGTTGTTCCAAAAAATTGTCGTCGTCTCCCCCCCCCCCCCCCCCCGCCCCCGAATCCAGCCCCCGAATCCCCGCCCCCGAATCCAGCCCCCCCCCCCCCCCCCCCCCCCCTCCCCTATATCGAGGAACTCCAGATTTTCAAAAATTGCTCTATGCCCATGTGGAAATTCAAGAATCCTGCATTACGCTGCGGAAATTTGAAACAAACCCTGTCAATTCTGTTGGATTGTGAAACCTAAGTCAATAGAAAGAGCAACAACTTTAGTAGGATTCCAAATATGGTATGTAGATATTATGGAAGTAGTGAAAAGCAAGCCGAAATTTTGATATGAATTTGTCGCACGCCACAATGTTTCTCGCATGGCTAAATTGTGTAACAGGAAGGAAAGGTGTCCAGCTACAATGTTGCGCGCTACATGTGTCGTAGTTTAGCCAGGGCTTAACTGCCTGCTACCCACCACAGGGAGTCCAACCAGAAAACTACATGTGTCGTAGTTTAGCCAGGGCTTAACTGCCTGCTACCCACCACAGGGAGTCCAACCAGAACACAAGGAACTGAGCTGTTTTTTAGAGTTACTTTGACGAGCTCACGTCCCAAGTGCATCATGGATAATCATGGCAAAATGACACAAATAATTCAAATCGTAGAAGAAACGGAAGCTGAAATTCATCACAAAAAATTCTGAATCTTAGACTTTCTCAAATCCGGACATGTTTTGCTAAGAAACATCGCGCCCATAGCACTTTTTTTCTACAACCTTAGTTTTGATACATTTTACTGTATTTTAGACCGGCTAAATCAACAAGGATTGTATGAAAAATGTCTTCTTTGAAAGGCGAATAATCAGAAGCTACTATATGGACTTGACATTAATAACGTCATCTCGCATAAGCCCTGTGGTTTCTTATGGCCCTCCTTGCCACATTATTTATGTATAAATGCATGTATTTGTATTTATATAGTGGCTAAATTAATAAACTGAAACGTCAGTTTTGCACGCTCTTGTGATACTAAATGCAAAACTGCTCTATGGCAATCAAATACTTCAGACAAATAAACGAACAGTCTTCGAAGTTAGAAATCACAAATTCGATTGATTTTTTTTGTCTTTCAATAGGTAGGAAGCATTAAAACTTAGCACAACAAAGCGAATTTACAAGCTACAATCAATTCGTATAAAAAAAATCATTGTCCACGAGTGCGCATGCGTAAAAGTAAAGGTGCTCAATTTCAACGGTTTTAATTGTATATATTGTTTCAAAAAGACATCAAAATGACCCACAAAGATTGTAGAGAGAAGACGTCGGCTAGTTGTTGAAATTTCGCGCGCAACCAGGAACTCACCAAAAATACTGATGTCCCACATGGAAGTACTCAATCGAATATGGACCTATAAATATGTTGAGTGATGTATAAAGATCGTTAGTTGTTCACTTCTCAACACAAGGGGCGTCTATTTAATGGTCTGGTGGCCGGGCGTTCCCTCACCTAGGTCCCTGGACCGAGTCCCTGAGTCGCTACTGAGCATTTAACACCGAGGATAGCGACTGTCAGGGCCGAAATCTCTGGCGTGGGCGTAAGAACCGTACGGTCGCCATACGACGCTTCAGCTCCGTCTGGAAGTATGGTCCTTGTTTTTTGCTTAAAGTGTTTGTGCAGAATTCACAAAAGTATCAACCTGGCAACAAGATGTAAACAGCGTTAGTCGATTTGGTCTATGGGAAAGATAAAAGACGGGTATTTACGAATTATTGAGTATTCGATTCCAGGCTTGTCTTTCCCCAATGAACCTGAACTAATTCCGCCATCTATGCAATTCAGAGCGAAAACTCGGCTTTTTTGCACAGTCTATGAGCAATTTTCCCTTGACAAGGAAACATGTAGACGAGCGAGAAATATTTGCCGGAAGTGATCTGTTTTTAAGCACCAACGATGATTAGGTCAGCAGACATACATAGAGGATATTACACGGTGGCGCGAAGATATGAGTTTTATTTTCGAGTGGCAAGAACAATATTTTACGAATGAGCGCAGCGAATGAGTAAAATATTGTTTTTGACACGAGAAAATAAAACTCATATCTTCAAGCCACCGTGTAATTTTCTTTTTATTATATAGACAAACCTGAAAATATATTCCAAATTGATTTCCAAGCACTTTTGTTTTGACCGATATCCTCACTAATGAGGATATGGAAAATATGTCACTGAGGACCCGGATGTAGCTTCGTATGAGATCTACGAGTGGCGTATTTCCCAGTAAAACACTCGTGTCTATATAATAAAAACAATTAAACAAGGAAAAATTGTTAAGGAAAAATTGCTCGTGTAGGCGGAGACCGCCATCTTGGTCGTGACGCCATCTTGGTCGTGGTACCACCCGTGAGTGCATATGAGGATTGAACACTTATGATGACGCCATGAATAATTGTCAAGTTTTCTTTGACGTCCGTCTACACAAGCGATTTTTTGTATGTGACAAGTTTTATTTGTCAAATAAAAGCTAGACATGCTTGCTTTTCAACAAGGATACTTGTCAAGGAAAAATTGTGAATTTTGTATCGTCTGCACGAGCAAATGATGTCAAGGAAAAATTGTCAAGGAAATATTGCTGTCGCGTCTACACGGTCAAGTTTCTTTGTCAAGGAAAAATTGCTAGTGTATACGGTGCTTAAGCTCTCACACGCTTAATATTCGTCCACCGTGGACATAAAATAAGTAAAATTGTAACCGTGAAAACACATGTACATTTGCCCGTAGTAATCAAAATATTCCTCCAGATTAATAGAAAAACATTTCATTCAGTGTTCGACAAATGTAATTCTAGGTTGTTTTGGCTTGTTATGAAGAGGATGGAATTGGATTGCGATTTGAGCTATTTTCTTGTCAGAGAAGTGGCCAGCAAGCGTGCGAGAGCCCCTTTAAATATCAAGCACCTTAGCGATCTAATAATGTTAGTGATAAGACGTTTTTGTTATGAAATATTTATTGTATTCCTAGCTCATGTTGATCAGCTGCCTTATTTTTTCTAGCTCTTTCCACTTGACGCAGTGTCAAAACTATAAAATATGTAACAATGAATATTTCTTTTGCGCGCATCCGCACTTGTGATCTCACTAGAGCTGCAGATTTCGTATGACTGTGAAAAGTGCCGCGACACGGCGCGCCTGTCGCAGTCGCGGCATGGAACGCCTGCTTTAGATACGAACTCGCGGCACGCTTTGTTTCGACACTTTTCACAGTCATACGAAATCTGCTCTATATTGATAGTAGCGTCACGGGGACATCGAAACGTCGAGCTGTAATGAATGTATTGGTTTAAACAATGAATATGAAACTAAAAAGCATATTTGTTTATTTATGTATTTTTATTAAAACCCCTGTCCCCTACTGAGACACTATTAACGTCCTTAGTCTTTTTCAAAATTAGCGCTGTAGGAAAAAGGCTAAACGCACGACTAAAACACATGGTTTGAATTGAAAAGAGTTCACGATATCACATCAAACCCACGCAAAATAATGTTTACTGTTATACATTAAAAAAGCCTCGTATAAGAACCTAAAATGTGTCGAGAGTTGGACTCTGCGTTCAGTCGTCTATTCTACAGCATTCAAAGTGTGCTGGAATGTAGGGAGAAAACTGATCAGATGCCTGGAAATTCAGGCGATTTTTTGTAAAAATTCTGAATTACTTATGAAATCTTTGTATAAAGCAGTTGCTGTTAAGAACTAGTAAGGAGATCTTTCATTGACTCTATAGTAAAGGTCCAAGTTTTAACTTTTACTTTTAGTCCACAAAGGAGGCATTTGTCGAAATTGATATCCCGGGGGGACTCTCCTATTTTTGGGGCGGGGATGCTCGTCGGGAACTTTCGACTTAGGCGAATTAACTGGCGTCGCTTAGTTTATTTTGGACCCCTAAAAGGTACCAACAAGACGTCTTTTCTCTCGTCGTTTTCTGTCGTATTTTTTTGCGAGGGAAAATACGACTGAAATTCAGGCTACCATTAACTGTGACTTGCTAGAACGGACCTCTAACAGGTTACCTATCTTGAAAAATTGTAAGTTTTCGAATTTTACCTCCTAAAGGTAACCAGAGGCCTGATTTTAAACCCTAAAAGGTACGGCGAGCACCCCCGCCCCCCCCCCCCCCCCCCCCCCCCCCCCCCCCCCCTGGGGATTGATATGCCGCGAAGCCCGAAAATGTATTTCCCCAAAACAATAGCACACCGCTACATCTCGACATAGCACAGTATTTTCTGTCAAAGTTTACAAGATCTTTTCTACTTAAAGCCACAGCGCCGATCAACGAAGAAAAACATATTTACAAACTCAACAATTTATGTTCATTTCTTTTTTCTTCGAGTCCCTTTCCACCCGCGATAACACACTCGGTATCCCTGTGGTATAATAGCCAACACATCAATGTCATCCTTTAATCTTTAATTTAAATAATTGCACTTAGCATAATACTAATATTGCAATTGGGTCAGCGTGACCCACTACCTTGCTGCTCTAAAGGCGGCTAAACTGTCGGCTTCCGCCGCCTCCGCTGGGAGGTCATTCCAATGCGGAACTGTTCTTACAAAGAACGTGTACTTGAAGCCATTAATATCAGCGCCAATAGCTCTAAACTTATATTGGTGGCCTCTTGTGCTTGAGTACCCTGGAACTATTTCTTTTGGGAACGGTATAGACACGAGCCCAGAATTTATTTTGAAGAACATATCTAAGTCCCACCCCAAACGCCTAGTCTCCAGAAGGGGCCAGTCCAGCGACTCCAGCATGCTGGTGACGCTGCTCGTTCGGGCGTAGTCGCCGGTAACGAAGCGAGCCCCGCGCCGCTGAATAGATTCAATGGCGGCGCAGTCTTTCTTTGTGTAGGGTGACCAAGCCGTGGTGGCGTATTCGGCTATGGGTCTTACCCTGTAGTATCACTCTGTATCCGTGGTGAAAAGGTAATGTGGTATAATGAGCAACACATCGTTGGTATCCCTGTGGGTACTACAGACTTGGAATCCCTGTGGTAAAGGAGACGGCATAGTTCACGGTAGTGTCTCCTTGTAGAATACAAACTTGGTTCCGTTCTTGTATGTTTTCTGACAGTATCTTCTCAGTGCGGCAGACGGCTCTCTCCTACCGCTATAAAACACTCCCACGGTATCCCTGTGGTAAAATACACAGCGCTTTTATAACGACTCATGTGGATAAAAAGAGAAGTACTAGGGAGATTATCGCTACGTCGCTGTTTTAGGTAGACATTGAGAACGACTTCTCGGCTAAATAAAGAAGGGGGATTCTTACCTGAGGGATATTGGGCTGTTCCATTTAACTTTTTTTATCCCCCTATCGAAGAACCTGGAACTTCCACAGTCGGATCTTTGCTTTTGCCATTGGAATTTCCACTGGGCCTTTCTTTTCAAACTAAATACATATAGACCAGCACGCGCGAGTCTGGGTATTCATGCAATCTCAGCATGGCGGGAATGCGTCGTAGCATTCGATTTCGACATCTTTCTCGTTCAGTTTACCAGAAATGGCCGCCGAGTAAAGCCACACCACATGCGCTCACTGCGTGCCTATTTCCCGCCAGTCATATCCCATACCTTAAGAGCGAGTTTCTGTAAATATCAACCAAGTCGGGAAAAATCGAAAAAATCAAAATTTCCCAAACTCTCCTTAAACATAGTCTATGATGAGGTGTCTTCGGCGCTGAACGAATTTTTTGATTTAATTTAAATGTCGGTGAGAAAACCCGGATTTTTCATTTTTTGCCCAAAAAGGGGTGAAAACCTGGTAATTTTTGCCCCAATTTAACGTCTCCCTACAGAACAATCGCAAGTATTTATCAAATACCAAGTTATTTTCTGAAAAGTACATCTTATGTGCGTTCGTTTTAACTTCTTTGCACAAACATCCGCTACAAATAAAATATTTTCTGTATTTTTAAATATTTTTGAAAAAGTGCACGTTTTCGAAATGTAAAAAATAACCATATTTGCGACCGAATATCGCCCATGTTGGGACGTGTTTGAACATAAGAAAGATATCATAGAAAAGGGCATTCATTCCCCTTCCACAAAATACAAAAACATTCTTGTGCAATTAAAATGGCGAGTTTCTGCAAATCCTTGAAGGCGACGCTCTAACCGCCTAAATTAACATGGGATTTCTATGTATATGCAGAATGTTTTATTTTTACCACGCAATACGTGTTGTAAATGTTTAACAAAAAATAACTAAAGTAGCTATTAAATACATTGAATTATAGCAAAACATATTTTATTGTCACATTTTGCTAATTTTATAGCATTTTAGTGATGTTTGTACAAGGGAGAGAGGGGAGGGCCACCCCCTCTGAGGTTTACTTGCGATATTTTCGACAGGCTTTAGAATTAGGACACCAAATTTTCAATAGCTGTTGATGTTTCCATCGCACAATATTTATTGGGAAATTGTCATTTCGTTACCATGGTAACGAGTTAGAGCGTCATCATATGTTCAAGTTAGAGCTATGTTCGGCAATTTCTTTCTCCTTTGGCTTTCAATCAAAATTTTTAGGGTTTAAGACTTACTACCTATAGCAATAAGTTACGGAGGTTTCAAATCAATTTCGATCATGGCATCCTTAAAAAATCTTGACGGGAATGAGAACCATTATTTGCATAAAATTTGCCTTTTTTGTGCATATATTTGCCAGCCTTTGTGCTGATTTTGTGGAAAGCTGGTCAAATATGTAAGGCATTCTAAGTAGTCTACTAAAAGGGTTTCAGTTTGTTTGCAACATAATAAAAATACAGGGAAACAACGGTGAGTTCTATTTTGCTGATTCAGCACTTTTGGCTAATAAACGTTTCACTGGTTGGCAATGACTACCGCAAACCAAACAACAATATATCTAGTAAATATAGCTTCAATTAATTTTAGCTTAGAAAAATAAACAAATACACGGATATTTTCAATTTGTAAAAGAAAGTGTAAGCCGTACTCACTTGGGTTAAAGGCAGACACGCCCCTGGCATTAACTGTGTCAGCGGATTATGCGCCAAGCAGATATTAAATTTGCATTTTCGACTTTGAAGAAAACATGTTTGACTCTATTTGTGAAGATAAAATTCGTATCTCCGCGCGGCCATGTGATATCATCTATGTATTATCAAAGTGGAAACAATTTGGTTCATCCCTTCCCAAGATATAAACCTTTTCTTGTTTGGATGACGTCATACCACTTGACCACGCAGTTGTACCCCCATTGCCACTTAGACATTTTCACCAAAGTTTGGTTGTCTGAGGCTCATCCCTCCCTAAGATATAAACCGTTTCTCGTTTGATGACGTCATCTATGATGTCATAACACGTGACAACGCAATTCCACCCCCCTTGTCACTTAGATAATTTCACCCAAGTTCTGTTGTATGAGGTTCATCCCTTCCCAATACATATACACTTTCTCGTTTGATGGCGTCATCGATTACGTCATACCCCGCGACCATGCTGTTGCACCCCCCTTGCCATGGGAAGGTTCATCCCTTCCCATGATATACATAACTTTTTTTTAGCTCCGCTAAAAAAAACTGGTGGGTTGCCTGTGTGACCCCGGACGAACGCACAAACCGGAAGTCCATGACAAAACAGGTCGATGCCAATCTCGCTCCCAGAGCCTACTCTGCTGTTGTTGTTTGTCGTAGGCACTGACGGCAGACAATCGTAGCCAATTCTGATTGGCCGATATTCCCGCCCGCTATTTTGAAATTTGCCTAACGAACAAAGACGGTCACCATATACGGAGAACCGGATACATCCGATTTCGTCTGCGTCCCGAGTAAGCATGACCGAGAGGCTCTGGGAACGAGATTGAGGTCGATGCATATATACACTTTTGTTTTCTTTCTTCTTTTTCTGCATGTAGCTATGGGGCTCTGCTGGAGCTCCGCTAAAATTAAATTTCAAGTTTGAAGAAAATGTTTTTTTCTTCTTTGAACATTGAAGGAAATTTTTTAAGGTGATAAAGAAATGAAGGTGATATTTTTACCGTGGATAATAAAGTGGAGATACACATAGGCATTTCGTAGCGCCTAATAATGTATGGACTGTTTTATTTGTCAAATGAGTTTGATATATTTTTCGTTTGCATCAATTCAAACGACATTGTTTTCAACGAACAAAGAATGATTAACAAACAGAGATGGAGAAACCCGCATGCTAAAATATATAATTTAAACACGTATCTATAAATCGTTAAGCCAAACAAAAGCATTTCATTGAAGTTCATTTTTACTATATTTTTTTCAAATTGCTGCTAAGTATTATATTAATGTTTAGTCCATTTCCAGTAAAAGTAATTAAAAAAAATACAGAAAAACAGGCTTAATAGTTTATTTTTTAGCCAATAAGTGCTGAATCAGCAAAACTGAATATTGAGTTTTTTTCTACCTTGATTTTCATTACGCTGCAACCAAATCGAAACCTTTTTAGTGGACAACTTAGAGTTCCTTACCTTACCTACTTGACCAACTTTCCACAGACTCAGCACAAAGGGTGGCAAATATATTCACAAAAATGTCGACTTTTATGCAATTAAGGGTTCTCTATCCCGTCAAGGTATCTTGTCTGCAAAACCTCCGTAACCTATTGCCAGGAAGTAAGTATTGAACCTGATAATAGTATTGGACATCTTCATCGAAAGCCTGCGCGGACAAAGAAATTGCTGAACATTTTTTGATGTTATACCTCGTTACCATGGTAACAAAATGACACCTTCCCAACAAACGTTGTGCAGTGGAAACACCAAAGCTACTGAAAATTTGATGTCCTAATTCTAAACCCTCTCGAAAATATCACTAGCCAGTAAACCTCAGAAGGGGTGGCCTCCCCTCTCCCCTCCCTTGTACAAACATCACTAAAATGCTGTAAAATTAGTCAAACGTGACATGAAATATGTTTTGCCATAATTCAATGTATTTAGTAGCTACTTTAGTTATTTTTCGTGAAAAATGTACAAGGTATTGCGTGGTATAGACAAAATATTCTATATATACCTGGAAAATCTATCTTATTTTAGGCGATTAGGCCGTCATCTTTAAGGGTTTGCAGAAGCTCGCCATTTTAATTGCACAAAAATGTTTTTATATTTCCTGAAAGGAGAAGGAATGCCCTTTTCTATGATACCTTTCTTATGTTCGAACTCGTCCCAACATGGGTGATATTCGGTCGCAAATATGGTTATTTTCCTACATTTCGAAAACGTGCAATTTTTTAAAAATATTTAAAAATACAGAAAATATTGTATGTGTAACGGATGTTTGTGCAAAGAAGTTAAAACGAACGCACATATGATGTACTTTTCAGAAAATAACTTGGCATTTTGATAAATACTTGCGATTTTTCTGCAGGGAGACGTTAAATTGGGGCAAAAATTACCAGGTTTTCACCCCTTTTGGGCAAAAAATGAAAAATCCGGGTTTTCTCACCGACATTTAAATTAAATCAAAAAATTCTTTCAGCGCCGAAGACACCTCATCATAGACTATGTTTAAGGAAAGTTTGGGAAATTTTGATTTTTTCGACTCTTCCCAACTTGGTTGATATTTACAGAAACTCGCTCTTAATATTTTTCTTGATATGAGGCTTGTCTCACTGGAACGCAAGGATATCAAACTCATACAATACACATTTCCCTTCATGTGGTTTACACTAGAACGGAAGCACGACGCAAGCGCAAGAAAATCAAGGCATTGAATTTCCTTTGCGCGCCGGCTTATGAATGACAATATGACAATGACCATTATTTTCAGCCTAACCACTATCTCGATTCTGATTGGCTAAGAGTACACAGCGAAAGCATGTTGGCGCGCAGTTCGTGACGTCAAACTCCAGACATTAGGATTGATGCACTCTAAAGCCAATTTTGCCAATATTCTCGTTGAATCTGCTATGCTTTTTGCCGAGAGATCATTACTCAGGATATCTAAACATCAACAATGGCTATTTGAATTGAATACGAAGAGGAAAATACTTATGGACGTAAGCTGAAGTTGAAAAACCGTTTTGTCTTGCAAGGCCTCATCGTCGACTTCGTTTAGCTAGGTAAGAATTCCTTGTTGCTGAATAATAAAACAATTATTGAATTCGGTTTTCGCATGATAGTGAGATTTGTCAACGCCTCAAGTTAGTGTTATCCGCCTCAGCTTCGCTTCGGCAGATAACACAAACCTCGGCGTTGCCTAATCTCACTATCATGCTCAACCTCATCCCACAAGTGTTAATTATTTGCACTCCCAAGTACATAAATATTACATTCTCAGGCTTCTGCTTTCATCTAGCGTCTTTGCGCTTGCGTCGCTATTATTTACACTTGCTTGCGTTTGCGTCCTGCGCTTGCGTCCTGCGCTTGCGTCATGCGCTTGCGTCATGCGCTTGCGTCCTGCGCTTGCGTCATGCGCTTGCATTCCTTTTAGAACCAGCCTTCAGTCCGCGCGACGGGGTAATAGGTGGGCAGTGAGGATAAAATACAATACTATATTGGATGCTTCCCTGGGTATAAATTACCAATAGTTACCTGGTGTTTTCTTGGCTCACGCGGCGAAAAATCCTTTGCCAGTCAGGTCTACCGTAACAAACACGTGCGTCGAACCACGAGGAACGGGAATCACAAGACTCGCAAGACTATGAAATAAAACCAACACTCGATAATCAAGGTATCAAAAGGGATGCCTTGTTCTGTTTTTTATTTTTTTACATGATTCGCATATACGCTTTAAAATGAGTATCACTTGTCAAGAAACGACCAAAGGTGAAGAAACGCCAAGGAACGGAGTTCCCTTTCCATTGCATCAGAAGGTTTCACCTTCACGAATATACGCTATTCGTTTTTTGACAGAATTTTAGCGTTGACTAAGATGTGTCTAAAAACTCGAGTTGGGGATTTTGGAAATTCGATTTTCTTTTTTCAAACACATCTAAGCCCCCGCTACAATGTTGTTAAAGAACGAAAACAGTGTAATTCGCTTGCGCGGAACTCTTGAAACTTGATCTGACGCGTCTGAAAGGCCTAACTAAAATCTGTACAAATGACAGAAGACATATCGCGCGCAAGAAGTACTCTACTCTTACCAGCACAGAATCCTTTTCGTTCCGTCTCCGCGTGATGTAGAACTGGCAAACAAGAAAGTCGGGTCGATTTCTATTCCAGCACTCGTAGTATGTGTCGTATATAACATCCGGGAACCACTCAAGGGACGACATGTCGCGACACACCCATACAAAATACAAACGATGTAGCTTTTCTGTTCCTTTCTCTCCTCGTATACTTGCCCTAAACCAAGGCAAATAAGATAAGTTGCCGCGAAATACCCCGCGCGACAAATGCGCGGAGCAATGCCCGGGGGCCGTACTTCAAAACATTTTGTACGGGGATGCTCCGCCCAGACTCTTATCTGGCCCCCTTACCCTTTTATATGCTAACATTAGGAAAAAGGTACCACTTTAATAGGCGATTTGCACTAACTGTGTCACGTGACCCAAACTACCTCTTAATGTTTTGTCAAAATCAATTCCAGAAATACAAAGAACCAATTGATATTAGTCAAAAGCTCTAGTTTCAGCTTAAAATCTCTAACCTGGAGCAAATGGCAGCGAGTTGAATTTTCAAGATTTCATTCAGAATGTATGGGATTGGGTCACGTGACCCAGTTAGTGCAAATGGCCTATTAACCTGGAAAAAGGAAACGAACGACATTCAGTGCACAAGCCGGAAGCACAATGCATGTAGGGACACTAGTACTTCCTCCTCTGAATTGTGACCATCCGTGCAGACACTTGGAAAGGTGGGCCCCCTGTGTGTTCCGCGTATAACATATTCCCTTTTCAGCAAAGACACGACACAATAGTGACTATATTCTCTTAATATCACGAATGTCCGCGTTTTTCACATGAGCTTCAGGCTCGGGAGCTCGGGTAACCTCTCCCCACGTCACCGATTCTAAATAAATTATTGTATTGTATTGTATTGTGTTGTGCTGTGTTGTGTTGTGTTGTGTTGTCTATTGTATTGTATTGTATTGTATTGAGGGCTATGGTACAGTATTTATGGCTCCGAGAGCAAAGCCTTTTGCACTTGGACGCGACCCCCTTCACTTTATATGATGAAATCTGCCCATCTGTACCTTAATCTGTTGAGTACGGCTGCAAAAGGCGTCACACCGATCCCTGTAGCTATACAAATACTTGTGTGATACTGGAACACGTCCTGAAGAAACAACGACAGCAAAACATTCGTTGAGACTCTATGGAAAAATTGCTTAACACATTACAGCGCGAGAAGCCCAAGTATGGCCACCCGGTAATTAATTCGCATACTTTCGCGTTAGCCAATCACAGGCGGGAGTTATTACAAGTGAGCCGGGCTACCGCAAAACTGCTCGAGTCACGATGAGTGTTCAAGTCATGAAATACAGTCGAAGCTCTCGTAAGCGACCACCTCGGGAACTGAAAATTGCGGTCGTTAACGGAGCTGGTCGCTTACGAGAACGGCTCTCGTAAGCGACCACCAAACGGCTTCCAACTTGAACAATAGGTGTTGGTCGCTTACGAGAGCTTAGTACAATACATCTAGAAAATATCATGTTATGCTAATGCTTAAAATAGTTTGATTTATTTCCCGACTTTAATTAAGAATAGATAACCGCCAATATGTACATAGAAAATATGTAGAAAATAGCATTTCACTGGTGCAGCTTGTATCAGTTTAGATATTTATGAGGTGATCACTAATGTTTAATAGACAAAAAGTACTGTGGTCGCTTACAAGAGCTTAAAAACAATAGAAAATCTCTGTTGGTGATTTGAAATTGTGGTCGCTAACGGAGCTGGTCGCATCGATAAGGCGGTCGCTTACGAGAGCTTGAAATAAAAGAGTTTATGTGACATTTCAAACGGGGTTTCGGGAAAATGGTCGTTATGGGAGCTAAAAGTTATCCAATTTGAAATCAAATATAAAATGTCCGTTTTCTTGCGGGTCAAGTACTAGAAAGACAAAGTAAACAGATGTAGTCGGAAATCAAAGCGAGCGAGAAAAGCCGTCGACTGAGTTTGTCTCTCCGCTGGTCAGAGGTCAAATTATTCGCCCGCATTTTCCATTTATGCTTGGCACTAAACCTGCATCGATAACAATTTAAATAATTTAGAAATGAATTGAGAAATTTCCTTTTCGAAAAACATATTGACCATTTTCCGAAAGAGAATAGTTTCTTGTTCGCGAATAATTTGACATCTGATAGACAACTCACTAGGCAGGTTCTTGCAAGTTTAGATCGCAATGTGAGTTTATTTATCATCCCAGGATCTGAAAAGTAAATTGCTATTTGAACATTATAATTTGTAAGATTCTAAGCTCATTTCTAAATTATATAAATTATTACATGTATAGTGATTCCTGCAGGTTTAGTGCCGAGTATAAATGGGAAATGCAGGCGAATGATTTGACCTCCGACTAGCGGAGAGACAAACTCAGTCGACGGCTTTTCGTGCTTGACCCGCCTGAAAACGGACATCAGCTTAGATAACTTTTAGCCGCTAAGAGCAAATAGAAAACCTAGGAAGTTCCGCTGTATTTCATGACTTGAACACTCATCGTGACTCGAGCAGTTTTGTGGTTTAAGCCCTGCTCACTTGTTAAAAAATCCCGCCTGTGATTGGCTAACGCGGGCGAAAGTATGCGAATTAATTATCGAGTGGCCATACTTGGGCTTCTCGCGCTGTAATGGTTTTGGTAGCGTGTTTCCATTAATGTGTGAAAAATGTTAATGGGAAGACCACACTTTCCATTAATGGTGTTAATGGGAAGACCACACTTTGCCATTAATGTTATAGTACATTAATGGAAAAACGCTACCAAAACCATTAATGTTTTTACGCAATTTTTTCCTGTGTAAGATGAAGGGATCAACGTGTCGCCCCATCTATAATACCGTAAGGAAAATCGTGTCCGCACTCGCTCCGCTTAGCCCTGAAGCTGTGCCGCCAAAAGAAGTTCACAGACCTGAAGGGAAGGTAAAATCTCGACCGTGGGCGTGTTTTTGTTGGAAAAGATTCACCTTGGGCAAAGTTCTAATTCAAGCGATTTCTTAAGCGAGGGACAAAGCCGCCATCGCCGCCATGTTGAAAATCTCCCACAGAAACTTAAAAAGAACTCGGTTCGCGCAGCCGAAAGCACCAAAGACATTGAAACCTAAATGGTTCTCTTATATACAGATTACATACAGGAATGTGCAGGGATAATTCTAACTGGAAAGATTTGAGCTGAGAAAAGCTCAAGTTTCAACAAACGTACACACTACCTTGCTTCCCTCGGAGCACGCGCTAAGTCATGCTAAGTCGAAATGACACATTTACAAAACAAAGTCCGTGAAAGTCATGAATAATATTCTCTAAGTATAAATCCTGACGGCTCTATCGCAAAACGAAGGACACAATCCCAAAGAGAAGGAGGAAATCCCTCCAGTGGGCATGCTTTTGTTGGAAAAGATTCACTTTGGGCTAAGTTCTAATTCAAGCTATTTTTTGAACGAGGGATAAAGCCGAAAAAAATATAAATAATATAATCTAAAAAAAATTCTTAGTCCTTAGACCATTTTTACTTGACCTGTTTCTTCTCTCCCCTCACTGAGATATGATAAACATACAAACAATTCCGAAGTCAAATTGCGCTTTCGATTTTCACGGGTTCTTTGACCGATTTGAGAGACGGACACACGCGTGATTTTGTCGCACCAATCAGGGAGACCGGTGCAAAAAAAATCCTTTTGGGCTCACTTCATTTATTTCCGGCATGGTGGGACGGGGTACTCATGCTGATGGGAGGTTATTAGTAATGTAAATCCAGCAGTTTATGGAATAGAAGGGGGAAATCATGAACCCCTCCCCACATCCATATGGCCATTGTGAATTTTTTTTTCGTTTTTTTTTTTTAAACAGAGAACACTTTAAGTAAAATAAATTTTCCCCTTACACTCCGTGAATTTTACATCCGTGAATATACCATACCATACGTAAACACATACCATACCATACGTAAACACATACCATACCATACGTAAACACATACCATACCATACGTAAACACATACCATACCATACGTAAACACAAACCATACGTAAACACATACCATACGTAAACACATACCATACGTAAACACATACCATACGTAAACACATACCATACCATACGTAAACACATACCATACCATACGTAAACACATACCATACGTAAACACATACCATGCCATACGTAAACACATACCATGCCATACGTAAACACATACCATACCATACGTAAACACATACCATACCATACGTAAACACATACCATACCATACGTAAACACATACCATACCATACGAAACACATACCATACCATACCATACCATACGTAAACACATACCATACCATACGTAAACACATACCATACGTAAACACATACCATACCATACGTAAACACATACCATACCATACGTAAACACATACCATACCATACGTAAACACATACCATACGTAAACACATACCATACGTAAACACATACCATGCCATACGTAAACACATACCATGCCATACGTAAACACATACCATACCATACGTAAACACATACCATACCATACGTAAACACATACCATACCATACGTAAACACATACCATACGTAAACACATACCATACCATACGTAAACACATACCATACCATACGTAAACACATACCATAACACGTAAACACATACCATAACATACGTAAACACATACCATAACATACGTAAACACATACCATACCATACGTAAACACATACCATACCATACGTAAACACATACCATACGTAAACACATACCATACCATACGTAAACACATACCATACCATGCGTAAACACATACCATAACACGTAAACACATACCATAACATACGTAAACACATACCATAACATACGTAAACACATACCATACCATACGTAAACACATACCATACCATACGTAAACACATACCATACCATACGTAAACACATACCATACGTAAACACATACCATGCTTGGGCTTCCATAGGGACCATCTACAGAGAAGCTGAAATGGAAAAATATGGAAATGCAATAATTTGTGTATAATCCAAACAAAAGACCACATCAGCTAATGGTGTTTACATCTGCACACACACTGACGTGAAAACAATTGCAATTGAGCAATCACTAGCCAATCAGAATCGAGAGAAATCACGACTTACTCTTAAATGGCTTTTTTCTCAGCCAATTGCAAGCCGAACCAATTACTAAGTAATTACACAATTGTATTTACTACAGAATTTGATTGGCTGAGAAAAACGAGTAGCCAATGAGAACGCAAAGCAATCGCAATTACATAACAAGTCTTGACAGTCATGTGAAATCCACTCTATACTCTATAACTAAACATCGTTAGCCGATTTCGTCTATTACATTTGTGTTGAAAAAAGCGTCTGAACAGCCGAAATTAAAGGCCCATCACCAACCGAGAGTCTTTGCGGAGTCTTAGCCAATCAGAGCACCTGAAAAACAAATGGATCAATTTGAAAACAAAAGAAAACGGGGCGCAAAGGCTCCCGGTTGGTGATGGGCCTTTAAGATTTTGCATGTAGCTGCTATGTTAAGCAAAAAAAAATCAAGGACCATACTTCCAGACAGAGCTGAAGCGTCGTATGGCGACCGTACGGTTCTTACGCCCACGCCAGAGATTTCGGCCCTGACAGTCGCTATCCTTGGTGTTAACTGCTCAGTAGCGACTCAGGGACTCGGTCCAGGGACCTAGGTGAGGGAACGCCCGGCCACCAGACCATTAAATAGACGCCCCTTGTGATGAGAAGTGAACAACTAACGATCTTTATACATCACTCAACATATTTATAGGTCCATATTCGATTGAGTACTTCCATGTGGGAAAACAGTATTTTTGGTGAGTTCCTGGTTGCGCGCGAAATTTCAACAACTAGCCGACTTTTTCTCTCTACAATCTTTGTGGGTCATTTTGATGTCTTTTTGAAACAATAGACACTAAAACGTTCAAATTGAGTGTCTCTACTTTCACGCATGCGCGCTCGTGTTCAATGATTTTATATTTGAATTGATTGTAGCTTGTAAATTCGCTTTGTTTTACATGATGTCATGGAAGCATGATGCTTCCTACTTATTGAAAGACGAAAAAATCAATCGAATTTGTGATTTCTAATTTCGAAGACTGTTCATTTATTTGTCTGAAGTCAATATACGCTTTTCCAAAATGGCCGCCGAAAATTCAAATCGATTTTTGTCAAAATGAACACCAGCACTAGAACACACATTTTAGTAAAACTACAAAACATTTTAGTTAAAGTACAAAATTTCATCGCTCATTATATCCAATATCTTCCGAGAACACGAACGTTGAAAATTTGGACATTTACAGACGTTTGTACTGAAACTTGGCCAGATGAAAGTCTTCTAATATCGCCAAGATTTCAGCCGATTTTTTTATAAGAGGGCATTATAAGCAATGGGATCGTCTTTGTATTAGATAAAAAAGATAGCAAAGATCGGAGAAATCGCAGCTAATCTAGGGTCGTTTGTGTTTGATTTACAAAAAGAATGACTGGAATCGGGGGAAAAATGCAAAAGTTTAGCCCGATATAGCTATATAGCTATTTAACAATTAGACCTCGAGCCCTTGAGGGCTACGGGCCACCAAAAAATCACCAGAAACCTCGACAAAACGAGAAGCGGCCGCCATTGTTTTCATCTTCAAAATTGGCGCTTTCCCTACTAGAGGTCTATTGATAATAGTCCCCTAGTAGCGTAGCCAATCAGAATGCAGCATTGGCAATAGTCCACTAGTTAGGTGATACTAAAACCTGGTAGTCCAGCTCTGGACACAGATGAGCGCACAAACCATTTCGAGCGAGTCACCTTAAAGATTCGGACTAAAATCGCGCATGCGCACTGAACACGAAATTAAAACTCTAACTAGGCTTATAAAGAAGAGTGTGTGCGCTTGTAGCTGGAATCGTCCATTCTGACAATTTTTATGCATCTTTTAAGGAATATTGTGGCAACTTGTGTCTACAATCTTGGACAAAATTGTTGGCAAAAAGTGGCATTTTTTGTCACAAACACCTATGGACTGGTTCTATCGCCTAATATGTAAATATAAAGTGTAAAACACTAGCATACACACATCGGCACCAGTCTGGCCAAGACGGAACGCTAGCACAGTCTATTACCCGTGCAGTTCGGCAACCATGTACAGCTGTTTCGTCCTTGTTAGGACTCATCAGCATGGCATAGCCGGTGTTTGCCTCAGTAAACTTCATCGGCAAAACAACTGCAGAGGCGACTTCGAAAATCGAAGTGCTTTAAACCACAGCAAAGACCCATGTGGGACCTTTAGCTGCGACTGGGCTAGCGTGATGCCAATGTGCGGATCACGCAATGAGACCAAGCTAGAGAAGTCCGTTGGTTAGCCATACTAACCTTGTCGACATGTATATGTAAATATAAAGTGTAAAACACTAGCATACACACATCGGCACCAAAATGTATCCCCCCTCCCCCTTTTTCAATGTTGTTTTCTTGGCTGTGGTCCTTCAAACGAATTTATGCTGAAAGGACCAACATTGATTGGGGGGAAGGGGAGAAATGTCTGCTGAAAGCTATTGTACGGCAACGAGAGTGAATTCACGATAGGTGCTAAATTTTGCCAACACATTTTGTCCAAGATTGTAGGATTCACCAGTTCTCACCTGAGGCCTGATGACATGTCCACCACAGTAGATTCACCATTCTTGTTCACCAACAATGATTTCTCCTCGTCTACATCACGAGTTTGGCTCAAGACTTCATCTGCAAACTTGGCTTAGACAAGAAGTAAAGACTGGTTCACACGGCGACAAGACAACAGCGCGCGCTCTCCTGTAAAGGCCGGTTTACACTTGCGATTTTTGTTGCATTTGTCGCGGCGATTTTTCCCGCGCGAATTGCAATTCCAACTCTCCTATGTAAACGAGATACAAATCCGGTGCGATTTCTCTGCCCTCTTTCTTCAAATCGCATCAAGTTGAAAAGAATTTCGAGCTTTGAAATCTCCGCTGCATCACGAGACAAAAATCGCGGCAGATCGCGCCGAGTTGCCGTAATTTATTATACATTAGTAATTTTGAGTTGACGCGTACGTGCGAGAAAAATCGCCGCAGCTCGCGCGCGACAAAATTTGTAAGTGTAAACGGCCTGAAGGCTGGGGCTAGAATGCCAAACCATAAAAAGAGTGAAACGAACTTCAGCGAACTGTGCACATGCAAATGGTTGAAAAGAACGCGCACCGCCTATTTCAGGAAGGTGATGCGCGCACTGCTCATTGGGAAGTTCCATTCTCGTACTAAGCGCTCCCCGTCTCCTCACCTCGAAGGTGAGGTTCTGGATGACAGCTATTTAAGAGCGATCGCTGATTGACTGATTTTCAACATTGGAGCATGCGCAGAAAGTAAATTCTCTGTTCAAAACTCGCGCATGCGTCAATTGCTGTCACCAGAGCCTCCACTGCAACCCGCGTCCCCAGGGTCTTCTCCATCGTTTTTCAAAATGGCGGTTGACTCGGGAGAAGACCCTGGGGGAGGCTGAGTCACATGACCGTTTCGAAACAAAGGACAACCTCGTTCCCATGTCCTCAGTGGTCATGTGACTCAGCCTCCCCCAGGGTCTTGTGCTCGACCAACCGCCATCTTGAAAATTACCCACAAGACCCTGGGGACGAGGGCGCCTTCACTGCGAGGTGAAGAGCCGAGGAGCTCTAGGTTCGAGAATGAAGAACAGAAGGCAAGAGCTGAACTGTAAAACAACTCCTTTGAAATGTCGCAAACATCCTTAAATGAAACGAATGGAACCTCAGCGAGCTCGTGCGCGTACCCCGACGGTTGACAGGCGACAACGTCGGATGCGACGGATGCGACATGCGTACTACTCGAATCGTAGCGTTTACAAAGCCGCCCGTGTCAGCCACTCCTTTGTTATTGTTTTCGTTCGATATCAGACAACGAATTACATGCAGAAATATCTTAATAAACATCTGAAAACAAAGTATTAGATTTCATTTACCAAATTCAATCGAGAACATTGCTCTATATTCTCTAAATCAGCCGATGGAAATGGATGCATTCTCCGACTTGGTTTGTTGCTATGCTGTCAAAATGGCGGTTGACACAGGCTCTTTAACTCAAGCCCACAACACACCTATAGTGACAATCCCGTACGACTACAACATGTTTAAGTCAAACTTGGTACTGCGTGACTTTTCAGTGATTTGGGTGCGTTCTACGCGTGAGTCGTGCGCGCGACGCCAGCATGTCGCATCCGACAGCCTTGGGCGAAAATCGTACAATGTAAGTCGGCCTTAAATATCCTCAATGTTTTAGCGAAATTTGGTACAAGGACACGTAAAATCTCAGCGATGTTGGTGCTTTGTACGCGGTAAAGACGTGTGCGTGTGTCAAGGGCATGTTACAAGAGGCAATTTTTCTTGTAACTCACAACGCAATATTTGTTGCGTTGCGAGTTGCAGCGAAAATGGCGCGCGTGTAACATCCCCCTGCAATGCAATGTTTGTTGCGTTGCGAGTTGCAGCGAAAATGGCGCGTGTAACATCCCTCTGCAATGCAATATTTTGTTGAGTTGCGAGTTGCAGAAAATGTAGAACTGAGCTCTACTTTTCGCAACGTTGCGAGACAAGCTGCTACGTGTAACATGTCTTGGCAATTTATCACGCAATGGTTTCCTGGATGAACCAATCCGCGCGCTTGATTTCGATAGCGCCGCTGTAATTTATAATGTTCAATGTCCGGACGCATTGCAAGCTGCAAAGTATATTGCGAGCGTGTCAAGCCCTGGCTAAACTAGGACACATGTAGCGCGCAACATTGTAACCGGACATGTTTCCTTTATGTTTCTCTGTTTAGCCACGCGAGAAACATTGTTGCGCGCAACAAATTTTGCAGCCGGGACACAAAGAAATGTTTATTCGCAAGAAAAGAAACATTTTATGTTTCCGAGACACGCGTGCGATGTTCCCTAGTTTAGCCACTCGGGGGAACATGCAGGACACAAATGTTGCACGCTACATGTGTCCTAGTTTAGCCGTAGCTTGACATCCCGCGGCAAACGATGACGAATTAAAAAGCATTGCGAGTTGCGATTTGCAAGAAAAATTGCCTAACATGGCCTTAAGTCAGAGCCAAGTCATGTTGTAGGTATGACACGAGAATAACGCAGCGGACAGACTTCGGCGAAAAAAAAAAAACGCACTGTGTAAATCGTAAGATGGAAATTTGGTACCTTGAAAATTATATCACGAAGGTGTGCTATGTAGCTAAACTTACTTGTCCAGTCACCTGAAACTTTGAAGAGAATAGAAAACTGGCCGTTGTTGTCGGAAGGGCACTGAAAAGAAACCAGAACATTCAAAGTGTGATACTGATTCTGTTGTGGTTTTACTACCCTGAAAATAGTGCTGTTCTCCAAAGACCTTGGAAAATTTAAGGAAAATTATAAAAAAAAACAAGGACCATACTTCCAGACAGAGCTGAAGCGTCGTATGGCGACCGTGGGTACGGTTCTTACGCCCACGCCAGAGATTTCGGCCCTGACAGTCGCTATCCTTGGTGTTAATTGCTCAGTAGCGACTCAGGGACTCGGTCCGGGGACCCAGGTGAGGGAACGCCCGGCCACCAGACCATTAAATAGACGCCCCTTGTGTTGAGAAGTGAACAACTAACGATCTTTATACACCACTCAACATATTTATAGGTCCATATTCGATTGAGTACTTCCATGTGGGACAACAGTATTTTTGGTGAGTTCCTGATTGCGCGCGAAATTTCAACAACTGGCCGACTTCTTCTCTCTACAATCATTGTGAGTCATTTTGGTGCCTTTTTGAAACAATATACACTCAAAACTGTTGAAATTGAGCATATTTACTATCACGCATGCGCACTCGTGTTTACGCGTAATCATTAATTTTATATTTGATTTGATCATAGCTTGTAAATTTGCTTTGTTATGTTTAGTTTCGCTGCCTCGTGCTCCTTAAAAGACGATAAAATAGTCAATCGATTTCGAAAAGACTGCGAGAGACTGTTCATTCGCAGAACCCTTTTATAGTGGCCTGGGGCTCGTTTCTCAAAACGCCCGGTAACTTCTCGTACCCGCTAATAATCTTCGTTATTCAGCTAGACACTGCCAAGTTGAAATTACATAAAACGTACCTGTTATATCTTCCTGACCATTTTTAATTTAGAAGTGTCTCGTTTTGCTTATGAAAAGTTCACCTTTGGCAGTGACAAGTTTCCCGTAAACTTTTATTCGTGTTGCGGTTGCTTACCTCTGTTAGCGTAAATGGATGCCACTCAAATCTGGCCACGATGGGACAGCAGAGGTACACATACTATCAAATAAACAAACAGCAATTAGGTTGTGGCAATTCTCCAGTCGTGTTTTCCAAGACTTCGCGGACGCATCTCGGATGCAAGCAATTTTCAATGCCTCGTGTATAACGCGGGTTACCTGTAGTAGGCAGTCTCGTACCCAGACGCGCAATGGTTTGTGGGATAGTTTTAACACGGCGCGCTGAGAGTTATGGGATAAGCACATGTCCCACAATTCATTGCGCGCCGTGTCTAGTACTCATTCCCAGTCCCTACGGCTCCAAAACAATTTTCATAGAGAAATCGATTGGAAAAATTACCACAAAAGACGCAAAAAATAACGTCTGGTTATACGAGAGTTTGTAGTAGGAGTCGCTCATTTCCCTTTCGTAAACGGTCGAAGCCTTTTAGAACGGTCGTTGCCAATTCTGATCCCTTGGGACAATGGACCAAATCGGCTGACGGTGTTTACATCTTGTTGTCACCCAATTCAGATCATGTGATGATTCCTTTGGGTGGATACTTTTGTTAGTTCTGCACATACACTCGTGCGCTCAGTAGTCGAGTGAGAAAAATTTGACAATTGTAACCACTCAAAGGAATCATCACATGATCTGAATTGGGTGGCAACAAGATGTAAACACTGTTAGCCGATTTGGTCTATTATCATTCATATAAGCTTCAAACCCAGCGAATTCTCTCGTGGTTCACTGATTAGGGTTTGGGTTAGTATCGGGTTACCGGTTAGGGTTAGGGTTTTAAACAGGGTAGAATTAAAATACATGTTTCCTTTATCTTTACTGAGACAAAACGAAACTAAACGTGTCGTCCAAAACGCAACGACCGTTGACGAAAGGGACAACTGCGAGGGGCGGGCCACAACAAAGATGGCGCAAGTTTTGGAGATCTTTTTGGAAATTTACAAAATTTAGCTAGAAAAAAGTTCTGGAATTGGAAATATGGTACAAATAGGAAAAAGACACGTTGTAACGATATAAATACCTGACCAGGCTCCGCATGAAATCCGTGTTTCTTCATCTTCAGCTCGACCACGTGACAGGAATGTTGTGCAACCTGTTACAGAGTAGAAATTTGGCATAAATTTCGTTTTTTGCGTTTTCGCTTTAATTGTTTTTCGCTTTTTGTATGACCAAATAGAACACCACCTGAAGTAACCGATCAACAGGAGCCTTCATCTACTCCACTAGGTCTAGCCATATGCACAGGGAGCCCATCAACAGGAGCCTCGATTTACTCCACTAGGTCTAGCCATGTGCACAGGGAGCCCATCAACAGGAGCCTCGATTTACTCCACTAGGTCTAGCCATGTGCACAGGGAGCCCATCAACAGGAGCCCCGATTTACTCTTTTAGGTCTAGCCATGTGCACAGGGAGCCCATCAACAGGAGCCCCGATTTACTCTACTAGGTCTAGCCATATGCACAGGGAGCCCATCAACAGGATGGTGTAGTTGAGACGCAAACCACTACACGGAAACACAACACGTTAAAAACACGTTAAAATTTTCGACACGCTTCGCGTGCATAAGTAATGACATTTAACGTGGTTTCTGAGAACTTGCGCCACGAAGACAACATGCTCGCATCGTTTAGATGGAATGCCTACGAATGTCACAAGAACATGTGTATCTAGTCGAGGAAATGAACAAATACCGCCCCCAAAAAGCCCTCAGTCACTATGTCCGAAAGAAGACCGTGAGCTCGACGTTACAAGCACAGAAATCGTCATTTGGACCTTGCTTCACTCACACAAATAATAATAATTTCGTCATTCGCGACGCGCATGAAGAATAAAAGCTACACGCCTTGCTTAATCTACACAAATAATGGGATGTCCATCTACCCTTTCTCTGAGACTTGATGAAATGCGTTTATCAAAATGAGGGCGCGCTTTGCGCAAACGAAATAAAATTTCGATCTCCTCTTTCTACAAAATGTCCTCCACTAGTCCAAACAGAGGCTGGAGGGAGGGAGGAGGGATCACGAACAACTCTGAAGGGGATCACGTTAATCATAGTACTTATAAAGGGGGAGATCCAGTGGCGGATCCAGGAATTTTACGGGCGATAAATAATGACAGGTCCCTAGGTGTGGAGGCTCCTGTTGATTGGCTCCACTACTTGCCTTTAGGATTTGCACATTCTGGTATCCTCTGAGTACACGGATAAGTCTGTCCACCATGTAAACCACCACGGGCAACAGGATCATCTTCCACGCCTGGAATGACAATCATACGATTCTTATTTTGTCAGCATATATTACTGTATTTTCATAATTCTGCGAACTCTACGCTAACTAACAAACCTGGTTTTGACTTCCGTCAATCAAACGATATAACAGCAGGATTTTAAGAACCTGCTAGTTTAAGATTCTCCATACCATAACAGACTCGTACCCAGTCGCTAAGAGAAAAAGCCTTGCGCGCCGTCATGTCTCCTTCCCATAATTCCTTGCGCGCCCTCATGTCTCCTTCCCACAATTCCTTGCGCGCCCTCATTTCACCTCCCAGAAGCCTTTGCGCCTTCTTGATTTTTTCTTTCTGAATTATTTTAGCGACTGGATACGAGTCTGATACCATAACCCCATGTTTCGCTGTATTTCTAAGAACCTGTTTAGGAGTAGTGTTTTACTGTCATGCAATCGCGAGGATGAGCTCGGGTTACCTGTGGTTGGTCAGGCTCAAACTCCGCCCGCGCGCACGTGACTGTTGTGTTCTCTAGTGAGAGCTGTAGGCGCGTTGGACCCAAGCAGTTTGGGGGATGAGACGACAGGTTTGTCTGGTGCTTGACTACGCCTCTGAAAAATAAGGCGAAATTACAGCCATGTCAACAAATATATGTCGTTTTTAAAGTCATTATTCCTTTCCGTGTGAGACATGGGTTACCTGTGTAGCACGTTCCAGGCACTTTGTAGCCATTCAGACGTCTCCTCTCGTTAAGTGAGGCACGATCGAAAGCAAAGTCTAATGTCAAAGTGCGTGACATTTGCATGGCGGTTTTGCGGCCATACATAACTCACCCAAGTCCGTGTACTGCCAGCATGACGTAGAAGAAAACAAACACGTGATGGGTGAACCAAAACACCTCGTAACAGCCGGTTCTGAATTGAGAGTTGCTGAATTAAAGATACGCAGTGGTACACGCATAGAACATATTAGTTTGGCAGGCCCGTAGCCAGCATGAGGCGAGCGACGCACTCGCCTCGGTAAACATTTGTGCTACCACCGTATGCATTGCTACGCGACCTCCAAATTCACTGTTGCGATTGGCGATTTTACGCAAGAAAATTATTGTAATGTTAATTTTCTTGAACCAGAAAGTTTAATATTCGAGGCAACGAAGCAATGTCGACCCACTGAAGTTGCTGAATCCAGCTAAAAAACGCCCATCGCAACAATGCATTTTTTTCTGGCAACGGGCCTGTTTGGGCGAAAGTTGGCAACTCTATTTGCTGTACATTACTGCAATTTTAGTCACAATTCTGAAAACTCCCAGTTTACATTTCAAAACGCAAAACTATGTTTTAGCTTCCGTCCATCAAACCACGGGCCAATCCTGCCACTCACGGGCAGATTTTTCGTCTAAGACAAAAACTCTTGACTGAGCGGTTCGTGTGTGGTGACCCGCAACTACAAAAATCGTGTATGAGGGCGCGCGTTAATTTTACAAGAGAAAATCCTGTCGGGATTAAGGCCGTTGGCGCATGCATATTTTCTAAGTTTCGTTTTCAATTCATGGCGGACAATTTGGTTCTGAAGCCTAGCTTCTAGTCCTTATTATATTCAAAAAAAAACCTCAAGGCCTGCATGAAAAATCACCCAGAGCTGTATGTTCATTCGTTTGATTGACGGAAGCCAAACCATAGTTTGTCAGTTGGTGTAGAGTTCGCAGAATTATGAAAATTGCAGTAATTTATCATATCATGTTGACACCAGGTATGCACGTGCGTGAATGTATGCGTCGCTAATTGCTGGGTCGTGAAAAAAAGGAGCGAACCTACCTTACAGAACGCATGGAGGCAGATACCTAAAAGACGAAAGATATAAGGTTCTCTAGCTACTAGAATAAACTCTTATATAGAGAGAAACCCATGAGTGGAGATTTTTCTCTTAATGACATAATGCGCTCTGCAAATAATACCGACAAGGAAACCTGTGAAGTAGAGCGATTTCAATGTCAAATTACCATGACAACAAGGACGATCATCATGCCAAAGCCAGTGCTGCCAGCAACTGGAAAACGAAAAAAAAAAAAATACATGCAAGAGTGTGACTGTGACCAAAATTGTGTGAAGTATAGTGATGTGAAGTTATGAGGTGTGCTGTGTTGTGAGGTGAGGTGATGTGTTGTGAAGTGATATGTTCAATGATGTGATGCGATGATGTGTGATGTGATGTGTTATTATATAGACACGAGTGTTTTACTGGGAAATACGCCACTCGTAGATCTCATATGAAGCTACATCCGGGTCCTGAGTGACATATTTTCCATATCCTCACTAGTGAGGATATCGGCCAAAACAAAAGTGCTTGGAAATCAATTTGGAATAATTTTTTCTGGTTTGTCTATATAATAAAAAGATAATTACACGGTGGCTTGAAGATATGAGTTTTATTTTCTCGTGTCAAGACAATATTTTACTCATTTGCTGCGCTCATTCGTAAAATATTGTTCTTGCCACTCGAAAATAAAACTCATATCTTCGCGCCACCGTGTAATATCCTCTATATATGATGAGGTGTGAAGTGATGTGAAGTGAAGTGATATGATGAGGTGTGAAGTGATGTGACGTGATGTGATGAGGTGTGATATGATGTGACGAGGTATGATGTGATGTGATGCGATGCGATGTGAAGAGTATGAGTTGTGACGTGATGTGCGTCGCTGTGATGTGATGTGTCGTTGTGCACGTAGGGCATAAAGCGCGCGGAAATCGGCACCATCTTTTGTCCACAGTCGCCATTTTGGCCGTGAGGTTATTTTGGGAAGACTGGTAACTAAATACATTAAGTTTGACAGCCCCCACTTTCACCTCCTCCCACGGGTTTATTATGTCATTGATCGCCATCTTGATTTGACAATCGGAAAGAAGGAAGGAAGAGCTTTCAAACGAGACCTTCGGCATCTTTGTAGGGCTTTCGCGCGCTTGTTTTTGATTTTTTCAATTTGGTTGTTTTATCGATGTTTGATGTCGAAGGCCTGAAAGAGAAAAAATCGGCATTTCTGTTCAGTTAATACCGTTTTGAGTGTTATCTTTGAAACGTTGAAATTGACATTCGCCTAAAGTTCACTTGTTGTTCTACAATCGTATGGTTTTGGTTTTCTCGATTTGTTTGCGCGAAGGCTCATTTTTGAGTTTTTAAAAAGTCATTTTGCTTCAAAATATGGCCAGAACCCGGAAAAAATGGACGGTTTGTGTTTGTACAAATGGTTTTGGAAGACAAGAATTAAACAGTGCGACCAGTGCGATGGTGAGCTGCTCAGAGACAAAGAGAGTGAGAAATTGAATCTTAGTAAAAACTACGACCAGAGGAGAAAAGGTGAGGCATAAAGGAAGAGCGATTTTATATATTTTTAACTTTTTAAGGTGATTTTTAGTGGTTGGTATGGTATCGAAAAATAAACAAAGCGCTGTTTGTTTACTACGCGCGATGTTCGTTGTTTCGGTAAGTTTCAGTCAAGGGATTTTCATACTGCAATGCTTCCGTGACCGTCAGTCGATCAAAATATGACCTTTCACTATAATTGTTATTCGAGGGCTGAATATAAGTTAGCATCTTTTGTATTTGAAAGATGTGTATATCAATTCATTCTGTCTCTCGCGCGCTCTAAAATCATGATCAGGTGGTTTCGAGTTCATCAAACCTTCTTGCCTTGGCTGTTCAAATGATACTTGAGTTATCTAGAAACCTACCTGATTTATGCTAAAGTTTCATGGGCTAAAAATTAAAAAGTATCTTGAATTATTAATCATATTATAAGCTGTACAGAGAAATGCTTTCTGTTCCTCAATAGTCCAATATTTATTTCTGTCTATCAAAGTAGTTCAGGAAGTGCATAGACACCAAATGCCAGCCTATTGGGCATTGAGAGGCAAACTCAAATGTTAAATTTCTACCTCAATGATTAGAATTGTGAGAAACAATATTCAACAAACTGTGAGAAATACTAGATACTGTATCTAGTATTTCTCACAGTTTGTTGAACATGAAATGCCAATAGGGGCAGGGGTACTCACTTGTTTTAGGATTATAGCCACTATGACCTGTAATTTAATGTGGAATCCATTATAAAACAATTTTCACAAGAAAAGATACCCCAGAATCAGTTTATTTGTACTATATTCTATTATTTGTACCCAAACTGAGACCTGGCCTGTTCTGAGCAGGTCAACAATAGTATGCTTGGCTTTATACTATCAAAACAGGTAGTGTTTCAATCGAGCTGTTTCAATTTCAAGCCCGGCGGCAGCAAATTTCTATCATGTGACGTCTAAAAAGCTATCACATGACCTAGGCTTGATGTCTTTCAGCCAATAAACAGTCAGTACTCAGTCACATGATCATTTTCTCATAGATGTCACATTTTTGGTCATCCCGTGATATAAATCAGTGATCCGTGGGTTCGAAATTTCAATGGCGTGATTGAAACTCTACCTGTTTTGATAGTATAAATTGTTTAAAACTCACAATTCCCCTTATAACATCTTGATACCACTACTGCCAGTTTGCTCTTCAAATTTGATTTGTTATTGAAAAGTTTGAGCTCCCTTAAAAGCTACAAGGTAATGCTGTAACTGAGCAAAGCAAAAGGAACTATGAAAAGGATTCTGGGAATAGTGGTATCAAATGTAATCAAGGTACTTGAAAAAAAAAAAAAATGTGCCCCAAGAAAGCAAATTGATGTGGGTGGTCTTTATTATCAAATCCCATTTTAGAGAGAAGTTTGTTAACCATGCATACCCCATTCTATCTACTGAAGGAAAAAATTGGATGTTGTTTAGCAGCAATCATCCCCTTAGAGCTCTTGTAAGGGAGTACCCCGCCATGAAGGGAAGCCACACCAGTACTTTGCACTATAAAATAGTAATAATATGATTTTATATCTCCCTTGACAGTGTTATTGGCCATTAGGACAGATGAAACAGCAACCAGTGCTTTGGGGCTTGTCTTCTGGGATACCGCAGCTCATGAAATGACTCCTGATTAGCCAACATAAACACTGATTGACTAGGGTAGTGAAATGCTGCTACATTATATACAAGCCCAAGTGTTACTGTGTGATGCAAGGCTTGACTGGGGCCACCCTGTTGATGACCACATGGTCATTTTCACTGTTCAGTGATATCATGGATCAGATTATAAACATTTGTTTCATATTACAACCATTAGACAACTTGACAGACCATTAAAAGCATTTGCTCATTGCATTCAAACCAAAACTGAACTACAAAATAGGTGACATTCTAATAGGACCTAGAGTTCATTGTCTGCATAAATTATTGATCTGTTATGTTTCCTTGAGCTTTTCCCCTTTCTTTCTCTGGTATCCACAGAAGTTAACTGGAATAAAACAAATACACTTTCTCCTTGAACAAAGTTTCATGACAAGCAAAAGATATTTGACCAGTCACTGTGACTAATATTTTAACAATAAAATATTGTTATGGTGACTGCTTGGTAATTTTTTTGAAGGACACCTTTTGTTCAGGCAGTGAACCACAAATTTATCAAGTTTGTAATAAAATTATTAAATAAGCAAGCAATTTTTAGTAAACATTTGTAGGAAGCATAAATAAAAATGATGAAAAAGAGATTACATGCACATTTCTTTTAATTTTCTGTTAGACTTTTTTGGAATAAAATCTTCAATGAAATTGAAGGAATAGAATTCCTTAAGAGGATCCTTGGGAGTTCGATATACGTACATCTGCCTCATCAACAACTCTGTATAATGTAATTTCTATGTTGACTGTGGACTGGCTCACCTCTGCTGATATCCCACTTTAACCCTAAAGGAAATTGCCTGAGTGATGCAGCAAGTAGATTTTGAAAATTAAATTTGCCACTTGACAGACATATTTTCAAAAAAATATTTTTGTCCTTGGACAACCAAAACCAGAATAACACTCAGTAGCTTTTTATGTCTTAAACACAGATTCTTAAGAATGCAGTGCTGGGCAAAAAGAATTCCACCCAAGAGGAGCTGAGAGATTTCATTCAGTCATTTTCTTCCAGAATTCTCACGAGAACAAAGGAAAAGTTATTAAAACCCCCTTGACTATTATTTCTTTCTTGAAGCACAGCACAAAAACTTCCCCAATAATAGACTTAATGATGTCTTCTGGCCTCTTCTAGTGAAATTTCAAATTGCATTTTGAAGAAATTTTATCACAGTGCACTAGCAAGCCACAACACCAGTAAAATAGTTAATCAGTCATATTCAAAGACACCAAAAAAAGATTTTTACTCAAGCTAGGAGTCTTGTGAATCACAGTGTGATAAGATGAAAGTGTCATGCTTTCTTACAGTCACACACCACAGGAACCTGACATGCTTTCAACAAGTCTCTTTGTTATATATAAAGCTCTGGTTTGTCTCCTGACAGCACTTAGTTCTCAAGATATACTCTCCAGTATCTCACACCTGTACAGATGAGTTAATCCATTCATTAATTCATTCATAAAATTAAGCCCTGTCACTAACGTTTGTTTTTACTCAGTGAAGTCCCTATTCATGGAAACAAATACAAACAAACAAAATATTATTGCATGAGAAAAAAATTATTGCAGTGAAATATTCTGTGACAGTGGAAAAATATTATCTACGTTCTTCTAGGCAGGATTTCTAGAGCAATATATACAGGGCTGTACAGATACAGTTTCACAATCTGGTCTACTAATTATTAGTCTTGCAGCGACTTTTCTTTCAGTGAACAACAATCGAGTGGCAGTATTACTTCTTTAGCAAACCTTAGGTGGCCAATAAAAAATCCTTGGTGGCGAGAACAAACTTTCCTGCAGACCGCCGCATATAACTTGTGATGAACAAAACGCCTCTAAATCAACCAACAGAAGATATAAGTTCACGTTCTTGGTTGTTATCGAAGGATGAAACAACAGTTCGAATGTCTGGAGCTGTTTAGCCGACTCGGACTTGTTTTCGCCACAACCTCGGCCAATTTCAGGATGATCCTTGTTTAAAAGGGCACCAAGGGATCTCCAAAAATACTCTTCTAGTTTTTGTTTCCTTTTTCTCCTGACCTGCATCACTGTACGTGCAAATGTTTATCCCAAAACCCACAAAGAGTTCGACAATCGATCCGCCATTTTGAATAACAAAGTGTACATTCACGCGCGCGACCGCTGGCTACAAGGACATGCGGACGGTGCCGATTTCCGCGCGCTTTATGACCGATGTGGTGATGTGATGTGGTGCGTCGCTGGGATGTGATATGATTATAATGGATATAACAGTCCATACCTGAGAAAAGCACAAACTCTAGCGGTTCCTGAAAACAAAATAAAAATCCATCAACGATCGATTTACACATTTTGCGGAACAACAAAAAAAAAAAAACAACAACAAAAAAAAAGCTGTAAAGCGTCGACACCTCAGTCGCGACAGCTATGCAGCTAGAGCATATTTCGTATGACTGTGAAAAGTACCGTGACATGGCGCGGCGCGGTACACAACTCTTTCGCGGCACTTTTCACAGTCATACGAAATCTGCTCTATAACCCCACCGTACCCCTTCTTCCTAGTGTAGTTTTGCCGTTTACCTAAAGTAATATTGTACCAACAGCTATAAATACAATTTCGTATCTCTCTCCTCCTCTCCACAATTCGTGGTTCTTATCGACTTCCACGGGGAATTTCTACAGAAACCCATCCCGTGAGAAAAGCTGAATTTCTCATGGTAGGAGAGTGGGAAGAGTCCGGATTTCCCGTGGCTATCCATGTGAATTCCGAACACTTCCCATGCGTTTGCCTTGGGATTCAGCTTTTCCAAAGGATGGGTTAATCTGCAGAAATTCCCTGTGTTCCGTACTGACCTGATTCTTGTATTGAGCAAAGTTGAGAATGCGATATTCTTCGCTGTAATTTTCGGAGAATCTTTTTCCGTTGACGAGATGAGCCGCCGTATGAACCCCTGAGGAATAAATACTTAGACTTCCATTCTACTTTCGGACACAAACAAATAAACAAAAACACAGCTTGCAAACAAACAAAAAATAGCTTCAAATACCTGCTGCTATAATTGTAGTTATCGCGCATGCTCTGTGGAACCAAAGGGTCTTGTCCATGGCAGATCGTAAATTTCTAAAACACTGCAAAAAATAAAATGTAAAAGAGTCCATTATTAGCTACAGTGACGATCTTTCACAACAGCACTATTCACTTAGAGAAAACGCGAGTTTACTGACGAACTCGTCTAGAAAACAGAAAAGTATTTTTTCCGAAATAGATTGATTCAAGGTTGAAATATCAAAGTATTTTTTCCGAAATAGATTGATTCAAGGTTGAAATATCAACTTTTATTATTTTTTTAAATAAAAAACATATGCCAGACAAAACAATCATCATTTAGACAACTAAGCACATAAAACAAAGAGAGAAAAAGAAAAAAAATTTGAGTGCCCCGTGTGAGGATCGAACTCACGACCTTCAGATTTCTGATTCAGATTATGAGACTGACGCGCTGCCTACTGCGCTAACGAGGCCTCGGTAGTCTGAGCGGGTTAATTTATTGTACTTATAGATAAAATCACGCAACGTCGTTACACTTCGATCAAAAGGAGTACTTTACCTTTGGGAGTTTGCTTCTAATGAACGCAATCGTGTTTTTACACATTGGTAACAGCATAAAGCTGCAGCTGAACCACAAAACTGCTGCAGATCCGCGAGACCAACCCAAGCTCTCCTGAAAGAGAAACGTTTAAAGTTATTTCTTGCTTGTCTTTCTGTATCGTTTAAATTTTAAATTAAAATCACGAAAAGTCTTTTATTTTGCATTGAAAAACAATTTGATTAAGTGGTGTACTTCTTGCCAGGCCTTGCATGCACCTTGCAAGCCGATCGCGAATTTTTTGTCAACTTGCAGTTCACTAAAGATCAGAAACGGGGTCTAAAATATAAATGTTCGTTCTCCTTGAATCCTCGATAGCTTTGAACCCGCGGCTGAACAGGCTGAGTGTAAAAAAAAAAAAAAAAAAAAAAATCTTACACCAAGAATCTTGCGAAGATAATGATATTCAGGGCAGTATTTATATTTGTAGTAAGTCAGACAGAAAATTGCTCCGCTGATGGCTATCCACACTATCTGAAACAAATAGAATAACAGAATGCATGACCGTCACGCAACATCGGGCCGTAACGCAATGCGTTATTAACATCACTGTAAAATAACAAAGATAACAAAGTTTATTATATGACAATGTAAGGATTGATAGAGAAATTGTAATGAGCCAGCGCCTTTTCCGGAGCAAACCGCAAGCAGCTTGGAAATCGCAACCGCAGGAATAAAACTCTCGCTTTCTCATTGTGTGTCTCTTGTGTTCTCGTGTCAAAAAGGGCAATTTTATTCACTCTCAAATTTGCATAAAGCTGCCTTATTTATAACTGCAGGAAACAGTATTCTATAGAGTTTCAACTTGGCCAAAAGTAATCAAGTTCCTCAAGTTGTACGTTGTTCGAAGCGAAATTCACAGAAGCGTGCGCGGGTACGTACGCGCACATCGCCGCTCACTGCGTGACTTCTGATGGATGTGGAAGATTTGTCAACAAGGGTCAAAAATACAACATACTAATTGTTGACAAAAAATGATACGTCGTGAAAATGCACATGTTTTTGAAGGAAAAATCTGAACTATTAAATATGGAATAGGTCAATAGGTCACGCAATTTGCGTTACTTTTGGCTTATTGTATTAGAATGCTGACCACAAAATGCCGCCACACATAACAGAATATAACATTCTGCAGGAAATAATGCGTCCCTTGTTTATTTTAATCCTCCCGAGCACTAGAAATCAATCGCAACATTACAGCTATCTAAATATTTCAATGGGGCATCAACTTAAAAACCACATCCATTGACTGCTAGAAATTCAAGCGTCCCTTTGGCTTCTGAAAAAAGCCGACAATGCTTACAGACATACATTCAAAACAAAGACAGCACTAAATTATTTCATCAGAAAATTCAAGTTTAGCAGCGCAACGTTTTTGACATGTTTTCTAAGACCTATAACTCAACATGGAAACATTTTTCAACAATATGCTATTGTCCTTACCGCTATGCACGGCCGTAAACAAAGTAAACAGCATCCTCGCAACAACAAACCAACAAGCTTACCCATGGGAGCGAACTTCTTGTTACACAGCGCAAATGATCGCGCGCTCGTTGATCTTTTTAGAGGTTTTTGATCTCGCCATAACTTCGTCCACGAAACTTGGAGTGTATGTCTTCCAGTTGCCCCCAGAGAAAGCGAATAACTTCCAGTGACCAAGGCAATATATAGCGCGGCCCGTTTGGCGCGCATCAATCGCGCGCTTCAGTGGCCAAAGGGCAAGCCCCTCCACTTTCTCAGACAAATTTCTTAGCCGTTGAAATGCCGCTAAGTATGTCTAACCACTACATACATTTCTCGTCAGTATTCTTTCTGTTGACAACGTGGGAGTTGAACAAGTAGTAGCGAGCGCTTTTAGAGATAAAATACATACTTTCGACTCACCAGGGGCCTCGATTTCCGGTTCCGGTACGACCTTAGACTTCCGGTTAGTTCCTCGCACAGAAAAAAAAAAATAATCTTTTCTCGGCTTTTTTCAGTCAAAATTTTCAATTTTTTGCCACGAGGCGACGGATTACAACATTCTTTTCACTTCTTTCCTCGATCCTGTACATCACGCACGTTCATACCGTATGGGTTGATATCTTAGTTATCAGGAAACGAAGTCCACTATTCCTGCTATTAAAAGTAAAACTGCAAAGTTTGGTGAAGATTGATACGCCAGAAACCTAAGTTTTGAAAATTCATATCTCAGCAACACCGCGGCAAAACGCATTTGCCATGCGCTAAAGATTACTTCGTGTGAAATGAAAACAAAAGAAATAATCTACATAACAAAAATATATCGTGCTGTCTTGGAATTTTGGAAAACTTAAGCTCCAGACACAATTAAGGCCAAAATTTGCAGAGCAGCTAGAATATGATCATATCTTTCTCTGAACTTTTGCACCTCGCACTTTTAAAGGCTTGCACCCGAGGCGCAGGGTCTTCTGGGTAATTTTCAAGATGCGCCACCAGAGCCGACCACGCGAGGTGCAAGCCGGGCAGGAATGTTCTCAAAAACTCCTGGTTCCCGCCGCTTGCTCGTGTAAAGCGGACGAGGCTTCGGCACGTTGGTTGATACATACACTGAGATACAAGACACGACATCAAATATCTACTTTTCTATAATCAATGTTTATTTCCGTCAGGAGTAAAAAAGACAGGCGCGAAGATTCGATACACAAGTCAGAAAACAAGCGCGTTAGACGTTGGGTTGAGTTATTGTGACATGAAGTTATTTCAGAGATGAAACTGAACAAGTATGGTTTCTCTAAATTACATGGAACCAAAACAACCACCCTCGCTAACTGTAAAAAGGTCGACTATCGCCAGTTACTGCGATTTTCATAATTCTGCGAAGTCTACACCGACCAACAAACCACCGATTGGCTTCCGTCAATCAAACGAGTGAACAACTCTGGGTGATTTCACGGAGGCTTCGATAGATCTTTTGAACCGGGGTTAGGCTAGGCTTGGAAACACAAATATTTACTCGTAAAATGCGAACCAAACTCACAAAACATGCGTGGACTTGCACTTAAAAGGTTTGATTGACGGAAGCCAAAACGCAGTTTGACATTCGAAATTGTCAAGTGGGAGTTCGCAGAATTATGAAAATCGCAGTAACTTTTTGAAATAAAAGCCTAAAGAGCAGAATGGCTTATTGGCAGTTTTGAATAGATTTACCCTTCAGAAATACTTCATGCCACAAATATCAAGACTAAAGAAAAGATAACGTCCAGCGTTCCTCAAAGACGGGGAGGAATTTTGAACAAATGTTTGTTTGACAAACTGCAGGTACTTACAGACAAAAGGTAATTCAAGTACAGCTATTTCAAAAACGTTGTCGGAAGTCACACACGCCAAGACCGCAAAGTAGTATGGGTAGGAGGTATTCATTGTTTTGTAGAAATTAGCGGCTAGACCAGTTGGTATAATCAAATGGACGATTCCAGCAATAAGAACGCACACTCTTCTTTATTCAAAAATGCCAAGCCCGCTGGTGTCCTAGAACTACCAGAATTCAGCGCGCGCTTTTTTGACAGTTTGTTCGACAAATGTCCCACATCTATCGACATACAGCACGCGCGTGCGTTATAGCTGCAATCGTCCATTAGGGTATTTCTACCTATATAGGTTTCTACCAATACTGCCCTTCGGCCTGGGCGCGTAGGTTCAGTGCTCGCAAAGCCGACAACCTTTATTGAAATAGCTGCATATAATACTTCGTGTACGCCTACTCCAAAAAGAAAAAATGCACGGTTTAACCATTTTCCATAGCCTGTGGAAAATATGGGAAGAGGAGTTCATTACCATGAGTACGAATCTTATATTATTATTGTTTCCATCAGCGTCAGGAGTGTCTATTTTAGTAACATATTTTCATTATTTTGTGTTTGTTTGGCTTGGTTTGTTTCCCGCTAGCTGAAAAGTAAAATTTCAAAATACCAGCTGTTGTTCCATCGCAACCGTATGGATAAGATGCGCTAATGTTACATATTGCAGTTGCCCTTCAAGTGTCACGATTTTAGTACACTTTTGGTGATAAAAAAAACATCCTATAATAACTGATGGATAGCCAAAATAAGAGTCTAGGTTTATTAAATAGCCCTTTAGCTACAAAGTTATCATGATTGTAGGCTTCATTGACCTATTGCAGAACTGATGGAAAAGTTGTAACAATGAGTTTTTGAAATCTTGTTGGGATGAAGAGTTTTCAAAGTTTGAAGTTACATAAAACTTTGTACGAAAATTGTATGCCAATATACATTTTTGACTCTAGAAGGGAGATAGAATACAGTCCTTAAGTGATGACGTCACAAAAACAAAACTTTTCGATTTAGCAATATTTGTCACTTGATTTCGAAAGGGCATTTCGAATGAAAGGTACACACTAAAAATGAGGCAAATCGGTTCCAACGTGACGGTGCTATGGCCCGCTGAATACATAATTGTCTTTAACAAATCACTATATTTTTGGTTCAGTTCATTCAGCGGGCCATGTCTCGGTCGCGTTTCAACTGATTTACCTCATTTTTTGCATGCAACGTTCTTCGAAGTTGGTCTTTTATTATTCGTGGACTAAAATTTGAAATTCGAATTTTTTCAAATTTGTGACGACACACTTTAGGACTCTATGCCTTTGAAAAATATCGAGCAAAATTTCATTTAAAGCAACCAAAGCTAAATGGAGGCTTCCAATTCTCCCATAAAAACATCCTGCATGTTGGAATTTTTCTGTATTTCTAAAAATGGGCTCCCATAACACCCCACAGGCTATGGAAACTGTTTACTAAGTGCAAACTGTACACATCTATAACATCAGTTAACTGTTTCTACATTAAATGCGGGAACGTCTGTCCCAAGGCCTTCTACTGGAATCCCTTTGGAAACAACAGTCTGAGAGTCACTGGGTTCTAGCGTAGGCGGGTCATGTTCTGTTAACCCCCCCTGGTCACCATTAGAAACAACCGTTTCTATAATCTGTTCATTTGAAACGACAGAGTCTGTTGACAATATATTACTGATAGAAAATGCAGTCATGTTAGATGAAGGGACAGGGGGTGCAGTGACAGTTTCTTTAGGGGGAGGGGAGGGTGGGTTTTGTTTATTAGTCCTGTCATGGGGATTGTCTGTCCATTCATCAACCTGCATGGGTTCGTCTGTCCTTGAGTCTTTGATAGAGTTGTGCTCTTTTAATGATGCAATCATCACAGCATTTTGCTGTTTGGCCTCCCCAAGAGCTTTCTCGGTGTGGTTGCACTTAGTTCTGAGTTCTTGGGTACACTGTGTCTCAGTTGTAAGCTGTTGTCGAACGTCTTTGATCTGCTGCTGCAGTGTCATAATGGTTGACTGCATACCTTCGACCTCTTCATCCAACTGGATCACAAAGTCATTCAGCTCTGAGGACATCCAGAAAGATATAACACTTACTTTAGAAAGATTATCATACTTTCCATATAGCAGCATACAGTATGTGGGTGGCACTTCCAAACAAGGTGTAAAAAATAACATGCTGCATCCTGGAATTTCCATATTGAAGGGTGTGCTCAACCAAAGGCAATGAGCTAGTATCACTTCTGGGACCGGTTCCTAAAAAGTGGTTAACGCTAACGTAGGGATAACATAACATCCAATCAAATGTCCAGAATTGTTTGTGAACATAAAATAAAACCTGGAATCCTTCAATGGACTATAAGCACGCACGCTCTTCTTTGTTCAGAAATGCCCAAGCCGTGTCCCACAACTACCAGAATGCAGCGCGCGCTTTTTTTAGCAGTTTGTTTGACAAATGTCCCACATCTACCGACATGCAGTGCGCACGTTCGTTATAGCTGGAATCGTCCATTGTAGTTCCCCAGCTCTGCGCCTGTGTCAGAATTGGCTTGGTGAGGAAACTAACTTGTTGCTTTGAAGCTACGAAATTTACATGTTGGCCATCAGTTTTTCTTTTGCAGCCGGCTCCTTTTTTTGAGTAGCCGCCTACTTTCAAAACATTCTGACAGCTCTGGGAACCAGGCCCTGGTGACTTCTAAATCAGTGCAGGAATTTCATTATTCCACTACTACAGTACATAATTAACACTTTTGGTTTTCTCACCGTCCTGACTGCTTTTGAGTTCATCACTATATTTTTTCTGTAGAGCAAGTTCTGCCTCCAGTTGAGCCACTCGGCCTTGCGAGAGCTGACGTCCAAGTTCTTGGTTTTCCTGGATAAGCATTCTACACTTTGCCATCAACTTTTTCCCAGTCACACTGTAAGAAAAGCAGGTTTAAAATCACCTTTTCTTTCGGGAGATCTAAGCCACGGCTGACAGAACTAGGTATGACCTCATTGGCTTAGATGATCCATGTTTTAAAATGCTTTTTTCACTCACTGTGGTATTCACAATATTCATAATATTATACTGTATCTAAACTTTTAACTTCCAATTGACAAAGTGTGTTCTACCACCTTAGTTCTATACAACAGTAAAACTGTTCTTTGTAGCTACGGTACAATCAAATGCAAAATGTTGGAACACTTTGCTGAGAGAACACGCTCTCCCTGTCCTCCCTTCAATGTTGTCCAAAGTTATGTCCAGTATTATTTCCTGCTCAACATCGGGAGGAGAATGAAGGACTAGGTGTTCCAACGACTTGTGCATTTGGTTGATCCTGTCAGATCTTACAGGAATTGAAATCAAGAAAAAATCAGTCATAATATTACCTATGCCTTATGCTTACATTATAGCTGAGATTCATCAAAAAATCTAGATACAAATCCATTAGACGAACACGTCAATGACTGAAAACATTATTTTACATATTGTACGCTTAAGTGAAAAAATTTTCAGTTGTATTTACACTTGTATCAAGCGCAATTGTGAGCCCTGTCATAGCAGACTGGTGGTCATGTAACACAACTGCCATCCATTGATCCTGGCGATGGTATTCTGACTAGTAACATTACCTGTCAGGTGTGAACTTCCACGCACTCAGATCATTCTGGGCTTGTTCAAGTTTCACTTTAGCTTCATCCAGTTCTGTTTTCATACGTTGGAACAATAAGTTCACTGCCGGATCCAGTAATGTTGATCTCATCTGCACCGTTGATGGGTTCTGGGCTTGCTTGAGGTCATGAATTTGAGTCTAATATTGAGGGGATACATTAAATTGCAACTGTCAAGTCAAGGCAAGTTTTGCATGTTTGGTTTTCTCATGGCCAAACGTAAACTGGTCAGAGATTCACAACTGATTTAGAAGATTGAGAATAATGGCCTTAAAGAGCCTGTGTCAGCCACTCCTTTGTTATTGTTTTAGTTCGATATTAGAAGACAAATTACGTGTAGAAATATCTAAATAAACATCTAAAAACAAAGTTTCAGATTTTATTTACCAAATTCAATCAAGAAATTTCTCTATATTTTCTAAATCAGCTGATGGAAATGGATGCTTTCTTCTCCGGCTTGGTATATTGCTATGCTGTCAAAATGGCGGCTGACACAGGCTCTTTAACATTCTGTATTTCCAGATACGTAGAGCTGATTTCAGATGAATGGCGACAACAAAATACAAAGGAAATACATTTAGCCAATAAGAAAAGAAACAATTCAAAAAACTGACCAATCAGAGGACAAAGTAAGTATGACTTGCATTTGATCATGACCACAGAAACAAGAGTCACCGTTTTTTTTTCCTTTGCATTCTGATTGGTTGACAAAACAAAGAACCAAGGCCCAACCAATAGAACATGCAGAAATTGCAAGTTGGATTTACTCTCCACAATCTTCTCAAATCTGCTGTACTACAGCATCTGTATTCCTTGATGGTAAAAATCACTGCCAGTTAAGACCTGACTTTTTCTTTCCATAGAGGTGAATATGTGTGAATTAACCCTAAATACACCCTATGTATCAAAACTTTTGATGAACATTCAGGGCAATAGGCAATATTCATATTCAAATGACCAGACTGGGACGAACACTCAAGTAAGGCTCATGCAGGGGATTCTTTTGTTTTGCTTTTCCAAGTGCACTGAGCTGGAAATAGTGAAACAAAAGAACTACTTGCATGAGCCTCACTTGAGTGTTCATCCCAGGCTGACTATGCTGACTATTTGAATATGAATATTGCCTATTACAGAGTTTCAGATAGCAGATTCTGTTTGACAATACTGTAGCAGTAAGCAAATTTTCTTTTGACTTTTACTGAGCCCTGAAGATGACTCCACCCCTCTGGAATTTCCATTCCCCTCCCTAAGGGGAGAGGGTTTTTTTCATGGATTGCACAATCCCACTTAACTACCGGTACATTGTACTAGCGTTTGTTCGGCAGATGAGTTGACGTTTTTTTTTCTACACTTTTCCAATAACTCACAACAGAAGCTGCTTGTGTCATATGGTACTGAACTACTTATCAAGTTTTCTATCTCAATTTACCTGAGCTTTCCTCACTAGCAAGAACACAAAAAGTTAAAAGCTGCAGATGTAGCAGTTTAACTGGTGACACCCAACATTTCTGCTGAAATCCACTCATGGCAATTTCAAAAAGGGAATGGCCAGTTTTCATACATGCTGGAATTGCTGCAGCTGAGATCGGTCATGGAACAATACATCACAATCATGGAAAACATGTTTTGCTTTTCTGTGGCAGGAAAACATCCAAAGTGCATTTAGAAAAAATGGGCTTCTCTCTACCTCAATTTCAACACTTCCAATCCTGCACAAGTAATTTTGTCTGTTCCTATATTCAATTCCCATGAGCATATATTTACAGCAGAAATTTCCTGTGCAACTTATTCACTTGTAAGGGAAACTGGTACCCTTTTCAGTCTTTCCTATCGCTACAGCATTATTCTGTCCAGGTCTGTTTATATGGGATATGGCCATACAAACACACATACATGTAAATAAGGCAGGTGTTTACTATATGTAGCTGTGACTAAGGTTTGATTACCTGAACAATAAGGTTCATGGGGGAGCATTGTTCAATGGTGTTCAATGTTCTGGACAAATGATTGAGTCTTGAGACACATACTCAATGTCTATGTTCCTAGCCATTATGATTGCTATTTGGTTATATGCAGGAGTGTCTCTTTTTAGGGAACTCCCAAGTAGACAGTCTACCTGGACAGTTGAAGCCCATATTACGACAGTTTATGATGGTGCTGTTCAGTTCAACTTATTTTGCAATAAAACAGCCATGCAACCATTGAGAAAGGTGTCCACAGTTCAAGTTCACTTAACAAAATCTTAAGTCAGGGAACACAGTGTTCAATGCCTCAGGTCACAGGCATTTTAGACAAAACCTTGGGGTCAGCAGACAGTTCAAGTTCAAGAGAAACCTTAGGTTGACAATAGATCTGCCACAAGATCATTGTCTTTGATGGAAAACGTCACTTTGTGACAAGGGTTTAAAATGAAATCTTAGGGTCAACAAGACAGTTCAAATCATTTCTACAAAACCTTATTTCATGGGCCACTGTCCAGTCATAAAAATGACAGTCTAAGATGATGATGGTGGCCAATATCGACAAGATTTTGAAACCAAACCTTGGGACCAAGCAGCATAGTGAAAAGTAGAGCAAACCCTTGTGATGGAGATAAGAGAAGCGATTGCTTCCTTGAGTTCTAGACTCATCTCACCAGTAGGTCTTGCACTTCATGTTCCTTGGTTGCCAGCCGCATAACAAGCACATTCTCTCTTCTTGTCGACTCTTGCTGTTGCTGTTTCAATTTCTCTTCTGATTCTCTTAACCCTGCAAGTTCACCTGCAGAAAAAAAACGTAAACTGATCACACGAGAGACCAAAGCTGTGCCAGCTACAGTAGGACTAAATCGTGACGCATGCACGAGATTTGATACAGAGAACGAACTTTCTGCACATGCCCCAACATTTGAAATCAGCCAATCAGTGAAGGCCCTCAAATGGTAGCCACCAGAGCCTCTTCCATGAGGGGACAAGCCAGGGTGTACGAAAATGGGACTAAGCATGCCCAGATGGCAGAGAGTGATAAGATACCGGTTAGAGCTCTTTTCTTTTATAGAATAACAATTTCAACTAAATTAATCAGGAATATTTTAGTGGAGGTGCTTCTGGCCTTGAAATTGTATTGTAACCACATCAGTCATGAAACACCAGAATCTTTTACAAAAAAATTAGAAAATCATAACATCATTGCCCAAGTCAGGATTAAGTATAAATGGAAAAAAAGAGAAAGTTTCTGCTTACTGTTTGAGTTCTGTCCACCATTTCCCAATTTACTCTCCAGGTGCTCAATATAGTCAAGTTGTTCTTTCCACCTGAAAATCAAGAAAAGGATGCTTGTGAATTTATTTTTATTGAAATACTTATTGATGGGCATGCATGTACATATTCAGTCTCATAGTAATTCAGGGCTGGAAATTAATTATTTTTCTGAGTGTGCAAAAAACTGGTCACCTGAACATAACTTTTGGTCGCCAGGTGGCATCAAGCTTGAAAAGAGTAACAAAATATTTGGTCGCCAGCTGACGCCTTAGTTCACATTTTAGTCGCCTAGGCATGTTTTGTGGTTGCTGGTCACAACAGGCCATTTGCACTAACTACGTGACCCAAATCCCATACATTCTGAATAAAATCTTGAAAATTCAACTTATTGCCATTTGCTCCAGGTTAGAGATTTTAAGCTGAAACTTGGGTTTCTGACTAATATCAAAAGGGTCTTTGTATTTCTGGAATTGATTTTGACAAAACATCTTGTTAAGACAGGGCCCGTGGTTTGATGCGCTGGTGCGGAAACGCATAATTTGGCTTTTTCCGCATAATGCGCATAATCCGCCGAATCCCGCACAATCGCGCATAATTTCCCAAAATTTTGTGAAAATCATTAAAAAAGGTTTCATTACTTGGTGTTTCTCACAAAAGTGATACATTTATTCTGAAATCATCTGTTCAAAACGTCATAACAACTCGACAGAAATGAAAATAACAAAGCGTTCTATAACGCGTCGCGCTGGGAACTGATGTCAACAAGAAATAAAACACATGTTTGCGTCTTGCAAAGTAAAGAAAAAAGCAGGAGAGGACGCTAACCGCGATAAACACAGTCGACTATATGCAGTTAACAATTGATCATAATCACATCACATTACGCTTTTTCATGTATCATTTACACGACAGAAACGTGGCTACTTCCGACGATTGCAGATCGCTCTCGCGAAGGGGGGTAATTTTGAGCATTACGCACAGAACGACGGCAAACAAGTGCGACGATTTTTTGTTATCATGAGAGATAGTAACGATAGCTCTGATAGTGTGCGTGTAGCTCTCGTGACCGTTCAGTTCATTTCTTAATAGGAGTGCGTTGTTACGATCCTTGTGGTATGGAAAAAGGTAACGCTATTTTGTAAGAAAGTGAAAAGCTTTATTACAAAGTGAAAACATATGTCTACCTGAAAGAAACGTAGCGTTACGTTAGTAAAGCGTAGCAATTGGAACTCATCACAAAGCATTTTATAAACAAACAAGAGTTGTTGAAGTCAAATAGCAGCTATATTCATGTAACAAAACAGTTGAAAAGAGCAAAATATGTTACAGCACTAGGAAAAAAATATTGCGCAATCCCGCATAATTTCGTATTTTTAGCGCATAATTTCGTATTTTTAGCGCATAATTTCAGAAAAAATTGCGCATAATTATCAGAAAAAATCCTGCATCAAACCACGGGCCCTGTTAAGAGGTAGTTGGGGTCACGTGACCCGGTTAGTGCAAATGGCCTATTACCAGTATGAAATGACTGGAGTTCTCAACATTTCTGGTCTTCAAGCAGAATTTCCAATTCAAGTGAGCATTAAAAGAAGCTAGTAATAACAGACCTGTTCAGAAATTAGACAGTTTGAACCCTCTGTGTGAAGAGAATTCTGTAATCGAAACTTCCACTATGCATAGCAGAATTCAAAGTGCAAGAGCCTTCCTGCCCTTTCAGAATTTACAAATGGAAAGGGTATCAATATTTTCTTGAATTGCCTATTCCCGGCTAGGTCTGTTCGAGATATTTTCACTTCTTCTTTGGGTGTAATTTTAACCTTGTGGTTCCATGTGGGTAGAAATGATTTGTCATTTCTCCTGTATTTCACCTCTTGGATGAGACTGAGGCCCTGTGTCCCAAATAGTCTAGTTTCAAATTCAATGGAAGGAATTGAAGATTGAGACGAAAATAAAGTGCCTCACTTAATTGTTTGGCATCTGGGTTTGCAAGATCAGTGCATGTAGACTGTCCAAATTGATTTGAGCTCGGTCATAGCCTGTTTCTTACCACCAATATAGCGCTATTCACCGTTTATCAACATTGGCATTGCAATGCTAATGTGCAGGGCTGCAAATTGCGCCCATGGGGGTCCCTTTTGCGTGGTAAGTTTTTATCTTTTGCGACTAAACTTTGTCAGTCAGTCGAAGTTTTGCAACTCCCTTCTTGCCTAACTCGTTCAATTTTTGCGACTAACATTTTAGAAAATGCGACTAGAATTTTGAAACTTGACTGGACTTTTTTTTTAATTTGCAACCCTGATGTGCCAACCAAAGATTGAATAGTGTCCTTTGTTCTTTCAACCAATAGATCTCTGGTTGGCACATCAATCAAAATGGATGACGTCAGTGTGAATAGCTCCATATGCAGAGATGAAGACTCACATTAAAGGGAGGCTGTCAGGATACATGCATGCTCCAGGAATGATCACTGAGCAAAACTATTTAGACCATCCTATCAGAAAACTATTGAAGAATAACTAAAACATAAACATTTGGTCGGATGGATCTAGAAAAAGCGAGATTAAAAAGGATTGTTTTCGTGGTTCTCAGCCTCACTGGCCATCGTTACGGGACAATACTTCTTTGTTTTGAGATGTGCAGAACAGCTGCGCAGTTGCGTGACAGCCTCCCTTTAAATGTGACAAAGATTTGACCAGTTAACTTTTAATTTTAGACGGACATTGACTGGTTCTTATTTCTCACCCTCAATATGGTCAGAAATGCACTAAAATTTTGTCCAATTTGAAGTCATTAGAATTTCACCAATTCTATCATTAGAAATTCACCAAGTCTATCAAGAGCTAAAGGTGACACAGCTGCACAAAAATAAGAGAAACCTACAGGCACTTGATTTCCACCTGTAGTTTCACAATTTCCTAATGTTTCCCTGATGTTGTACTTTGTGTAATTTCCTTTACCAATTATGAACTTTCCTGACAATTGCATGACAGAAAAACAATGATTTTCAGACTTCCCTGACTATTCAAGTAAAGTGGACAACCTCACTCAATAATGGGACGTTCCATTTTTTTTTCGCTCCCCCCCTGTGGAAGACAAAAATTCGACCTTTATTTTTTGACCTGTCGGATTCCTGAAAATAGACCTGTCGGATTCGTTAAATTGTACCCTTCGGAAAAAAATGGGCTACACGAAGACACAGACCTGTCGGATTCCTGACAATGGACCTGTCGGATTCATGAAATTGTACACAGACCTGTCGGATTCCTGAAAATGGACCTGTCGGATTCATGAAATTGTACACAGACCTGTCGGATTCCTGAAAATGGACCTGTCAGATTCTCTAAAATTGTAACCTTCGGAAATAATAAAGGCTACACAGACCTGTCGGATCTAAATTGGCCAATTTTGGGCCTGTCGGAATTTTGTCTTCCACAGGGGGGGAGCGGGTGTGTTTTACACCCAATTTACTTTATGTTGTAGCTTGAAAACAATAATCATAAACGCGAAAAGCAAATGGAGATCAAGTAACGTAAAACTGCATGATATGTATTGTAAAATCAGAGCAGATGCGCTACTATCGCATTAAAAACGAATTTCAAGCGATTTTGAGTGACATGACACAGGCTTGACTAAAATACGAAATGTGACCCAAGTAAAATATTATACAGTATATCTCGTGCACAGATGAAGCATGGGAACATTTTGATGCTAATAACTACGGCTTTTCATGAAATGGGAATAGTTATATAACATTAACGGCGCGAAGACCTTTGAAAGAAAACAACGGCGCCTTCGACAGATTCAAATTCGCCGGTCAATTCTAATAAAGTAAACTTACTTTGAAGTAAAATGATCTTTCGTAAATTCTTTTAGCTCCGATTCGTCAATGCAGACCTGAAAATATTAAAATAACATACGTTAATGAGAACTGTAGCTACAGATAGGAATTGTAAAGCTGAATTTTAAAACATCACAATCGTTTTACAAACCTTTTTCGGGGACACAACTTCATCCTTGCTCTCCGAAGACGGTCTCTTTGGCGCTGAAAAAATGCAATAATACAATTACTATCCGCGATAATGCAAGTCATAGTAGCTTCAAAATACATACCTGCGTCTTTGTCAGCCATTTTAGCTAGAGTTTAGTGAGATTTTCGCGACATTTAGTTGATATTTGTCACTTCAGTTAAATTGAAAATCTGCTCAAGCACACAGACATGCATGTGTTCGACAACTGCGCTCGCGGTGGACACTGGGAAGGAATTCTGACATTCAAAATTCATCAGGGAGGGGGTAAAATATGATTTTAAAACACCAAATATTCTAATAAAAGGATCTCATGTTTGGCCTCAAAAGCCGCATGCAATTGATAAATTGATTTTATACGTGAAAATTATATTTTTGTCATGAATTTCTGAACGTTTTTATCAGATTATGAAAAGCATCAGATATACTCTTCTCCCCACCTCCGTTAGAATATTTTTGCGTTCCCAAAACGAGGCATTTTCCATGTGACCTAGAGGAAATGGCGGCGGTAGAACGCTTCGTACCTTTTGTATTTTTTCTCGTAAAATAGCGATCTATTTATCAGATTTTTCAGTGAGGAATCAACATTACACACTGCATCGATGACGGACTACGAGGAAGAGCAGAAAAATGAAATCGAGGCTATACAGTCAATTTATCCAGACGAGTTTACAAGTGAGTTGAGTTGATTTTAAGTGAAACATGTTCTTACTGGCCGAGTGAATCAATGAAAACTGCTGTGTTAAGGGCCTTACCAAACTAGCCGATAATACTATTGTGAGGAACAAAATGTCCCTGCTACCGATCATCAGAATTTTAATTCAGAAGCAATTTTGTTGATCTGTTGCATGTTGCACCCCCCCCCCCCCCCCCCCCCCCCCCCCTCCCCTCCCTTCGGACAGACAGACATATACTTACTGAGCGCCAGGGCGTAGACGGAACCCAAACACAAAGGTGGAATAGATTTATTAACAATAACAATAGCTATACTTGAACTAGCAGTCTTGATTGCAGAAACCAAGATGGCGGAGAGAGCCACCACAGGGTGACCGGTTACTAATGTGACCGCTGACTAATATAACATAATCATAATGGCGTGACCACTTTTCTCTCCTTCCTTGTACACAGGAGACCACAATTCGAATTTGTGGTATGTGAAACTAACATGAAAGAACGGCGGGAAACCCGTTGGGATCAAGTAAAGAGACATTATGAAAACAAAACTATAGTGTCTATACTACAATAGCTACGCAGTTCGTTACTAGGTAAACTAGAAGTCCGTTTCGTAGTCATCCAAATATTTTGGTCTGTGGCGCTCACGATGAGAGCGTCTCGCTTCTCTTTCACTCGGAATGCTGGTAAGGCCTGGTGTGTCTGCTTGGGACTCTGACTCTCTAGGATGATCCTCATCGGCGTGGACGGCGGTGTCAACAGTAGGTGGAGGAGTAGCGATCTCAGCTGGAATGGGAGGAGGCTGGGGAATGGTTGATGTCGGGGGTTGGTTGTCGTTGGCATCCTCAAGCACAGGTACGTCACCAGGCACAGGTACTTCTGCTTCCCGACGAGGCGTGCTGTCACGGGTGTCAGGGGGAACCCTGAAGCACTCGTTGCGCTTGACACGGTATGAGGTGTTTCGCAGCTGCGTGCCAGCGAACTTGTGTATGTTGCACCATTCGCCCTCAGTGGAAACGATAAGATAGCGGTCGCGACCGCAAGTCTTGTTGCGATCGGCATGTAAGTAGACTAAGTCACCTACTGAGACGTTTGGTGTGATGGGGCGTCTTTGGTGGGGAGCCTTTGACTTCTCGCTATGGTAGTGGTTGGTATTTCGAATCTCGTGTTGCTTTATGATTAGCTGACGGTCCTCCAGGGGGAGTTGGCTGTTTGAGAATTGGTCCCTCTGGGTCCACATTTCTCTTGCAGATAATCCACGGTTGCGGATGCGGGAGTTCAGGATGCTAGTAGCAACGCAGAGTGTCAGATGAGAGACTGGACCTCCCAGAGGGTCTTGGCGCAGAAGTTCTGTTTCGAGTTCTTGGACAGCGCGTTCGGCGACAGGGTTTTTGTTGATGTTAGTGGGCCGCCCAATCTCTATGATGATACGCTGGTCTCGTAGGATCGTATCGTCCTTCAATGCTTTGAACCCTGAAGCTGGGTCTGTCCTAATAACAGCCAGGGGACCATCCAACGGGCGGATGTCGATGCACAGGCGGATAATTGCGTCGCGTAACGTTTCATGGCGTTCGTCGTCGACGAGTGTTGAGACGGTGAATGAGGTGACGCTTTCCCTGAGAACTAGTATTAACTGGCGACACCGCTTAATAACGTCGGCGGCGAATGACAATCCTACCGCATCTGGGGGAGGCTTGTGGACTGCTCTTGTCGGGTGTGGGGGGCTTGGCGAAGCGAGGCGCATTGGTGGCAACTAGATGACACACGCTCGATGGCTTGGTCCATATCAAGAGCAAAGAAGAAGCGTCGTACGACTGCCTTTAACTGATAGCCGCTGGGGTGGCTTAGCTTCAGATGGAGGGCGGTTAGCAGTCCGTCTAACACATTGCGAGGTACTACGATACACTCGCGCGTGGGGCCTAAAGGCTACGACGAGGAGGCTATCGGTCGCTATGGTGACAGCGGAGTGTAGATAGCGTTTCACATCTTTAATGTTCGTGAGCTTCTTCGATGGGCGGGTGCCTTGCTTTAAGTGCGCATGTGTGCGCCGTAGATTTGCGCATTCTGACTGTATTGTCATCCAGGCCGCACGACTGGTAAATGGTAGTCTGGCGGAGCCATTTAACACATCGGGGGCAGAAACACGACGTACTACAGATTCCTCCGATTGCTTCACGAAGTTGCAAATCTGGCATGACATGTCTTCGCAGACGGCGGCATTGCGACTGCTGAAGTCGGATGGGAGGATGGCTGCTCCGGCTACGTGCTGTACGGTGGCTTGGTATCGGCTCGCGGCCGATAAGAAGGTGGTGACGCGCGGGCTGGCGGAGAACTCGCCGCGGCATAGCTTTTGATAGGCTTGTACGCACGGCTTGCTATCGGTTAAGACACTGACCTTGTGCTCAGATTGTATGATGTAAGCACTAAAGTGTTTGATGGCGGTCGCGATGGCCAATGCCTCGATCTCGCATGGGAGCCAGGTTATCTGGTGACCACGTAGCTTCGCGCTGAAGAAGCCGGCAACACGGGGGTTGTCGCCGCGACTGACGTATAGTGTCGCACCGATTCCGGGGTTCCGAACAGCTCCGTCTGTTACTATCCACAGTTGATCTCTTGGTCGTGGAATTGTGATAGCGCGACTTTTGGCTAGAGTCTTCTTGGCGGTGTCGAACGCCAAATGTAGCTCGTCGGTCCATTCAAGTTGTTCCTGCGACTTGCGACCAGCGATGGCCTTATCTAGAGGTGCGATGATGGTAGAGCAGCCAGGAATGACGCGTGCGAGGACTTTATAAGCGCCGATAAAGGACTTGAGTTTGCCGACGGTATCCGGGGGGCTACAGGAAGAAAGAGTGGCGACGCGATGAGGGCTAGCCTGCAAGCTGCCCTGAGACCATGTCCAGCCGAGAATGGTAGTCGTCTGTGGGTTGATGATAGTCTTTGCAGGTGACAAACGGAGGTTGTTTTTCTCGAGAGCAGATAGGACTCTGCGCCAATTCTGGAGAAGCTCATCGGGTGTGTTTCCGCCGCAGTAGAGGTCGTCAGCTATCTTTGCAACCGCGCCCTCCGCAAGAAGATCTCCTAGAATGCGGCACATCAGCTCCTCGAGGGCGGTTTCTGAACCAGGCATTCCCATGGCTGATCTTGCATAGACCCTAACGCCTCGAAAGGGGGTTACGACGCCGCAGTATTTCATCGATTCGCGCGCTAAAGGAATCTGGTAAAATGCACTGGTCAGATCTGTAGCGACGATATGCTTCCACTGGCCAATCTTTCGAAGGGTGGAGTCGACGTCCGGCATCAGCGATGGTTGGGGTTTACTATATCTGCCGACGTCAGCGAATGCAGTCACAAGACGAGTACCTCCGTTCGGTTTTTTAACGAGGAAGGAGGGGTTGACGTACTCGACGGTGATTCCGAGGTCCTCTGGGCGCTTGAAGACGCCAAGTTGTTCTAGCGAGTCGAATTTGGTCTGCAGCTCGACGAGTTTATCGTGGGCGTACTGAGGGAGTCTTCCTTTACGCTGCGGTGGCTCAACTGGGCCCATGTTAACTTTAGCTTCGAAAGGGCCTGAGGCGCCGTTGTAACCAGTAAACTGGCTGTCGAACACGCTGTCGAATTGGTGAAGGGTTGTACGGAACTTGGAGACCATGTCGGGCGCAAGTGCATTGCCAGGATCCACTTGTACCGCGCTAGAGTGGGGTTGAGTGGGCGTGGCGAGTCGAGATCTTAATCTACTGGGTTGTGGAACAGCGTTAGCATCGTTCCCTGAGGGCACGAAGACTGGTCTTACTTGACAAAAGTGCTCATTACGGTGGAGCAAACGTGGCGCGTCTGTCAGATTGGGGATGCGCATGTGACCGCCGATACTTGACACGATCGCCGGCAGGGGCCATACATTGGATAGCTTGCTGAGACGAGCGCTAGGTGCGTCAGTGCGAGGCTCTAGCGCGTAGCTACCATCCGCAGGTAGATCTTCGGGAAGGCTGACTTCCAGGTAATCGCCGGGCCACACGATGGTACTTGTAGGAGGTGCGCGGAGGACTGTGGCGCGGCGCACGTGCTGGTTGTTTGTGAGCTCGGACGCGGAACCGTAGGTGTATGTTTTGCCGTTTCCCAAGATTACCAGACGCTTGGCTGGCCGAACCGAGACGTCGTTGTAGACCATGAAGGGTGTACCAGCGAGTACATCGACGTCTAATTCCTCAACAACTAGCCCCTCGAAATAAAAGGTGTCACTCCCTCGAGAGAAGGAGAGTTTTGTTTCGCCGACAACGGTAAGGGGGGAGCTACCGTCCGCCTGCTGCGCGGATTGTGAGCTAGCTGTGATTGCGGCTCCTAGACGCGTCGCTGTGGATAGGCGCATCATGTTACCGGTTGCTCCGCTGTCAACGGTAACACGGACTGGGATATGATGATAAAATACGTCAAGATAGGGTGATTGGCGTACTTGTATGAGCCTGGTAGAGAGGTTGTTTTCAGGGGGTTCATCGCTAGGGCTAAAGTGAACATCTTCGTACTCAACGTCATCTGTTTCTAATATATTAGCTATCTGACGAGCCTTAGCCATATACTTCCAGTCTTGGTCGGGGAGATATTTACACTGGCTCAAAAAGTGGGAAAACTCAGTTCGCCCTGCCTGCTTGCAAAGGGGGCACAATTTCGCGCGCGTGCTGAACTTGGGCGTTACCGTTTGAGATCTCTGGGGGGTGCTCAATCTCCCGCGGCTACTGAATGCCTGGGCGCGCATAACTTGTGCATCATCGGAAGCTGTAATTTCATCTAACAACGACTGTAAAGCTTGGGAAATCTCGGGTTTGATGGACGCAAGTGTCCGAGATCGGAGTTCTGTGCCGTACCTCTGCTTTACTAGCCTGGGAAGGGAGGGGTTTATTAGCCTTAGCCAGGTTAGCACTATGAAATTCTCAAGGGTCGGGGACATTTCTTCATCTTCGATAATCGTTTCCCCATGATGTGTCAGATTACCGCTGCTGCGGAGCAGGCTATCGTCAACGAACGCCATGAGCCTTTGATACAGGTCCTCAGGGCGCTCGTTTGGCTGAAGGCGAATCTCGCTAATGTCTATAAAATGTGCTCCGGTTGCTTGAAATCCAAAATGGAGTCTCATGGCGTTCCAAATAAACTTCATGGAAGTGCTGGCTTTAACGATAGTATTTCTTGAAATTACAGGGCAAAAATTGGCTACTTGGCCCAACATGAGCTCAAGCATTTGAACTTTTTGCTGAGCAGTACGCCTTTGTTCTTCGGGGACAGGGGCAACATCGTTTTCAAAACCTCGTAAGGGGTCTGTCTTTGTTTTCTTTCTCCATGTACATCCGTCTACTAAGAACTGGGCAAAATTTGGGTCCAGAGACAGGGTATATAGCAAGTTCTGCTTCCAATTTTCGAAAGAGTTTATTGTTTCTGTTTTCGTAAGACACCATTGTTTCGGTGCTCGAGATGTTTGTGCCATTTCTTCGGCTTACCTGAGTGTCACTCCAAGTACGTTCACTTAGCAGGGTTCTTGAAGTCGCTGCCACCACGCCAGGGCGTAGACGGAACCCAAACACAAAGGTGGAATAGATTTATTAACAATAACAATAGCTATACTTGAACTAGCAGTCTTGATTGCAGAAACCAAGATGGCGGAGAGAGCCACCACAGGGTGACCGGTTACTAATGTGACCGCTGACTAATATAACATAATCATAATGGCGGAGATACATGAGTCAGACTCCTGAATAGTATTCTTCTACTTATTGTAATATTTTTTTTCTTGACTCAAAATAGATTTAGGCACTGCCTAAAAGCAGAGCTTGAATCAATACATTACTTTTCTAGTCTTGATGACATCATGCACGTGATCTTGGTTGTGCACCCCCTTGCATCCAAAATAACTTAATCCAAGTTTGGCCACTTAGCAATGTTGCCTTCTTGAGATATTGACTTTTCTAGTGTTGATAACATCATTGATGAAGTCATGTCACATGACCTTGGTGGTGCACCCCCTTGCCCTCAAAATAACTGTACCCAAGTTTGGTCAACCAGCGATGTTGCGTTCTTGAGACATTGACTTTAATGGTTTTGATGACATCATCATCAGCCAGCGTACATAAATAAATGTTCTATGTATATGTATAAGTGCAATGTTTGGCTTGAGCACAGAGGTGCATCTTTGCAAGAGTCTCTTTCGGCAAGTACTAAGCAGTGTTAGCTCTCACAGGCTAAACATGTTGTTGGTTTATCATAAAACACTAATTGTTGTCCACCTCCTTCATTTAACAGTTATCTCAGAGGAAAGTCCCCACTCTTTTCAAATCCATCTTGAAGCATCTTGTATAGATAAAGAAGATAAAGAAGAAATAGCTGGTAGGTTATAATTTGTAGAAACATTTTCCACAATATACAGCCTTATTGGGGCCTGTACGTTTATTGATTTCAGCTATGTTGAACATACTTTTTTCTTGTTGTCTGGTTTAGTAAGTGTACAAATCAAGTTCACATTTGGAGGGACATACCCAGATGAAGTCCCTCTTATGGAAGTCTTAACTCCGGAAGGGATGCGGGATGAAGATGTTACAGAGTTAACAGAATTATTATCACAACAGGTATTTTAAAAAAGCTACAGTCGGATTCATTGTTTAATGATTCAAAATTTAGAATCTCTGATTCATATTTTTGTTAACATTGTGAGCTGTCAAATTTCCAAATTTGGGGCTGAGGAAACAAAAAAGAAGGTACAAAATGGACACACAAACTTTTGGATAGTTTGAACCCTCTTCGGCATTGGGATTGTTGCAATTGCATAATCTTGTCTCTGAGTTTAAAGGCCCATCACCAACCGGGAGCCTTTGCGCCCCGTTTTCTATTGTTTTCAATTGATCCATTGTTTTTCGGGTGCTCTGATTGGCTAAGAGTCCGCAAAGGCTCTCGGTTGGTGATGGGACTTTAAATTGACAGCCCAGAATTTCCAAGTTAAAACACAAGCTGTAGACTGCATCCATGTCACAATGCACTAAATTTAGCTGAAAAAGTACTGAGTAGCAAAGTTTGAAAATCTTCTCATTCGGGCAAATGATATTATAATTTAATATAATTGCTGCTCTTATTTTTTCCAGGCAGAAGAAAATGTGGGGATGGTAATGGTTTTCACATTAGTATCCATTGTTCAAGAAAAACTTCAAGATTTTTTAGATGACATTAAAAGAAGAAAACAAGAGGAAAGAATAAGAATAGAGAGAGAACTACAAGAGGCAGAAAAGAAAAAGTTTTGTGGGACTCCAGTTACGAAAGAGAACTTTGCAGAATGGAGGATAAAATTTGATGCAAAAATGGCAGAAAAGAATAAAGGAATTGCTACAGCTATAATAACTAAATCCAAAATTACAGGTAAAGATTTGATTGCCTCTTACAATGTGGGATGTGTAGAAACAGGCTCTAATGCTGACAGGCAAATTTATTGGCAGGCATTATTAATTTTAAGAAATTCTTGCAGTTCTAAAAGAAGTCCCATAAAACATGATAGGGGCCACACCACAGAATAGGGACTTTAAGATGTGACAACGGGAACAAGAACAAGAATGCCAAAGAACAATACACTTGATTGCAGAGTACAATGCATGCACTTGGAAATCCATTAAGTGAAATGCATTTCAACCATTTTCTTCTGAACTGCGACATGAAAATACCATGTTTTACGAGATCTGGTGAGAGCGGAAGTGTATTTGACGATTTTGTATTTTTGTTTCATTTGATTGAGAATGAATGCAAATTTGCTGTTATAGAAATGTGATGAAACAAGTAGACAAATTTTAGGTAGACGTTGTCGTACCTGTTGTTGTTGTCGCATTTTAAACTCCCTAATGACTGCAGGGAAGGCTAGAGTAAATGCTTGCAGTCCCTTATTTGGAAAATGTCTGTAAATAGAAGATAAAATTCTTTGTTATTTTATTATTTTGGTGTCATTTAGTTTGGTTGTCATGTTTCCAATCTGGCTCACCACACAACAGGGACTTGTCACCAAGAGACTGAAACAAAGTAAACAGAGCATTCAGAAAAAGCAAAAAAAAAACCTGTGCTGTGTATAAACTCTTAAAAAAGGGTTGATGTTAGTCCCTTCAGATTGTTAGGTGCATAAACCGAGGTCTAAATAAAATATAATGTGAAAAATCACAGTCAAAATACAAACAGCATGCCATTCTTTCGCTTTGTGGCAAACATTTGGTCAGGTGTGAAAGGATGCCGTTTGTACCAACATCATTTTGCATTGTGCATAAAAGTTTCATTTTACAAAACAACCGGGCCAAGAACCTTGTCCTAAACAAACATGTTCCATCTTTGAAGAAACTGTAAGCAATTGTCAATAGTTGTTTTTGTAATTCATCGTCTTTGCAGGTCGACAGTTATTTGAAATGGATGCTTCAATGAAAGACTCAGATTCAGCATTCTTTGAAGGTAAAAAGAGCACTTTAATTAATCCTGATGGCGGCTCAGAGATTTCTGCACAATCTGAAGGCATTACAGCCATTCTCAGTTACACGCGCTCGTTTTTCTGTCTTGCCTGAGCGCGACAAGCCAGAGAAAGCACGTGCGTTTCCATGGAAACTTTGACAAAAAAAGAGTTTTCGCTTGCAAGCTTTTTTCCCGGCGACCGCGTGTAACTGAGAATGGCTGTAAATTCTGGGACGGTGGGGGCTGCATTTAGTGAAAATGTATAAAACCTTGGCAAAATGTCAAGTTCGCCGTCCCTGCTATTGTTAAAATATTTCCTGGAACAAACTTCTCTCTCCCTTGCAGGTGGTGATGTCGAAGTCGATGAAACTCTTTTCCAAGAAATGGACGATCTAGAGTTAGATGATGAAGATTTAAGATGAAACAGGAAATTCTAAAACTCACAATAAATGTTTTATTTTTCTCTTGAACATGTACAGAGAAGCCAATCTAAATTATAGATCTTATGATCTTACAGCAGAAAAGGCGGGAGATTAGAGGAAAGTTAGACAAAAACTAGACACAAAGCATATACACTTTTAGCCAATCAGAAACGAAAGAAATTGAACAACTGACCAATCTGGGAGTGAAGTACAAATGTGTGTTTGGTTTATTGGAAACTTTTCTGACTTTGCGGTCAGAATTTGCCAGCAAAGTTAATTCCCTAATGCGACGCGTCACTTTCCCAGCGAACTTTTGGGCTTTTGGGCTTTCGTTTTTGGCAAAGTTTTGTAGGAACAATAGAAGTTGCTGCCAATCAAATAATAACCCTAGAGAGAAGCAGAAAATTTATCAAAACGGCGCAAACCTATTGTTTACGCTAGTGCGACCAGAATACAATCTTTGGAGTAAAAGACTTTGCTTAGAAATGTTGACGGCAAAACGCTGCTGGGAAATTCTGTGGCAGACTTCAAAACTTTGATAAGTGTGACCTGCCTTAACTCTGCTTGTCTGAGTGCAAAACATGGTATCTAATAATTTTAGAAAAAATGATATCTTTAGAAAGTTGTGTTGTTTAGGGTCCAAGAAACTAAAGGAAGAGACTAACGAAGAAAATAGTGTAGTGGGTAATAAACGTATTCCCGTGATAACAATTGTATTTGCCTTGACTATTTATTGCGTTCAGCCTACTTACAACAGAAAAAAATCTAGTGTGGGAAAACGGCCAAAATTCCAAGGTAGTTCTGAAGAAATTCTGCAAAATTAGGAGGGCAACTATGTTTTTTTATTGTCATTCGTTGCTAACTCCCTTAGTGGCTGAACTAGTTTGTGAACTTATTTTCAAACACGAGTTAGACCACCAAGTTTATTTTCATCCCGTCTCAAGGCAACGAACCGCTTTGTTTTGCTCGCCGGCCTCACTTCATAATTATTGTTTATTAGCATTTATAGCCATGTTTTTAGTCTATTCTTCTGACTTCGTATGACGTCTATACATTTCCCAATAGGATCATTCTCTACTAGACCCTGGGAATTCCAACTGTTCGTATATTGTTCTTTTAAAATAAGCTCGTCCTGTTCAAAATCTTCAAACATGGTGGCGAAGCCAACTACAGTAGGCTATCGCATCTCTTCGCAAATTTAGTTCTATATTTCACCTGAGGGGTTAGTATTTTGCATTTATAATTTGTTCATGCAACTACCCGATGAATGGGAAACATATATGGACGAGGGAATCGTTTCCTTTTGGAATAACTGGTGTGTTTTCAAGACTTTGCAGAGGACAATGTGTTGAAATCCTCAAGTGATTCATTCATGGTTGTGTGGTGTTTTCCTAATAATAAAGCAGCCTACACATTGAAGCAAGAACAGTTAGTAACTTGAGCAGGTAAATCTAGCATCTCTGTAACTTAAGAAAAACTTTATTCGATTCGACTTCGCTAGTTCGGAACGCGTTTATCCCTTACCGCCATAACAAGATCTCTACTCATCGAATGGATCAGATTGGATCGGCCGCCGTTCGTTAGCGATCGGATTGTAATGATCGCTAGGTATGATGATATCCGTCCTCATATTTTGTGACGATTATATGAGAACCTGGAGCGTCGAGGGGACTTTAACTCATGAAATCAGACGAGTGTGATCTTGTTTGCTGCTATGAGTACATGTATACAAGGAAATTATTTAGCAATTAAACTAAAATATGATTTAATTGGTATAAATTAAACTGAGTTCAATCACAGACGCGAAGGCTCACGGATCAAAACATGAACTTGAATGCATTTATTATCCCATATTATTTGTCTTCTAGGTTTTTTCATAATTGAAAGTACATGGGCAACGGAAACACCAAGAGAAAAGGCCTCGCTGTTGTGGCCGCGGTCCGAGCAAATGTGCGCCTCACCGAGATGTTAGGGGGTCCAGCGGTAGACCGTAAAAACCGCGAGAAATGGAAACATATTCTGGAGCGTGCGCCCGACAGAGTGAGAGAAAAGCGCGCGAAAATGCCCAGAAATAGACCTGAAGAGAAAGGAGATGTTATTGAGCTGTCATTCGGCGCCGTCCCTCCCAAACGGAATGCAGTAAATTCACGAGAGGTAGGAACACTATCACATTAACCAGTCACAGTTTCTTAAGCTTTTGCCTTGCGTCGCTTTCGACGCGCATTCTAGGTTTTCAAAAAGAACCGAAAAAGCTGACTGAAGCTACTGCGCAAGTGGTATAATTTAGGGTTCGAGAGAAAAACTGGAGAAAACGTGTAGAAAAAGCTCTCGGGCGCTGGTTCGTCATAACGTGTTTGGGACCACATCGTTCTTATTATTTTAGATGTCTGCTCAGGCTTCCCATATTGCTTTCAAAACTGGAATATTCTACTAAGGTATAATTCTTGCGCCAATGTTAGGTTCCCATTGTTTAGATAGCTAGATCATTATCACAGTTTCAATCGGAACAGCGCTACCGGTTGAGCCCAATCATTGGGCTATGCACAGGGAATTTCTGCAGAAACCCATTCATGGAAAAAAAGCCGAATTTCACAAGCACACGCATGGGAAGTGTTCGGAATTCATATGGATAGCCATGGGAAATCCGGACACTTCCCATTCTTCTACCATGGGAAATTCAGCTTTCCCATGGATGGGGTTTCTGCAGAAATTCCCTGCGGTGGCCGTGGTAAAATATAACGTTTATGAACATATGTTAGATATAGCCATCATCTGAGGTCGCACCTGCGCACTGCAGGCTCACAAGAATAAAACGCAGTTGAAAACTCGATGCAAATTTTCAGTTGCAACTTGTGAATGCAAAGAACAATAGGAACCCCCTGGGACCTATGGACCTACAGTATCAGCCAATCACAGCAGTTGAATGACAATAGATCCAATTGAAAACAAAGCGCAAAGGTTCCCGGTTGACTATGGGCCTTTAATGACTGCCTCCGAGGGAAACATAATCTATAGCAAAAATCAAAATAACAAACAACATCAAAATAACAAACAACTTTCCTGCCGAAATTTCCCTCTCTAGCGATGTCGCCCCGCGCGGGCAACCATATCAATGATCGAATCATTGTCGGTTTTGCTGAATGCACTTGGGAGGACTGGGTCGAGTCGCGCGGGCTAGCTGTGGTCTATTTTAGCGTGGTTACCTAGCCCAAATCAATGGTGGACAGATCGAGAACTCAAGTCTCTGTGATTCCTGCAAGTTTTCATTCAAAATTTCACAGTTTTCTTGCTACATTTGCCGAAATTCTTATCAAAAGAGGATCTTCTGCCACTTCCTTATAAGGTAAATGATTCCAAATATGGTTTTGGCCGTGAGGTGTTGAAAAACGACAATTTTTGGTTGGGGATTGTTTCATATGAATTTTTTAATTGTAGTCCGCGCGGGCTACATTGAGTTTGTACTTTACCACGTGACCATGATAGAACCAATCAGAGCGCGCGCTTTGATCGAATAAACACGAGCTATTTAACAATTATTCCTCGAGCCCGAGTGGACTCTGAGTCAATAGCCCATGAGGCCGAAGGCCGAATGGGCTATTGACTCAGAGGCCATGAGGGCGAGAGGAATAATTGTTTTAGTCAAATCACACTAGTAGGTCAATTTGTATCGCCAAAAAAGTGTTTTTGTTCTGGTCATTTGCCATTTTCTGGCTTTCAAATCCGACACTTTTCACTACTAGTAGGCTATAACTTATAGCCTACTAGTAGCTCAACCAATCAGAACGCAGCATTGATAATAGACCACTAGTGTGATTTGACTAAATGATATTATTATTCGTACGCAGCGAAACCTTGTTGGCGCGCAGTGCCTGACGTCATACTACAGACATTAGGATTGATGCACTCTGATGACGTTATAACGCAAGCCAATAGGTTTGGCCGCCATCTTGGTTTTCATTTCCGAATTGAAAGCCGGTTTTGCGAATATTCTCGTTGAATCTGTTATGATTTTTGCCAAGAGATCATTGCTCAGGATATCTAAACATCAACTATGGCTATTTGAATAGAATACGAAAAGGAAAATACCAATGGACGTAAGATGAAGTTGAAAAACCCATAGGCTTCCAGGATCATTGAGCGAACTTTAGAGTTGATAGTTCGCAGTTATAGTGTCGCTGTGTGAAGTTTGACTGAGTTCGATGAGCGCTAAAATATGAGTACCTACGAAAAATAAAAAAGTTTGAAAAATACCCTTATCTAGTCCTTTAGTGCTTTAATAAATCAGTACTAGCATTTATTCGGTCAGAAATACACTTTTAAGCGAGTTTCAGCCAATTTTATTGTCACCTCTCACACTACTATATTAGTGTGAGAGGTGACAATAAAATTGCCTAAAACTCGTTTAAAAGTGTATTTCTGACCGAATAAACGCAAGTAGTGATTTATTGAAGTACTAAAGGACTAGATAAGGGTATTTTTCAAACTTTTTTATTTTTCGTAGATACTCATATTTTAGCGCTTATCGAACTCAGTCAAACTTCACACAGCGACACTATAAAACTGCAAACTATCAACTCTAGACCGACCCTCTTTGCTCCGACGAAGGGCTAACGCTCGAAACGTCAGCAAAACACCATTTTTCCACGGCGTTTAACATAAATCTCAACCTTTGGTTGTTGTTGTTCATGTTCACGTCTCCGCCGACGCAGACCACCTAGTTTTCCCGTAAAACTAGTCATACCATTATCAACTCTAGGTTCGCTCAATGATCCTGGGAAGCCTGTGAAAAACCGTGTCGCCGTGCACGGCCTCATCGTTGACTTCGCTTAGCTAGGTAAGAATTCTTGGTTGCTGAATAATAAAACAATTATTGAATTCGGTTTTCGCATGATGGTGAGATTTGTTAACGCCTCGAGTTAGTATTATCCGCCTCAGCTTCGCTTCGGCAGATAACACAAACCTCGGCGTTGCCAAATCTCACTATCATGCTCAACCTCATCCAATAAGTGTTAATTAGTATCACCCAACTAATAGTCTATTACAAATCCTGCATTCTAATTGGCTGAGCTACTAATGGTCTATTAGTGATAGACCATACATGGCAAAACCACACCTTTCTTTGTTGATTTTTTCAACATAAAATAATGGAATTCATTGCAAAAACCGACCAACTAGTTGGTTTATACTAAAACAATTAGACCTCTCGTCCTCATGTGCTATGATATCAATAGACCATTCGGCCTCCGGCCTCATGGTCTATTCATCATAGCACATTCGACCTCAAGGTCTAATTGTTAAATATGCCCTTTTTCCGCAGGTGCGAATCTTTGTAAGTTCCACATTTTCTGACATGAAGACTGAGCGAGATCTATTCATGGAGGACGTGTATCCTTACCTACGTGAGTTGTGCCGCCGACTTGGCTACACATTTACCGCGGGGGACCTGAGATGGGGTGTGAGGGATGAAATGACGGATGAGCACCAGGCTGTTGAGATATGTCTGACTGAAATGGCTATTTGCAAGTGAGTAGAACATTCCTGTGCAGCGGCCCAACTTTGCAGCTATTTGGTCGCCATAGGGCGACTACATTTCGGGTTTGGCGAGCAAACATTTTAACCTGGTCGCCAAATGGCGGCTTAACTCGATTTGAAATCACAAGTTTGATTTCCGACCAAATTTGCACGACACGAAGGCCAATTACCACTTTGTTACATCCATGTTGAAATCATTTCCATAAACTTTTTCGGACCAAACTCATTGTAAAATAAACAGAGTTTGAGTAATAAGCACGCACTTCAGAATTGTTTTCGGATCAAGATTGCATGACACAAGTTTCAAATATTCCACTATTATATCTATTTTGAAATCCTAGGACTGCAAAACTTATTGCGATTCAGGGAAAATGTTACTCATCTGATTCACCAAGGCAATACAGCCGATTGCGCTTGAGTGTTTTCCTAACAGTTCGCACGTTATGTTTGAACGTTTGAAAGTTGCGTTTCTAGGATGAAACGAGACGTTTCTATGGCGAACCAAAGAGTTCTGTCCTCTCTGATTGGTCAGTGAAAAATACACATGGCGGTTGCCCTGGGAAACGTCCGACTTTTTGTCTCACAACGCAACTTTCAAACGTTCAAACGTAACGTGCGAACTGTTAGGGTAAAACGCTCAAAGGCAATCGGCTGTAATGAAATGCTGGAAAAGTGACGTGCAAAATATCTTTTAAACAGCAAGGCAATTAGAAATAACTTGCCCTGCTGAGATTCAATCAGATTGCAGACCACACGCGTGATTTCAAAATGGATATAATAATTCATTTATTGGCGTTCATCGGCAATTGATGTCGCCATGTTTCGGTCCTGGCCAAGAGACAACAAGAGAAATAAGCTCAGTGATGCATAAACAGCAGTTAGCCCATGGAAATCTCGATAAAACGTTACGACAGCTTTTTCGTGATAGCTCGGCCGCTGTGCGGAGCACCATAGATATCGCAGGAAGAATACAATAGCTCAAGCTCCTCAGGTATGATCGACTAAGTTTTTCGTGGTTCATCGGTATTCGCATGGGTATCGCGGGCGCGTCCCTGCCTGCGTGCGTGCCCATATCACAGGCAACCCCAAACCGTCTCTCATTTTCGCGGGAAATACCATTTACTATAAACACTGGGAGCTCCGCTTTTAGGCAGTGCCTAAATCTATATTATGTTTCATATTCCAGGAAGGAATCAGTTGGCCCTTTCTTGATTTGCATCATGGGTGAAAGATATGGCTTCCGCCCTATTCCAGTAAAGATAAACCAAGACCTTTTCGAGAGTTTTCTTGATAAGGTCAAAGATCAATCCGGCGAAGGCGACGGTAGCGATCACAGCCTTCTCAACAAATGGTACCGTCTAGACAAGAACAACAATCCACCGCGATACATACTCCAGCGGATATCCACCTATTACCCATGCGCGTATAGAAACAATGGACAAATTGGTAACGAGGAAGCAAAGCGAAAGGAGCAAGGCGATTGGTTTAGAGAATTCGAGAGAATGCGGAATGCACTTCGGAAGGCAGCAATCAGCACAGACTTTTCAAAGTTTCATGGTGCTAAACTTCAAGAGCACGATTTTCAGTACTCTGTAACGCATTTTGAGCTAGAGGCAGCTCTGGATGATTTTAATAGTAACATTGATAATGCTGAAATTGAGAATAGAGTTTTTATTTTTAAACGTTCATATAAACCGGGCACCACAACGGGGACTCTGAATCTTAGTAGAGCGTTTACAGATCGAGATGCGAGTGGCAGGATAGACAGCGAAGCGCAAGAACTGTTACAGAACATGGAAAACATGTGCCGATCTGTTGTGCCCTCCAAGTATATATACCAGTAAGTACATCTGTGTTAGTTAGGTTATTGCGTGAGCGGCGCGGCGGATTTCTAATGACAGTCGAAAGCGAAACGCAAAGTAAATACCAGGGTTCGTACGCGTCCTGGAAATCCAGGAATATCATGGATTTTCATTTCCTTCCTTGAAAGTCCTGGAATGTTAAGAAAATCCTGGAAAACTCCTGGAAAAACGTTTCAACTCAAATGTGGTTGAATGAGTCAGTTTCGTGAATCTGATTTTGGGCTGCAAATTATGACTGTTATCATACTGCACCAAGAGTGAATAGAAAAATGTAAATTGCCGTTATCGGTCCAATATAGGAAACGAAACAAATCCAACAACAAACCAACCAGAGGACGAAGTAAGTACGACTTGTGTTTAGTCGAGACCCAAGAAAAGCAAGAAAATAAGACACGTGTTTTGGGGTTTCCTTCGCCGACTCGTACCTCAACAAATTGAAGTATGAGACGTCCGAAAAGCGCCTGAAAAGCGTCCGAAAAGCGTCCGAAAATCCACCGGAGACCATGACAGTTATACTAAATCAGCTGTAAATCACGTTTATTATACTTTCACCAGGTATGCCCTTAGCTACGATCTGGCGAAAGATGGTCGTATAGACATCACGACGAACAAGGAGCAGTTAGCGAAGCTATGTGATGAGATTTGCCAATTGATGGTTGACTCCATTATTGATGGTATGGACAAACCAGTTTTCCCTTGGTGTTAACCTAACTAAGATGGTCGGAGATGTTAGATGCAACGACCAATGGTATTGATATCATCCGAAGGGACTCCCCGACGAAGTGTGCTTAGTAGTAGTAACACGAAAGGCATATATATGACCTTGGCGTCTTGTCGGATAAGGACGTAAAATAGGTCCCGTCTCTCACATGCACTACATTAAACTGGACCAGAGGGACGTTAGAGAACCACGAGGACGCGGGATTGACCATCCTCAGTGTTTGTGCTTACGACCGCTTGGCAGCCATTGGCGACGTGAGATCCAGCCAGGGGGGCTGAAAGTCTGGAAAGTCGGTCTTTATAACTACCGTCGCTGCAAAAAATCGGTGGAGAACCAGGGAAGCGACGCCATTATTCATGTAATTCAAGTTGCCTTTCTCTTATTCGATATTTTCGCTTTCTTTCGCTAGCTGTGGCGAGTAAAGAGGTCTGTGAAGACTCCTTGTATCAGGAGGTACTGAACCAGCTGGTGTTTTGTCAGCACATGACGTCTTCATTCTTTGGGAGGGAAAACATTCTAGAAAAGGTAATGTTAAACCCGGAGCAAATGCAGGCTCATACAAGTTGAGACGATGCGTTTGCAGAAACTTTCGTTTTGGCGGCCAGACGAGATAAAAATAATGATGCGAGGGGCGGATTAAGGAAAGGGGGTGGGTTTAATGGGGAGAGCCCCTTTTTTTCGGGAGATTTTCTCATTTTACTGTATTTGCTGAAGGAAAATGTGCAATTTTTAATCCCTATAGTTTCACTGTCCGTCACCCCTTTCTGAAATTCCTGGATGTCCTTCTCTCTCGCGCGCGTAATTCCATAGCCAAACGGAATGCAAGACGCATACCTGGGAAGCATGGTCTGACTATTATTATTACATGTATTTTCATGGTGCTTTCTTCAAAACTGAGCTCTTTACTAGAAGATCGCGGCCAGTTTCGCCCTTTCTACGCATGATTGCGTGAACCGATATTTCATGTTGAGCTGTTTATCGCATTCTGTTTCAGATCCAGACGTATTTAAAGAGAGAAAACGGTTCACGGGTGAGCATATCAGCTGATAAGTTTCTATCGCACGTCGGTTATACTGCATCTTTCGCCAGATAGCCTTGTTCGTGGGAACAGAAAGAAACAAGAAGCACGGCTGCCTCAGTATTACGGCGCTGGGTTCCCACCGCTGTTGTCCCGGATCGATTACCGTCTCGGGCAGAGAAAATGTTATTTCTGTTTAAATCGTGATCGAGACTTGTTCATATTGTGGGTTGAACTTTGTTCTACTGTGTTTTCTTAGCCTTTCGGATGAGACACCAAACCAAGGTCTCGTCTGCTTTCCCTTCTACTCCTGTGTTGAATCCATAAGAGTTGAGGATTGTCTCCCGGTGCAATGTAGTCAATGTCCTGGATCTTGTAGGCATATATATTGTAAAACAGCCCTGATGATTGTAAGCTGCGCGACAGCAAATTTGCACCCTCCATATGCAGCCCGTCAAGTCCTCCAACCTCTCTTTGTCTCTCCTTGTCCCCTCTCGTTGAGAAGACTCTTTCTATTTTTAAATATATAAGAGGGTCCGGTTCGGAATAACTTAATTCTTGGATCTCCATGATATCTGTTTTCTTTTGCCACTTTTATGAAGTGACAGGTCATGTCATATTTAAAATACTGTCTTTCTCACTTTCAGCCCCTAGTAATATATGGAGTGTCTGGAAGTGGGAAGACGTCGATTGCCGCCAAGGCATTTACACAGTCCGCGCAGGCCTGGGAAGTAGTGGACGTGGGAAGGTTCGTAACGTCAATTTGGCCTTTTGCAGTTCGTCTGTCACGTGGTACAAAAACATTGCCATTGACTAGTTAACCTATAAGGCAATTACAATTATAAGGCGATTAAAGGTACTGGAAAGCAAAAACTATTAAAATGTAGCTGACCTTTTTACCTGCTCATAAAGAACTTGCCAATTAACCTCGAATGTATCAATTGAGTGGGCCTTTGCGCATTACTCGTTTTAGCTAATCTCTTCTTTTTTCTAGACCGATACACATTATACGTTTCCTGGGCACCACTCCACACTCGTCCAATGTACGTTCACTGCTGGCCAGCATTTGTGCCCAGGTAAGAACTGGTCCTAATCTCTATGAATATATATGCCGTGGAAAACAGTCCCTAAGTATATGACACCATTTCAGAATACAACTTATTGGAGTTATTGGAAAGCAATTGCAAATTACTCGTGACAGTCATCTGAAATTCCTTCTATGCCAATGAAATCACGTATGTTTTCAGTAGAAATCAATTACATTCCAACGTGCATTGCTGTTTGCTTCGCTATTTCCTTAATATACCGTTAAGACCTGGCTAAACTAGGACACATGTAGCGCGCAACATTGTAGCTGGACACATGTTTCCTTCATGTTTCCAGGTTTAGCCACTCGTGTAGCCGTGTAGCCGAGACACACAATAAATGTTTCTTCGCAAGACAATAACATTCTATGTGTCCGAGACACACGCGTGCGATGTTTTCTAGTTTCGCCACTCGAGGAAACATGCAGGACACAAGTGTTGCGCGCTAGCTACATGTATCCTAGTTTAGCCGTATCTTTACCGACGATTCATTCTGAACATTCTGATCAGTGCGCGCTGAAAATGACGCCGTGAATGTGACCACTGTTGAGATCAACATATCAATATTATTTTATGCTATTTAAGTTAAAAATCGTATTCAAAGACGAATCAACGACAATCGCTGATGACTTTGATCGGCTTGTGGCAACATTCCAAACATTGCTCAGAAAGGCAACTCCAGAAAAACCGTTAGGTAAGAGTCACAGAAGTTAGTATCCTGGGTCTTTCCGTGGGATAAATTGAAGTTTCGATGTCAATAGTCCTTTTCACAATTCCTTGCTTTACTGTGATTCACATTGGAGTTCTAGCCAGAAGTCGAGTCTACCGTTGGCCAAACAATACATTGGTCAACGACGGACACGACTTCAGGCTAGAACTCCAATTTGAATCACAATAAAGCGAGGAACAGTGAAAACAACTATTCCCTAGTTCTCTCAAGTTCCTATTGTGTAGTCCCTAGTTCCTATTGTCTTTACAAGTGTTTTCCCGTGGTCGACCTAACACAGAAGTGAGTGAGTGGGCGAGTGGCATTGGACTCCACGATAATTCGTTTCTGTGCTTCGCATATGCACGGGTTAAAATATTTCTTTGCTGTCAGTCCTGTTTCTAGACCCGCTTGACCAGAACTTGCAGATGTTCGAGAAACATCGCTCTCTTGGTCGCCATTTTGTATTTCTATCTCGGACAAATGGCCTGGTGATGATATTAGGAACACCACAGGCAGCCCGCGCCGATACGTAAAACGAACACGACAGCACTTTTTGATGTTCTTTTTCCTGTCAGTCCTGTTTCTAGACTCACTTGACCAGAACTTGCAGATGTTCGAGAAACATCGCTCCCTTGGTCGCTATTTTGTATTTCTATCTCGGACAAATGGCCTGGCGATGATATTAAGGACCGTTCACACGGCGCAATTTCAGCTGCGATTTGAGGTGCGATTTTTGCAGCGATCGTCCACGTCATATCGCGGTGGTGTGAACGGGCGGCGATTTGGCCCTGCGATATTTGCCAGTTCGTTGGCGATCTGAAGAAATCGCACACGCATCGCAGTGAAATTTGAACATGTTCAAAACGCCTGCGACGTCGCGGCGACATCGCCGGTGAAATCGCAGTGAAATCGCCGGCCGTTCACACCGCGCGATTTTACATCGCCGTTAGATCGCCACAGAAATCGCACCTCAGATCGCCGCTGAAATCGCGCCATGTGAACGGCCCTTTAGGAACACTACAGGCAGCTCGCGCCGATACGACAGCACTTGATCGTGTTGATGTTCTTTTTCCTGTCAGTCCTGTTTCTAGACTCACTTGACCAGTTATCGGATCAGGATGACGGGCGAGCACTACGCTGGTTACCAGCCGCACTCCCCAAGAATGTTCACGTGATCGTCAGTACGCTGTCCATGGTTGGAGGCTGTCTGGCGGCTCTCAAATCCAAAATGAGCGCAGAGAGCAATTCTAGGTTTTACATTGAGGTTAGCAAAGATACCCGAGGTACACGTATTACGCGCATAAATTTTCACCTGGTACATGAACTCGCACGTAATGACAACCATTATCTTGTTTCAAAAAGTTACATTTCTTGCCAAAAACACCAACATTCTTGGGCAAAGAGATAGAGATAATGTAAAAAAGAACACTTAATATTTTTAATGTTCAACTAACTTAGGGTCCCACTTATCCCCCGCCCCCTAAATCATTGTTGGTGATGAAGTGCGTCCATCCATCGACACGTTCGTTGCAACATTGTTTGGGCGTGGGAGGAGGGGGGGGGGGGGGGGGGGGGGGGTGAAAGGAGGAAAGCGAAAAGAGGAGCAATTTCAGTAATTTTCTCTACAGGTTTTCTCCAAGATTGTAGGACCTGCTGAAAATGTCGCCTATCACAATGCAATCAGAGTCCCCCCCCCTCCTCTTTTTCAATGTTGTTTTCTTGGCTGGGGTTCCAGAAACAAATGTATGCTAAAACAACCAACCAAGAAGAAATGTCTGCTTATATGCTGTTAAAATTGTTTGTGTAGGTCCCCACGTTAGAGACCAAAGACGTGGAAGGGATCTTAGACATGCGTCTGCGCAACTCTAACAGGTACTGGAAATATACACTAGCAATCACTCCGCATTGTGTTGTGCTCTCTTAAACAAAGAATCCCATTTTATTATATAAACACCAATGAAATACCAGATGATCTTCCGCGTGAAAACTTGATATCTTCACACGTGAAAATATCATGTTATTTTCACATGTGAAAATATCACACTTGCCTTTGCTGAATGCTCGATTTTTAACTCAAATAAAATTTGAATTTGGTATTTCATTGATGTTTATATAATAAACAGAACATTACATGACCGCTTGGAGATACGAATTTTATCTTCGAGTGTTGAAAATTTATCTCACGAGTGAGCGCTCTCCACGCGGCCATGTAATATCCTCTATGTATTTTGCCCTTCAACGACCAAATCCCAAAACAAAGTTTATTGAATTACTAGGTGTATATCAAGGTTATATGTCACTGTATAGGTTATAAGCTATTAAGTATTTGTTGGTTTTATTTTTTTTGTTTTTCCTGAAAACGTTTTGTTTAGAAATTGCGAACGAAATGTTACACGAAACGAACGCGCGCAAGTATAATAACATCCTCGATACTTTTACCATTGTATCATGATGGCATTATCAGAAAAGCTATCGTTATCTATAAGCTATCGTTGTTGTATAATCTCCTACGCAGTCCAGCGTTGCGTGACAGATACAAGGACGGGCAGCGCGGGAGACTATCGTGACACAAGGGCGGGCAGCGCGGGAGACTATCGTGACACAAGGGCGGGCAGCGCGGGAGACTATCGTGACACAAGGGCGGGCAGCGCGGGAGACTATCGTGACACAAGGACGGGCAGCGCGGGAGACTATCGTGACACAAGGGCGGGCAGCGCGGGAGACTATCGTGACACAAGGGCGGGCAGCGCGGGAGACTATCGTGACACAAGGGCGGGCAGCGCGGGAGACTATCGTGACACAAGGGCGGGCAGCGTGGGAGACTATCGTGACACAAGGGCGGGCAGCGCGGGAGACTATCGTGACACAAGGACGGGCAGCGCGGGAGACTATCGTGACACAAGGACGGGCAGCGCGGGAGACTATCGTGACACAAGGGCGGGCAGCGCGGGAGACTATCGTGACACAAGGGCGGGCAGCGCGGGAGACTATCGTGACACAAGGGCGGGCAGCGCGGGAGACTATCGTGACACAAGGGCGGGCAGCGGGGGAGACTATCGTGACACAAGGGCGGGCAGCGCGGGAGACTTTCGTGACACAAGGGCGGGCAGCGCGGGAGACTATCGTGACACAAGGGCGGGCAGCGCGCGAGACTATCGTGACACAAGGGCGGGCAGCGCGGGAGACTATCGTTTTTCAATTGTTCTTGTTAGATATCTGACGCCGCAGCAAAGGAAAACTGTCTTGGACGCGTCCAGCAAGCCCACGGCGTTATTCGTGAAGCTGGCGTGTGACACTGCTTTGTCTTGGCACTCATACACTCGATACGAGGACGCGCAGCTACAGGCTAATGCTACTGAAATGATAGAAAGCCTATTTAAAAGGTAAATATCTCCTTTTATGAGGAAACCAACTTTCGTTAGTGTCAGAAAAGAGGATCTGTCCTTAGATCAATTCATTCCGATCATTTTCAATGGACGATTCCAATTATAAACGCGCGCGCTTTTCTTTATTCAGAAATGCCAAACGTACGAACCCTGCTTCATTATCACCTCATATAAACGGCTCAATGCATTCGCCGCGTGAATGTTGTTATAAAGTCATTTTGAGCCAAGTTGTAAAGGCATTTTGAAAGTGTTATAAGCACACTTTAATATCTTCACCAAAATTGCTCTCGGCCTTTTTGCCGTCCGTCCTCTTTAGGAGATGCATGTAATTTTGCCATTTTTGCGTTACAGACTTGAGCTTGTACATGGAGGAACACTAGTGCGTCACGCGCTCGGTTTCATCACCGCGTCACGCACGGGCCTGACACGTGCTGAGCTGGAAGACATCCTATCGTGTGATGACCTCGTGCTCGATGATCACGTGTTCAAGTATCACGTGCCGCCTGTGAGGCGACTACCGCCTTTGCTGTGGACAAGACTCAGGAATGACTTAGGTAACGCATCATTATAAGTCAGAGCGGATTTCAGAAAAATGCCACATAACTTGAGATACCTAAGGGGTGGACCATTAGAAACTGGGGGAGGGGGGGTGGCAATATTTTTGCGTATGAATTTTTTTTCCGATGATCAAGTTGTGCAAGAATTTTTTTTCGGGCTCGAAGGCCATGTACGAATTTTTTTTTCGGCAGACACACACAACATATCTTGTAGTCATAACACGTTATACATCGAAACTTGTCAGAGTGAGAAGCATAGACAGCCGGACAGTGGATATATACCGTGGCGTTCCGTTCCAACAGGCCACCCAAATCCTGTTGCTGTATGTATATGCATCAACCCAATTTTCTTATATCATATTTATATTGGTTCAGAAATGGAGTAAGAAAATCCTGTTCCTCTATGTATATGTACAACAAATTTTCTTATGCTATATTTATATAGGGTATCGCATTTTTCTATCGTTGCGCGCGAAGCGCGCCCGATTTTTGGTAAACGCAATCAAGCCTCAGAGAAAGGATAGATCAACATTCCGGTTTTATGTTTATAGTAAGCAAAGCCTGTAGGTTTTAATTTCGCAAATGTCGATATTATTATGAATGGCAGTCCAAATGACGAATTGCTATACTTGTAACGTCTTTGTTGCGCGAGTTCTAAGAAATTATACTAGTTCTATTCTTTATGCGCGCGAAGCGCGCCGAAATTTTGGTATCTCCTTTTCGGACTTCAGGTTTCACTGCTTCATCCATTTTTTAAATAAATATGCAGCCTCAGACAGCTCTTTAACGAGAGCTTAAGCCATGTCTTTGTAGGTTTTTTATTTTCTAGCTTGAATCTCTGCAAGAATATTTTTTCGGAAGGATTGGCCTTGCGCGAATTTTTTTTTGGGAATTGCCACCCCCCCTCCCCCACTTTCTAATGGTCCACCCCTAATTAATGCCTTATTTGTTCCCAGGCTCGTATCTAGTTGAAGTAGCGGCTGATGGTCACGTGGTCTACAGATGGTACCATCGGCTTTTCTTGGAAGCGGCACGTGGCTACTTTCTCAGCGATAAACCATTCGCGGAAATCTTGAGTGTAGAGCTCGCCAATTACTTCCTTGGAAGGTAATATACTTAAGCAATAAAAGTACTTAGTTTACAGTTGACGCGGTTTCCATTGTTATTCGTAGGGAATTAACTCGGATAATGGCTCTCAACAAACTAAAAGTCGGGGAGGGATTTGAATTCTCCAGGGAAAGGTTGGGGTTGATCAATAGAATTGAATTGAATTTCTAGGTAAATATATTGCTCATTATGGATTAATAGGTGAGTATATGGCTCATTATGGATTAATAGGTAAATATCTAGTTATTTACCTATGAATCCATAATAAGCCATATACTTACCTGTAAATCAATAATGTGTGGTTCCAGAAAATATCCCCCCCGGAAGAGTGTTGAAAAGTGACCCCCCACCTCTCTGGAATTCCCGAAGGAAAATACAGTATTTGTATGGAAAATATATCCTTTCCTATTATCCTTCCTATGGATAATTTCTGGAACCACACAATAAGCCATTTTTACCAAGACTTCAAGGGGCACTGTCACGTTTGTTTCATCAAAATATTTTAAAATAAAACATGTGTTCTACAGAAACAACTCCGAACCTATATTCTGTTTCAAATTAGTCTTAAAAAGAAAAAGAAACTTGTTCAGCCTGTTCGAAAATCAAAAATGCCAATTAGCAATCCAATTCCATCCGCTCGATTATACACGAAAATACTCCAAATTTGTATTGATCTAGCACCTGAAAGGTTAGGTATAAAACGTAGACCATTATTTTGTTGATTTGTAGGGAGTTTGACTGCATTTAAGCTACTTAAAATGACCCCAAGTTAGACCAAATCCATGATAGACCATGACAGTTGCCCCTTTCACAATGACTAATTCAATTATCAACCCAAACATTTAACTAGTGAATTCAAATCCATACACTTACCCCGAGAAAAAAAAACATCCAATAATCTCAGTTTATGCATCTATGCTGACTGTCTGTCTATAACCAATATTTGCTTCTGATTATCCTTTATGCGAATCCCGTTGAACGCCACAAAACACGATTTCCGAGAACGCCTTCACTTGAACCATATTGAGAAGCGTTTGTCCAGTCCACTTGCTTGGTCTCATTGCCCACAGAGTGTGTTTAAGACGTAAACCTGAAAATACAGATAAAATCATGCCCAAGTTAATTGCATATCTAATCGTAGAGAGCAACCAACGAGCGCAAAATACCTGAAACTTGCCTTCAGTTTCTCCATCTTGAATCAGTTCCATCCGTTTTGCTAGACAGAACGTTATGCAAATTGAGCTGTAGAAGCTGTAAGCTGTCAGGGCGTGGTACAAATGAAAATAACCAGTAAGGACGTAGTTGCTTTTGTCTCTATTATTTTCGTTCTACAAAGGAGTTCTTTTGTCTCTAGTCTATTATCCTCGTTCTTTGTGTTGAGGTATAGGGTATTGTTGTATTATCCAACCAGAGAGGAGCTTTACGCAGCTACGTACCGACCAAAATAACAGCGCTTTAATGAGTTGCGCTTTTACAAAAGGCCGCTTGATTGATTGGACTGGCTGTTGTACGAAAACAAAAGACGTAATTCATGTTTGGAAACCTTTGTCAATCATAGTTGAATAAAAGTTGTCATTCATTTTCTTCAGCATCACAACTTTATTGTGCATGGTAAAAATTAATTGCAATGCGTTTCTCTGGGGAACCCACTTCTATGAAAGCAGTAAAATAACTAACAATAGTTCCTATTGGAATCCGCTATCTTTTTCAATTGTAAACTGTACTCCTTTTCAAAACTGTTAAATTCAATAGAAGAATGCATTTCATTTGTCCCTGTTTTCTGAAAACCTTGTCAACTGTAAACTAAGTCCGTTAATTACCTCGATTCTCGGCAATAACCCCAATACATCCCTCGGGCCTACGGCCCTTGGGATGTATTGGGGTTATTGCCTCGAATCTCGGTAATTAACTCTAACTTTCCGCGTGCTCTCTGCTTTCTTACAAACACGAAGGATGTTGGGAGAACTGTTTTATCAGTTCGACCAACATTCCCGAGTGTTTGTAAGAAACCAGAGAGCACGCAGAAAGTATTTTTATTTTAGAAACCAATGTTTAAAGCCTAATATCTCAAAGACGGATCCATTAGAAAAAAGTCATTTTTGATAGTTTGTTTTTAATCAGACAAGGAGTCTGTATGCAAAAAATCAAGCTTATCTGAGCTAACCTGACCTTATTATTTGAAATTTAGTGATCTAAACAGGTCATTTCCGCTCTGCCTTAAAGCACACTTAGCCGAACTTATTCTGGGTTCTTTTTCTTAATCGCTCACAGTTTTACACCACTTCTCCTGTGGGGTGGTAGGTTAATATCTAGTATTGGTGTAATTGGTTTTAATCCTTTCAATATAGTATAGAATCCGTGCTATTACTAGTTTAGATTCCTCTAAGTTAACATGCAGGACATACACAATACTAGTAAATCGCGCGTTCTGATTGGTCGAGAGCTGTCATCAGACTACAGATACACGCTACCTGACGCTACGGACACCAGCCATCCTTGCGCGCCATGGCCCCCCCCCCTCACCTCCCCCCAGGGAGGGAATGTTTGTTATCACCCAAAATCTGGGTGACACGTGACCAGACCATTTCAGGGTCCTTTTCCTCTGTCCCCTGGGGGGAGGTGAGGGAAGGACCCTGGCGCGCGAGGATGGACATCAGCCTGCACGGGCTACCACGCGCGCGCAAACTCCCACACTAGCTTTGGAGCTCACTGTTGTTGTATAAAATTGATCTCTCTTTCTCTCTCAGTCTCTCTTTTCGTGGTGACTGTTCTCTTCGCTGCGTGTCTTGCGTCACACTGTAGCGTCATCCGTGTATAAATGAGAGCACAGACGCAGGGAAAAAGGCCTATCTGTTAAACAGCGACACCAATGAACAATTCCGTCTCTATACAGGTGGGCAAATTATCCCAAGCCATACACCGATCAGAGTGGTCAGCGGCGATCTGCCTTCCGATGGGTGGCTGCTCAGCCGCTTGTCCTTAGCACTTCCGGCGGAAGTGACAACAGAGTGATGTACAACCTACGGAAGCTGAGTGAAATGACGCATCACTTGACGCGAGCAGAGATGTGGAATGAGCTAGTCGAGGTACATAACATTCGCGATAACTGTATGAACACTATTAAACTTGGCCAAAAGTTGCTCGGCAAGGATTGACAAGAAAAAACAACCTTTTCGGACGCGCTTAGATGTATTTGGCATTTTAGTCAATTTCCCTAGTACTCCCAGATTGAAATAGAATTGAAGATTCTAGAAGAACAATTATTTACATGTCCTAACAGAGGAAGCTCAATTTGCAGTTGCAAGTGACTTTACCTGATCACTGGCTGCCTATATTGTGGACAAAGATACCAAAACATAGCGATTTTTTAAGACTAACTCGACTACACATTTTATGTTTCAGAATGTTTGTCAGATGTCTTGGATAGAGGCCAAATGTCGCACGGGCCGTGCATATGAGCTAACGGCAGAATTAGCAGAGGTATTACAAGTGCTAAATAGTAATCAGTTATAAATGATGCTAGTGTGTTCCTTCGGAAATTGCGGGGTTCCCTCCTGCGTAAATTTGAAGCAACCCCTGAGGTAGCAAAATTTAAATGGGGAATGAAATCTTGTCTCACTTTACCTCTGAGACTCCAGCTAACAAATGGGGATGTGACAGGAGTCCATTCTCTGGAGTGTTGATGCTCCACATTATGGCAGACCCGCACTACGGTATAATTGTGCTATTTTTAGCAACTTAATTCCAGTGATTTCATTCCAAGCAAAGATACCCATTATCACCAAGAGAAAGGAAGTAATGATTGAGTTTTATAGACATTGAATGGAATCGTTTTCTTGATTATACATACAAACGCTTTAGTGTGAAATGAGATTCTATAAATATACGAATACTGCTGCGATGATGGCGACAAACTATTAAAAAGCGTACCTGCACTCCGGCGCAACGGGGGACTCCTGTATGGGGTGGGTAACGTCCCATGATATCCTTCACTTCGCCACATGTAAACAGGATCCACAAAAATTTAGGATCCCGTGTCCCGACCCGTGTATCCCGGATCCCAGCCTTTGGATCCCTGATCCCGACCCATGGATCCCGGATCCCTACCCATGAATCCCGGATCCCGACCTATGGATCCCAGATCCCACACTCTGGATCCCGGATCCCGACACATGGGTCCAGATCTCAGCCCTTGGATCTTGGATTCCGACCCACGGATCCCAGCCCTTGGATCCCGGATCCCGACCAATGGATCCCGGATCCCAGTCCTGAAATTTAGCTGGATCCCGTTTCCCCTTACATTTGGCGATTCACTTATTCAATCACGTGTCCATGTTTCTCTCTTATCTTGTTCTTGCACTACTCTTGAACAAGGCATCTTTGAGGTGCACTACGGAGAGAGCAGCCGAGCTCGAGGACTTCTACTCTTACGTGCGAGCAAACGCGGAGCTACTTAGTCAGTTCCCTGGTCTGGTGGTACAGCAAGCGCTAAATGAACGAGATTCGTCATATTGCGCAGCCAAGGCGCAAGCCTATCTAACGAGGCCCGGGAATAATGGTAAGAAAAATCTTGTCGATAGAACTTATTTCAGATGACAGTAACAGCGTCAAAAATCTCTCTTCTCGGTTATCTCTCGTAACGCCTCTCCTAGCAGGGCAATCAGCTTTAAACCAAGAAGGAAAATTATAAAGGATTTGCATGGCTTTATTTGTTTTTCCCCAGATCTTCAACCATGTTGGGCTGACCTCACCAAGTCGGACATCCGTACTCCCGACATGTCCATATTCAAGCATCCCGCCCCTGTCACCACGTGTGTGCTATCCAAAGGGTGTAAATATCTCGCTACATATGGGGAGGACTCTATGCTCAGAGTATTTTGGTAAGACCTGGTGATTTCTCTTGCTTGGTATGTTACAATGGCGACTGACTAAGGCTCTTGATGTCTCGAAAGAGATATCAACTGATTTCTGACTTTTTTATCTTGCTTAGGTCGCAAGCGGCTCTGTTGTCATGACAACAGGATGTCAGTGCAAGCAGATTGCCTTTCCAAAAGACGATGACCCCACGTGGGTGGCAGCGGCTGATACCCACTCAATTGTGCGCTACGCATTAGGACGCGGAACTGCATCTGAGGGTAAAGTAGTAAACTCATATATTTACCACGTATGTCTAAAAATAGAACTGCTAATAACTCTGAGTGTCATTGCTTTTAGATGGTTCGGAATAGGTTGCAAGTGGTAAGAAATGACTCTTATAAGACTTATGCTATCCTTTAAATGTCTTTCCAGGCGCTGTTGTCCAGAAGTGGCTTGTGGATTCAGATATTGACGAGAGATCAAAGATTACCATCATCCAAAGGGATTCCAATGGGAGGTAAAGCTCTTGCTTCCTTTGAACATCTTCAGTCTTTAAATAGTTCAGTCCTTGCTGTTGTAGTGTTATTGTCACATGTCTCGATGCGCTCACAGCACCACCATCAACATATCTTATCATTTTTTCGTCATTGCCAAATTCCTCATCATAAACAATCTCATTGTTCCGTGCCGCGACAGTGACCGTGCCGCGACTACGCGATTTCATTGGCTCTCGTTCTAAGGACCTTAATTTTCTGCCACGACCATGCAATTCGATTGGCTGTCCTTGAATTACAATGCCTTTTCACGATCGCGGCAAGTGCTAACGTGACGCGACAATGTAATCTGATCGGTTATCCGTGATTTGTCTTGGCGTGAGGCGGAGAAAGCGAGGTTCCGTACACAACAGGCCAGGTTCCGTGTCGCGCCGCTACCTCGACCGTGCCGCGCCTTGTCGCGGCACTTTTTAAAGTCATGCGAAATCAGATCTAGTCGTTGTTGTCGTCGCCATTATCTCCTTCAACATCATCTTACAGTGAAAAATCACTTGACGTTTCACGGAAATCATCCGTCATCCTTCATCAGAACTATGTTATGATAAAACTCGTTACAGACTTCTGGGAGTTCCACCCCTGAAGGCCATCTCCCTAATCATAATATAATAATAATCCATCATAATAGTTATCGCCATCCTATCAATATTATAAACACCATCTTCGTACTCGTTTCTCATTCTTCTCTCCAACATCTTCTATGTCAACGTTACCATCATCAGCAGTAGCAGCATCATTGCTTACGTGGTAGCAATTTCTTGGTTTCAGGTTTGTCTCGCCACTTGCCAGGGCAAAGTAAGGTGTTATAGCACGTCCAAGAAGTCTGGCGACAAACCTGTTTTCAAGGAGGATTTACCGGTAAGGTTACTTTGCACTACAAGAGCCGGCGGTTGCTCACAGCATCTATGAGGATACACTCAGCAAGTCTTACTATATCTTGAGTACTGTATTTCACCTTTACCGATATTCTAATGCTCCTGAATTTTCCTCTTTTAAATCCAGAAAAAGCCCAAGGTCGTCTGTTTTTCTGAGGATGGAAAGACTCTGGCATATCTCTCTGATAAGATCTATGTGACACGGTACAAGGAAATGAAGGTTAGTGGTAAACGTTTCCTTGTAATGCCTCTAAATGATAACATTCATTTGAAATGCAGAGTCGATGCGCCGCGTCAATGCCAGTGTTCACTGAGATTGTTAGAAAGGATAGAACTTCTTCCTTTTGAAGGGAATGGTTAGAAGCATTTGATGAATGTTCCTTCCTTATATAAGAGGGATAGGGATGTGCTTGAGAGTTCCTGCTGAAGGCCTATGTTTCCACTCAATTAATTGCACGGTAGGGGAAAGGGGGGGGGGGGGGGGGGGGGCATTGAAATTCCATGACCAAGAAATTTCAAGTAATTGGTACACGATTCTCCTTCTGCTTGCTACAATGTTATCCAGGTACAACAGCTAAAACAGCATATATATGCAATGCTTATCAAACGTATTTTTTTCTTTTTAAAAGGATGTCAAAGCACTTGATACCGAGAAGAAGGTTTCTCCGAACCTGGTTGGTGCGACTCTGGTTTTCAATACCGCGGCGACAAAGCTCTGCGCTGTTTTAGGAGATGGGACGTACTTCTGGGCGTTATCTTCAGGTATAGAAAATGTAGTTGTAACTTGATGGCAACCACGGGCTCATAAATAGGGGCGACCCTCTCTAGTATTTCCCTATTGATAAGGCATTTTGACAGACCTAGTCATTTAATGTTAGAACGGTTTTACTGCTATGAAATTGTAAAGCTTTGGTTTTTACTAGCCATTCAAAATCATTGTATAGAATTTCACTTACATGGAATTTTCCCATTCGAGTACTCCAGGTGGTGAACTATTAAATTCAATTTCTCCGCTTTCCATGAGAATTTTATGGCGGTACGAACCAATGTTATGTTTACATGTTGTTCTTCCAAAACAACCTAAGCATAATTATAGGTTCTAAACTTTCGAGTAACCGGATTTTTGGCCACTTTTTGCCAGAATTGTTCGAAATCATTGTAAAATTTCTCTTAATTTCTCGGTAGGTAAACTCCTCAAGTCCTTAGCCATCCGCTGTATCGGCACAGCCTTCACTGTCGTGTCTTCTGAACTCGACTACATAGCCACACCCGCAGAGCGAGACGCCAACGATTTGTCAGTAAGTCTACCTGAGAGCTAACTGTGTTAACTGTTTGATTGTTTGTTCTTCTTGTGCCCGATTCGGTTTGTTTGGCTGGTTAAAGGACTAAGATTGGCTCGCGTGCTTCCGACTATCATAAACTATCAGATACTCTCTGTGAAGCGGCCAAACGTTGGATATTAGCGGAGGAGGGTTGCAATGTCATGCGAGTGATATGGCGTGAGCACTTTGAGATCGAGTCTTCTTCTTGCGCATCTTTTTTCCTCGATTTGGTTGGCTCTTGGACGCGTCCTGAAGTAAAAAATCTCGACCAGATCTTCTTCCCCGGAGGACACCATGTTGGGTTTTGTAAATTGAGCCATTTAGGTGAAACTGCTGACCGATTCAATTTGCTATCACCAACTATCATGTTGAATTTGAATATGGCCAAACTCTATGATAAGTGATGATAGTTATTAATAGTTCATGATAATTGCTGGCCAAACGCACATGATAGTTTGAACTCTCACCAACAGGCCGCTACTTCAGACCAATAGTAACTTATCAATGTACCTGTAACCCCATGCATTCTTACTAGGTGTTCTGTATGGCCCCCAAACCATACGACAAGAGCCCGGAATGGGAAACGCTTAGCGGCCACTCCTCGCCGATCACGTGGTGCGCTATCGGTACCAGGCCTAACGGTCGTCCTCTCCTGGCCACCTCGTCCCGGGATTCCACGGTCCAACTTTGGGATACGAAGCATATGCCGGTACCAAAGAACAGTCAGAAAATACCGGTGCGTATCCCCGGCCATCTAATTTCAAGAATATCCTTCCACAGTCCCTTTTGACTGGAAATTGTTGTTGGCAACGAAATTTGGTATTTATTTTTGACATATAAATGGTATGACATAGCTCTGGAGTTTATTGTTTTCTTGTTTATTAAACAGGATCATTCGACTGAAGTTCTGTGCTGCGCACTCTCCCCGGACTGTACACTCGCCGTCACTCGGACCGCTACAGAGCTGTGGGTTTGGGATGCGACCTGCGCACCAATACGAAAACTACACCACTTAGACATGCCTGCTAATAGCGAACGTAAGTTATATTTTATCATGATATAAGATGTACAAATCGGTAAAGTAGTTATTCGCCTAGCCAGGAGCCTATAAACAGAAGCCTCCATCTACTCCACTAGGTCTAGCCATATACACAGGGAGCCCATAACCAGGAGCCTAGCCTCCATTTACTCCACAAGGTTTACCAATATGCACAGGGAGCCCATCAACAGGAGTCTCCATCTACTCCTCAGGAATGGAATAATCTATTTTTAGATTGTGCATATTTAATGAGATGGTTCAGCTCGTTGCTCAGACGCCTTTTTTTCATGAACGAAACGTTGTACAAAGATTTGAGATTCAATTGAGATTTTAGAAACGTTTGTTAATAATAATTTTCTGGGAGAAAATATAATTTTCAGAATTTATCTGCAGGATCAAACATCCGGGATATATGCTTCTCTGACGATGGCGAGTTTATTGTCGCCCCAGTCCCCACGGGCCTGGATGTTTGGCATCTCAAGACAGGCTTCGATTTATCCGGGGTGGACAGCAGCATGATCAGGGGCCTCCACAGGTATGCTGATGTGTCTTAAAACCTTGCTTGTAGTTTATCTTTCAATGCAATCATCGCCAAAATTTATTTGGACACTACAGCGAAGAGACGAAGTAGCGCCCCACGGTTGCGGAGCCGGCCACGACGGCCACTCCATTTTATTTTCACCTTCCGTACCGGTCCGCACACGTAAACACGATCAAAATGGCGAGATTACCAGTACATGGGACCGGTATGAACTCAGACCTGACTAAGTAATCACCGCCTTACTCTCTTTATTGCCGAATATGTAGCTCTCAAAATGTCCCAGGCTTCCAAGATGTTGAAGAAAAAAGCACAAATTAAGTAATAATCTCAAATCCACGCGCTTATCGGCCCGACCATCCTATAATCATCAGATTGTCTCTTTTCCTTCATTGATACAGTTGATACCTAGTCTCAACATCCTTGTACTGATTTCCGAATCCTAACGCCCTTGCTCTTATCAAGGATCCACACTGTACTGTTTGTTCTTTCCAAATCCTAATGCCCTTGCTCTTTTCAAGGATCCACACTGTACTGTTTGTTCTTTCCAAATCCTAACGCCCTTGCTCTTATCTAGGATCCACACTCTGCTGGCCAACACCCATCTGCTTACCATGTTCACAAGCGAAGGACTCTATTCGAGTTTTGTGACCGACACAGAGCGCCATTGCCTAAGGGTTTTCTTGTCCATCAATAATGAAGTGTTCAGTGAGTGGAGGCAACACGTGAAGGGTGACCCGCCGCCTTCTTTGGATAACGACGCCCCATTTGAGGATCGCGTGTACGTGGAGGAATCTGAAAGGGTGCGGCAAACTTTCTTGTACCAATATTTTGTGGTTTGATCGTATGTATGTATGTTTGTTTGCTCGCTCCTTGTTGGTTGTGTTGCTTATTGATCCATTCGCTGTGTTTGTTTGTTCGTTCGTTTGCTTGCTTATATGTTTTTTAAGCAGCACGGCACTACTCACATAACATCGCATCGCAGCACGTGGCGCGCCCGGGTCGAAGTCGAGGCCTTACGCAGTGTGCCGTCCATAAACACACCAGCCAGCTCGTAGTACCTTTTTACGTTTCATGTTTAAAAGTAAAGTAAAGTATCTGTGCTTAAAATATAGCGCTTATTCTCAAAGCTCAAAGCGTTTTACATTTTTGGATTACCCATACTATAGAAACCAGTATTCATGTTTTTAGCCTCCCCGCAGGCTCTCTTCTGGTGTCAGAGCACGCCGGCGGGAATTGCAGCTCGCGCGCGCACGTTCGTATGGGATTTCTGCACACTCTCGTTTTTGTTGGTTTCCTGTAGACTCTAAATGTAGTGTACACGAAAGCTCTCAAAAAGCTTCTACCAAAGAAACTAGCCTCAAAACAACGTGCGCGCGCTTTGCCATTCCTGCCGCGTGTAGTCCGCCGCGCGCCCAATAAAAAAACGAAAACTTCAACAGAAACAAAGAGAGCCTGCGAGCAGGCTACATGTTTTTTTGTCTGGACTTCTGTTTACTGATTCTGTAAAAAAAAGGCTAGCCTTGTTGTCTTTCCCGATGTTAACTTGACTCTCTAATATGTCTATATCAGGTTGTTGCTGCTCGAATGACGTCATCAGCTGACAAAATAGCAGCTCTCGTACTGCCGCAATCATCTCGTTCCCAGGCCCTCTCGTTCAGCGATGGACCCGTATCCCTTTACCTGTGGACACTCCCCGAAAAGGATGCTAGGAAGGTCGAACTATCACAGACATCAAGTCCTACTTATGACTTAATATTCATGGGTCAATATTTACTGGTAATGACGCAAGAGGAAAATACCAAGCAAGAAAAAATGGTAACCATGGTAACACTTAGTAACCAAGCCTCGAGTCAACGCCGCGCGGGAGTGATTCGAGTTGTTGATGAAAACGCAAAAGTGCTCGACTCTTCGAAAACGCCGGGGAATTTTAATCAAATGCTGGAGTTACCAAATGAGCCGAAGCTCTCCGAAAGGTTATTGATTGCTGGAATAACAGACGGAACTTTGACGATAAGATACGCGAGGAAGGATGGGATGTTCGGAGAGTTTGGAACGCATCAGAGTGACGTCACGGCAGTTGGACTTGGGAGAAATGGGAGTTCGATCGTACTAGGTTGTTCAAATGGAAAAATTCTTATTTTGAAAAGATTTCAGAGTTAATAATTTTCAACGTGTTGATATTTATTATTATTAGATTATATTTCTAGACTGAATATTTATTAAAAGTGAGAAATGACTTCAAGTGACTTGTTTGATTATGACTAGTAGACATTATACACTGACACCAGTAAAACCTAGGAAAATGCGCGCTCTGATTGGTCGACAGGCCGCGTGTTGATTATGACTAGAAGACATTGTAACACCTAGTAAAACGCGCGCTCTGATTGGTGGACAGGCCGCGTGTTCTGATAATGACTAGTAGCAGGCATATAACACTAATAAAACGCGAGCTATGATTGGTCAACAGGCCGTGTAATTTAATTAAACACGCAAGATTGATGTCATAGCGTCAGAATTTAATTCCATTTGAAAACATTTATTTTGACAATGGATGGTATAAGGGAATTGTATGAGAACTCACAATTTAATAGCTCTGTGATTGGATAAAGCCTTCATGATAAAGGAAATTGCTATTTACAATCGAAAAATCTGCCAAATGTACAATAAATTACAAAATTAATTAGACTGATTGATATTTACAATGTCATATTTACAGTAAGTTGTTGGAAAGCTAATATGGGGATAAATTACATACGAGACATCCTAATTTTTTTACACAGAAACTCAAGCCCCATTTACACGACATAAACTTTTGGCACGGCTCGGATGAAAATGGTTCTTGGACTACCTCGCCACGTGGTCCCGGCCCGGATGAAATTTCGGTCCGGCTCTGACACAATGTAGTACGGCAAATCCATTTACACTGCGCAAATATACCCGAGCCGTGCCATTAAATTTGGTACCCGTACCATTTTTTATCCAAGCCGTGCAAAAAAAATATCCCAGTCGTGTAAATGAGCCTTTAGTCATTCTCCGCCTGGCGAGTGTTGCTGCGAGTCTGTGAAATCTCGTTTCATGCGCAAACCGCAAAATGGCTTCCACCAGCCAAACTTTTAAACGAAATTTGTCCGTCTCAAAAGATCGGCCCTAGAGATGGACCAAGAGACGGCTAAATTTTAACAGCTCCGAACCGTTTTCATCCGAGACGGTTTGTACGTCTCAAACGATTTGTCCGTCTCTTACGCGATAAGGATTATTCCCAGCACTTTTACATGAGAGGTTTTGTACGTCTCAAACGATTTGTCCGTCTCTTAGAGGATAAGGATTATTCCCAGCACATTCCTGCAGACCAAAAACCACACACTAAAATCTTTGCATTTGCGTGAAAGAAATTGCCACCACACAACTGAGGACAAACAAAATCACCCACCCTCTCCCCCCTCGAAAATCAAATGGCTCCCCTTATATTATCGGATCTGTAGCTGATCAGCAGCCTAGTCCACGGCGTTCTGGATGGTCTTCCTGTGGTTGGTAAAAACGTGTGTGACGTCACAGGGTGAGCTCGGCCCAGTGCTCGCGCATCCTCACGGTTCATCTCCGAGCACAGGAAGCCCACCCAGAACGCCAGGGCCTAGACTGGCTGATCAGATCTTCACAAGTCCATACTTTCCATGGCTCCCCATGAAGGTCCCGCCTTCAACTTGACCGGAAGTACAACGGACAGTTTAACAGCAGCCTCCATTTCATGCTTAACAATGGCGGCCACTCGGTCCAAGTCCTTCTCGGCCACCTCAAAAATCAACTCGTCGTGAAGCTGTAATACCATATGCGCACCGCAAAAGGACTGGGCACTAGAGAAATCCGTAGACTGCGCGTTAATTCGCGAGCTTCTTCGCCTAGAGCTCGGTGCGAGCTCGGTATGACTTCGGGTGCGCTCGGGTTTATGTCGGAGAGTGCGAACAGAGTTCGGGAAGCTCTCGGCGAGTTTTCGGTCGATGTTGATCATGGCCGTTTTGACGAGGTCAGCAGCCGATCCTGAAAACAGACATTTGGTAAATGAGCACGGGAATAGCAAATAATCAGGAGGCCAAGCACTAGGAGCCTACGTTACCTACTGATGTGCGTCCGAAGCACAGGGAGCCCATCAACAGGAGTCTCCGCTACCTATTGACGGGCGTTCGAAGCACAGGGAGCCCATCAACAGGAGTCTCCGCTACCTATTGATGGGCGTCCGAAGCACAGGGAGCCCATCAACAGGAGTCTCCGCTACCTATTGACGGGCGTCCCAAGCGTAGCAGACGATGAATCTATTTTTATTGGATTAATTGTAGAATTTGAATGGCTCTCTCAAAAGAAAGATGCCGCCGCCATCGCACTGCCCCGATTTCCCGTTTAAATTCAAAATCCACAGTATTATATCCAAACCGGCCTTTGTTCCACGGATCACTGATTTAGAGATGGGACAACAGACTCCATTGTCCAGTAACCTGAGCAATGGTGTGGATCCGTAGCAAAGGCCAGTGTGCATACAACACCAAAGGGGCTGGGTGGGAGGGTCTCTAAATGGAGCGCCATACCCCAAAGCTATAGCCCACCCCACCTCTCACTTTCCATTCATGTCGTCTCAAAACACCAGCAAATCCGGCCAGCACTCGCAAAATGCGAGAAGAGAGTGAGCAATAGGATTGCTCGCTCTTTTATTTTGTTCTAGGTGAGCATAGCTCACATTTCAGTGGTTTCCGTGCTTCTCAGTGCCCGTGGAATGTTTTCGGCCGATTTGAATAGTCGAAAAATACTCTGCTACACTAAAAACCCGCGTATAGGAACTTAAATTTACTAGGCTAAAATTATCAACAGGTTCTTATTTTACAAAAAACTGAGTCTAGGGTTCCAGTTTGATGCCATTATTGACATATGTCATTAATAACAAAAACAATAACGATAAATAACTCTATTACTTGACTCTATTACTAAGAAAAACACAAAGACATATACAGATTTTTTAGGCATGGCTAAAAACCACAGTGAATACAAATCAAAATATAATGTTGTTTCATCATTTGTCTATGTTTAGTATGTCATTACAGAAGCATCTCATACCTTGTATGGTAGTATTAACAGCCTGTCGCTCTGCTTGTGCGCGCGCATGAGGATGAGGTGAGTTAACCGCTGGTAGGTATCGCCGGCGCAGGGTAATCGTTTTGACGTATCCGTCCTTCCGACATTGCTCGACTGTAGTCTTCAGATATTTCTTGATTCCGTTAAAACGAGATTTGAATTTCTCGATATACATGGAAGCGTCGTCTTCGCTAAGATCTAGTTGATCACCAAGAGACTTCGCTCCGATGCCGTAGATAATTCCGTAGCATATCTAGACAGAATCGTAGCTTTTAGAACTCATCGCCATATCAGATGTGCTCATAACAAGCTTAAAGTCGGACAAGATAGTACAAACCAAAATGATTTTTGAAAAAGTGTTTTTCTGCGAGGTCAAACAGGGCAAATAGGCCGTCATTACGCAATATTGATTAATAATAGTTATCAGAAAATAAAATCCAGTTTCCAATTCTACACATCCGTATTAGTGCAACTGTAAAGTTTCAAAAGAATTACTTGAAAACAGGCTGAGATATGAATTTTCAAAATTTGGTATTCTGGCTTACTTTGAAATGTATGGGCAAATAAGTCAAGAAATTTATAGGCAAATAAGTCAAGTCGAGGCTGGACGGGCATCCATGCCCGTCCAGTCTCGTTTCGATGTATTTTACCATACATTTCTTGCAAAAAATAAGCCAGAATGCGAAGTTTTGAAAATTCATATCTCAGTCGGTATTCAAGCAATCTTCACCAAACTTTACTTTTACTAATACGGACGTGTAGACGGCCATAGTAGGAACCTGGGTCGGGTTGGTATATTCCCGTTTTGGCTGAAACTACTGTAAAAAATACTTCTTACAGAACCATCACCGGATGTTTGAGTTGCATTAGCAGCTTGTGAGCTAGTCACAACAAAGATTAAAGAAGAATTTCCTGTTGTTATCAGTTGTCACAACATTTTCTGTCATCAAAATGGCATTGAGAATCATTAATAGGATATTGTGGCCACTTAACAGAGGTAATAATAGCATTTGGGACCGGAAAATAGTGGCCGCGGCCGCGGCTGAATAGAGGTATTAAATACAGTACTTGAGTGACAAATATTTTGGGAGTTTGAAAAGTGGCCGCTTAATAGAAGGTGGTACCTCTATATTAGTATTCATTCCACTGACCTGTTTGGCTCTCTGTCGTTGTTTATCGTCCACCGACTCCGGTTCAACTCCAGCAAGGGAGCCCGCTATCATTCTGAACACATCTCCGCCGCCATTCAACACTTTGAGCAGGCGCGTATCCTCTGCCAGGTGTGCAATTAGCCTCAGTTCAAGCTGCGAATAGTCAGCGGCTAACATCACTCCGTTCGTGCGCGGAACAAACGCATTGCGCAAACTTACTGCGCATGGCTGCCCTGGCTTCTTCGGACCGACCGGAAGTGAAGCCTCTCGTTTCTTCTTTCCTAGAGGCGGGCTCTCACCTATTATTGTGGGTAGCTCTATTTCGAAGTCGCGTGGTATGTTCTGTAAGTTTGGCTCGTTGAATGACACGCGTCCTGTGGCAGTGTGAGTCTGGCTGGTTGGATAGATTCGTGTCATGTTGAGTTCCTTGTGAAAACTACCTTCCCTTTGGATCGCAAAAACTACCTATAGAAATATGTGAAAAGACAACATCGTCAGGTCGACAGAACCCAAAAATGGCAAGATTTCTACCTAAGGTCAGGTAAAGTCAGATAGGCTTGATTCTTTGCATAGAGAATCCTTATACAATAAGAAACAAAATATGAAATATGACTTGTTTCTAATTGATCCGTCTTTAAGATATGAGGGGTTACACTTTGGTTGCTGCAGCACTCTTTGGCATTTTTGTTAGAATTGTACAAATTTTGCCATAAAACGAAGCAGTAACCAAAGTTTAGCAGCTGATATCTTAAAGACTTAGAAAAACGTCATACTTGATATTTTGCTTCTTATTGTATAAGGATTCTCTATGCAAAGAATCAAGCCTATCTGACTTTACCTGACCTTAGGGTAGAAATATTGCCATTTTTGGGTTCTGTCCGTCAGGTCAAAAAAGTATTTTGAGAGCTCCGGTTTTAGGTAGTGTTTTGTGGAACTGAAGGTAGTAGAACCAGCGCCAATGCAACCGTCACACTGTTGGGAGCTCCGCGTTCATGCAGTGCTCGATAGAACTCAGACAAAATAGAACCAGCGCCAATGAAAAAGTCAACTTTTAGGAGCTCCGCTTTTAGACGGTGCTCAAATATGTTACCTTAGTAAGAGCGCAGTTAATGCGGCGCCACTCCAGTATAACCCCAGGAAGAGGATGTAAAGGCTTTAGTTTTTCCAGCACATCCTTATTTGTACTCATGTGTTTGAGTGGGCGCCGTTTCCCAGTATTGCCAACCACGCGTCGAGTTGTACCGAGCGTGCGTCGTTTGGTGGCAGAGGTGGGATCTTCCGGCTTGCCGTCGGGTGGAAGTCGTAGCTCAAGAAACAAAACCTGTACCGCGATACAAAACAAACTCAGTACGAAGTAAACAGGGCCTTGCCGCAAACACATTCCAACATTCCAGCGTTCATTGTCTTGAGGTTCGATGGCTTTGCGTTTGATGGCTTTGCATTCGATGACTTTGGTATGCATGCGTTCGATTATATGGCTCTGCGTTCGATGGGTTCCTGTTTCCGTTTGGTTTGCATACCAAAGCCCATCATGTTAGCCCCTGGCGTACTGGGTGGGCTTCCTGTGCGGAGTTGAACCGTGAGGATGAGCGAGCACTGGGCCGAGCTCACCCGCAGAACGCCTAGTGAAATTCGCCAAAATCTACCCTGAATTGGCGAAAAGCTACCCTGCCTCAAAATCCACTTCGAAACGACGAACATTTACATCTTTGTAGCTAAGCGAACCAAGTTGATCCTTAAAAGCAATACACGCATGTTTAAATGTATTCCATTCGCTGTTGTTTGCTATTTGCGAAAAGGTATGGTGTGGCATGGTGTGGTGTTGGCGAATTTCACTAGGCGTTCGGGGAGAGGGTCGCCTGTGACGTCACATGTCTTACCAACCACAGGAAGCCCACCCAGAACACCAGGAACTAAGCTGCAGTGTATCGTGTTTTCAGTTGAATCATGAAACGTATCTTACTCTGGCTACGTCATCAGTGTTGGTGAGAGAGAAGCTGTGATTGGCTAGTCGGTACGCGTCCTGTTCCAGCGTGCGTAATTTTGCCTGCAGGAGGGACTTCAACCGGTCACACTCGACTTCGGAGAATCCGAACCCATTCAGCTCCATACGCGCCAGGCATCGCATTACGGGCATCTCTACCTGTGTAGTATTACCACATTATGTCAAGAGATTAAATATTCACGTGCCGAATGTAATGAGCCGTGCTAATAATTGGTTACGGATTGATTAATTCGATTCTGATTTTATCAAACGCGGGCAGGTAATGATTTACTTCGGCCTCTCACGTTGAATGTTACTGTGATTTTCCTAATTCTGCGAGTTCCCATTTCCGAACGCCAAACTTCGTTTTGGTTACCGTCAATCAAACCTTTTACAGCCATTCTCAGTTACACGCGGTCGCCGGGAAAAAAGCTTGCAAGCGAAAACTCGTTTTTCTGTCTTGTCTGAGCGCGACACGTCGGCGAAAGCACGTGCGTTGCCATGGAAACTTTGACAAAAACGAGTTTTCGCTTGCAAGCTTTTTCCCGGCGACCGCGTGTAACTGAGAATGGCGCATGTATTGAGAATGGCGCATGTATTGCTAATGAAGACAGGCGCATGTATTGTTTTTTATGCATTTTATGGTGGAAAATGGGGTTTTCAAGCATAGCCAGTCTTCATTAGCTCAAAATACCTTTCAAAGCCGGCGTGAAATCACCCAGAGCTGTTCACTCGCTTGATCGAAGTAAGCCATTTCACGGTTTGTTTAAAGTTGTCGTAGATTTCGCAGAATTTTAAGAATTGCAGTAAATGTCTCATTCAAGCAATACACCCGTGAGTGGTATACATCGTGGCTGGAGTTTAATACTCGTAAGACATGTGTTGATCTACTAGGACAGTATTTTTGTCCAACTCTATACGAACCTTCTCAAACGCTCCATCCAGTCCATCCTGCTTCAGCTCGGTCCTTAGCTCTTTCATGAGAGCAAATACTAGGACCGACTCTGTACAAGCCCTAACACGACCAGAGAGGGAGATCTGCGTGGCTAGTGCAAGGCTTCCAGTAAGAGTCTCTCCTCCTGTGCCTAAGAATGAAAAACAAAAACCCAAAGTTCTCTCGTGCGTTCTATATTAGAATATGACTCTATATCCCTGCAAATATCCCTCAGTGTCATTGTAAGGCACTAGAGAGAGTTCAGCGGGGGGCGTTAGTCATCATTTTCCACATGTAACAACTTATGTAGAAGCTTTACTCCTGGCTGGACTTGGTTCACTGGAAATGCGCCATGTAAAGGCATGTAAGAAGTTTGTCTCTTGTATCAGCCCAGGAAACCCATTTGTATCCGCTAATCAAAAGCAGGGTTGTGCAACTCGACCAGCATTTATAGCTTCAGATCGGGTGCACAGAGTTATAAACTGGTGGCAAGAACGGAGAAATTTTCTGGTTTTGTTACCATAAACTATGTGTAATTCATGCTGACACACCTTATAATTAAGTCATTGGACTGCGAAAAGAGCGTAATAAACATACTTATTATATAGATATCGATGTCAGAGCTACCTGTGTTTCTCCAGTGTTGAAAAATTGATATCTTTCACATGTGAAAGATATGATGTAATATCCTCTATATACAAAAAGAGTTTCCTTCGTACCAGCAAACCACTAGCACCTCCATGCAGACTAGCTCTGTGATTGACACATTTACTGTTACCTTCTAGAATACCAATCTTGTCATGCGCGTACTGCCCCACTAAGTGCTGGAGAGTTTTCTCCTTTGAACTTGGGTCGAGCAGCCAAGAGGCGACTTTTGGGTCCTCCCAGTCACCTGTAATCGAGATACCACACGCTTGGGAGAGCGCCTGGAAATAAATAAAAAGTACACGAGACACGGAATAGGAATGAGCACAAAACATCTTCATAAGGACTCGACCCCCACGATCTTTCGAGTAGTTACTCTGACGTTCCAGCCAGGAATCGGGGTCAATCTGGAGCTTCATTATTTCATATAAACCGGCCACGAGGCAACACCGATTGCCTGGTACAAAAGAAAATAAAAAAAAGATCGCCATACAATTAAGTAGTCGTCAAAATAAATACAAATTCATATACTTTTTCAAAATCTTATTAGCATCTCAGGGGTTGCTTCAAATTTCCATAGGGGTCGACGTAAAAATTCTAATCAACTAGCTCTGGTTCCTTCCATACCCACCTTGTACTGCTGAATAGCATCATAACAGATCTTCACTCCCCTACGCTTCCCTTCCATTCCAGTACAGATTTTATTCCTTCGAGCCTCAGCGGTATTGGAAGGCTGCTATCCACAGGAGGCCCACCAGAGCGAGGCGTACAACCGTGTGGTCCTTCTTCCAGGTCCTCGGCGTCCCTGAATGAAATATAATAAGCATCCTTTCCACCCCAGCAAACCGCAAGCCCTGTCATGACCTCATCGGTGCCTTCAATTTCCAAACCCATTGAGGTCCTAATTCGAGGTCCCTTATTGAACTGGTCCCCAATTTTAGGGACACTATTCAAGAGTCTCTCACAGGCCACCGCAATGAGTACCATTTTCTTGTCTTCCATTCCTTAATGAAATGATCAAAAAGGAGTTTATTCGCACATAAGTCGATAATGGTGACGGATGGCCCAGTGTTCGTGCTTGTTGGAGTAGCAAATGATTGGGCAGGTGACATGGCGCTATCCAATGAAGATCGTGAAAGTGCGCTATCTTGTGGACTAGGGGTACAATCAGGCTCCGGTGTCTCTACAACCAGACGATGGTTAACCTCGCTAAACATATTTGACGATGTTTTTTCACTTGATTTCTGACTCGTTGACTCTAAAGTCTTGACAGATATTTTGCCTTTGTCTTCCTTGGATTTCAGTTGAGTAAATTTTGATCGATTCTTTGGCTGTTCATCGTCACTTGTGACTACATTTTCGCTCTCGAATTCAAAATTACTGTCTTCTTTCCTGTTCTTTTTCCTTGTCCTTTGTCCTTGTTGGATACCTGCATCATTACTAATCGTAGGACTCGTACGGACCAGCCCATTCCTTCTGCACAAAGACGCCTTCAAACTGAATTTCCCGATTGCTCAGGGGTCTTCTCTATTACACCTTCGTTTTCCGAACAATGAAAAAACTCTTCTTCTCCATTGATACACATGTCAAGGTTATTTTCCGTTTCACCAAAGCTTTCCGAGAGAGAAAGCTTCAACGAAAACGAACCCGATTCTTCTAGAATCACATCATCTTGCTTAATCACTTCTTCGTATTTTTCTCTCAAAGACGGAGTCGGCGTTTGGTAAGATGCCTTACCTTGGCAATGAGTGAACTGCCCTGGAGCCAGACCTCGTGGTTGCGAGTCGAACTCTCCTATAATATCATCCGACATATCAAGATCGGCGTCATCCGCGCCTGGCGTATTTACATCGGCGATTACCCCTTCTCCGATGTCGTCTGTACGTCTGGGATTGCGTGAAATACAGGCTCCTTCAGTTTGTCGCTCGAAGACGTCACCACATTCCATAATGTCATCATCACATAAAGAAATAAGTCCATCGAATTCTGATAATTCACCCTGACCAACTCTGCAATTTCGTGACTGAGCTTGTGAGACACCACACCCTGCCAGATAGCTGTCACTGATGGTGAAGTCGATGCCCTCAGACTCTGCCATACCACACACATTCTCGGGAATTTCCTCCTTATCAAAGAGTTGTGCAGCGTCTTCTGTTTCCAGTGGCTCCGAGTATAGCTCGAACGATGTCGATTGAGGACGTTGTTTAACATCAGAGGTATCTATACCAGATCCATCAAACAATGATGACGATAAGCAAGATTCGTCTTGGACAGACATTGACTCAACAGCACCGCCTTTCTTTGCTGAAGTACCAAGATTATCCACCGATTTGCACTTGGCCGTTTCAGGGGTTCCATCCTGATACTGCAATACGCCAAGTGGGCCAGGGTCTTCAAGCGACTGAAACTGAGGACCTACGTGTGCATCACAGTCATCGTTACGATTGACATGAGATCCTCTTCGACGCTGTTTCTGTCGGGGGGAGCCCTGACAATCAACACTAGGGGATCGTCGCTTTACTCCAGCTACCATAGGGGCTGCCGATGATGAATAAGGCTTAGGGCTTGGTTGATGATTTGTCGCTGTATGAATCTTTGCTTTGGTTTCATGTCCTGCATTTTGACTGGAACTTCTCCCTTTCCTCCACAACTTAGTGCGAACCGGGGTACATTTTGCAGAATTTGCGTCTACGCTACTAGCCGTTGCATTGGTGCAAGTAGATTTCTCGCTATAGTTTCCTTTCTCTTGTCCTTGATCATCAACAAAGACGGAACAAATGTTCTCTTTATTCGACTCGAGAGCGAAAGTGTACCTAGCACTTGTACCAGTTCTAGCATCTCCGCAAAGCTGATGTTGCTTGCCACCCAAAGAAGGAGAATCAAGGAATACCTCATCGTTATCGTCTACTGTCGGTAGGCCGCCACAGTTAGCTGAATTGGACGTTTCTGAATTTGACGTGGTAACAGCATTCTGAGGTCTTGAAAGGAATTGTCTGTTTTGTACTAAATGCGGAGGTGAAAGATCCCCTTGCACTGCATCATCCGGTGTTTTCTCAGCCGTTTGGTTCTTAGAACGCAATCTGGGAGACGTTCGTCTGGTTTTATGTTCGACTCTCGGCGGCGTGTTTGCACGCCGCACTGTCACTTTAGGCACCTGAGCGGAAATGATATCTGACGCACCACTTTCAACTTGTTCTCTGTCATGTCTTGTATTTGAATTTATACATGAATGCTTAGACCTAGGAGGTGAACTAGATCGTTCGTTTTTATTTCCAGTAGGTACCATGTTGTTGCTCTTAGCTGCTTCGGGGACACCCTTAGCATTTGATTTTATGGAAATAGGTCGGCAGGACGACCGGAAATCGGGAGGAGATACCAGTATCCGAACTGGGTTTCTAGGTTTTGCGTCAGCAGTGATTTGATTCTTTGCGATGTCAACATCTGAGCTACTTTCACTACTGTACCTGCCATCTGATCTTGAAGAAATACATTTGTGCACGTCCTCTATGTTGGAGCTCGAAACAGAGCTCACACGTACTTTGCGAGAAGCAGTGCCAGGAGAAGATGGCTGCGTGACAATGTTTGTAGCCTTACAACTTTTATCGGATGTTTTCGCATGTGATCTCGGAGACGTCCTCCTCTGACCAAACTGTGGCGGGGAAATCGAATGCCGTTTTCCAAAATTCCGCGACCTCGGCTTTCCCGATGTCTTTCTTCCTCTCTTGTTAGCGCTACTAAGTAAACGGGCTCTGGGTCCAATAAGCGGCCTCTGGGACTGAGAATCCGACGCACTAACTGAAGAGTTATTCCTTGTTTCATTCGCAGCGATTGGCTGTTGTCCTAATTGTGGGGGTTTCCAGTTTATACCTAACTGCGCCACGTCACCTTGAAGTAGCTGCTTGGCCTCGCTCACGATAAGTTCAGCTGCTTCTCTCTCGCTGAGCCCTCTCTTCCCGGCAACCCAGATAACACGTGCGTCTCGACGGTGTTTCACCTCCAGGTCCGTTTCACCTTGAAAATACAACAAAAATAAGATTACATTTGTTACCAAATGAAGTACCAGATGGAGATATTAATGAAATACAACTATTAGGCAATTACAACAATAACTTTAAAATTTAAAAGCACTAGTGATGGATACACGAAGACTCCAGGTTCGTTTCATCTTAGAAATATCAGCTAGGTTACATTTCTTACTTAGCAGCACCAAATACACAATTAGTTTATAGATACAGAAGCATTTAGGGCATTATAGGAAGACTGACTTTTTCGTATCCACAGGGGATGACCGGTTGCTTCCCATAGCATTTTCTGCATCCCACTGCTCTTTGATTAACACGTTAGCGATCGACCAGCAGACTAGGAAAATATCCACGGCCTCTGTTGGGGACTCCAACTCCAGCTCTCCAGCCTGGGAATCCTACAAATGTCCGCTACAAAGCTGTAAACGTTAGTGAGCTCTTCATCGCCACCCACCTTGATGTTTTTTCTCACTCAAGAATGGCACGGCGTTCCGCAACACAGTCTCTATGCCCTCAGGGGTTCCCTGAGCCAGCAATGCAACTGTATGATAGCCAGCATTATACAGCATGCGCGCACGCGCGGCGTTGAGAACTGAAATCCGCACCAGGTCGACAAGCTCTCTTTCAACACCAAAAGAAAGACGACTCTGAAACTGCTCCAGTAAAAGCTCCAAGTTGGACCAGCCAAGCTTGTTGCAAAATACTGTTACCATTCCAGCGAAGGTTGATGCGGAACCTTGGAGGGACTGAACCATGCCTCGCGTAGCACCGTACCTTTGAGCAACCACGTTAAGAGGTACTTCACGAACGAGATCCTGGTTAAGAAAAAAAACAGGAGCCATTGAAGTTAGCAGACCATACCAAACGTTGTAAAATATTTCGCAAATACCTGTAGCGCTAGGGCCGCGAAGAATCTCCGATGTACAGCGAGCTGTTGCCGATGTTTTTCGGTTCTAGTCGGAATTCGACCTCGGGCCGCAAGAGCGATATAAGACTCCTGTATCGATGATTAAAATCAGAAGGGGAATTAGAACGCTGCAATTTGTTCCATTATTTTCGCACACAAAGGTTGTTTAGTAAACCACAGGGCTCATTTAATGACACCATGTTGACACAGCCTCTTCAGATAGCCAATTTCGGACCCTACTTATATGTAAGTAACACACTTGAATTTCGAAGTTTGCTTGCCTGGAAAGATGAACGGCTTTTTCATACCTTTATCCCTACGATATCCGCCACGCGGCGCATGTGAGACGGTAGTCGTTCCCACATGGAGAGGAATTGATCCCAGTCGATGTTGGACCACTGGGCCTGGATGTATATAGGTGTCACCTGGAGAAAAAGGATGTCACGCAAATAACATAACAGCTATGTTAAACAACGTTGTTGGGAGTCATAAGCGCCCAGACCGCAAAGTTGTCTGGGTGGGAGGTCTTGAATCGGCTCTCAATGGGCTGTTCCATATCATATCCGTTACCCCCTATCGAAGTACCTGGAATTTCCACACGGGCCGTTGTTTTTGGCCCTGAAATTTCCAAAAGGCCATTCATTTTACATCAGAATTTCCACAGGGTATTCATTTGCAACTTTGAATTTCCACAGGTCCACAAGAGAATGAGGAATTTCCACAGGGGTTGCTTCAAATATCTACAGGGGGTGTACAGGAGTCACGAATTTCCACAGGGGTAGAGTAATTTTTGAACATTTGCAGTTCTTCGATAGAGGAGGTACGGCCATTTTTTGGAACAACTCAATTGGCGAGTCTAGTTAACTAATTGCAAGTACTAGTTTTAAATAGAGCTCGGTTCTGTAGAATGTACGAGTCAGAACAGCGAAGTATCCTAAAAAACGATGTTCTCTTTCTAACCATACTGTCTTTCGGTCTTGGCGCATAGTCGCGAGCGCTCACGAGGCGGTAACCTTTATTGACGATTGACTGTATAAAACACAGATAACTTTGTACAGGGGAAGTTACTTGGATGGGATATCCATGGTATATATTATTTAACTAATGTGTACCTGATATATAATGTGTAGCTCGCTCTCGAGTACAAAACATTTCCTTGCCTTCTGTAGTTCAGCAAACACGACTAGCGCTTCATCAGGCGACAAGGCAGAGGCAACTGTGGCCGCACCTAACTGGCTTGGGACATACTTCTCGACAGAGGACTCGCCCTGGAATACAGATCATACATACAAACAATGCAAGACAGTACTTACAGACAAGTTTTTATAAATACAGTGTTAACATCTTGCGCGTATAGACCCACAGTACAAATGATTATTTGGAACTGAAAAGCATCTTGATATTTAGAAGCTCCTGCTCCTTCGCATGTCCCTCCCTTTGTGCTTGCAATCCAAGCAACTGCGAAATGTCCGTAAATACTTTATCCAGAGTAGCAATTATTTCGAGAGTGATTTTAAATACAAGTTAAAATCTCTAGTTGGGAAATTCGGCGGTCGGGAAATGTGAGAGACCAGATTTTTACCGGAAATTCACTGCAACAAGATTTTCATGTTTTCCTTTCACAAACGGGTGCGAGCTATAGCCCACTTAATCGAAAATCAGTTCTCAAGGGAGTTGAAACATGCAAAATGGGAATTTTTTTTCGTTCAACGGCAAAAATGTACATACATAACGACACAAAATTGCAGCAACAAAACATTGTTACCACGGCGTATTAGAAGCACTATGCAGTTGTCTCTTTTCTATGTCCAGGCAAAGAAAACACGCGCGTTTGTCATAACGCCGCTAGTGTTTCGGTATCCAGCCTTCGGTATCTACTTCATCGCCTAATGCCATATAGTCGTCTTCTAATAGAACGAGGCATAATCGAGCAAAAGGACCATTCATATTCAAATAAGGCGACTATTGTGACCAGCGATGAAGCATTCGCCCAGCTTTCTGCACGCTCTTCATTGCGCTTATGGGGTAGATATTACCTCAACGCCTTGGTTCTCATCATCCTCCACGGACTGCAGCCTTATAAACTCATTCTCGACCAGGAATCGAATGGTGGCAGGAATGGCCGACTCGCTGGTCACGTGTTGATCACGTGATGATGATGCAAAGAAGGTACACGCGGCGTATCTATCGACGTCCTGGGGCCTGGTGACCACGCCACTGGCTATTACCTCTAGGAGCGCACGCTTTAGACCACCAGTTCGTTCTTTATCTGTCGGTGAAAAGCAAACAAAGCTTCTGTGAGAAATTTCGCTGTTGAATGACGAGAAACTCAAGGTAGAATAACAGGAAGTCGAAACATTTATAGTATGCCAAATAACTGACAGGCCGTTGTGTGACACGAGCGTGTCGAGTATGATGTTATTTGATTGGTCGATGGGAGGTTTCGTGCGCTGTGATTGGCTTATTCACATTACAGTATGCCATTTGTGGTTCCCCAAAAGAAAAAAAAATATTTCAATATCCCTCCTACTTCCTCATTAGCATTAGATATAAACCACTGACGACTGGGGGACCTAAGGAGTCAGCAAGAGGGAGGGGGGGGGGGGGGGGGGGGGGGGGGGGGGGGGGGTGAACTCGCTGGGTCCGCCATTCGACTGCTAAATTCTACCAAGTCATTATGCACATCCAGTAGAACAGTGCACATATCCTTAGCCGTGGACCCGCTACCGAACTGCTCAATCGAGTGTAGACGCCAAGTGACAACTGAATATTATTATTCAAATGCCAATGAGTTTTTATTTATTTATTTATTCAGCTTCGCCCGAGGGCCGGGAAATCCTCACAGAGCGAAGCTCCAATTACGAGGTTCCCTTGTCAGTTTAGTGGGTTAGTAAGTTGTAAGCCCTGCACTGAGGATGGGCAACTTCCGACGTCCTCGTGGTTCTTTAACGTCCCTCTGGTTCCGGTTAGTGTAGTGCGTGTGAGAGACTGGACCTACGGTTTAACGTCCTTATCCGAGAAGACGCGAAGGTCTAACCCTTTGCAGATGTTAGAGCAAAGGCAGCACCTTCTCCTCAATTATTAGAAAAAGACCCTGAGTGTTGGCCCGGCGGGGGTTTGAACTCCCAACCTCCCGCACATAAGCCCGGCGCTCTACCACTGCGCTAACCGGTCGGCGGTCTCATCCGGTCGTCGGAGTCATCATCCAGAGGGATCATGAATATTCAACAATAGCAGCTTTAGAACTGGGGTCATCATACTCCATGTACCACCCCTGGAATTCCGGGGTTGGTACCCTATCACGGAATAATAACTACAGGACTAAGGCTCATTGGAACTCAAGTGTCGGAGTTAAAACTTGAGTGCATATATGTGCATATGTTTTCGACTACTACGAGTAGTCTTTTGGCATCTCACCCAACCAGAGAGGAGGGCAGTGGGGGCGCAACCCACCCCAAAATGTCAGAAATTATCATACATTTACTGCCCGCCCTTTGTCAAACATTTTCACTATCTAACCTCAATGTTTACGTTATGTTCCGCCGATGCTAAAGTGTGACTACACTTGATCCAATCCTCCAGTGATTGCAGTGTTCGAACTTAACTTTTTTGGCCACTAGTCCAAGGACAAGTAGCACAGAAATGTTACTTGCCCTAGCCAAGTTTTAGTTGTCCAGTTATGGTGTAAAAAAATGTTGTAAAATATAGACCATATAAATGTAACTTCCCTGTGGACTCGTCCAGTCATCGTGAACTGGCACTGGATTGTCTGAAGAAGAAGTTTGATAGCAGGAAGAAAAGGGAAATGTCTTACCTAACAAGCAGCTGTTGACGGGCTTCAGAGCCGCCTTCATAAGAGTTGTAGCCTTGGTGCGCTCGGTTGTCTTACAGATCAAGATGCTCTCGCCTAGCGCGTCCACACCTTTCCGACCGGCACGCCCGGCCATTTGTTTATAGACAAGGGGGTCCACCATCTTGCCGTGAAAGGTGGGCGTGCGGATAATGACACGACGGGCAGGGAGATTAACACCTGGAGAGCACAGGGAAGGGAATGTCAATAACATCACTGTTTACGTACATTAAGTTCAATGGTAGCGTCGATAATAAAAACATGTTATTTATAGACAAGTGGGTCCACGATATTGCCGCATACAAGGCCCTTGGTCCGTGAAATGTAACGCAATGAAATTTATTATAGCTGATCGCCCATTGTGTTGCAGTTGATAAATGTGGTGATGATAGAGCGAATTTCACATATTGACTGTAGTGAAACCAATCGCAAAGTGATTACACAAATGTGTATAAAACCTATAGGAGTGATTACAAAGTAATTGCGAAATACTCGAGACAGTCATGTGAGATTCACTCCATCGATGATAGTGATTATGATGGTGCTAATCATCGGGTTGGCGACGAAGACGATGAACAAGGATTCGTGGGTATAAACGGAAACTATGAATGTATGGCTGATATGTACGCAACCCAAACAAACACAGACAAACAAAGTACCAAAATATCAGCCATGGTGTCAGATTCATACCCAGTCGCTAAAATGATTCAGAAAAAAGGAACAAGAAGGCGCGAAGGCTTCTGGGACGCAAGGAATTGTGGGAAGGAGAAATGATGGCGCGCAAGGAATTGTGGGAAGGAGAAATGACGGCGCGCAGGGAATTGTGGGAAGGAGAAATGAGGGCGCGCAAGGAATTGTGGGAAGGAGGAATGAGGGCGCGCAAGGAATTGTGGGAAGGAGAAATGACGGCGCGCAAGGAATTGTGGGAAGGAGAAATGACGGCGCGCATGGAATGTGGGAAGGAGAAATGACGGCGCGCAAGGAATTGTGGGACGCTCTTCCCACAATTCCTTGCGCGCACTCATTTCCCCTCCCATAAGCCTTCGCGCATCGCACTCTTTCCACCCTTCTTGTTTTTTTTATGAATTATTTTAGCGACTGGGGACGAGTTTGCCATGGTGCAGTAACATACCTGAACAGAGAGTCGAGGTTGCCACAAGCACTCGAATGGAACCCTGTCTGAACGCCCCCTCAATAATGTCCCGCTCGTCAAACGTCAGTCCTGCATGATGGAAGGCGACCGCATGGGGTATAGTGCGCATGAGCACAGAGTCCAGTCCACATGGGTCCGCTTGAGCTGTTCAAACACTTCCCTCAGTGACTGGTAGTCAAAGGTTATCAGCTCCGAGGCTTTTATGAAACTGGAGTTCGTAGATGTGCCTGAGAAATAGAATAAGCTCATAACAAAAACGTTCAAAAGTTGTGACTTGTCAGTCTTGTTCCCGGGGTTATGAATGGGATCCAACCTCGTCTCCAAAAATCCAAAAAAGTCCAGCGTCCGCAGGGGTTTCGATAGAAGGCGGCTCCGCCGTCTACTTCACTGCTGACCGCCGGAAACCTCATTATTGCTTTAATATTAAAGCAACAGAATAAATGAATGTACCAATTATATTGCCTCAAAATGCAGGAAAACGCTTTTCTGCTACAGAAATTTCAAACTTCTTCCCTAGACGGCTCATGACTTCGTATGGGACCCCTAAATACAGCAAAGTTTATCGCGTGGCTAAACAGGGAAACATAAAGGAAACATGTGTCCCGCTATAATATTGCACGCTACATGTGACCTAGTTTAGCCAGGGTTTCAGCCTGCACCTGTAGACAAAAGAAATCTGTGTTCTATTGCTTAAAAAACGAGTACCTTCTGCACACCTACACATTTTAAAACTCTTACCATTTTTCAAAGCAATCCGTGCGGCTCCAATCTTGGCGAAATGTCTAGCGATTGCCTCTGACTGCTTCTCACACCAGTTCTTTGTCGGACAAAATATCAGAACAGAGTTTCCCAAAGAGAGGGTTTCCTTACAAAGCGGGATCACGTGATCTTCGTCCCTAGCAACCACCGTGCTAAGTCAACGTCTCGAAGCTTCTTCATTTCTTTGTCGTAGATTGTGGGACCAATTTTGACCATCTCGGTTAGGGGGACTGGGCGATAGTCAGTGCGGTAGAGATCCGCGCCAAGCCAAGCGCGAGAGCATGTCAAGATTGGGTAAGGTCGCACTCATGCCGACAATCTGGATCGCAGACTCGGGTGCTGTGAAAAGAGGAATTTTAATTTAGTTTTTATTGTAAGTAACATTTTACTAAGACATAAAAGTACAATACCATATGAAAGTACACTAACAAAGAGGAAAATCCAACATAGATTGTTTGAATTGACGAAAAAGTGAGAATGGCAAAATATTTCTCCGAGGTATATAGCTCAGAAACATTTCTCTTGCAGAGCTTGAATTGAAGAAATAATCATACTCGTATTTTTGAGCCTGGTTCCAACATATAGGCGTAACTTATCAAAAATATAAGCGTAAATACATTAGAAGGACATTACGAAATCTGAAAAGAGAGTCGTTAATTTACAGTAAGGTGTAAAGGTCTTGGAGCAAATTCGAGCCCTGTGTGTCCAGCTTTGTCCCCGGAAAGGTTGTTACACATGGAAATATTGCATTACTGTATTTCTAGCACTTTTGATTTACGCACTCGTCAGGTACAGTAAAAAAGCTCTGGGTTTTACCTGACCAAAAAGTTAACAACAAGCAGCGCATTTTACAATTTCCTATATTTCAAGATGCCTACTGCAGTTGAATGGCTTTCGTTGCGACAAAAACAGACGGAACCCAGTCAACTGCGAAGCTGTGCTTTGTGCACGGAAAACTTCTATATTGAAGTCGGGTTTTCACTGGTGAAATAAGCGGAGACGGAGAAGGAGACGTAAGAGCTTACGTTTGTGAGAGAATCGTCGTGACAGTAGCGACGTAAGCGTAAGCGGAGACGTAAGAAATAAAACATTCCGTTCTGCTTCCATGACGCTTACGTCTCCGTTCTTTGATTTTCACACGAACGCAAGCGTCCTTCGTCTCCTTCTCCGTCTCCACTTACTTCACTAGTGAAAGCCTGCTTTATGTGCCTAAAGAAATTGATCGTTTCTAGCCCGCGAAACAAGGTAAATAAAAAAAGCTGGGTTAGCAATCACCGCCGCCATTTTTCGGCGCGCGCGAACTGTTCTCCTGGGTTCTTGCCATGAGACAACGCGTCAACAATCGCTTTCTTGCTGGCCTTACCTTGCTGGCTATCCCTTGGCCCGAAAGATAGCGAATCTTGGTCAAAAATAGCTCCAAGAGGTATCCCCTATTTGGGTCTCCAACCATGTGCATCTCGTCTATGACGACCATTCCAAGTGTTGCCACCTTTCCTTCGTCCATTAACCTGTTAAGCAGGCTGTTGCCTTTTTCAATCGTACAAATAGCGATATCCATGGCTGAAAGTCCACCGGGAGGGCTGTGGCTACCCATGAATCCATCAACGCGTACGCCGGCTTCTTGGAACAAACGCTGAAAAAAAAGGATTTTATAACCAATATTTACAAGTTTCAAAATGGCGCAAGTGCATTAGGCTCGATTCCCAGCCCTAGCCCAAGGGATCGTAGAACGACAGATGCAACGACTGGAAATCGAGCCTACAAGTGCATTTGAAGGGAGCAGACTAAAACTTGCTGCCAGCAATGCACGGCACAAAACTCTAATTGATTCATTAATGGAAACTTATCTGCCTTGCATCAACCCTACTGGCACGTGTATTCTTCCCAAAAACAAGGTTTTAATTTAAATCCGCTCTATAGCAACCACAAATATATTCAATCCACTGATATTTAGTCTGGTCTGCCTGTGGTTGAGACTATATATTACCTGTAAGTAGAACATTTTTTCCCTCGCCACGCTAATGAATGGCAAGATAAGTAGCGCCTTTCTCTTGGTTTCCAGCACTCGCTTGAGCATCAAGAGCTCAGCCACCATAGTCTTTCCAGCACTAGTAGGGGCTGAGTAAACCAGATTACCTGGAAAACATGTGATAATAAATAATAAAGCAAAAAATTTTGTTTGGGCAAGTGAGAAACTTTAAAGGTATGCTGCAGGAAACAATCAAGTCTCTGCGACTTTGTAATAAAACCTATGCCCTGTTCTACTATAAACTTCCTGTTACAAGTTTTCAAGTGTGTTGGGTAACTGACTTGCCATTCAAACATTTGCTGTCTGACAGTGCTAAAATTAAAGAAATCAGGTGTTTTACAGTGCTGACAAAGAAAGCAGGTCATGCTGAAACGGTGCTGAACAAAACTGACCATTCAGACCTGGCATGAAAACAATCAATCCTGACAATGAAATTGTTTTAGGTGTGCTCTCCCTTGTTGGAACAGATTTTGTACAAATGTGATTCCTTTCATTCTAAATCTGATTGCTCAGTTTTATTCAGCATGGCCCACTTTCTGTGTCTCTGCACTGTAAGTTCCCATGTCCATTGTTCTAGTATCGCTGATCTCATAGCCCTGTATGATTATGCCAAAACTGTATGTTACAAACAGGGTTCGTAAGCTCAGAAAAAAAAAAAACAGGAGTTTCAAGTAGCTTTTGTGGACATTTCCCAGGCATTTTCAAAGACAATTTTCATTCCACTGTCCAGTTTGGATAGCATTTCAAGCTGGAAAATGTTTTTCTGGATCATTACATTTCTTTGTTTTGCGAATGATGAAATTTGTTTCTATTTTTCCAGGAGTGTTCCAGGAGTTTGTTCGAAATTCCAGGACTTTCCAGAAATTTCAGGACTTTCCAAGTTTTCCAGAAGCTGTATGGACCTTTCTTACAAACCATACACTCCGACTACTGACCTCCCTTAAGAACATTTCCAGTACGTAGGCAATCAGCTTGCCATTCAAACATCTGTGTTATCCCCATGTCATGGTATCTCTGCAATACTGATGGCGGCAGACCCCATGAGGCCAGATCCACAGGATTACACCCACTTGACGGCTCACACTCCAAGACACTGTGGGCTGATGTTGAGCTTTGTTCATCTGATGAGCTACACAAATCACCAAGTTTGCATTCAATTCTGTACTGCATTAAGGGTTGCTGTGGTCACACAACTTCACCACAGCCCTAAAATCTGGTTGATGCTCAATACAATCCTCCCATGATGATATACTCCCTAATCTCTCAATCTGCACTTCAATGACTGTGGGTGATACATACATACAAAACTTTATTTAATCACAGAGACCCATCTCATAGATGCTGTGAGAGCTAAAGGCCATAGTAATACACAATACAAAATTTAGGTAAAAACTATGAAGTGGGAAAAGTGAACGAATGTTAAAGCCACGCTTGAAAGTAAGCACATTTTTACATCCTTTGTTTAGTTTAGTTTGATTTGCCACACAAAGAACAGAAATTACAAGTTACAATAGACAATAAAGTACACTACAGGCAGGAGATGATGACAGGGCAAGGCCCCATTTGGCTATCAGTCCCTTCACATAAAATAATATGCAAAATTTCAATAGTGAGATAAAAGGAAGAAGAAGAAAAAATACGTAGCTCACTAGGTGTTCAGTTTGGCTTTAAAGTGCACCGAGAGCTGGGACTTGAAAACTTGAACGCTAAGCACTATGTTTAACATGGTGAGGCAAACTGTTCCTACCAGAGACTGATAGTTCTAGGGAAGTAGGACTTTGTAAAATGGTTCTGGTGATGGGAAGATTAGGAGGTCTTTCAGAAGTTTGTTTCAGAAGTTTCAGAAAATCTTGAGCAGCCCCCTCATTGTTCCTATTTGAGTCATTAGTCTAATGCCTCAAATAGGAACAATGAGGGGGTTGCTCAAGATGGCTTTCAAGTTCTTTTATCATTTCCCCCTCATGCTTTATTGCCAGCTTAAAGGGAACATACTGGTATGTTAAAATGTGTACTGGTAATATATCATTTAAATTTATAACTAGTCACTGATACCTTGTGCTCTCATTATAGGCTCCAACTCTCTCAGCAAAAATTAAAGAGCTCCCAGCTTCCCTTTCACTCATCCTCTGTGTTTCCATGGCGACAGGAGAAAAGGCAGGTGAGTTTACTGTCGGTGAGACTAGCACATGACCACTGTCTTCGACTGGTGTGGAAATTCTCTCCCTACCCCTCAGGGGCAAGTTTTGTTGATTCAAGACAGGAGTTTTGAAATGCGTGTTGTTGGTACCGGTATTTGTATTTGTGCGAGATGTTGTCAGAGTTGTTGCCATGGTTACAGGGTTAAGTGGTGATTTATCGCTAGTAGCCTTTACAAAATTAGCATTATTGGTATTACTTTTAGGAGTAGTGCATTTTATTTTGAAGTTGTTAGTACTAGTTGAATAAGAATTCTGATTAGGGTAAGCTGAGGCTTTCTGAGGAACAAGAAAGTCTTTTTCAATCTTGTCAACCTCAGACAGCGCAGCGGCATCAAGGTCAAAACCAAAAGACATGTGAGGTAGTTTGCTGGAGAGAGGAGTTGATTATTGGGAAGACTGCCATCTGGTATAACATTCTGCAAACAAAGAAAAAATCAGCATTATGGCCTGTATCCAAATCCTGCCATATTATCAAACCAATCCTACAGTATATGTAACTTGTATACACATATTTCAGAAAAGAATGCACCTTGTGCAACTGTTTGTTATAGCCTGTGATGTAGCATGGGAGCAAATAGGCAAGAATAATAATCATATATTAAAACAAAATCATGGACCCGGGAGGTTGACGTCCTGAATGTACTCTCAGGTTAACTTGTGTTTAACTTACTTGTTTCAATTTTCCACCTCTATTCTCATTCACTTGATCGTCACAAGTTTTTTGTTTTGAAGAAGGGTCATTTCCAGGCTTATTGTCATTCCAAGAAGAACCTGTATAATTATGAAATTAGTATAAATAATAGGACTCCATGCTATCCAATTAAGAAAAAATTGGATGATTCAGAGGAACTCCAAAATTGGACGAGGCCGCAGGCCGAATCCAATTTGGAGTTCCGAGGAATCATCCATTTTTTTCTTAATTGGACAAGCATGGAGTCCTGTTATTTATTAATTATATAACATCCATGTTCAAACCCAAACTGTCCAATTTTAGCGCGAACTGTCCAATTAGAGCGCGCGCGATCCAATTAAAAAATAATTGGACGATTCAAGAAAAATCAATCTGCCGGCACAATGGGATTTCGAGCTGGCTATATAATTAAATCCTTTACACCACTGCACTGTATTACGGAAAAATGCAATGAGACCAGGGGCAGATTTACAATAGTGTCTCCACACTAGGGGGGTGAAACTTGATAAGACTAAACATCATGTTGTGAAATTTATCTTTAGAGAAATCACAGCTGTGGCGACATTAAATTTGTACGAATGTGCACACGAGGTTTAAAGCTATTGAATTCTGAATAATTTCATGTAACATGTGTTGTTCACGATATCTACGAGAGGGAACAAACTATACGATATTCAAAAGTGATCGATGGTTTTGCACCAGACTGCGTGACGCAGAAAGAAACCTCACATGAACATTAGCCTAAAAGCCGTCCCCGATCTCCCTCTTCCCTCACAAGGGAAGTGGGGATCGGCGTAGGCTATGGATAAACAAAAAGCTTGTAGAAAATAAAGATAAATTCACTTAAGAGCTGGACAAAAACGGATACTTACTATACTAAGCTATTATGCTTGCTTTAAAAGAGTATTAACCCAAGCTATGTTTTCCGCTAACGTTTATAGTACCTTGTTGGTGTTGTCGATTTCGTTCTGGTTGTAGCACGTTTGGCGACTGTTTGGAATTGTTCGCTCTTCTCTGCTTCCATGTTTGCGACAGTCGCTTCATAACAATACAATCCACAAGCCAAAGATCATGAAGCCACTATTCATGCCTCACGAATTAAGAAAACGGGCCATAGCGAGCGAAAAAACTCAACAACAAACACAAAGAAACATACAACTCAACGAAGATGTGTTGACTTTTTTGAAATGGCCGCCGAGAACAGGAGCATGCGCACGCGAATTTCCGCTGACCAGGTATAGTAGCTCACTCGCATGGCCTGATGGGAGATTTTGTTGCGCGGTCCTTTCCCTGATAGTTTATATTTCCCTCTTTGTTTGTTGATAGTCTTCGCGTCTTGGTCTTAAGTGTAGCGTGCAGAGTATAACAAGACGTGTGTTCAATACTAAGACGTTTATTGGAATGAATCAACTTCATAAGGCATTGAATTACATTGCTTTGGTAGCGTGGTTGGTCACGTGCATTCTATTATAAAAGGCTGTTATATAATCTAACTAAGGCAAATACGTCAATCACGTAACATCCCCCTTCCTTTGAGGATCTGTAACTGGTAAATCTAAGATATTTCCTAGAGACAAATTGTTCTATCTCCAAATCAATATAAAAATAACAATAATCATTGTCCTGTCAAATTTTGTCTTATTCAATGTTTAACAAAGTTCTTAAGCCAAGAAGGCTCTCTAATCGACCTCTGTGGTCGCTGATTGGCAGGTGCTGGTGCTGCTTTTGGTTCCTTGGCTTGGGTCACTGGGTTGTCCTGTTCCTTGTCGGGGTTGGTCTTGGGTCTATTTCCTGTGGTGCTGATGTTGGTGGTGTAGGTGGTTGCTTCTGTTCCTTTAAGTCCACTCGGTTTCTCCTGTAGGCCCTTTCATTGGTCTCGACCTCATACGAGCGTTCGTCGAGCCTCTTGGTGACTGTCGCTCTGTCCCAGTCTTTCTTTCCGAGTCTAAAAGGACGCATCCTCACAACATCTCCTTCTTCTAGTGGAGGTAGGTCTCGTGCCCCTTGGTTGTAGTATGAGCCTTGCGCTGCTTGCTTCGCTTTTGTCTCCTTTACAACTCTATCAGTGTGTACAGCTTGAGGTTTCAGTAGCTGTGCTGTCGTAGGTAACTGTGTCTTACAACGTCTTCCCAGTAGTCTTTGTGCTGGGCTGGTTTCCATAGCTTCCGTGGGCGTGTTTCTCAGCGCGAGAACTGCCAAGTACAAGTCACCTTTAGTGTGTTTGGCTTTCCTAAGCAATCGCTTGGCGTCTTTGACTGCTGCTTCTGCCTTTCCGTTGCTCTGCTGGTGTTCTGGACTTCCCGGCTGGTGTTCGAAACCCCACTCATGTGCGAAGTTGGTGAATTCCTCAGAATGGAATTGAGGTCCGTTGTCACTAATGACAGTATCGGGTATCCCCTGTCTTGCAAAATGTACTTTCAGTTTCTTGATTACTGTAGAGGCCTTAGCGTCATTGGGAAGAGGGTCGATTTCCCAGAAGTTTGAGAAGTAGTCCACAGTTATTAAGTACTCCTTGCCATCTATCTTGTAGAGGTCTGTTCCAATCTTCTCCCATGGTCGCTCTGTTGGTTCATGGCTCATCAAAGTCTCCTTTTGCTGTTTTGTCCCATAGGTGACACAAACTTCACACTGTGACACATGCTCTTTAATCTCGGCTGTCATTCCTGGCCAAAACATGCATTCTCTGGCTCTCCTCAGGCATCCGTTAACTCCCGTGTGTGGGCTGTGCAGCAGTTCCTTCATTATCTGGCGCATGGACTTAGGAATCAATAGTCGCTCTCCTTTAAAAACTAGTCCATCATACACACTTAGTTCATCTCTGTAACTATAGTATGGTGCTACTACGGCTGGTAGCTCTTTCTTTCCCTCTGGCCAGCCGCTCTGTATGACATCCATCAACTGTTGCAAACTGTCATCCTTGAGTGTAGCTGTCTTGATCTCCTGCAGCCGCTCCTCCGTCATTGGCAGGTGCTTCACTGCATTTATTCGTTCAAATTCTCCCTGAGTGTTCTGTGTTGTGGGTAGAAATGCCCTACTTAGCGTATCTGCAAGGTACATTTCAGGCCCAGGCTTGTACTGTATGTGTACATCGTACTTCTGTGCTTTCAGCAGCATCCCCTGGAGTCGTTTCGGTGCACTCCTCAAAGGCTTGATCGCAATCGCGGCTAGAGGCTTATGATCAGTCTCTACTGTCACCAGTCGACCATATGCATACTGATCAAACTTTTGTAGTGAATATACCACAGCCAGCATTTCCTTCTCGATTTGCGCGTAGCGAGTCTCCGCATCGGTGAGTGCTCGGCTGGCAAAGGCAACAGGTTGCCCATTCTGCAGTAGGGCTGCACCCAGTCCCTTCTCGCTGGCATCGCACTGTATGGTCAGCTCTTGTTCAGGGTTGTAGTACCTCAGTAGTGGTGCAGTCGTCACCAGTTCCTTCACTTTCTCGAAAGCTGTGTCGTGCTCGTGTCGCCAGTTCCACGCGGTCTCCCTGTGTGTTAGTTGCTGGATTGGCTCTAGTACTTGGGCTAGTCTGGGCAGGAATTTTGCAAGGTAGTTGACGAACCCACAGAATCTCCTCACTGCCTTGACGTTGTCCGGTTTTGGCATCCTTTTCACTGCCTCGATCTTCTCTGGGTCTGCCTTCAGTCCCTCAGCCGTGATCAGGTGGCCCAGATATGGTATCTCCTTACATTGTAGCTTCAGCTTTTTCTTGTTCAGCTTGACACCAGTCTCCTTGCAGCGCTGTAGGAACTGTGCCAGCTTTCTGTTGTGGTCTTCTGTAGCTTCTTCCTCGGTGTCTCCAACTCCATATATGACCATATCATCGTGTACAGTCAGCAAACCATCCAATTTGTCGAGCGCTTGGTGAAGTTTCTTCTGGAAGATTTCACTCGATACCGAGGCTCCGAACGGGAGTCGTCTCCAACAATACCTGCCAAAGGGCGTGTCAAACGTTGTCAGCTTGCTGGAGTCCTCATCGAGCTGAACATGCCAGTAGCCATTTCGTGCATCCACCTTTGTGAACACCTTAGCACGCGCTAGGTCCGGCAGTACGTCATCAATGACAGGCAATGGATAGCGCTCCCTCTGAAGGGCTTTGTTTAGCTGTTTCGGGTCTAGACAAAGTCTCAGTTCTCCTGATTCTTTTGTGGCGATAACTAGGTTGCTAACCCAATTAGTTGGCTCGTCAACGGGTGCTAGAACCCCTAGCTCCGTCAGTCTCTCAAGCTCAGCTTTCAGCTTGGGCTTAACCGCAAACGGTACTCTGCGTGACGGCGCAACATGAGGCGGTACTGATGTATCCACAGTCAGACGCTGTTCTCCTGCTAGCGTCCCTAACTCGCCTTCAAACACGTCCTTGTATTCCTTGATTATGTCCTGTGCTGAACGTTGGATCTCCGCCTTTGTTGATGAGATTATCTCAAAGTTCTCCTTGTGCACTTCAATTAGGCCCATTTCCTGTATTACATTGGCGCCTAACAACGGGGTCAAATCTTGCTTGACAACCATGAATTCTACTGAGTACTTCCGGCCATTCTTCGGGTTCGTGACAGTCACACAACACGTCCCTTCCGGTTTCAACTCTGTCTTGTTCCACATTTGCAGTACTCTCTTCGTTGGCTTGATCCTTGCGTTGTTAGCGTATCTTTTCGGCAATACGTTTACCGAAGCTCCGCAATCGACGTGGAACTTGATTTTCTTTGTGCCAATCTGCATATTAGCGTAGATCTGTTTGTTGTCAGCACGCGCTGCTCCGACCTCGTTAATCTCTTCCGGTTTCAGCGTTACCGAGTAGCCATACTCCAAATCGCTCGAATCCTCGTCTGTTTCATCTCCGAGTTGATGTGCTTTCTCTTGCCGACATTGTTTTGCGAAGTGATTTTTCTTGCCGCACGACTTACACGTTTGACCGTACGCAGGACAGTTATCTTTGCCAGTTCTGTGTTTACGACCACAGTAACCGCATGGCTTTGTGTCTTGCTTTTGTTTGTCATGCTGTTTCCTGTTTGGAGGCTTTGTTTTCTGTTTCTCGTGGTTCTTTCCTTTCAACTTCAGTTTGTGAACTTCTTCGGTCTTGCCTCCGTGATCCATATTTTGTATTTGTTTCGATGAAACCTCGTCACTCCTCACGATCTCTATGCATTTCTGTAGCGTAAGCTTCGACTGTCGCAACAGGCGCTTTCGTGTGTTGGCATCTCGTATTCCTAACACGAGTCTGTCCCGTATTAGCGAATCCTGTAAACATGCACACAAATTACAAGACTGCGCTAAAGTCCTCAGTTCCGCGACGTATTTATCAATACTTTCTCCGTCCTTTTGATCGCGGCTGTTGAACACGTATCTCTCGTACGTCTCGTTTGTTTCCCCAACTGCATACTCGTCAAACTGCTTCATGATTTCGTCGAGCTTCCCTCGATCTTCTTCGGTCATGTCAAAGCTGTTGAAAATCTTCACGGCTTCGCTCCCGATTGAGTATAGAAACAGCGCTACGCGATACTCCTCTGTCTGCTGGTTGAGTTTCGTAACGATCGCGTAGTTCTTCCACTGCTGTTTATACACTTTCCAGTTGGCTCCTTTGTTTTTTACCGTTAAATTCAGCCCATTCGGTGGCTGGATTCCTTGTAACATGGGCGGTTGGTGCTGTTCTGCCGCCGTTTCGGCGTTCTCAGTCTCCGGCATCGTGTTGTAGAATGCTTTCTCTACGTTCGTTTCGGAATTTCGCTATGATTTAACCGCTTGCCACCATGTAGCGTGCAGAGTATAACAAGACGTGTGTTCAATACTAAGACGTTTATTGGAATGAATCAACTTCATAAGGCATTGAATTACATTGCTTTGGTAGCGTGGTTGGTCACGTGCATTCTATTATAAAAGGCTGTTATATAATCTAACTAAGGCAAATACGTCAATCACGTAACATTAAGAGCCTGTGTCAGCCGCCATTTTGACAGCATAGCAACATACCAAGTCGGCGAGAACATCCATTTCCATCGGCTGATTTAGAAGAGCAATGTTCTCAATTGAATTTGGTAAATCAAATCTCAAACTTTGTTTTTAGATGTTGATTAAAAGTAGGTTCTAATATCGAACGAAAACAATAACAAAGGAGTGGCTGACACGGGCTCTTTAAACAACGCGACAACATAACGCGATTAAAAGGATGGCAGCTCAGCTCGTAGGTAGTAGCTGTGAGAGTCGACACAACACCATTCGCAGCAGCGCGCATTGGACTGTTACCTTTGATATCCACGGGCCCATGCATCATTCAACACCGGAATTTCAATTGCAACTTAAAATTTCCATATGCTCATGAGAGAATGTGGAACGTCCACAGGCGTTGTTTCAAATTTCCACAGGAGGTGAAGGAGCCTGGACTTTCCACATGGGTAGAGCAATTTTGAAAATTTTGAGTTCTTTCTATTTTTTGGAACAGCTTACTCAAGTGACTTTGATTTTTTTTCCTCGTGCATGAAAAATCCGAGCGCGCACTCCTAATGTACTATCATCAATATTCACCGCTAGTCTCGACCAATCCATAATGAGGGGGGGGGGGGGGGGGGGGGATCTGGGCAGACATTTCCTGAACCTGCCAATTGTTCAAGACTTGTCGCAAGAGGTTGGATTTTTTTTTCTCGACAATTTGCCGCAACCCTTTCGAATAATACAATATATGGAGCTCTAACACTCGTCCAATTTCTTTCTCTAGTCCAAGTCAGCCAGCATTTTACACATATTGAACCAATCTAGAACACAAAATATTTCTAACGAGATAAAGACAGTGAGAAGGTTGTCGAAGGGTAGCTGTAGAGCCAGGGGAATGAACATATAAACATTTTATTGATGTAAACAAATATTTTCTAGAAGTTAATCTGTCTATAATGTATATAATGTATATCTATAAATTTGGGACAACAAATATTTACTTTTTTTAAGGTGGCCCATGGCTAATTCATTATAAAACAAAACCTTAAAAGTAAAGCACTCTATTTACGACACTTGAAATGCTTTTATGTTGAGGATACAAATGGTTCTTCTCAAATTAAACTAGACTCCATCGCAGCCCCCAGCAGTCGGAGTCACGGAACGATCCCCGGGGAACGTTCCAAAAAACAAAATTCTGTCTTGTCGTTTTCAAATGACAGAGGGCTTTGTTCCAGTCTGACACCTTTAGGAAGTGTTTGTTTATTCATTTATTATTTATTTGTTGAAAATCCTGCTTAACTTTCTCACCGTATGATAATAGGCATCTTGTGCGAAGAGCACATTAACTCGCCCACATAAAAATATGATTTTCTGCCGTTTTCTTAGTAAATTGGGTGATTTACTTTTAGGTTGTATTTTTTGTGTGAATTAGCCATAAGCTACCTTAAATGATAACACGAAGACGTTTAAAATATGACATGAACTGATAAATAGGTAGATAGTCGTCATGGAAACCCATCCATACTCTGCCTTGCGAGGAACGTTTCTGATTGGTTGATATTTCGGCCAAAATTCGCCTAGCAAAAGCAACACAGAAAGACCGTAACACAGTTTTCACGAGACAGAGTGGTCGTGTGGACAAAGCGTCGTCCTAGTAACCCGATAACCCGTGTTTGAGTACACGCCCTGGTTCCTCCACCACTCTCTGTACATAGCCGACTTATGATTTGCCTCCCAGTTAGTTGGAGTTCTTATATGTGTTGTATAGACCCATATCACGTTAATGTGGCTTAATAATATTTTTTAGTTATCAGGAAACGAAGTCCAGTATCCAACTCAGCACATCCGTATAGTAAAACTGCAAAGTTTGTTGAAAATTGGCTGAATACTGCCCGAGATATAATTTTCTAAATTGATGATTTTTACAATACAATGCATAGTGGTAGTGCATAGATGCGCTACCAGCCTCGTTTCGATGTTTTTGCCCATACATACATACATACATACATACATAAACTTTATTAAAGTACATACATTTCTTTGTAAAAAAAAAAAGCCAGAACGCTACTAAGTTTGAAAATTAATATCTCAGCCAGTTCTTCAAGGAATTCTTCCCAAACTTGCAGCGTTTCTAATACGGATGTGCTCAATTGAATACTGGACTTCGTGTCCTGATAAGTATAAGATATTACTAAGCTTTATTTTTTTACTCGAGGGCACGGTAACAAATGCTGTATTCTGATTGGTTCTCAGAGCGCGCGCGCGGGGGCGATATTATCTCTGACCTAGGTCACGGTAACCATTTGCGCGCGCTTGTTTTCATCGAAAAAAAAATCAAATTTTTGAGTCGGGAAAAAAAAAAAAAATAAATAAATAAATAAGTTATTTGCCGGCTTTTGGTCGGTCCGTATAGGGAAAAACTGTGACCTCGGCCCAGCCCTCGGTCACAGTTTTTCTCTATACGGACCTCCCAGCCGGTAAATAACATATATATATTAACGTCATATGGGTCTTAGAAACTGTAATATGGCTGTATATCCTCATGAGTTACAAGCTACTCTAAAATTCGAGTAAAACAAATATTACAAAGAACATATTTGCTAAGCTATAAATTCTAAGATTACGAAGTCCACTTTACCCATTCACTCCTTAAAAGGAGCAGCGGAAGGGTTAATTGTTGTGTTACCACCGTATGCATTGCTACGCGACCTCAAAATTCACTTTGCGATTGGCGATTTCACGCAAGAAAATATAAATTTCTTGGACAGAAAGTTCAGCATTCTAGGCAAGGAAGCCAAGGGATAGGTTAAAACCATTTTGGTTGACTTTTGCAATAAATATCGACCCACTGAAGCAGCCGAATCCAGCGTTTTGGTTTGATTGACGGCTAAAAATCACCCATTGCAACATCGAATTTTGAGGTCGCGGCAATGCATACATTGGTAACCAAAATAAATAAGATATGAACAGTAGATAATCAACTATGAATATACTATTTTAAAATTACTTAATAATTATTTATCAAAAACATGATTTTTTTGTTCGGATAAGTTCTAGTCCGTCGGAATTAATAGAACTACCAGTTTTGTGCCATAATGAATAACTCTAAGGTGGACTCCAAAAGCGTGCCAGCGATTGTTTGTGTGTTCAGCCTATTTTAAGAGATTATAACGAAATCGCGAGGTCTGTACGGGAAATATCAGACCGAGGTCTGTACAAAAAGACAGAGGTCTGATATTTCCCGTACAGACCGAGCAAGCGAGGTTAATAATTCGTTTATTATATGGTTCAATTAAATTTGACTTTTTGCTTTGTCTTCATCCGGGACACGGGGCTAAATACGGAAAATATAGCCCGTGGGCAATACGCAAAATACAGCCCGTGCGCCAGCCAATCAGATCACAGGAAACTGTCAAGCCATAAAATAAAGGATTTTATTGCCTCTTAAATTTTCTTGTTATTAGACGAAAAGGCTCGCACTAAAGAAAAAACCGTCATAAACCGTCATTCTCAGAGGACACCTTTGTGTTCAGTTCATATTTCATCATGATCGTTCTACTAAACAAAGGAAGCTTTGTGACGCAACTCGTGAACAATACACAGGTTCTTTACACAAGGGTAGAGCCCCATTTACACGACAGGGAGTTTTGGGCACGGCTCGAATAAATATATGTTATTTACCGGTTGGGAGGTCCGTAAGTGAAAAGCTAGGACCGAGGGTCGAGGTCACATTTGCTTCCTATACGGGCCGACCTAAAGCCGGTAGATAACTTTTTTTTTTCAACTCTAAAATTAGATTTTTTTCGATGAAAACATTTTTGATGAAAACAAGGGGACGTTTATTCGCCAGACAAGAAACATTTTATGTGTCCGAGACACACGCGCGACATTTCCTAGTTTAGCCACTCTGTTAAACAAGCAGGACCCAAATGTTGCGCGCGCTACATGTGTCCTACGACGCTAGTGTAAATCAACCTCATAGGAGCTTATGTCATTCCTATCTTGCCTGGTATGAAAATGCTAAATTCTACAGCTAAAGTCCATGCAGTAAAATCTAATTTTAATCAAACTGTAAATCCTGCGACGTCTTTGTAACCGCGTCAGCTCGGCGCAACTTCAGCATTCTGTCCAACTTCATGCGGGACCTTTCGGTAGTGCCCGTATGTAAGGTTGTAGCTCTTCATTTGACAAAGCTGTAGGTCGTCTCGTTTGTAACCAGGAAAAGACGTCTCCTGGAACGTCCTGAGAGATAACCCGCATGGAGCACCCTATGCGAGATGAGAATGTCAGTAAAAGGTTAGGGGGACATTCCATATGTTATCTGCAGACAGAAAGAAACCTCTGCTCGCAAGGTAATCCGTAGCAGTCTAAATACCCAAAAGCAAAAACATTCTCGCACCCAGAGCTCCCCGGCTCTTCACCTCGCGGCGGAGGCTCTGATGGCGACCGTTTGAGTGCCTTATTTCCCTCCACGGCTCTGTATCAAACGATCATTGAGGTGTGATAATCGCTGAACATACTATTTGATACGACTTTATGGATACCAGCTGTTATGATGCATGATTCACGATACATGGTTTCACGAAGCAACGTTAATATAAACAGGTGTATCAACCAGTAAATGGACGATTCCAGCCAAATCGTTGGAGAAGAACTTACCTCATTAGCAAAGAGAGTCATCAGAAACCGTCCAGGCTTGAAGGCCTTTAGCACCTTGTTCACAAGCTCTTTATAGCATTTCTAAAATAATTACAAACACCAAACCTAGTTATACCAAGAGTTGACTACTTAAAGAGCCTCTGTCAGCCTCCATTTTGTCAGCCTAGCAACATACCGAGACAGAAAAAGCATCCATTTCCATCGGCTGATTTAGGGGATGTAGTGCAATACTTTCGATTGAATTCGATAAATGAATAATAAAACTTTGTTTTTAGAAGACTATTTCAAGATTTCTACACGTAATTCGTTGTCTTATATCGACTGAAAACAATAACAAAGGAGTGGCTGACAAGGGCTCTTTAATAATCAGACTACGAGTTCGAAGCGCCGGGTCCACTTATGACTCATAATATATAGATTTAGCCACTGGCTAAAAGCAGAGCTCCCGGTTACATATTTTTCTGTGTTGGGGTCTTGGTTTACCTGTGTGGGGGCGCGCAGACACGGACGCGCCAGCGATACCAAAATGGGAATACCGCTGAACCATGAAAAATGAAGTGGATCGTTATACCTGAGTTCTACTTTGAGCTATTGTATTCTTCCTGCGATACCTATGGTGCTCCGCTCTAAGGAGCTCCGCTAAAAAACGAGAACAAGTAGTCTAATATAGACCTCTTTACCTTGGGCGTATTGTCCCATTTCAGATCACGTGGCATTCATATGAATAATCCTTATTTTTTTGGGTTGCTTCCATATTCATATATCCTTCGGTGCGTAGCACAAAAACAACGAAAGAATACTCAGGGGAATGCCACGTGATCTGAAATGGGACAACATTACGCCCGAGGTAAAGAGGTTTATTGTTTTAGTAGAAACTCACTAGCATATTATTTCTGTTAAAACATATCATGCCAATCAGATCGCAGGATTCGTGATAGTATGCGAGTAAGTTAGTAGCGAAGAAAATCAGATTACAGGACTCGTGATAGTATGCGAGTGGGTTTCTACTAACACATGGTAGATTGTCATCTTCGTTATCAATCTACTCACAAGTTTCAGGTTGGTTTCAAAGCTGACATAGGAACACTCTTTTTGTGGAGTGATGTGTATGGTGAAATAGTTGTCCTGCAAGAAGCATAAGAACAATAAGGCAAACAGCGACGATTCAGTCAATGTGGGAATTCCGCATGCAGTAGTTTGTCCGCCTTGGAGAATAGCATAGGAAAAATCGATTCGTTTACTTTGACCAAAATTTCACTACCTGTCTCAAGGTTACATGCTCAAGGTGAAATGGGCTGTTCCAGAAGATAGCCGTACCCCCCCCCCTATCGAGGAACTCCACATTTTCAAAAATTGCTCTACCCTGTGGAAATTCCAGTTTTCTGTACACCCCTGTGGAAATTTGAAGCATCCCCTGTGGAAATTCCTGATTCTCTTGTGGGTCTGTGGAAATACCAGTTGCAAATGAATACCCTACGGAAATTCTGGGGTAAAATGAATGTCCCTCTGGAAATTCCAGGGTCAAAATCAACAAACCCTGTGAAAATTCCAGGGTCAAATGCAGCGACCCCTGTGGAAATTCCAGGTTCCTCGATAAGGGGGGTTCAGCTATTTTTGTAACAGCCCAATGCTCCTTACAGCATGAGTCCTCGCATGGTTATTATGGTTATTTTGGTTATGTATGGTTATTTTGTTTTATGTATGGTTATTTTGTTTATGTATGGTTATTTTGGTTATGTATGGTTATTTTGGTTATGTATGTTTATTTTAGTTATGCATGATTATTTTGGTTATGTATGATTATTATAGTTATGCATGATTATTTTGGTTATGTATGATTATTTTGTTTATGTATGATTATTTTGGTTATGCATGATTATTTTGTTTATGTATGATTATATTGTTTATGTATGGTTATTTTGGTTATGTATGGTTATTTTGTTTATGTACGGTTATTTTGGTTATGTATGGTTATTTTGGTTATGTATGGTTATTTTGGTTATATGAGCGTCTGACATCAAGCCGTGTTCACACCACAGGTAGCCCGGTCCTATGGTTTGTGAACAGCAGCATTGAATTATCATAAGGTTTATATTGGGTTGTGTTAAAGGATGTATGGACCTGTAAACTTATAAGAAATTCTCAATAAAAGTTACTGAAACTTGCCATGTGGTTAGATGTGTTTGTCCTTCGTGCTCGTGTAAAGCACAACAGCTTGCACAAGCCGAGCTTGCAAGGCAACACGCGCCGGAAAACTCCATTTTCCCGTTTTTTTTGGCCGAGCACTTGAATAGCTTCAGTACGGCTTCCCGGGAGCCTGTTTCGCAGGCTAGAAGCACAACTAACCACATGGTAAGTTTCAGTATCTTTTATTGACGCTCCAGGCTTTACTGGTGTTTTTGTTGTTATGTCGCTCGTGTAGACTAGGCTTTACTGGTGTTTTTGTTGTTATGTCGCTCGTGTAGACTAGGCTTTACTGGTGTTTTTGTTGTTATGTCGCTCGTGTAGACTAGGCTTTACTGGTGTTTTTGTTGTTGTGTCACTCGTGTAGACTAGGCTTTACTGGTGTTTTTGTTGTTATGTCGCTCGTGTAGACTAGGCTTTACTGGTGTTTTTTGTTGTTATGTCGCTCGTGTAGACTAGGCTTTACTGGTGTTTTTGTTGTTATGTCGCTCAGACGTGTAGACTAGGCTTTACTGGTGTTTTTGTTGTTATGTCGCTCATGCAGACAAGGCTTATTGGTGTTTTTGTTGTTATGTCGGTCGTGTAGACTAGGCTTTATTGGTGTTTTTGTTGTTATGTCGGTCGTGTGAACCAGGCTTTATTGGTGTTTTTGTTGATATGTCGCTCGTGTGAACCAGGCTTTATTGGTGTTTTTGTTGTTATGTCGCTCGTGTGCACTAGGCTTTATTGGTGTTCTTGTTGTTATGTCGCTCGTGTAGACTAGGCTTTATTGGTGTTTTTGTTGTCATGTCGCTCGTGTAGACTAGGCTTTACTGGTGTTTTGTTGTCATGTCGCTCGTGTGAACCAGGCTTTATTGGTGTTTTTGTTGTTATGTTGCTCGTGTAGACTAGGCTTTATTGGTGTTTTGTTGTTATGTCGCTCGTGTAGACTAGGCTTTACTGGTGTTTTTGTCGTTATGTTGCTCGTGTGAACCAGGCTTTATTGATGTTCTTGTTGTTATGTCGTTCGTGTGAGCCAGGCTTTATTGGTGTTTTTGTTGTTATGTCGCTCGTGTAGACTAGGCTTTATTGGTGTTTTTGTTGTTATGTCGCTCGTGTAGACTAGGCTTTATTGGTATTTTTGTTGTTATGTCGCTCGTGTAGACTAGGCTTTATTGGTGTTCTTGTTGTTATGTCGCTCGTGTAGACCAGGCTTTATTGGTGTTCTTGTTGTTATGTCGCTCGTGTGAACCAGCTTTATTGGTGTTCTTGTTGTTATGTCGCTCGTGTGAACCAGGCTTTATTGGTGTTCTTGTTGTTATGTCGTTCGTGTGAGCCAGGCTTTATTGGTGTTTTTGTTGTTATGTCGCTCGTGTAGACTAGGCTTTACTGGTGTTTTTGTTGTTATGTCGCTCGTGTAGACCAGGCTTTATTGGTGTTTTTGTTGTTATGTCGCTCGTGTAGACTAGGCTTTATTGGTGTTTTTTGTTGTTATGTCGCTCATGCAGACAAGGCTTTATTGGTGTTTTGTTGTTATGTCGCTCGTGTAGACTAGGCTTTATTGGTTTTTGTTGTTATGTCGCTCGTGTAGACTAGGCTTTATTGGTGTTTTGTTGTTATGTCGCTCGTGTAGACTAGGCTTTACTGGTGTTTTTGTTGTTATGTCGCTCGTGTAGACTAGGCTTTACTGGTGTTTTTGTTGTTATGTCGCTCGTGTAGACTAGGCTTTACTGGTGTTTTTGTTGTTATGTCGCTCGTGTAGACTAGGCTTTATTGGTGTTTTTGTTGTTATGTCGCTCGTGTAGACTAGGCTTTACTGGTGTTTTTGTTGTTATGTCGCTCGTGTAGACTAGGCTTTACTGGTGTTGTTGTTATGTCGCTCGTGTAGACTAGGCTTTACTGGTGTTTTTGTTGTTATGTCGCTCGTGTGAGCCAGGCTTTACTGGTGTTTTTGTTGTTATGTCGCTCGTGTAGACTAGGCTTTATTGGTGTTTTTGTTGTTATGTCGCTCGTGTAGACTAGGCTTTATTGGTGTTTTTGTTGTCATGTCGCTCGTGTAGACTAGGCTTTATTGGTGTTTTTGTTGTTATGTCGCTCGTGTAGACTAGGCTTTATTGGTGTTTTTGTTGTTATGTCGCTCGTGTAGACTAGGCTTTATTGGTGTTTTTGTTGTTATGTCGCTCATGCAGACAAGGCTTTATTGGTGTTTTTGTTGTTATGTCGCTCGTGTAGACTAGGCTTTATTGGTGTTTTTGTTGTTATGTTGCTCGTGTAGACTAGGCTTTATTGGTGTTTTTGTTGTTAGGTCGCTCGTGTAGACTAGGCTTTATTGGTGTTTTTGTTGTTAGGTCGCTCGTGTAGACTAGGCTTTATTGGTGTTTTTGTTGTTATGTCGCTCGTGTAGACTAGGCTTTACTGGTGTTTTTGTTGTTATGTTGCTCGTGTAGACTAGGCTTTATTGGTGTTTTTGTTGTTATGTCGCTCGTGTAGACTAGGCTTTACTGGTGTTTTTGTTGTTATGTTGCTCGTGTAGACTAGGCTTTATTGGTGTTTTTGTTGTTATGTCGCTCGTGTAGACTAGGCTTTATTGGTGTTTTTGTTGTTAGGTCGCTCGTGTAGACTAGGCTTTATTGGTGTTTTTGTTGTTATGTCGCTCGTGTAGACTAGGCTTTACTGGTGTTTTTGTTGTTATGTTGCTCGTGTAGACTAGGCTTTATTGGTGTTTTTGTTGTTATGTCGCTCGTGTAGACTAGGCTTTACTGGTGTTTTTGTTGTTATGTTGCTCGTGTAGACTAGGCTTTATTGGTGTTTTTGTTGTTATGTCGCTCGTGTAGACTAGGCTTTACTGGTGTTTTTGTTGTTATGTTGCTCGTGTAGACTAGGCTTTATTGGTGTTTTTGTTGTTATGTCGCTCGTGTAGACTAGGCTTTATTGGTGTTTTTGTTGTTATGTCGCTCGTGTAGACTAGGCTTTATTGGTGTTTTTGTTGTTATGTCGCTCGTGTAGACTAGGCTTTATTGGTGTTTTTGTTGTTATGTTGCTCGTGTAGACTAGGCTTTATTGGTGTTTTTGTTGTTAGGTCGCTCGTGTAGACTAGGCTTTATTGGTGTTTTTGTTGTTAGGTCGCTCGTGTAGACTAGGCTTTATTGGTGTTTTTGTTGTTATGTCGCTCGTGTAGACTAGGCTTTATTGGTGTTTTTGTTGTTAGGTCGCTCGTGTAGACTAGGCTTTATTGGTGTTTTTGTTGTTATGTCGCTCGTGTAGACTAGGCTTTACTGGTGTTTTTGTTGTTATGTCGCTCATGCAGACTAGGCTTTACTGGTGTTTTTGTTGTTATGTCGCTCGTGTAGACCAGGCTTTATTGGTGTTTTTGTTGTTATGTCGCTCATGCAGACAAGGCTTTACTGGTGTTTTTGTTGTTATGTCGCTCGTGTAGACTAGGCTTTATTGGTGTTTTTGTTGTTATGTCGCTCGTGTAGACTAGGCTTTACTGGTGTTTTTGTTGTTATGTTGCTCGTGTAGACTAGGCTTTATTGGTGTTTTTGTTGTTATGTCGCTCGTGTAGACTAGGCTTTATTGGTGTTTTTGTTGTTAGGTCGCTCGTGTAGACTAGGCTTTATTGGTGTTTTTGTTGTTATGTCGCTCGTGTAGACAAGGCTTTATTGGTGTTTTTGTTGTTATGTCGCTCATGTAGACTAGGCTTTACTGGTGTTTTTGTTGTTATGTCGCTCGTGTAGACTAGGCTTTATTGGTGTTTTTGTTGTTATGTCGCTCGTGTAGACTAGGCTTTATTGGTGTTTTTGTTGTTATGTCGCTCGTGTAGTCTAGGCTTTATTGGTGTTTTTGTTGTTATGTCGCTCGTGTAGACTAGGCTTTACTGGTGTTTTTGTTGTTATGTCGCTCGTGTAGACTAGGCTTTATTGGTGTTTTTGTTGTTATGTCGCTCGTGTAGACTAGGCTTTATTGGTGTTTTTGTTGCTATGTTGCTCGTGTAGACTAGGCTTTATTGGTGTTTTTGTTGTTATGTCGCTCGTGTAGACTAGGCTTTACTGGTGTTTTGTTGTTATGTCGCTCGTGTAGACTAGGCTTTATTGGTGTTTTTGTTGTTATGTCGCTCGTGTAGACTAGGCTTTATTGGTGTTTTTGTTGTTATGTCGCTCGTGTAGACTAGGCTTTATTGGTGTTTTTGTTGTTATGTCGCTCGTGTAGACTAGGCTTTACTGGTGTTTTTGTTGTTATGTCGCTCGTGTAGACTAGGCTTTACTGGTGTTTTTGTTGTTATGTCGCTCGTGTAGACTAGGCTTTATTGGTGTTGCTATATCTAATGTGCAAATGAGACTTAGGAGATCTCACCGCAACATCGTCAACAGCGGGGAACCACTGAGGTAGATCGACGTTGTTGTTGTCGAAGGCAGATGTCTGTCCGCCACGTAATTGACGCCGACAAGCAGTAAGAGAAATGAACAAGAGTGTAAGGCTGGGGTCAAGGGGAATTTCTACCATGGGAAAAGCTGAATTTCCCATGGTAAAAGAATGGGAAGTAATCGGGTTTCCCATGGACAAACAAGTGAATTCCGAGGGAAAAGCTGACTTTCCAATAGTAAAAGAATGGGAAGTGTTGGGTTTCCTATGGACAAGCATGAGAGGGAAAAGCATAATTTTTCAGGGCACAAGAAAGGAAAGTGTTTGGATTTCCGAACACTTTCTATTCTTGTGTCATGAATGGGTTTCTGGTTTTTGATGTTGGAGGTTATACGGTATACGTTCGCGGGCGTTTCATAGCTAGCCCTGGGGAAAACGTTGAGCGTGAAAAAGGCTTAAAAAAGGTACTTTAAAACTATCCAATATGGGGGATGGGTACCCGAGACCCACCACCTCTTTCAATTTTCCTGAAAATCGGAATTTTCGGCTGACGATATCTACAGAAATAATTTATGAATCATGGTGAAAGCCCTACCGTTGTACTCAACATAGCCTGCGCAAGCCGACACCACTAAGCGCTCGTCAAAAGTGACTCCCGCAAAGAGGCATCTGCGCGATCAAGCCAAACATTCCATACTGATGACGTATTTTGACCAAGATCTGGTCAAAAGATTATATTCATTGTTCTCCTTTTTTGGTGTCGGTTTTCGCAGGCTATACTCAACATGAAGAAAACAAGAAATAAACGGAAACTGCGGTTATTGGCACCGCGTCAAATCAATGTAATTACCCCTCAAGCCAAACATTCCATATTGATGACGTATTTTGACCCAGATCTGGTCAAAAGATTATATTTATTGTTCTCCTTTTTTGGTGTCGGTTTTCGCAGGCTATACTCAACATGAAGAAAACAAGAAATAAACGGAAACTGCGGTTATTGGCACCGCGTCAAATCAATGTAATTACCCCTCAAGCCAAACATTCCATATTGATGACGTATTTTGACCCAGATCTGGTCGAAAGATTATATTTATTATTCTCCTTTTTTGGTGTCGGTTTTCGCAGGCTATACTCAACATGAAGAAAACAAGAAATACACGGAAACTGCGGTTATTGGCACCGCGTCAAATCAATGTAATTACCTCTAGTAGTCCGTTCATTGAGTATCCACATGGCTCAAAAAGAGCGTCGTCGATCACTGCCCCGGGGACGAAATCTGCAATGCCTGTCAACTAGAAAACAAAACCATATGTAACCCTGTTAATGGCGCATAACTTTCAAAAGTAGTCACCGCACAATGCTGCAAACTATGAAGCAACAGTCAAACCCTGCTTTAGCAGTTTGTTCGATCGAACAACTAAAGGCCTGTTCACAAGTTGCGATTTTAGCTGCGATTTAAGGAGCGATTTCTGTGGCGATCCCATGGCGGTGTCATATCGCGCAGTGTGAACGGCCGGCGATCTTATGGCGATTTCACTTGCGGTGTCGCCGCGACGTCGCAGGCGCTTTGAACATGTACAAATTCCAATGCGATTTCTTCAGATCGCCAACAAACTGACAAATATCACAAAGCCAAATCACCGTGCGATATGACGTCAACGATCGCCGCGAAAATAGCACCTGAAATCGCAACTGATATTGCGCCAAGTGAACAAGCCTTAACACTGGTTTTCATATCGGGAAACGTCGGGAACGATCTGGGATCAGGTTGTTTCCCGACCATCCTGTCAATCCTAGTCTGACAACGGCGACATTGGCGAATGACTGGGATGCGAGCGGGAAAATAGAAATCGCGTCCCAGGCGACCGCGGACGTCGCCGATCCCTCTCGAAGCCGTGTTTGCATATGGGATGGTTGAAAACAAGCCATCGCCTCATCCCCGAAATATGAAAACAAGCCTTTAGCAACCATGGATACGAGACAGGAATTCCAGATACACAACCAGTTCGGCAAAGAAACTCATCTACACTAGGAGTACCGCTGAGTGCACAAGATGTGCAAAATTAACAAAAGTATCCACCCAAGGGAATCATCACATGATCTGAATTGGGTGGCAATAAGGGGTAAACACCGTTAGCCGATTTAGTCTATCTTTTCCATACCTTACAGTTATAGCTTCACGATATGTTTGGAGTTAAAATCGGATCTTAGGTGGGTCTCGATTACACCCTTATTGAACTGGATCCTTTTAGACCACAACCCCCTGATTGTTTTGTACCTTCGTAACTTCGCTCACACTTGTGTACTCCCTCTTGTAAAATGCCTTCATCAGTGAAGGATCAAGATCTTGCATCAAAATGTAAACCACCGTTAAGAAATATAATCCTTTTGGTTATTGGTAGAGCTGATCCCTCAAATTCTTAGTTATATCAGAGGAGAATAGAAACGTGCTTTGGAAACATTTGTCTGAACTTGAAACTGGACATTTGATACTCAACTAAAGCCATATATTGAATCACAGTAAAATTATATTGAACATATTTTTTATCGTGAAGCATCCTATAAATTCAGGGATGCGCATTATAAGGTAGCCTTCCGATGCCACGTACTGATTATATAAAGTGGTCTTTGGCTATAATGGTGCCGTCTTGTGGAATGATCTACCACCTGAATTATTGCACATCACTGTCTCACGGATAAAATCATGCTTTCTAGACCCTGCCCTCCCACGGCAAACATGTAAAACAGTACTGTCAGTTCAGTGTATATTTTTAATGTCATTTAACTAGTTTTTGGATGACAAAAGCCATAATGTGGTATGTCTTATGGAATTTGTAGTGTGTCCAGCGCGTGGTGGTGGTAGGGGGAGGTACTCCCTATAATTTATTTGGATGGTAGAAAATACTTTCTATACACGGCACCAATAAAACAAGTCTATGTCTATGGTAGGATGACCGTCATATTTGTAGCGGAGCTCCCGCGGGCGCCGAAGGCGCCCGCGAGCGGAGCCCCATAGCTACATGCAGGAGAAAAAGGAATAAAAAAAAGTGTATATGCATCCAACGATTCTGTCATGGACTTCCGGTTTGTGCGTTCGTTCGTCCGTTCGTTCGTTCGTCCGGAATGACGTCATCCAAACTAGAAAAATCAATATCTCAAGAAGGCAACATCGATAGGTGACCAAACTTGGGTAAAGTTATTCTGGAGGCAAGGGGGGTGCACTACCAAGGTCACGTGTCATGACGTCATCGATGACGTCATCAAAACTAGAAAAAGTCAATATCTCAAGAAGGCAACATCGCTAGGTGACCAAACTTGGGTAAAGTTATTTTGGAGGTAAGGGGGGTGCACCACCAAGGCCACGTGACATGACGTCATCGATGACGTCATCGAAACTAGAAAAGTCAATATCTCAAGAAGGCAACATCGCTAGGTGACCAAACTTGGGTAAAGTTATTTTGGAGGCAAGGGGAGTGCACCACCGAGGTCACGTGACATGACGTCATCGATGACGTCATCAAAAGTAGAAAAGTCAATATCTCAAGAAGGCAACATCGCTAGGTGACCAAACTTTGGTAAAGTTATTTTGGAGGCAAGGGGAGTGCACCACCAAGGTTACGTGACATGACGTCATCGATGACGTCATCCAAACTAGAAAAGACAATATCTCAAGAAGGCAACATCGCTAGGTGACCAAACTTGGGTAAAGTTATTTTGGAGGCAAGGGGAGTTCGCTTCCAAGGTCACGTGACATGACATCATCGATGACGTCATCAAAACTAGAAATGTCAATATCTCAAGAAGGCAACATCGCTAGGTGACCAAACTTGGGTAAAGTTATTTTGGAGGCAAGGGGAGTGCACTTCCAAGGTCACGTGACATGACGTCATCGATGACGTCATCAAAACTAGAAAAGTCAATATCTCAAGAAGGCAACATCGCTAGGTGACCAAACTTGGGTAAAGTTATTTTGGACGCGAGGGGGGGTGCACAATCAAGGTCACGTGACATGACGTCATCAAAACTAGAAAGTGAATATCTCAGGAAGGCAACATCGCTAGGTGACCAAACTTGGGTAAACTTATTTTGGAGGCAAGGGGGGTGCACTACCAAGATCACGTGACATGACGTCATCGATGACGTTATTAAATCTAGAAAAGTCTGTATCTCGAGAAGGCAACATCGCTAGGCGAACAAACTTGGGTACAGTCAAGAAAACATCCGGAGTATGTGGGTATGGAGCTCTTTGAAATCCAACATAAAAAAAATCTGAATTTGCAAGTATGGCAATGGAGAACACGAATGTTTTCTGTAGCAAGTGATCGACGTCGCGACACGTCACATTATTAATCTTTTGCAGGACTTATAAATATGTAACCGGGAGCTCCGCTTTTAGCCAGTGGCTAAATCTATATATTAGGGTTAAAACCTGTGATCCAATATGTTTTGGGGGATCTTTGACCAAAAACGCTAAAGAAAATCAGGTATTTTTTAGGGTTGGAAATTTGGGCTTTCCGATGGTGATCCCTACCATTTTATCTAATTAACCTTGAAGTACCCATGTGCAGATTAAGGCTGAGACATGTCCAGACTACGCATGTTTCCAAAGATTTAAAGTTATTGAGTTCTGAATATTTAATGAAACATGTTTACGTGACGAGTGTGGATGCACTATCAGACGCCCTACTTTGAAATTAAAATTGAGAGTTCTCAGAATGTATAAAAACAGAAGTTATAAAGAGAAATGGGCAATTCCAGAAAATAAAGTTACCCCCTGCGGGCGGCATTTGGAAATTCTGATTGCAAGGGGGGTTTTCGAAGCTGGATTTCTTCAACCTGCCCGGAATTCTATATGCACGGGGGGTAAACCATTTTGGAAATTCTGGATGCATGGGGGGGTCAAAAACTAATGCCGCCCATGGGGAGGGTACCTTTATTTTCAGGAATTGCCCAATGTATCAAAAAGGATATCTCCAAGGTTTGGTCCGGTTTGTCTACTCCAGAGCACACATTGTGGAGTGTATATAAGTACCTAAAACATGAAGTGAAAAAAATAAATATATATGAAATGTTCGCACTTGTATACCACACAAGTTAGCATAATGTACTGTATATGATCAGAGGTGGTTTACAATTGTGAGATTAAGATGTGGGCTTCAATTTATGCTACAATCATGAGTGGGGTTATACACTTACTAGTATAATTACTCAAGTGCGGAGTGTGCGCGCAAGTGCGCGCGCAAGTTTTGGGAGTGCGCGTGCAAGATTTTTTTTATGACCATGAAAAGTACAGGAAAAACAAACCTCACGAATCACTTCAGCAATTATACTAAAACAATTAGTCGCCTCAGGCTCCTTGTGTGTCAGGGAATAGTCACCTCGACTTTGTCTCAGGGACTATTCACCGATGATCACGTCGCCTTCGGTGACCAATTCTCAATCAGTGTACGATAGGCCTTTTGCTGTTAGAGGTCACGTGACCTGGTCCCCCTTAAAATGAGCAGCTTTACCCAAATGAAGAGATGAAAAGAGCATGGTGATTTGAGTAAAAAAACCCAAATTTCAGCAAGCTACAATGCACTCAAAGAAAGGAATCAAAAATAAAACTTGCTTTTTTAACAGGGTTTGTATGGCTGGAGAGCAACCATACAAATCCTATTAATATAAGCAGTTGGCAGTGTTTCAGGATTATTTGCAGCCTTGTCAGTCCATTTTCGATAACGTTTCAAGTTTGAAAAAGATTTTCAGAATTATTACATTCTTGATTTTGTGAATGATGAAATTCGCTTAATTTTTCCAGGAGTTTGTTCGAAATTCCAGGACTTTCAAGGACTTTCCAGGAGTACAATAAAAACCCAGGACATTCCAGGTTTTCCAGGAGCCATATGAACCATGTTACTAACAACACTGTGTAGTAATGAATGCACAAACTCAAACCAACTCACACTCACCAGGAATCTCCATTTACTCTACCAAGTGCATACGCAGCCCCATCTAAAAAGAGGAAAGTAATGACTGTGGTTTTTATAATAGTTCTGCAACTATGCACCGACTAATAAGTAATTGTTGTTCAAAGAGTCCGCTAAATCAATTATCTAATCAAGCAAAACTCTGAGGGATTGTGTGGATCTTCTTGATGTAAAGGACAGAGGATAGTGGATAGTGATGGATAGTGATCGTGACTGTAGTGAAACCAATAGGCCACTTGCACTGTGACCGCAACAACCTCTTATAACGAGATGTTTTGTCAAAATCGATTCCAGAAATACAAAGAACTTATTGATATTAGTCAGAAAACTGAAGTTTCAGCATAAAATCTCTAACCTGGAGCAAATGGCAGGGAGTTGAATTATCACGATTTTGCTCAGAATGTATGGGATTTGGGTCATGTGACCCAGTTAGTGCAAGTGACCTATTGCAAAGTAACAAGTCTGATAAATTCGGAATACAACTGGGTGCTTATAGAATGATTTTAACAAGATTACTCATGGTAGTCATATACGCAAACCAACTAATTGCAAACAAGACAACAAGTGATTGCAATGCTGAAACACGAAAATATTACTAACAAACAGAACTCAAATTTTCAACATTAACTTTTCTTTCACAAATTAAGTGGATACAGATAATTTGTACAGGTCCACAGGGATTCTCTGAACCAGAAAACACCTTACCATACATGTAACTGTATGATGGGTCATTCTTACCAGAAAAGAGGTTGTCCAGCCATTTAGCCTAAAGGCAAAATGAAAAAAGGAAATATAAACCACCAAAGAGAAAGCACGTTGTTCTAGGGGATACTATGCTAGAAGACATTACTAATTAGTACAAACAAACATGAGATTGCATTATACTCACCTCTTGTTCAAAAGATTTGTGAGGTTCCTGCTGCAAGCTAGGGGCCTTGTAATTCATCCTTGAGTAAAAGAAATCCTACACAAAATAAAAATACTTAGTTGTGAATAAAATTTATGATTGCCTAAAATCATGTACCACATTTTCAAAATAATGTGAAGAGAAAGGTGCTTCCAGCATATGCTGAGAGCCATAAGTGATATTGATAAGAGAGCATGCAGGTTTGTAAGGCAGGGCCCGTGGTTTGATGCGCTGGTGCGGAAACGCATAATTTGGCTTTCTCCGCATAATGCGCATAATCCGTCAAATCCCGCATAATCGCGCATAATTCCCCAAAATTTTGTGAAAAACATCAAAAAGGCATCATTACTTGGTGAATTTTAAACTTTCTTACCTATTTTTTCTCACAAAAGTCATACATTTCTTCTGAAATCGTCTGTCCAACGTCAAAACAACTCGATAGAAATGAGCATAACAAGGCGTTCTATCGCTAATAGCGTCGCGCTGGGAACTGATATCGAAAAGCAAGTCAAATAACTAATATTTCCAGCTGAGCAAGATAGATTCAAACACATGTTTGCGCTTTGGATATTTTACAAAGAAAAATCAAGGCAAAACAGGACGCTAACCGCGATAAAAACGGTCAGCGTTATGCAGTTCACATTGATCACATGACATTATGCTTTTCCGTAGATCTTTGTTATTGTTACAGACAGCAACTTCATTTCACAAACAACGCGAAAAATACCAGGCACACGAACAGCTCCCTCGCTCTCGCAATCAGGATTAATTTTAATAATTACACGCAGAACGACAGCAAACAAACGCAACAATGTTTTTGTGATAAGTTAGTTAATTGGTAACGCTTTTTTGTAAGAAAGTAATAAGCTTTGTTAAAAGCGAAAACACACGTCTCCCTAGAAGAAAACCGGCGTAGCGTCATGACGTTAGTAAAGCGAAGCGAATGGAACTCATCACAGAGCATTTTCTAGACAAACAAAAGTTGTTAAAGTTAAATAGTAGCTATATCCATGTAATAAAACAGGCCAAAAGAGCAAAATATGTTACGGCACTTGGAAAAAATATTGTGCAATCCCGCATAATTTCGTATTTTTAGCGCATAATTTCGTATTTTTAGCGCATAATTTCGAATTTTTAGCGCATAATTTCAGAAAAAATCCCGCATAATTTAGAAAAAAATCCCGCATCAAACCACGGGCCCTGGTAAGGAGAATTGAGTTTATAATAAAATCAAACAAATTGGGATTCATTGCTTCTTTCCATCTATCTGTCAAAGTTTATTCTGGTGAATATTATGGTATGCCCAAGACATAGTTATGTCTTTTCAATTTTTACATATTGATTTTTTTTTTGTCTTCGTTTTGCCACCTTCATTTTCGTTTTCTGGTCTTCGTTTTCAACCTTCGTTTTCCGGTCTTCGTTTTTCGGACACCCAAAATTTGCACCCATGATTTATTTTCTATTATTCCCTGCTTATGTTTCGTAAATGCATATGGTATATACCTGTACTTCTCTGAGCCCACATTCCTCTGCAGCAAGGGTCAGCAGTGGTTTGATGGAGTACAATAAAGTTGTTGTACCACATGTTTTTAGTATTACCCTTTCTTTCGAGATGAACATGCTGCTTTCACTGAAAATCAACAGAAAAAAGCAATTTGAATTTGATGATTTGAAAATGGGAGGAAAATAAGAAATTGCTATGCTGAAGGAGACATTTGCTAGCTGAAGAACAACAACACATTCTAAAGGGTGTGCTATAATACCTTACAAATTTGGAGCATTTTCATGACTATTATCGCTCACATGGCATTTGATTTCAGAGTGTGTGGTCCCAGAAAAAATCATCCCCCACCCCATGGAAGGGTGTTGAAAAGTGCCCCCCTCCCCCACCCCTCTGGTGGTGGTGTGGGGAGGGGATAGATATTTTCTGGAACACACATTTGCTATTTTTGATTTTTACCACACTGAACAGATTTCAAACTCAAAAATTTGATACTGAAGCTATTTTTGATGTTGTAGGAAGTTTCTGATCCACTATGTCACCATTGGCTGAACTATCGGCTGTTTTGCTGAGTTAAGAACAAAATGGCTTGTCAGCTTGCTGAAGCAATTGGGCACAAACTGACCACATGGTGTTGGAATTGTCTGGCCTGCTTGCTGGGGTGGCTCACCTCCAAGTCAACAGGCCCTAGTTTATGTTTGTATATCAAAAGTACAGATTTTTAAAGGGAGGCTGTCACGATACGCACATGCTCCAGGAACGATCACTAAGCAAAACTATTTAGACCATCCTATCACAAAAGTATTAAAGAATATGTTAAACATAAACATTTAGTCGCCCGGATGGATCGAGAAATAGCGAGATTAAAACGGATTGTTTTCGTGGTTTTTAGCCTTTGCTGGCAATCGTTACGGGATGATACTTCTTTGTTTTGAGATGCGCAGAACAGCTGCACAGACGCGTGACAGGCTCCCTAGTATGGTACATGTACCTGGATAGATTAAAATGAAGAACTTTTAAGCGCAGCTAATCTGCTTGACCAAAAATAATAATAATTACCTACCTGAGCAAGTAGGCTATCATGTCGTCGTTTCTCTTTTCACTGATAATGTGGCAGTTCACCAATTCCAGAATCTTCACCCATTTCTCTCTAGACCAGAACAACATCAAACAATAAACAATTGGGCCATAACAGATCAAAATGTTTTGCCAAGAGCACAGTGGGGAAGCCAGAATTTTGCTACAGACAGAGGTACAGTTAAAAGGACTCTTGCACTCATATTCGTCCACCGTGGACATAAAATAAGTAAAAATTGTGATGTGAAAATGCATGTACATTGCCCGTAGCAATCAAAATAATCCTCCAGATTAATAGAAAAACCTTTCAAGTGTTAAACAAATGCAATTCTAGGTTGTTTTGACCTGTTGTCAAGAGGATGGAATTAGATAGTGATTTGAGCTATTTTCTTGTCAGAGAAGTGGCCAACAAGTCAGGGCATCTGGGGAAGTGCGGTAAAAAACGGCAAAAAAGTGCGGAAAAGTGCGGGATTTGTTTAGAAAAAAGTGCGGTAAAACGGTGAAAAGTGCGGTAAATTATTTTCTTTAATTTGAAGGTTTGCGCTTTTGGGGATCATAACAAGTCGTTTCTGTTGATTTTCTATTTGTTTTGTCATTTTAAAACGTAATTTCGTTGAAACTGATGTAACAGCTAACTTATAAAACTTCGCATGATCAATATTTAGGTAAGAACAATGGAAAAATGCAAAAAAAGAAGGGCTCGCCATGCTTGCTTGCGCGGAATCAGTCATTTAAAACTCGAACCCCTAAAATCACTAAGAGCGCCTATTTCTCCATACAATCAACTCCCGCATGTGTTGTTCATAACAATAGAGCAGATTTCGTATGACTGTGAAAAGTAACGCCACAAAGCTGTTCCGCGCCGCGACCGTACCGCGACTACGCGATTTCATTCCATCTACAGCAGGCCAGGTTCCGCACTGCCACCGCGACAGTACCGCGCCGCCCGCGGCACTTTTCACAGTCATACGAAATCTGCTCTATCTTGCAATAAAGTTTCCAAAATGTAAACTTCGTGCTTTGTCATCACCATCAGGGTAAATGGCTCCGGCAGTTTCATAGGATATTTACAGCGTTTAAGTACAAATAAACGAACTTCTAACATCCAACATTTTTCGTTCTACTACTATTTTGTTTCACCTAAATACTTGACCTATTTATAAAAATCGGGGTCACCGAAAAACGTGCGCCATTTGTATTTTACCCATTTCTTACAAGATCAGCTATTGGCTTATTTCCATCTCAACTTCCATCCAATTACAGATCTCCTAATTGATGGTTTCTCGTGTACTTATTCTCAAACGGTCTGCTGTGGAACGTATTTTTTTGCATTCGGTGGCGATCGTATCGGAAGAAAATGGTGGAGTTTTCAAGGTTTTTGCGCTTAATACTTCAGCATCAACATAATAAACTAGGTATTGACTTGCAAATCTTTGAAATTACCGTGTTTAGAAGGATTTTTCCTCACAATTTTTAGTAATTTTCTTAAAAAGTGCGGAAAAGTGCGAAGAAAGTGTGAAAGTGCGGAAAAGTGCGATTTTTGGGTAAAAGTGCGGAATCGCACTGCCGCACTTCCCCAGATGCCCTGACAAGTGTACGAGAGCCCCTTCAAGGGAGTTCTTGTTTTTAATTTTTCCATCTTTAGAAATGTTGTCACTGTTTACTTTATTTTTAGTATGCCCCTGGATCGGAGGCATCCCTGATTCTGTCACCATTAAACAAAGGCTTCTTATAGGTCATGAGATTAGGGCTCAAAATCGAGAAATAATCATAGTTGTGATTTATTATACCTAAGCATAATTCATTAAAAATGTAGATGTAAACACTGCAAAAGACTGAAAACACAATGAGTATAAAACGGTAGGCATAAAGCAAAATGTTTTAGGACAATGTATTAACACTGTATCAGGCACAATTTCAACCCCTGAAAATACCAGTATTTTTTTCCCTCGAGGGTATGGTAACAAATTCTGCATGATGATTGGTTCTTAGAGTGTGAGCACGGGGGCAATATAGTCCTATCTTTGACCTAGGTCATGGTAACCATTTGCATGCGTTTGTTTTCATAAAAAGAAAAACACATTTTAGAGTTGGAAAAAAATAAATAAGTTAGCTAGAGTTACCAGCTTTAGGTCAGTTCATATAGGGAAAAACTGACCTTGGACTATAGACCGGGACCTCCCAGCCAGTACATAACATATATAGCTATTTCAAAAAATGTTGTTGGAAGCCGTACGCGCCAATACCGCAAAGTTGTCTGGGTAGGAGGTCCTCGATCAGCTCACTACTTTTAAATGACGCTTATGAACTACTTGAGGCATATTTACTAGCTTGAAACAAAGCTCTCTTCCATAGAATTTTGCACTCAGACCGGCGAGATATCATCAAATACGATATTTAGTTTCTACCCGTACTGCTTTTTGGTCTGGGCACATAAGCTTAGCACTCACAAGACCGGCAACCTTTATTGAAATAGCTGTATGTAAATCAGTAAAAGCAGCATTTCTGGACCAACGTGTGTCCCACAGTTTCTTAGAATGTCAAAGACATAATAACACAAAGGATTATATTCTTATTCAAATAAGTTGTGGTGTGTTCTATAATCTAGTGCTAAATGTCCCATTATATCCCACACTAGGAGGTACCGAATTTGATAATGATTTGTTAATTATTTTATTTGGTTGACAACTTTTACAATCTTAAACTTTCATAGACTGTTGAGCCAGCAGAATTATGATATTGGTAAGGGACTGTGCAATAATTGCCTGGAGGGGGTTCTAAAACATGAAAAGTAGGCCCATAAATTAAGTCTAGCAGGGGCGGATCCAGAAATTTCAGAAAGGGGGGGTCGGATAGTGAAAACATGGGATGCAAATTTTCTGCAGCAAATACAGTAAATGTAGGGGGAAATCTCCCAAGAAAGTGGGGGCCACGGCCCCCTCTAAATCTGCCCCTGTCGAGCCCCCCTTTCTAAAACGTAAAAACAATAAAATCACTTGCAATCTCTGGGATTTCTATATGAATCTATGGGAGTATTAGGTGCTTATTATATATATTGTCATATAATTATAATGTTTACAAACAATGATATTCAAATGCGGGAGTCACAGTCGTTACAATAGAAAGGTGATAAACACGTGGGTCAAACAGAGCTGGAAATATTTGCCTGTCATCGACCAAAATCCCCAAACGTTCGGCAAATTTTCAGATATGTCTGGCCAATTTTCCAGTAGACATAACCGAATAAACAGCATTGATATGTCACCGAATTTTTAAAATGTTGTTTTGCTTGAGCGAGGAAAAGTTTCCCCCGTGCTTCGCGCGAACGAAACAAATTCACAGGCCTATATCTCGACCAATTTAAAAAAATTCGTCCTGAAACTTGGCAAATTCAATAACTTTCACATGTTTTTTTCAGTGTTGTAGATAGATTTTCGTGAACTTTCTTATTTAGAAGAACAGGAACGATTGAAAGGGTATCCTCGATGGGATCTTCTCGATTGTAATGTGTGCTATACGATATTATCTTCCATCAAGCTCCTTGATACTGCAATACAAATTTTTCGCAAAACAAAAAAGGAAACCTTAAAGATAGTTGTAGCGTTTTTATCGTCAACAAACCTTGGGATGCTTCTCAAGTCTCCATTTTCACGACGTTTCTCTTCTCCATTCTCATCCGTCAGGCCGGCACAATTTTCCACCACCAAAGGCTTCCACCAGATTTCCAGTAGTTTTTCTGGCCCCTCGAAGAAGCCGACGTCACACATGATTTCTGAAGACGCGGAGGAACTTTTGGACTATAATGCATGCGAATTTTGGTGTTAAAATGCAACGGTTTCACTTGAAAATCGTGTGATAAAAATTTCGAACACACAACACGTTTGGCGTTTGACTTCACTTTCGTCTCCAGTTCCCACGTGGGCGCACACCACAGGTCGCCCGAATATCAAGCTGAGTCTCTGCGAAGGTAGTGATTCCAATGGGCAGTCGCAAAAAAAATCCGCACCCCCCTGTTGAGGACCCCAGTCACAGCCACCCACCCTGGATTTTTTAATTTGAACCACCCACGATGGAATTCCAGTGATTTTTTTCATGACCACCCTGGAAATTGCGCTTACCCACCCTGGAATTATTTTAAGGGTGCCCACCCTGGAATTCCAAGCTCTACTTTGACCACCCACCCTGGAATTCCGAGCTCCATTTTGACCACCCACCCTTTAATTCCAGAGGTCCTCAACAGGGGGGTGCGAATTTTTTTTGCGACTGCCCAATGGGAGCCCCCACCAAACCTATGTATGAACCATCTAAATGTAAATGCTTTCCAATGCTCATTTACTAAATAAACCCCTTCTGGCGGCTGTAATATCGGCGGATAATGTGGCAAGGATGAGAAATGGTACGAAAAATGAACAGTTTGCCGAGAAGCGAATTCGAGGGCAACTGTGTCAGACCAAGAGTGGTAATCCACTCTTGGTCAGACTGTGAAATTTTGAGGACCATTTTTCATCCGTGGACATAATTCGCCGATATTGCAGCAAGCCAAGAAGGGGTTTATTTATTTTATATCCCAGCGACTTCACTGAAAAACTTGAAAACGTTCACGGCGTATTTTTGAATTTTTGTGTTTTCCTTTGTCGCCTCAGCGACGCGATTTCCGTATTTCATCAACATTCTTAGACAAAAACTTGGTTGCTTGTTTTCCATTATTTATTAAGGCAAAGATATCCAGTTTTTGTTTAAAATATTTCTCCCAGGACGGATATCACTTCCGACGGACAATATCGTCTGATATCTGTCCTGTGAAAATGTACCACGTGATACGTCTCGACCAATGAGCACGCGTCAATCAAATTTTTTATTTATTTCTATTGTTATTTATTATTATGAACATTTAACATTACATAATTTATATGCACCTTTTTTATCTTCTTCGTTACATTGTCCATTTTACATTACACAAACATATTTCATTTCCAATTCCATTTCATTTTTTTTTCTTTTACAGACACTTACAATTGAGCAATCACTAGCCAATCAGAATCGAGAGAAATCACCACTTGCTCCTAAATGGCTTTTCTCTCAGCCAATCACAAGCCGAACCAATTACTAAGTAATCATGCAATTGTATTTACTAAAGAATTTGATTGGCTGAGAAAAAAACGAGTAGCCAATGAGAACGCAAAGCAATCGCAATTACATAACAAGTGTTGACGGTCATGTGAAATCCGCTCTAATACCCATTGCCGGATTTCAAGCCGAGAGTACTTGAAATTATTATTCAAAGCTTCAGGAGGCTAGATTCCGCTAAGAAAATAGCACGAAAAAAGCGATATCGCACGAGTCGCGCAGCGAAGTTTTGAGTTCTATTTTCGGCGGAATCTACCGACTGAACGCTTTGAATAGACTTGAATCCTATGATATCTCGTCCTCAATTTACACAAAAAGAGATATCATGCATTCTACATGATATTACCATCATCGAAACGAGATCCACAGAAAGAGGAAGAGCATATTAAACTATACAAAATCCTAAAGTTTTGGCGTTGATCGTGTAAATTCCGATCGAGATACAGCCATTCCAATATGCCGGAATGTTATAAGCTTTGTCATGGTTTGCCGGACGTCGTGTACGGATTTCGCACTAAATCTTGTAAAATTTTGTCATATTTGAATGGCTGTTTCTCGATCACTATTTGCCCGATTAATACCAAACGTTGGGATTTTGTCGAGCTCAGCACGAACGAATTCAAACGAATAATCGTAATATTAACGGATTCGCCCACGGCACTCACTACGGCTTGAAATCCGGCAATTAGCCTCGCTCTGTGGATTCGTCCAGTCATCGTGAACCGGTGACTGGATGAAAGCAGACGATAGACGAACATTTTCATGAAAAAATGATACCTGGCGAGTTTCACACAAAACGCGCTCAAAAAAAAGTGTGAACACTTTTAAACAGCAAACCACACACCAGAAAATGTTGTATGTTATATTTCGCACAAAATTGTTGCTTTTGTCCTGTGACTAGTGTCTCTGAGTTTTCACTCAAGTCCTGAAGCATTTCTTACTTGCCCAGGACAAGTGGACAACCGCTAAGGCCTCTGGGACATTTACCCATGTCTTCCCTGGGCACGTCGGCAGGATGCGGAGGGCTTTGATGACATCGACAGCATTCCTATTGTTCCAGTAGACTAGTATTCTTCTTCTATTACACTATAAATGTTTGTTTGTCTGTTGATCTATCTAATAGTCACTGACCACCAGGTACAAATTATGAAGAGGTGGGTCCCTCTCTCAAAAGTCCCATGTTCTAATCAGTGTTTTTCGCTTAAGAAAATATTTATGCTCAATGGAATTACCACTACTATTAGATAATGAACAATCATAATTCCAACAAAGCGCAAACATGTTACCAGGATGCAGAGGGCTTTGATCACTAGGAAACCACAAGTTTTGTACCACGTAACTAAATATGGCGGTTTCTCACTCACAAAGAGTAGTCCCAAAAAAAAAAACAAGTAGAAGATCTCAAAAAATAACTGTAACGTAAAGTTTTTGTTAATGCAGTACAAAATGATCGGTAATGAAATACCTAAGACAGTAACTTTAATCACAAACCGAAAGCCCTTGCTTTTGGCTCTGTACAAAGGCAAGAAGGAATCAATTATGACAAATATTTCCCTGAATGTGGCTAGGAGCATACCAATTGCAACTATAGAAGCAATTATTTTGGGAATTAAGGGCGAGTGTACAGTGTCATGTATGTATGACACATGGAGACTGACTGCAAGTGCCGCCAATGTGAGCATAACTGGTCACCCTTTTGTTCAATGAAAAAGTTATATCCCATAATAAGGTGTAAGTTTTCTGACATAAAGGATAAACTTGGAAGAATCCCCAATAGCAGCAATGGCTGAAGTATTATTGGAAACACAATTGCAACCTGTGTTTCCCATTGATATTTAGCTTCTAAATAAGAGAATACACACCGTACACCAGAAACCAGTAGCGTTAGTGCACGAATCCTCCAGTAGTACTTGTAGGAGAAACTAGCATTTTCAAGTTTTTTTCCTACTACAAGTTCTTCCATAACTGGTGGCGCATAACTGAAGTACAGGCCTACAGAGACTATCGTAAGTAAAGTCATTGCAGCGATGGTGTAAAATGAGATAAGAGCCGTGAGACCAGACATATATGTTGCGACAGAAATAAACAACATGCATAGTATTCCATTTTGGACAAACACGGTCATGTCAATTTTCTCAGCTACACCAGTTTTTCTGAAGTCCCGTAGCATGCGATGAACGGGGTGAATTAGTACAAAGTGAAGGTACATTGCGATGACAAATTCGAATGTCATTGTCAACAGAAATTTAAAATTAATAACCGCATAGTGTGGATGACGATCAGGTCGTTTGTATATATGTGCTTTATTTAGTACGTATCCCATAACCATCAGAGCACAACAAACACTCAAATGGACATGGACGTTGGACGCGCTAATATAAACCTCTGTTTTTCCCATACCAAACTTAGCCACGCGAGATAAATGGGAAAGGTGACGTTTCACATCGAAAATCCCGCCTCTGTCTGAAATTTTTCCTTGCCTAATCACTTTGCCGAGTTTCTCTTGCTTCGGGACGAACAAAATTCCCAGTGCATCTTTGCTGTCATCTTCAATGTTTGATTGCGCGTATAATTGATTCATTTCATTTATCAAGGCGTCTTTTTGTGTCACGATCCCTTCGGTGTCCTTCTCAAGTAACGCACATACTTTATCAATGCATCGTCTCAGATCTCCTAACTGTAATAATGCTTCCAACGATTCTTTCTTTTCCTTGTATGCAGCATTTATTTCTTCACTTATCCTTTTATTTTCCTCATCCACATGCGCTTGGAACACATTATTAAAGTAGTCGTGAATTTCTGCTAAAGCAACCGACCTTTCTTCCTCAAGTCGAAGCTCGACTTTCTCAAGCTCGTCCACCTTCTGTCTGCACTTTTCCAGGGCATTTTTAACACCCTGTCTTGCTTGTCTACTCTCTGAAAACTCCAGTAATCTCAACGAAGTTCGGTTTGTGGGTAAACTGTCGGCATTTCGGCCTGGGATGGAGCGTGGCTCTTGGTCGAACGGGCATCGTATTTCATCACTGATATTTCCGGCTAGAATCTGCTCTATACATGTTTTACACAGAGTGTGGAAACAATGTGGTGGCATCTTTGGATTCTTAGCTTCTTCGTTGTACTCTTCTTGGCAAATAGGACAGGTATATTCGTCAGCCAAAGCTTCCGAGAGCTGGCTGCTATAAAGCTCTCTTTGTGCCATTTGGGACGAGGCCATCTCGACTGTAAGAAGAACGAAAGTGAATCTGGAAGCATGCCAAGACCCGGCCGTATAGGCTAAGACCCCGGAAACGTCTGGGGTGCTTGCCATTGGTCAGGACAAACCGATTATTCCGTTTGGAATTAGTTTTTCGGTCACGCATCACACCGGTCTAACCGATTTGGAACGAGTGAGCACGCTTCAGTCCTCCTTGATGTCCACTGGTCAGAGCGACGTACTACACGGGCACACAACGAGCCCCCCTGGTTAAAATGCGTCTAAATGGCGTATTTGGACATTTCTACGCGCGTAGAGCATATAAATACATGTTTTAAAAGTTGCTGGCAAAAATTTAGCTGTTCCTTTTTGCCAGGAGAGGGTCTCAATTTTTCCCAGCCAGCAGCTGGGTGTTAAAAAAATTTCCCAGCCAGGAGAGTAACATTACCACAGGAAGCCCGAAATAGTATAAAAAAATCGGGTATCCTTAAAAACGAGCACTAATAACTAAGTGCATTTTTAAGTGCTGTCTCTTAAAATTTCATTTTTCAACATCCATGAGCAACTTGTGTTTCCCAGCAAAGACGATATGCATAAATTTTTGCCAGGAACGGAAGGCGATGAATTTTTGCCAGCCAGCAAGAGACCGCGACAAATATTTGCCAGCCAGCAGCGAAAGGGGGCGAGGAACAGCTTTTTTGAGGAACAGCTCCGTTGTGTGCCCGTGGTACTATGAGATCTTGTACGCCAGGAGACCTCCAGAGATAGTCTCGGACAAAATTGCCTGAAGACGCGTGGGTCTCACAGGCCACTGCTACGGACATGGCAATTTGGCTGGAGAGCTCATTGATCCTATATGAAGGATGAGCCTGGCGCCGAAGCCGGGGTCGACCGCCCTGCACCATCATTGACAACCTAATTAACCATTATCCTGCGAGATTGCACAGAATATCGTCTGATACTTAGCCTACGAGGGACGAGTCCCGAGTTGGCTAAAATCAGACGATATTCTGCAAATCGAGCAGGATAATGGTTTTATTATTCAGCACATCGATAGCACAAAAACCCCCGAAAAACATGACTTTGTGTATTATTTACGAGCTCAAAACATCATATTTCCCTCAGAGACGGATATCGCAGGATAGCTGTCATGTACAGAAGACAGCTATTGGCGTTCCAATGACCATATTTGGGCAGTGCGTCGATGTGCTGAATAATAGAGGGATGTAGGGAGGTCTCCGCCATTGAATTGGCAGCCTGCATCGGCTGACAGGCAGGACTGGCCCTTGCTAGACGTGCGACTCGGGCCGTGATGATGATATGTTATGACCAAGTCTCAGTCCCGTGTAATCCTCTTTAGTATACTTCGTATGACCATAAAATGATATATATATACTATATACGACGGCACGATTCAGAGGAATGTTTTATCATAAGAAAAAGCTAGATTCATGATTTCATGCGTATGATATATATCTTAATACTGCGACATTTTCACCATTCATTACAAAATTCGATTAGAATGAACCGTAACCCGGCATTCGGGTAATGCTTTGATAAGTTTACCTTATGTATTTGCGTTGCTGGCCCCCGAAGTAGATACATTAAAATCTACAAATGGGGGGCAGCGAATTTAGCCTCCCTTAGTTTTTTTCCCGGGAGATTTTCCCATACATTTAGGGAAGAGGTCAAAACACTTGTACTCGACTGGTACCCAATTTTTCCAGGAGAGGTGGTGGGTACCGGCATCTACCCCCTTAGGTACCCAATACCCCTTTTTCAGACCTCATTTTCTCAGATCATGATCTTGGGGTACCTGATTTTATTGCACATATGGACTCCTCTCGCTGCGAGGAAAGCGTTGGAGCATTCACCTTTTTAATATCTATTTTATTTACCACTGTATGCATTGCTACGCGACCTGAAAATTCACTGTTGCGATGGGCGATGGGCGATTTTTAGCCGTCAATCAAAACCAAAACGTTGGATTCGGCTACATCAGTGGGGGTCGACATTGATTGCAAAATCAACTTAAATTATTGTAAGCTATCGTGTGACTTTCTGCCCTAGAATTATTAGCTCTCTGGCGCAAAAAAATTGACTTGCTGAGAATCGCCAATCGCAAAAGTGAATTTTGAGGTCGCGTAGCAATGCATACAGTGGTAAGGAGATCCTTGCTCTAAAATTCAGCTCTGAGAGGTAGGTGGCTCCGGCACCTACCCCACCCGCACTAAATCTTGTAAAATTAAATCTTGTAATCTTGCACTAAATCTTGTAAAATTTTGCCATATTTGAATGGCTGTTTCTCGATCACTATTTGCCCGATCAATACCAAACGTTGGGATTTAGTCGAGCTCAGCACGAACAAATTCAAACGAATAATCGTAATATTAACGGATTCGCCCACGGCACTCACTACGGCTTGAAATCCGGCAATTAGCCTCGCTCTGTGGATTCGTCCAGTCATCGTGAACTGGTGACTGGATGAAAGCAGACGATATAGACGAACGTTTTCATGAAAAAATGATACCTTCGAGAGTTTCACACAAAGCGCGCTCAAAAAAAAGTGTGAACACTTTTAAACAGCAAACCACACACCAGAAAATGTTGTATGTTATATTTCGCACAAAATTGTTGCTTGTCCTGTGACTAGTGTCTCTGAGTTTTCACTTGTCCTGAAGCATTTCTTACTCGCCCAGGACAAGTGGACAACCGCTAAGGCCTCTGGGACATTTACCCTATGTCTCCCCTGGGCACGTCGGCAGGATGCGGAGTGCTTTGATAACATCGACAGCATTCCTATTGTTCAAGTAGACTAGTATTCTTCTTCTATTACACTATAAATGTTTGTCTGTCTGTTGATCTACCTAATAGTCACTGACCACCAGGTACAAATTATGAAGAGGTGGGTCCCTCTCTCAAAAGTCCCATGTTCTAATCAATGGGAAGGAAGATATTTATGCTGAATGGAATTACCACTACTATTAGATAATGAACAAACATAATTATAACAAAGCGCAAACACGTTGCCAAGATGCAGAGGGCTTTGATCACTAGGAAACCACAAGTTTTGTACCACGTGACTAAATGTGGCGGTTTCTCACTCACAAAGAGTAGTCCCAAAAAAAACAAGTAGAAGATCTCAAAAATAACCGTAACGTAAAGTTTTTGTTAATGCAGTACAAAATGATCGGTAATGAAATACCTAAGACAGTAACTTTAATCACAAACCGAAAGCCCTTGCTTTTGGCTCTGTACAAAGGCAAGAAGGAATCAATTATGACAAATATTTCCCTGAATGTGGCTAGGAGCATACCAATTGCAACTATAATAGAAACAATTTTTTTGGGAATTTAGGGCGAGTGTACGGTGTCATGTATGTATGACACATGGAGACTGACTGCAAGTGCCGCCAATGTGAGCATAACTGGGTCACCCTTTTGTTCAATGAAAAAGTTATATCCCATAATAAGGTGTAAGTTTTCTGACATAAAGGATAAACTTGGAAGAATCCCCAATAGCAGCAATGGCTGAAGTATTATTGGAAACACAATTGCAACCTGTGTTTCCCATTGATATTTAGCTTCTAAATAAGAGAATACACACCGTACACCAGAAACCAGTAGCGTTAGTGCACGAATCCTCCAGTAGTACTTGTAGGAGAAACTAGCATTTTCAAGTTTTTTCCTACTACAAGTTCTTCCATAACTGGTGGCGCATAACTGAAGTACAGGCCTACAGAGACTATCGTAAGTAAAGTCATTGCAGCGATGGTATAAAATGAGATAAGAGCTGTGAAACCAGATATATATGTTGTGACAGAAATAAACAACAGGCATAGTATTCCATTTTGGACAAACACGGTCATGTCAATTTTCTCAGCTACACCAGTTTTTCTGAAGTCCCGTAGCATGCGATGAACGGGGTGAATTAGTACAAAGTGAAGGTACATTGCGATGACAAATTCGAATGTCATTGTATCCACGAATTTAAAGTTAATAACCACATAGTGTGGATGACGATCAGGTCGTTTGTATATATCAACTTTATTTAGTACGTATCCCATAACCATCAGAGCACAACAAACACTCAAATGGACATGGACGTTGGACGCGCTAATATAAACCTCTGTTTTTCCCATACCAAACTTAGCCACGCGAGATAAATGGGAAAGGAGATGTTTCACATCGAAAATCCCGCCTCTGTCTGAAATTTTTCCTTGCCTAATCACTTTGCCGAGTTTCTCTTGCTTCGGGACGAACAAATTCCCATTGCATCTTTGCTGTCATCTTCAATGTTTGATTGCGCGTATAATTGATTCATTTCATTTATATATCAAAGCGTCTTTTTGTGTCACGATCCCTTCGGTGTCCTTCTCAAGTAACGCACATACTTTATCAATGCATCGTCTCAGATCTCCTAACTGTAATAATGCTTCCAACGATTCTTTCTTTTCCTTGTATGCAGCATTTATTTCTTCACTTATCCTTTTATTTTCCTCATCCACATGCGCTTGGAACACATTATTAAAGTAGTCGTGAATTTCTGCTAAAGCAACCGACCTTTCTTCCTCAAGTCGAAGCTCGACTTTCTCAAGCTCGTCCACCTTCTGTCTGCACTTTTCCAGAGCATTTTTAACACCCTGTCTTGCTTGTCTACTCTCTGAAAACTCCAGTAATCTCAACGAAGTTCGGTTTGTGGGTAAACTGTCGGCATTTCGGCCTGGGATGGAACGTGGCTCTTGGTCGAACGGGCAACGTATTTCATCACTGATACTTCCGGCACTTCTGGCTAGAATCTGCTCTATGCATGTTTTACACAGAGTGTGGAAACAATGTGGAAGCATCTTTGGATTCTTAGCTTCTTCGTTGTACTCTTCTTGGCAAATAGGGCAGGTATATTCGTCAGCCAAAGCTTCCGAGAGCTGGCTGCTATAAAGCTCTCTTTGTGCCATTTGGGACGAGGCCATCTCGACTGTAAGAAGAACGAAAGTGAATCTGGAAGCATGCCAAGACCCCGTATGGGCTAAGACCCCGGAAACGTCTGTGGTGCTTGCCATTGGTCAGGAAAAACCGATTATTCCGTTTGGAATCAGTTTTTTCGGTCACGCATCACACCGGTCTAACCGGTTTGAAACGAGTTAGCACGCTTCAATCGGTCCTTGATGTCCACTGGTCAGAGCGACGTACTATGAGATCTTGTACGCCCGGAGACCTCCCGAGATAGTCTCGGACAAAATTGCCTGAAGATGCCTGTGTCTCACATGCCACTGCTGCTACGGACATGACAACCTGGCTGGAGAGCTCATCCTATATAAGCCTCGCCGGCCCGGGGGGGGACTCCCCATATTTTCAGACGGGGGTGCTTTTCCTATCCCTTAGGGTATAAAATTGACAGACTCCCCTAAGACTATCTCTTAGGGGTGTTTAAAATCAGCCCTATCCCTTAGGGGAGTCTCAGACCAATCCTTGCCCAGAAATATATTGGTACTGACACCAGAACCGATATTTACAAAGAAAACTTGGTTGAAAACCCTAAAATTTGCTATCTTTTAGGGGTAAATTCGGCGGTCGCCACGCCAAATTTGCTCTCTTTTAGGGGTAAATTTTCTGTTTGCCACACCCATTTTGCTATCCCTTAGGGTCAAAATCAATTTTCCCGACGAGCACCCCCGTCTAAAATATTGGGTCCCCCCCCCCCCCCCCCCCGGGCTCGCCGGGCGCCGACGTCGACCGCCCTCCACCTTCATTGACAACCTAAAGAGAGATGTAGGGGCGGTCTCCGTCATTGAATTGGCAGCCTGCATCGGCTGACAGGCAGGACTGGCCCTTCCCTTGCTAGACATGCGACTCGGTTGCGCGACCGCCGTGATGATGATATGTTATGACCAAGTTTCCGCGAAAGTCTCAGTCCCGTGTAATCCTCTTTAGTATACTTCGTATGACTATATGGAATCCCACATACGTCCTCTAAAGCGTCGACAAAAAATGAATATATATACTATATACGACGGCACGATTCAGAGGAATGTTTTATCATTAGAAAAAGCTAGATTCATGATTTCATGCGGATGATAATATATTTTAATACTGCGATATTTTCACCATTCATTACAAAATTCGATTAGAATGAACCGTAACCCGGCATTCGGGTAATGCTTTGATAAGTTTACCTTACGTATTTGCGTTTCTGGGGCCCGAAGTAGATACATTACAATCTACAAATCGAATTTAGCCTCCCTTAGTTTTTTTTCCCGGGAGATTTTCCCATACATTTACTGTATGATGAAGGGAATTTGCAAATTTTCGTCCCATGTTTTCACTTTCTGCCCCCTTTCAGAAATTTCTGGATCCGCCCCCCTTGCAAAAGGGGTACTTATCATGGCAAGACTTTATTGGGGAATTTGAAAAAAAAAAAACCGGAGGCAAAATATATTGATAGCTAAATCACGTATAGATAGACGTAGATAGCTCATGTTTGTGTCCTAATATTTGTATGATCTCCACCTTTCATATAAAGAAATTCCAGATTCTAGTTCGGTGGAAAAATGGAGACTGGAATAATGACCACTATTAGATAGTGTATAAAAAGAATTCCAACAAAGCGCAAACACGTTGCCAAGATGCAGAGGGCTTTGATTACTAGGAAAACACAAATGTCATCACACGTGACTAAATGTGGCGGTTTCTCGCTCACAAATACCGACGCCAAAATACCCAAGGAGAAGATCTCGAAAAATAACTTTAACGGGATGTTTTCGTTAATGTAGTACAAAATAATCGGTAATAAAATACCCAAGACAGTAACTTCATTCAGAAACCGACAGCCCTTGTTTTTTCCTCTGTACAAAGGCAGGAAGGATTCAAATATGACAAAATGAAATATCTCCCTGATACCTACAGCTATCTTCCTATATAAACCTGTGACTTCGAGTACACTAATTACACCCATAATTACTACTAGTGAAGCAATTATTTCGAAAACTATAAAGGCTAAAATATGCATGGTATCTATGTATGACATTTTTAAATGTTGATTAACTGCAAGTGCCGCCAATGTGAGCATAACTGGGTCACCCTTTTGTTCAATGAAAAGGTTATATCCCATAAGGTGTAAGTTTTCTGACATAAAGGAAAAACTTGGAAGAATCCCCAATAACAGCAACGGCTGAAATATTATTGGAAATACAACTGCAACTGGTGTTTCCCATTCATATTTAGCTTCTAATGAAAAGAACACACACCATACTCCAGAAACCAGAAGTGTTAGTGCACGAATTCTCCAGTAGTACTTGTAGGAGAAACTGGCGTCAGGTTTTCCCCTAGTGACTACAAGCTCTTCAATAACAGGTGGCGCATAACTGAAGTACAGGCCTACAGAGACTATCGTAAGTAAAGTCATTGCAGCGATGGTATAAAATGAGATAAGAGCTGTGAAACCAGATATATATGTTGCGACAGAAATAAACAACAGGCATAGTATTCCATTTTGGACAAACACGGTCATGTCAATTTTCTCAGCTACACCCATTTTTCTGAAGTCCCGTAGCATGCGATGAAGGGGGTGAATTAGTACAAAGTTAAGGTATATTGCAATGACAAATTCAAATGTCATTGTATACAGTAATTTATAAGTAATAACCGCATAGCGTACATAATAATCAGGTCGTTTGATCATATCATCTTCATTAAGTTTGTATCCCATAAACATCAGAGCACAACAAACACTCAAATGGATGTGGAGGTTAGACATGTTGATATAATCCTCATGGTTAACAAGAGAGTCTGTTTTTCCCATACCAATTTTAGCCACACGAGGGAAATGGGAAAAGTGAAGTTTCACATCTAAAATCCTGCCTGAACTTCTTTGTTATACCTACTCTTCTTGGCAAATAGGGCAGGTATATTTGTCAGCCAAAGCCTCCTAAAGCTGGGTGCTATAGAGCTTCCTATGTGCTATTGTCAACTGTAACAAAAAAAAAATAGAAGTCAAACTGGATGCATAAACTAATCTCATACCCAGAGCCCAAATTGGACTCAGCCTTGTCCATGGAAGGCACAACCTCGTCCCCAGGGTCTTGTGGGTAATTTTCAAGATGGTGGTTGGTTGAGCACAAGACCCTGGGGGAGGCTGAGTCACATGACCACTGTTTGAAGACATGGGAACGAGGTTGTCCTTTTTTTCGAAACAGTCATGTGACTCAGCCTCCCCGAGGGTCTTCTCCCGAGTCAACTGCAATTTGAAAAACGACCAAGAAGATCCTGATGAAACGCAGTGGCCAAACGAGTGTGTACAAGCTCAGTTCATACGCTTGGCAGTTTGGCAGGCAGCATGAAGTTCCTGCCAAAAAGCTGTATTTTCAACCTGTCTTCCTGATGAAAACCCACATGAAAATAGGCTAGGACAAGGAAACTCCTGAATGGACAAGCTGAATATTTACAAGTAAACAACAGAAAGTTACTCATATTAATTTTCTACCTCATATCAATTTACTTTTATATTTTTATTATTTAACAAAAAAATTAAGTTTCAAGCCATAGACCTTTATCACGCTAATATGGATTAAAATATCTTATAGTTATCAGGAAACTAAGTCCATATATCAAATCAGCACATCTGTATTAGAAAAGCTGCAAAGTTTGGGAAGAATTACTCAAAAACTGGTGGAGATATGAATTTTGAAAGGTTAGCTTTCTGGCATATTTTTTACAAAGAAATGTATGGGAAAAAACATTAAAACGAGGCTCGTAGCGCATCGATGCGCTACCACCATACATTTTATTGTAAAAATCATCAATTTAGAAAAATCATATCTTGGTGAGTATTCAACCAATCTTCACCAAAGTTTGCATTTTTACTAATACGGATGTGCTGAGTTGGATACTGGACTTCGTTTCCTGATAACTATAATATATAATTAAGCCATATTAGCGTGATAAGGGTCTATTGCTACACATCATGCCCTCCATGGGGCACCTGTGTGGTTTGTTTACATTGTTGTTGCATGTTAGTTGTTGGGTGCTTCTCATTGAAACTCCAATAGCTGTCAACTGACTCACAAGTCAATGATTGCAAACTTTTTATACATTTACTGCATTTCACATGCATTGTCACTCTCAGGATTTATTCATACATTTTCTATATTTACCTGCGACATGAGGGAGAAGTTGGGATGAGTTGACGAAGTTGGGTTCTGCACACAGCAGTCAACAACGTCAACTACTTGCTTCTTACCTTACGGCTACACTTCGGTGCTGAATATTAGCTGTCTTTGTAACAAACAAACGAGATTTTCAAATAGAACATGTATAACGTTCAGAAACGTTATTATTCTTTGATGTGCTCCAACTAATCCTATAATCGTAAATTTTCCATTTTCTTCCTCACTCTATTGTAATACTTTTGATTTATGAAAGCGTCCATCTTGATTTGAAGCGCGCATGCGCACAGTTTGACCGCTGGACGACCGTTGGCTCCAGCGAGTGAAAAAATAAATCCCTGTGATCATCAAAACAAAATGTTGCGCGACAAGTTGTGAATTTGATGAAAGACCATAGGCTCCCCAGGCTACTGACTTGTGTGAAGAATTAACGGTAAAATACAGAGAATGTATGGACATGTAAATCACGAGAAAAATATACGACAAGTTGTACATTGTACGTACAACATAGAAACGAAGAAGAGCGGTGACCCAGAACTTGGGTTTCCTGTGTTTTATTGTGCCGACTCGCACAGGCTTATGGGAAATCTCTCGGTTCTTCGAATCTTCGACTCTAAACAAGAAGGGAGGATTCTATAGACCTTTTCTCAACAAATATAATGGTAAGAAAAGATTAGGCTTGGTTTGAAGGTTAGTTCGGTTGAAAAGGCTCGCAAAATGTATCGTTTGAATTGAATTGAATAAGAGTTCGGCGATGGCAGTCGGCCTGTCACGACCCGGTACAACATGTATCATGACCGTGTGGTCCCAAACCTTTCCTTCTGATCATTCTGTTTCATTTACTATCCATTACTGAGGTATACTAAACCCCGAGTTAGGATTTCGAGTTGGATTTCGAGTTGGATTTTCGAGTTGAATTTTCGAGTTGGATTTTCGCGTTGATATCTGGAAAATACATCCAGGAGTCAAAGCGCTGTCAGTGATATTCTATTAACTGGGACATTCCATATTTTTTATCCGCTCCCTCCCCCCTGTGGACTAACACTAGAACAATTTACAGTTAAACATGAATTAGTTGTTGTTTACGTGAGTAATACATGTAACTGGTGCTGCAAAGCAAAGGAGAGAAAATATCTAATGAACCGACTGAACAGAAAAACGAAGGCGCTGCGCCAACGCCAACTTCGCCTCAACGCTAAATTGCAACTTAAACACGAGGTTCCGGTATAAAAGGGATAACTCCTCCCACCCCGGGGCTCGTCGGGCTCGAGAACAATCAGTTATCAATCAGCTGTCAAAGAGTCAACATCTCACTTCGTCTCTCTGTACCGCGAAATTCAAAATTTAGAATTCAAAATGCGAGCAAAAACGCCAACAAATGATTTCCTACTTGTTTAAATTTGTATTCCTTCTCATTTCTTGCAAAATAATTTTATTCGAACCTGATTTGGTTCGGATAAAAATGCTTTTCTTCGCAGCAGAGAATATTATTCGCTCTTTTGAATACTAATTAGTCTCGCTCTCCGCTGAGAATAAAACATCGCTTTTGTTCGGTCAGAAATAGGTTCGAATAAAAATATTTTGCAATAAATGAAAAGGCACATGGGTTTAAAGAGCTAGGAAATTATTTATTTGTACTTTTGCATCGGTTTTGAATTCTAAATTTTGAATTTCGCGGTACAGAGAGATGAAGTGAGATGTTCACTCGTTGACAGCTGATTGATAACTGATTGTTCTCGGGCCCCGGGGTTATCCCTTTTATACCGGAACCTGGTGTTTAAATGCATCACTTGACCAGTCGCCATATAGTTGTATCAATTCACCTGGAATGCCGTGATTAAAAACCCAGCTAACAGAGCCGGGTCGGAAATTTATCAGCGCACTGTACACCGGAAGCACGAAGTGCCTTTGTGAAATTCCGAAATAAAACGCTCTTTGATAAGTGTAATATATATGTAATAATAAAAACACAGGAATGCATAATAAAGGAATGTGGAGCTTCCATTCTTCAAACTGAATAGTTTTCATATGCTTAAACATAACTATAAGGCCGTGCTCGTTATTAGTGGCGACATTGCCACCAATAAAATCTCGAGACGAGAAGAAGTCAAACATCCAATGCGGCTTTATCCCCTAAAACAGTAACAAGTCAAAAAATTCCAAGTCCAACTCGAAAATCCAACTCGAAATCCTAACTCGGGGTTTAGGTACCCTCTCCATTACTCTCTCCAATCGCGGAACCTGGAATTTCCACATGGGTCAAAAAAACTCAGAATGGGAGGGGCTTTTCAAGCTCGGAATTCTGCTTGCATGGGGGTTTTTGAAGCTGGAAGCTAGATTCAAGATAGCTGTTGCCTTTTAAAGACAGTGAGAAGACCCTAGGCTATTTTTCAGTATGCAATCGAATTATTGTTATTTTAATTTTGCCACCATCAGACCTATCCCTGAAAGCCACCCACTATCAAAAATAAGGCGTCCCCCCTCAGTTGTTCACCTAGATGTTTGAGGCAATTGCATCATAGAGATAACACACATTTTGTTTATTGGTTTTTGTCACTAATTAATAATGTATTTTTGATAATTCTTTTCCCTTGAAGGCTATGAAGCAAATTGTTCTCAAGCTCAATACTGGTGCAAAAATCCCTGCCATAGCTTTAGGGTAAGATATGCAGATTTTAATTTTATATTGCTGTTAGCTAGATGGTTTTGTATTTCTATGTTAAAAACAAATTTTGTATGTTTGTTTGTCTTTAGTACCTGGCTGAGTGCAAAAGGTGAAGTAGCACAGGCCGTGAAGCAAGCAATTGAAGTTGGTTATCGTCACATTGACTGTGCTCATGTTTATGGTAATGAAGCTGAGATTGGAGAAGCCCTAAAAGAAGTGTTTGCCACGGGGAAAGTCGAGAGAGAGGATGTATTTATAACCTCAAAACTTTGGTGAGAACACATAATGTACACTTTTTAAGAAAATATTTCAATTTAGCAGATGCCTCATGGCCGGCATGGAGCCTGTCCTGAAAGTAGGGGAGGGCGCCTCTACAGTCTTGGTAGCCTGCTTGCAGGCGTTGTTTTTTTGTCGCGAAATCCCCGAAAACCCCAGAGTTCGTAGTCGTGGCTGCCATCTTGGACGCGTGCTGGATGGCGGCCACGACTACGAACTCTGGGGTTTTGGGGGTTTTCGTGACAAAAAACCAATGCCTTCAAGCAGGCTACAGTCTTGGCCATCCATTACCCTGACTGTGCTGCTATTTAATTAATTGTGTGGTTCCAGAAAATATTCATCCCCTCCTCCTGAAACCATTGAACTAAGCAAAGATGATGAGGTGAGGTGGGTCAGGAATTATCATCATTTTATCAGGTGCAGTAGATTATTGCTTTTAATGTTTTTCCAGGAATACTTCCCATCTACCTGACGATGTCATGCCTGCCTGCCAGGAATCTTTAAAGAACTTACAACTAGATTACCTGGATTTATACCTGGTATGTGCAAATCATATACACCTGTTTCAATTAACAATGCTCGTGAAACCATGTATCAATTGAACCATGCTTCATAAGTCGCAATGATTTTCTTGACTAAAACAAAGCAATTCATGTCAAATTGTGTCTTAAAGTAGTAAAGAAAGTGCCATTGGGTGGTTTTAGTTTAGTTTAGTTTGCCAAATTTGAAAATACAAGAAATATTGTCTTCATTATGATGCATTGGTTCATGGCATGGTTTGACGTTTTATGGTATATAATATTATTTTTGCCCTTTTGATGCAATAGAATTAAATTTTTTTAACAAACGACAATATGCAATCAATTCTGTAATCAACATTTAATTCATATCAGCAGGGTAAGTTGTTGTATCAAAATATCATATTGTACTCTTGCTTATACACAGAATACACAGATCAAAATCATATTTTCCAATTATCTCGTAAAGGGATAAAGTTGAGGCAACCAAACTTTGCAGTAATCTTATTTGGCAATCTTCATCATATTGACAGTATTTGTTTTCATGGCAACCAATTGAAGGGGGCATGGTGCTAATTTTTGCATTTTCCACATTCAAGTGAAATGGGGAATAATTAAGCATCTTAGGTTATGAACAATTTATCTACAAATTCATTGGTAATGTTGTTCCTGATAATAAATTGGTTGCCTTTTAAAAAGCAGGCCACCTATAAATATAACTGTGATAGACATGAATCGTTTGTTACTATGGCAACGTTTCACACAATCATGTGATGCTGGACACGATTAAATGGTGACACAAAAAGCCCCCATGTGTATACTGATTACAGATATGTGAATAGTTCATGGTAACATTTTCATTAAACGTTCCCCATTGTCACTTGAACATCATTAATCCAAAATTAGCATTGAGCCCCCTTAATAACACAAATACATTTTACAATGTTCTTCTGTCTCTCCCAACATCACGTGTGCTCTATTGCACTGATAAAGTCTAGAAAGTTGTTCTCTAATGCATAAATATAAATGTTTATTATTATTGTTGTTGTTGTTATTATTATTATTTGTAGATTCACTTGCCCATGGCATTCAAGAAGGGTTCAGGGTTTGTCAGATGTAAAGCAGATGGCGTAGTAGGTTATAATCCACAAGCCATGCAACAGACTTGGAAGGTAATGTACCGTTAATGATAAGAGTGAATGCTAAAGAACCCATTGCACCTTTTGTAAGAGTAGGGGATTGTCTCCTGTGCAATCGCTTAGCTCTCAGACATGTATATACTGTGCAAGAGCCCTCGTGATTTGAAGCTGTGCAGCAACAATTTGCACCATTTAATGCAGCCATTAATTGTCCTCCAACCTCTCTTTGTCGAGAAGTTGTGTATTATGATATTGCTTGAGTTCCCTCGTAGTGAGAAAAAGACCCTTTAGTTTTTTGTTCTATTTTTTTCGTTCTTCCTTTTTTGTACTTTGTTTTGTTCTTTCTTTTCGTCCTTGCAATCCAGTGCATGCGTTTTGTAGCGATTGAAATTGCTGCATTTGAAATACTGGAAGTGGGTACTCATGGGAATGCCACGTGATCTGAAATGGGAAAACATTATGCCCAAGCCGAGGAGGTCTATTGGGTACCTATCTGAGGCATGTGGTTGCCCTGCTCCCTAAGGCAGCTATTAATAAAGGGATGAAATTTGTATCAAACTATTACACTTACAATTGTGCAATATTTTTTCTTTCAGGCCATGGAGGAGCTTGTATCCAAAGGTTTATGTAAAGCTATTGGTGTGTCCAACTTTTCATCTAAGAAAGTGACCAGTCTACTGGAGACTGCCACTATAGTACCAGCTTGCAACCAAGGTAGGAGCGAGAGGGGTTGCATAGGATATGGCTCCTTGCAGTCCCTTCTCTGGCGAACGTCTGTTAATCGCGCGAAAGTCGTAGTCCTACATTGTTTTTTTGTTTGCACGCTTGTTATTTCAAGCTCACGAGAGAGTGTTCCTGAATTAGGACTTTCCCCCGATTTACCGGGACGTTTGCCAAAGAAGGGACTGCAAGTAGCCTAGTCAGAACACAGGGGACACAAGCTCATACTTTGTGACTCGGTTAACCTCAGTATAGGAAGGTGAGGTTAACCGTTTTTTTTTTTTCAAACTCCACAGGGGTAATAAAGACAAATACCTCTAACTGCCAGGTGAGTTTCATGGATTTTTATTAACAATTTCTTACAAATTTTCAAGTCACAAAATATGAGCTTGGGTCCCCTGTGGTCAGAAGACATCTGTCATGTGACACGGACTTGACATGTGACCGATCCTCAGTAGCGTGTTAACAGGCGCTGTAGGCTGTTTTGATCGCAGAAGTCCCAAAGTTCGAAGAGCGGGCACCATCTCATTCTCGAACCCATAGCTCCCTGGCTCGTCTGCTCGCAGGGGAGGCTCTGGGGACATCTGTTTGAGGGCCTTCGCTGATTGGCTGATTTTAAACGTTGGGGCATGCGCTGAAAGGTGTTTCTCTCAGCGGCTCTGTATCAAATCTCGCGTATGCGTCAATGGCTGTCACCAGAGCCTCCCCCGCGAGGTGACGAGCCGGGGAGCTCTGGGTTCGAGAATGGCGCCATCTAAGATTTTTTTTTTTTGCACGCGCGCTGCGCCCGCTTGTTGCTCGTTCCAGACTGATTTCGTTCACTTCCAAAAATTCAAGAAGGCGGATTTTCGTGATGAAAACAGCCTCTTATGCCTGCTAACAGGGTTGATCCTTAGTTGCCTGATGAAGACCATTTATGCCACAACACGCGCGTTTCTCGAATTCTGATTGGATCTCAGCCGTGCGCTAAAAAGAACCAACAAAGACACCGTTTGGCTGCGCATGTGCTGTTTTTGTTTTTATTTTTGCCTTTTTGCGGTGGTAAGTAGCAGGGACTTCTGTACTGCGCATGGACGAATCCGCTGACCAATTCAATGTGCTTCCGGGCGCTATAATCGCCAATTTCCGTTGTTTTAGTCGGAATTGACATAATAGCGCGAAGTTTTCAGCTCGCACTTTTCTTTTTTCTTTATTTTGTAATTCAAAATATTTCTACGATAAGCTCTAGTGTTCTGTGAGCAACAAAAGATGTCGACAGGACATGTTCTGGCTCCACTTTTAAGCCATGTTACGAGCAGTGTTACGGAATTGTTTCAAACGACGATGATAGCATGCAGCTTGAGCACCACGATATACTACCATAGAAAAGCCATTGCTGAATTCAGAAGAAAAAGTAATTTATGATAGTATACATACAATATTTTAAAACCTTGAAGACCCCCTCACCCACCCATCGAGGTTTATAGCACTGGACGACTGCCACAATCAATATTACAAAATTTACGACGAACGACAAATGGAAATGTTTATTGAGTTTATTTCTTGGCAGAACAAGTCATTTTTAAGACGCTAGAGAAACACTTCCAATTACAAAGAAGGTATTCACTCAAAACACCCAACCCCTATCCTGCCTAGAGGCCATCCCTATAGCTCTTTAGTTGCATATTCTGTCACAGTTAGAATCACAACATTGATGGTGTGAAAGTGCCCCTGTTAAAATCAGAAGATCTGGAAAAATAAGATGGATGAAATATGTCAACATTACTGATACTAAAAGTCGTTAAAGACCTGCACGTGCAACAAAAATCACAAAAGTACTACAATGAAAAAAAGTTTTAGTTATGTTAGCGAAATTTGAACAAGAAAATGTTAACAAATTAACAGCTGGATCATTACTGGTTAAAATCATGCTAAAACTAAGATGGAGAAATGAGCTCGATATTTTTCTATAGCACATAAAAGAGGAGGCCACCATTGCAAATTATGCAAGAAAAATTGATGGCGAAATATTGTTATTTATTACGTATTTAACTCAAAGCGATCTCTGTTTAATCTGCACTCTCAACAACCTTATAGTATTGCGACATCGTTCAGATACATAAATACGATATATTTGTCATTCTGTGGTGGTATCGGCTTCAAGTGTGTTACGCATAATTTGAACAGGTTCAATAGTCATTTGAGTTCAATAGTATAATTCATATGATCAGAGAATTTTCATGGCTAGTTTAATCGTTTCTTGATGATACCCTTGGTTAGTTGAGAACAATCAACAAAGATTTAAGATGGAGAAATGGCCTTGCTGGAATTTTAGTGGGCTCGGAGCATTCAATATAATTTACTTGTAAACTGAAATTAAATAGAATTTTCACTGGTGTTCTCGACAATCGCAAACGCGAATTATCAAGATTGACTTCAAAACATGCCCAATGCTTACCGTAGAGAAACTTACCGTATGTAAAATGATTCAGGTTCTCCTTTAAAATGAGCAAGTAACCTCCAATTACGGGATGTAACAAGACAACATGGCTGCAATATTGACGAAGCTTGAGTTTCTTTGAACGTCCCATGATAACAACTCGAACCTATTGCATGTTCTTTTCCATAGAATAGGCAGCAAAGACATAGATAAAAACCTTTAGGCGAATTCTGGAGTAATTCATTTCAATTTCGTTCCACATATCACGGTCAAATCCCGTAAACATTGAGCTGTCATGAACCTTCTCCGAGGCATGAGGGAGTTCAATAAACCTAAGCCGCGCATGCGTATGCAAATGTCCCTGCTACTGCGGTGGTATGAAACAAATGGCATCTGATTTTCCGTGGTATGTCCTCTTATATACCATGGAATGGTGTAATAAACTGGTCAAAATGCACTACGGAACCACTTGGACTCGCCTTGTGAGTCCAAAACATTTTGACTACTTTATTAAGTCATTCCGTGGTATATAAGAGGACATACCACGGAAAATCAGGGGACATTTGTTAAGTGAACTGGTTCAATGTCGATGTTGCAATACAATCTTTTCCATCATTTTTTATTATTCTTCCCATGAACCTTGCGCGCCTGACAAGTAACACAATATCTGTAACAGTCCAGTAAGAAACACAAGAAATGAATGAGTACACAAGTCCGATCCATATGAATGAACACTACATATACATTGTTCTTGCTGTTATTTCAGTCGAGCTGCATCCATACCTTCCTCAACCAAAATTGAAGGAATTCTGCGATAGCAAAGGTTAGATGCATGGTATTACTTTGGAATACACCGATTCGACGTAATTTGAGGTAGTTGATCTACTTCTCTGATTGGAAAGCTTTTTGAACTGATGGAAGAAACCTTTGAAACTAGTCAACATGAAACGTTTGAAGTTCGTATCTTGCTCAGAAGAAAAGGTACAGGGTTATGAAATCTCGAAATTTTACAGAGGTTTGTATGACTATAGGGCCACAGTATGACTAAGAGCCATATAAACGCCTGTAAAAAAAATCACGTAGTCGCGGGCTCATAACTTCGCTCCTAAACAGGCTACAACTCCCAAACTTGGCAATTTGACTACTTGCAGAGAGATCTTTCATCGGTTCAAAAAGTGTTCCAATCAGACAAATACAAAATTACGTCGAATCGGTCTATGTCTTCGTATTGTTTGAAGATTCCTGTATACTTCCAGATGTCCTTGTAATCATCTATGTTTGGTTTGCAGACCCTGTGTCCGATAGGGATGACAAAACCTTGTAGCCCATACATTTACTGTATTTGCTGCAGGAGATTTAAAAGATTTCGTCCCATGTTGTCACTATCCGCCCCCCCCCCCCCCACGCACTACCCCCCCACGCACTACAAATACATTCCTCACAATATCTTTCACTTGGCTTTTGATAGGCATTTTGCTCGAGGGGTATTCCCCGCTGGGTGCTCCAGGTCGTCCCTACCCTGAAGAGACAAAACAAGCCGAACCTAAGGTGCTCGAGGAGCCAGTACTCAAAGAGATTGCGCAGAAACACAACTGCACTGTAGCACAGGTATAATCATTCTCGAACCCAGAGCTCCCCGGCTCGTCGCCTCGCAGGGGAGGCTCTGGTGACACCTGGGGTGGGGGGGTACTCCCTATATTGGACTATAAGAGGATGCTCGGCCCGAAAGGGGTAGGGTTTTCAGGCATGACATCCATTTGAGGGCCTTCGCTGATTGGCTGAAATGGCGCGCACGCGTACATAAAGTAGCTTAATCTCGCTTTATAAAAACGTATCTGTTAAAATAACACTGGCATTCGTTTCCTAGTCGTCTTTTCAACCTATGCCTTCGACTTGAACGCTCCAAAAGTAATTATGAGGCTTAAAACCACCATTTTCTTATACACATGCGTCGGTGGCTGTCACCAGAGCCTCCGCCCCCGCGAGGTGACGAGCCGGGGAACTCTGGATACGAGAATGAGGTATAATATGAGAAGTCAGGAGAGCCTCCATCATCAATACCTATTGGTGGGCATGCGAAGCACAGGATTCGAGAATCAATGTTGAAATTGTGAATTTTGAATTGTCCGTGAGAATTAGTTGTCATTGGCCATATTTTTACTTAACATTTTTCATTTAAAGGACGTCTAGTATAAATTTGGAACTGTGTTTGAGACGACCATAGACTAGCTAAGCATATATAGTTCCTGGAAAAGTGAGTTTTAGGGAAAAAAGTATCGAGTTTTGTCATAACCTGCGCAATTTGCGGTAAGGCCGTCTTCGTGTTTATCATGTCTACAGAGCGGATTTCAGATGACTGTCGTGAGTAATTCGCAATTACTTTGAAATTACTCCTATAGGTTTTATTCAGAATTGGTGTAATTACTTTGCGATTGGTTTCGCTACAGTAATACGAAAACCGCTCTATACTACACGGTTTAGCCGTCCAGCAAGATGATAAGGTCGTCTATAATGGCGCGCATGCGACAAGCCGTCCGATGGCTAAGCCGTCTTCCATATTTCTCGAATTTATACTAGACGGCTAAGCCGTCTAAGGCGGCTTACGGCCGCGTCTCTGCTTCCAACAGACTCCCTTGTAGACGACCGTATCTTGCCGGACGGCTTGCGTGTAGTATAAATACGAGACGACTAAAGTCAAGACTTGCGAAGGTTATGACAAAACTTGACACTTTTGTTTTCAGAATTCATTTTTCCAGGAGAACTTTACGCGCTTAGCTAGTCTACGGTCGTCCTAAACGCATTTCCGAATTTCAAATACTAGACGTCCTAAACGAAAAATGTCAAAGCCGTCTCCTAGTATAAAACAACTCGCAAAGGGTTCGTAAAATCTATCGGAGCTCTTCAGGCATTTGAAAATTTACACCTATAAAATACATTTGACAAACTGTTGACAAATGTAAACTATAGCAATAGAGCGGTTCTCATATGACTGTAGTGAAACTTACCAATCGCAAAGTAATTACACCAATTCTGAATAAAACCTATAGGAGTAATTAAAAAGTATTTGCGAATTACTCACGACAGTCATCTGAAATCCACTCTAAAGTAATTCCAACGAACAGATAAATATACAAGCGTATTCATAGTTCCGATCAAACAATGACGCCATTTCACGCTATCTGAGATACCAATCAGAGTTAGAAAGATTCTCCCACGGGGACTGATCGTGTCCCACAAACAGTATTTCAGGACTTCCGAAATCAGTCTGATTTGCAGCACTTTTTTGCCTTTTATGACAGTATAAACTGAGATGATTCGAAGATAGAGATATCTGGTAAAACTAAGCGGGATCGGAATATTTTTGGAGGTTTTTAAAGAAAAACCCTGGTTTGTTTGTGGGGCTTAACAACAGTAACTCTGGCTTTGAATGGCAGGTCGGAACTATGAATTAGAGCAGGAGGGGTGTGTTTTGTTTTGTTTTGGAAAGTCGTTTCCCAAATCAGATCGGCGAAACTTTGGAGTGAATTTCATAATAAATTTTATGCCCGAAGATCGCCGTATCGTTGCGACCGAAAATCTTTAATAATTAGTACACGTTTTCTGACCACATAGGATAGTTTTGTTTTGTGTCAAGTTTTCCTGAGAATTAAGTAAGCTTGTGTCACCTGAATCTTTTTTTTTTTTCCAGGTTGCTCTGCGTTGGGGCATGCAGCGAGGCTACCCAGTTCTGCCCAAGTCGACGTCAAGTAACCGTATCAAAGAAAATCTAGAATCACTTAACATTGAACTGACAGAGGAGGATATGAAGGCCATTAACGGCATTACAATTCACAAGAGGTATCTTCCACAGACTTGGATGTACAAACCTGGAGAGCAGACTGAAGACTTCTGGGACGGAGAAGCGTAGTTTAACATTAATAATGTTTCTTTTCAATAAAGTCGATTTTTTATAATATCACCAAGAAGAGTAATTAGTAGAACAGACATAAATCACTACAAACGTCATGCATACAGAAAGAGGCTACAAAATGTCGGCAAATGCCACATTTACTGTCGTTTGGATATTTTTTGGAGTGTTCCCGTGTAGTATATACTAAAACAATCATTCTCCTCAGGCTCCGTGAATAGTGGCGAATAGTCCCTCGACCTCCGGTCTCGGGGACTATTCGCCACTATTCACTTCGCCTTCGGCGAATAATTGTTAAATATACACTAAATATTAAATAATATATATCTATAGTAATTGTAATTGAATTTTAATAAATGATTTGTAAATCTTATATTGTCATATCTTTTCGCATGGTTTCCATGATTTATTTACAGCTGTTGCAGTACCCTGCGGTCGGCCTAAGAGAGGAGGAAACCACTGCTCGCAGGGTACTGTTGCAGCTTCGTGAACAAAGTCGTTCTGCGACAGAACATATTGAAACCGAGGTCGTAGCAGTCGCGAAACTCCAGTTGCAGCTGTCGCAGAGATATAGAACACGGGCGATTCCAGCAACACGAATTGCAGAAGTCGCAAACGCCGCCGGAAAACCCCGCAACAAAATGCGAAATGTAACATATGGCACAAAACAACTTTCCGCGCAACATTTCGCTCGGCAACAGTCGTGGACAAAGATGTTCTGCAACAGATATCGTGGTGAACAAATTCGTTCTGCGATCACAGACAACATATGGAAACCGAGGTCGTAGCAGTCGCGAAACTCCAGCTGTCGCAGAGATAGAACACGGACGATTTGCAGAAGTCGCGAACGCCGCCGCGAATACCACTGTATGCATTGCTACGCGACCTTCAAAATTCACTGTTGCGATGGGCGATTTTACGCAAGAAAATTTGAATATCAATTTTCTTGAACAGAGAGTTAAACATTCTAGGCAAGGGAAGCCAAAGGATAGCTTATTTTGTTTGATTTTGCAATCAATATTGATCCAGTAAAGCAGCCGAATCCAGCGTTTTGGTTTGATTGACGGCTAAAAATCGCCCATCGCAGCATTGAATTTTGAGGTCGCGTAGCAATGCATACAGTGGTAACTCGCCGCAACAAAAACTTTACGCGTAAACATTGTAAGAAGTTGCAACATCTGGAAGCGAGGCCATCGCGAAGTCAGCAGCTCGCGCTAAAACCTCAAAATTCACTGTTGCGATTGGCGATTTCACGCAAGAAAACTGTAATGTTAATCAACATTCGAGGCAAGAAGCCAAAGGATAGCTTAGAAATATGTTGGTTGATTTGGCAATCAATTTCGACCCACTGAAGAGGCCGAATCCAGATGAGTTTTGGTTTGATTGACAGCTAAAAATCGCCCATCGCAACATTGAATTTTGAGGTCGCGTAGCAATGCATACAGTGGCAAAGGTAAAGGTCGCGTTGCCAGTTGTTGCGTTGAAAACAACATTTGGCGTGGCATGATATACCGTGTAAACCACCTTTTAAAGGCAACATTTAAAGCGGTAATCTCCCCCTCCCCAAAAAAAATTAGAGCAAAGACAATCCTTAAAAAGAATATTGCAGAGATCCAAGCTAGTAAAAAAACATGACTGAAGCTCCGCAAATAAAATTCTTGCACCTGGAATTTACTGTTTTTTTTTTTTTTACTGGCTTGGATTTTTTTTTTGGAAGGATTTGCCTTGCTCGATTTTTTTGGGGGGAATTGCCACCCCTCCCCCACTTTCTAATGGTTTTAACCATTATGCCGGTTGTAAATTTCATCGATCGCGCAACGGCCCCCTTACACGCCCCCAAAAAGTTCTCGTCTTACACTTGAGCCCGCAATCACCCTCACGCCAAGTCAAGAGCAGTGATCAACCAACATGGCGGCCACTCGGTTATTTCGAAGAGGTTTTGATTACGTTAAAAGCAAGGAATTTAGGGAATACCTATGCAGGTAGGGATAAAATACAAACAAGGAACTCGATGTTTTTGTTTATACTTATTAATATTTTCACTAACAGTGTTTGTTTGTATTATTTTCAGCACGGTAAGTTGAAACGGCGGTCTCGAGTTGGCACCAAATACACAGTTTGTGTGACGCAATGGTTTTAGTTTTAACTATGTATTTATGTTTTCTCTGATTTCTGTTTCTCTTTCTTCCCTGTTATGGATAAACAGCACTTCTGGGGCCCGGGTAAGTATTATACTAGTTAGATTTTCTTGATTTAAGGAAATATATGGTAGCGATTTTCCAAAATTAGCTGAAAAGACCAGCAAGAGCAATTCCTAGAATAAGATAAGCTTTGATCCCTAAATTATTTTCGTCCAGATTCCTTTCTTGCTTCGACGGTAAGTTGAGTGCACTTTAAAGCACTTCCTGAAGCAGCAGGTCTTTTCGATCTTAGTTTCTTCTAATGTTAATGGTATGTAACAGGGCTTCCAATCGGAGCGACTGCAGAATACCCCCGCTGATTTGTAGACAAGAAACAGTTGTCAAAGTAGCTTGTTTAGATCGATTTATCGTCCGCCATGCTTATGTGCCTTGATAGAAACTATTTTGACTACAAAATATGCTTCACGTATTGTATATTCGTGTACATCAATTCCTAATACATATTACTGTATCGGACCAATCGTTTATTATGTCTTATAGATCAGACATCTCACAACTGTGTACTAAGTAATTATATACGCGAGAAATGAAACACAAGCACATTTTTTGGAGTGTCAGAATAAAACAAAAATATTGTTAAATTCAGGACTAGAAGTTTCTGGTAACACCAGTATTTTGTCTATGTCTACCAGTCTTTTAAAACAAAGGCTGATGGACATGGAAGTCCAAACTGGCTGGGGGGTCTAACAAATGATGAAAGAGCTGATCAGAAACAAAAAAAAAAACAAGTTAAGAACTTATTGATTATTTACAGCCAGGACACTCGAACCATGAACACCTATACATTTCTTTCACAATTTTTTCTGCAGTTTTGGGAGACTCAGATTCTGAAATGAAAATATATTTTAACTTTTGCCAAGGTTATAAAACTTCATTGCATTTTTCGAACAGTTTCAGTGAGAATAGCAAGTATAAACAGTAAATAAAATGTAACCAAGTGTTCATGGTTCGAGTGTCTTAACTGTAAGATGGAGTTTAGTTTTGAAAAGTATTTAGACAAGGTCAAAATCGTAAAACACAGAATATATAGCCTTGACTAAACTTTGTATTTAGTAATAATAGTCTCATGGAATAGAAAGGGGCAGAAACGGCCCAACATGTAAGGGTTCAGCAGAGGACAAAAAACATTTCCTGCTTCCTCTATATGAAGATCTATGCAAGTCCTAATTGAGTCAAATCATTTCAGACAAAAAAAGCTATTCCCAGCTATTCCCAGATCAGCATTTTAAGGTTATGATCAACCACCATCCAGCCTTCAAATCATTTTTTCAAAATATGTATTTGACTATTTTGAAAAAAGGAAGAACAATTTAAATTTACTACTGTGAAATAATTTATTGGGCCAACAACAATGTATATTTTTCCTTTTACAAGGTGCCCGTAATGATTGGTCTATGTCTTTATTGTCTATACCACATTTGATCTTCACAGTATAATAATTTGCGGGTGCTATAATTTCATCTTTGCATTTATGCCACATGCTTTCAGTACAGCAGCTCTGTGCAATATTGTTTGTGTCAAGAGGAAAACTAAGGCCCTGTCCACACTACACGTTTTCAAAAGTATTCGTTTTCAAACTTATACAGATTTGATGCATGTTAGTCTGGACAGGAGTCATTTAGCTCCAAACAAGGAATCAGAATTTTATTTGATATTGATGAGTGCAAGGATGTGTCAAATTAAGTGGTACAGTTGATGTCATCATTTTCATTTTTATCCACACTAAAACGATATGTATACGGATTAGTTTTTATTCAATTTCAAGAGCGTTTTCAAACTGATACGGATTCAATGAAAATGATTAGCATGTTAGTATGGACGGAAGGCTTATAAACGTATCAAAAAGTATACGGATTCAAACGAAAACGCGTTAGTGTGGAGAGGGTCTAATACATACAAATCTGCTCCTCCACCACCCACAAACAAAAAAAAACCCACCACCCCGGGATCACAATTGCTGATGATATGTACTACCAAAAAGCCTAATACTTATCTTATTTTGTTTCATTCCAGTGGCCAACTGGGGTCTGCCCTTAGCAGCTATTGCGGACATGAAGAAAGATCCAGAGTATATAAGTGGAAAGATGACCACTGGTTAGTAATATATTACAGCTAAAATTGTTGAATCACGACCCACATTTTCAAAACATCGATTTGTTCTTGGCTTTGTTGTTCTGCCAGTCAAATCTTATGAGCCAATCAGATTATTACCCTGTTACGAAGTGCATTCGCTTGCTGTTGAGAGTTTGTCTGGTTTCAGTTCAGAGGGAACCCAGTTCACTGCACTAAGCAAATCACAACAATAGTTTCATTGGCTCAGATATTTTGATTGGCCGAAAAGCAAAGTCAAGAATCGATTTACAATTTGATGTTTTTAAAATTGTTGGTCACAATGCAACAGCTTAAGCTCTAAGCTTTAACTCTATGCATTCCTATTGGTCAAGATCATGGGTCTTTGTTTAGTTAGCCAATCAGAATGCGAATAAAAACAAACACATAGTGTCTCTTGTTCTCTTAGGGGTGGACCAGTAGAAATTGGGGGGGGGGGGGGGTGGCAATTTTTTGCGTCTGATTTTTTTTTCGGGGATCCGGTTGTGTAAGAATTTTTTTCGGACTTGCAGGCCATGTACGAATTTTTTTTTCGCAGACACACACACAAAATATCTTTTAATACACGTTATACATTACTTACCAAAACTTGTCAGAGTGAGAAGCAAGAGTGTGGAAAAGGGTAAACCTACAAGGGGTAGAGGGTAGACCTGCTCATCGAGCAAGACCTGTTCCCATGGCGTATCGTTCCCACAGGCCGCCCAAATCCTATTGCTGTATGTATATGCATCAACAAAAGTTTCTTATAGATATGTCATATCTATATTGGTTCGGAAATGGATTAAGAAAATCCTGTTGCTGTATGTATAGGAAAAACAAATTTTCTTATGCTATATTTTTATTGGTTGAGTTAAAAAAGAATGAAGCTGTTAAACGCAAACACATAGTGACTCTTGTTTTCTTAGAACATCTCTATACATTCCTATTGGTTGAGATCATGGGTCTTTGTTTAGTCAGCCAATCAGAATGCCAAGGAAAACAAAACACATAGTGACTCTTGTTTTCTTAGAACATGTCTATACATTCCTATTGGTTGAGATCATGGGCCTTTGTTTAGTCAGCCAATCAGAATCAGTGTAGCTGCACATGTTATAAGTACTTCATCCCCTGATTGGTTTGTTGTTCAATGGGTTTTGGTTCTCATTGTCTAGTGTGATTTACTTTATGTTTAGTTTTCAACACTCATCTGAAGTCTGCTCTATCTACCAGAAACATAATTTAATGCAAGCGTTTATGAGGCCCTGTCAGGGGGGTGCGTTTGTCACTTGTTACTGTTTCAAAGTTGAATATGTCGATATTTAAATTTAGATTTTGCTGTCTATTGTTAAACAATTAGTTTTTCAAGATGTATTTATGCTGTCAATCTTATTTAGGATAGTTTGCAATTTCTCAATTTTTCAGGACATCTGTGTCACTGTTTTAAAGGGGCTCTCACATGCTTGCTGACCACTTCTCTGACAAGAACATAGCTCAAATTGCAATCCAATTCCATCCTCTTGATTAAAACAGGTCAAAGCAACCTAGAATTGGTCAGACATTTGGTGATTTTGATCGACAAACAATGTCTAATAACTGGCTTCAGTAATTGCCAGCTCTGGATCCTTATTTTACAAGAAAGTAATGCTTTATCTGATATTCTTGATTGCAGCATTATGTATATATTCCATGCTGTTTATGAGGTTCGCCTGGAAAGTTCACCCTAGGAATATGTTGCTATTTGCTTGTCACTTCACCAATGAAGTCTGTCAAATGGGACAGTTAGGGAGATTTATACAATACAGGTATGTGTAGCAGTGGAAAATCCATGGGAGGTGGGTTGGATGCGGACGCACCCGCTTTGCAATACAAAAATGGCTTAAAGCTGCAAAATGTAGTCCTAAAGATTAGGTCCTAGTAGTCCTACTGGGACAAATCTGGCCCCCCTTTCCAATCAAAGCCACGCTGTGGAATCATAATTGATGCTAAGCAAATAATCATATAAATTTGTTGATGTCTTTTTGCATGTTTGATCTGCCGTGTGCGACATATTCAAAATCTTTGATATTTGGAAAAGCATTAATAATAATAATGGTTGATAATGATATGCTGCAAATTATCAGGATATTTACAGAGGTCAAATGGTCCTTATATAGTGTGGGTTTTTAAATGAATGTAAAGTTATGTGTTTTAAAACAACCAGTTTTTTGCACATGCGCTGATGACGCCATCAGTGGCACATCACTCATTTACCCAAGTTTTGCATGCTTTGTGTCAGGAAAGCTTCCACATGTACAAATTTAGCGGCAATCAGTCCTACATTTACATTGGCGAAAGAAATAGGGCAATAGAGAAACCTTCAGTTTTAGTTGCGTTTATAAGTCCCACAGATTACTTGCTTGACCCCACAGCTTGTGGGTGCAACAGGGGAGGGGAGGATAAGAAGTCTGGTGTGGGAGGGGAGGGTGAAATAAATTAGAAGCTTGGGGAAGGGAGTGGAGGTTAGGTACCTTCAAGATGTAATATTGGATCAATGTTGCCCGTGATAGGGTTTACAGAACGTGGGTGAGCGAGTGACATCGCAGGCTCCTCCAGTGTCCTCATTGTGACTCATAGTCATCAATGAGGATAAAAACCTGCGTCCATCCCGTTTTGATTGGAGTATATCGAAAAAATTTGAAGTGCCCCTCAAGGCAGCAATTTTATTTCTCCATTTAAAAAAGTATAACCATTCCATCAAACATTCTCTTTTTTTCATCAAACATTCTAAATTACTTTGACCTGTGCATTTCCTTTCAGTGAGTATGTCGCTGTTCACTGCGTTCGTAGCAATGAATTCTATATCCCTATAGATTTGTCACTTTCTCTTCATGATTCTGTTCCATGTATTCATCTTCTCAAACAGAGCTATCAATTCTATCCTCAACGTGTATAAATCAAACTTCATACCATTTACTTTTATCAAGTTCAAGGTCTTTTCTAATTCCTCGCACAAAGCGGGACGTCTCCTTCCCTGGGATACTTGCAAATATTCTTTCATCTCGCAACTCTCTTCATCGCAGCCTTCATATCCTTTATCAAAGGTAACATCAACAGTGTCGACTGCAATAGTGTCTGCTATTGCTGACTCTAGAAAGTCTTTATCATGCACTGATTCTCCAATGTCCAATAATTGCAATTCAACTGCAACTTCATCCTCCTCATAAGCCTGACCGATTGCTATTTCATGACTAAATCTTATTGACTTTGTAGAATCCGTATTCAGCTTCTCCTGTATTTCATCTCTTTGGTGAAATAGGCTGGTAGACCCTCCTCTTACACCTCTTGGGGCTCTTCTACTTTTGTAACTACCTTGTGTAGTTGTAGCTCAAAGGGCCAGTGGGAATTGGCGGCAGAAACATCAGCGACTCTTGCCGGGGCCGCTGCCGCTGCCTCTGCCGAGTTTTTGTTTCTCGCAGGACTTCCATTCTGTGAGATGCTTTGACTTTCGGCTTTTTCCCTGCATTCCTGTCCAAGTTACCTGGAATTCTAAGAGTCGATTTATCGTCATATTCCACCAGATCTGGGTCTCGTTCATTTTGGTGCTTGGTGTCGCTGAGCTCGGAACTGTCTTTTTTCTCATCGCAATAATCATCGGTCGCAATTCCTGAATTTCTTTTGGGCTTTTCCTTTTCTGAAGACATTTCTAATTACAAATCGAAAGCGAAACGTGTATTCTGTCTAACCGAACCCCGGAAAATCGGTTATAAATCTAAATTTCAAAACGTACTTTTTACGTTGTCCTTCCGCGTTCCTTGACTCGAAGAATGATACTAGACTTGTTTCTGGTAAATCAGTGAAGTTCTAATTCAAAAAAATCGAATTTATAGCTGAAACTTCTACCCTTCAAAGTCAACCGCCATTCCAATTAACACTAATTAAGGGTTATTTTTGGATGTTTGTAAATTGCTTTACTAATTAATTTGATTTTCGCGGGCATAAATATATTTTTGCCGGAGCTGCAGGCAAACGTATTTTATCCTGCAGGCAAACGTATTTTATTATATTTAATCCTGCACTTCAGCCCGCAAAATACACAGCAATATCCGACCAAGTTATTATTATTTTGCCTTTTTTTTACATCATTTTGCAGTTTGACATTAGAATTCAAAGCGTGAATGACATCATACCCACGTCAATTGCCGTTTGTTATTTGTCGTCGTGTTGAATTTAGGTGGGGCGCTGGCGTCGAATGTGACGCCTATTTTGTTCCTGGCTAATTGTTTGGTGTGCGAATTAACATCATAAGCGCTTTTACCTTTGATTTGATACAATCAAAGACGTCATACCCGCATCAATTGACGTTTGTTATTTGTCGTCGTGCTGAATTTTGGTGTGCGAATTAACATCATTAAACGAATTTACCTTTGATTTGTTTTTACAATCAAACACGTCATACCAACGTCAATCAGACCCCGTTCACACGAGACCGGTACAAAACCGGACCGGTACAATTCTGGTACGGTACCGCCTGTTCATACGGTACCGGTACAATTCTGGCTCGTTTTGCAACAGTGTTCACACGGCCAAGATCGGTACCGTATGCCAAAATCGGTCCGGTACCGCAAGTCCCGTGTGAACGCGCGACGGTACCGTACCAGAATTGTACCGGTCCGACTTTGTACCGGTCTTGTGTGAACGGGGTCTCAATTTTTGTTATTTGTCGCCGTTTTTTGTCGGTCGCTCGCTCGATCGCTCGCTGAGAGCAAAAATAGGCTTTCGAGGTGAACCTTTTTAAAGGTTTTTAAAGGTGAAAGTGCCACTAGTACCTAATTTGTCACTTGCCCGAAATTCCACCAAATTCGGCACACAAGTTCAAGACATCCTGATTTTTAGCACTACTCCATGTGTTTTGCCAGACTCATTTGTTTCACGCCAAAGTTCGTAGTTTATGAGCTGTCTTCGTTCTTATATTCATACAGTCAACTTCCAAGGGACACAGCGCGTGTGACACGTGATCCCAGCACAGGAAGCCCGAACTGCAGATCCTAATTGCGTTTTTCTCTATTTTTTTTTAGGGCAGCTCTCCAAAAAATAAGTCGTAATGTAGTATGTCTTATTTCTCCAGTTCTAGTCGTCGCATTTTGTACCAGTTTTAGCATTACCTATCGATCAAGTTTGCTCGATTTCTGTTGGATTGAAGTTCACGACATTTGCAAAGGCCAATCCGAACGCCTGCTCAATTGAAGTTTTTTAAGACGGCCAAAAACGTGCTCATTAGCACGTTAGCTTTCACACAAGGTTAATTCCTTATCTCCACTCTGTTGAACTTAGTGCTACGCGGCCACAGGCTTGCCTGAACATCTACAGTTACTAACCGGTTTTGCGCGGCACTTGAATGGCTTCCGATCGTGTGGTTGTAAAAGAAAAGAAAATATTTTTGTTCGTCGTATAATAAACAACTCATTAAATAATTTTTCATGTAATACTGGCGGACATTTTACATGAAAAAAACATCTATAAGATATATGTATACGATGCCAAATGAAAATATCTGGCTGTCTGTACCATATATGAGGGAGTCATCCCCCCGGGGGGATGGTACCCCGCCATCCTCAAATCGAGTACCTCATTATCATCATCATCATCATAATTTCTCTCTTTGGCCGTACTCGACCTTCAACACATATCAAACAATCCCCAACCAAAAACTGTCGTTTTTCAACACCTCACGGCCAAAACCATATTTGGAGTTATTTACCTTATAAGGAAGTGACAGAAGATCCTCTTTTGATAAGAATTTCGGCAAAAGTAGCCAGAAAACGGCGAGATTTTGAATGAAAACTTGCAGGAATTACAGAGACTCGAGTTCTCGATCTGTCCTCCATTGATTTTGGCTTGGTAACCACGCTAAAATACCCACAGCTAGCCCGCGCTCGACTCGACCCAGTCCTCCCAAGTGCATTCAGCAAAAACGACAATGATTCATTGATATGTGGTCTCTAAAACGAATTGACGATTATCATCAAATCTCAATTGCCTTCGAATTGACGATTATCATCAATCTTCTGACTTGCCAAAATCCTAGGTTTTGGGGTTAGGCTTTGGGTTAGGTTTTGGGTTGACTTCCTTTCTCAATCCATCCAACAGGTTTATAGAAGGCCATCAAGAGAAAGTACCATCCCACGTCATTGAGATCGAGAGCACTGAGAGATAAACGTGTTAATGTTATCCAGCGGCCAGCGAAAATACCCGAATCACAATGCAGGACCCTTTCTACGCTTGAAGATATTGCACTGCTTCCCACAATGAACTGTGCCTAAATGGGTTTATTTAAATGTATTTCTGTATAACGTGGTAAGGAAACAAAGTTTAGATGGTATACTATGGGATATATACCATGGTTGTCAGATATACCATGGGATATTTACCAGGGTAGTGAGATACCATGGTAGCGAGATATGCCATGGGATATATAGCATGGTAGCGAGATACACCATGGGGTATATACCATGGTAGTGAGATATACCATGGGATATATAGCATGGTAGCGAGATAAACCATGGGGTATATACCATGGTAGTGAGATATACCATGGGATATATACCGTGGTGGTGAGATACCATGAGATATATACCATGGTAGTGAGATACACCACGGGATAGATATCATGGTAGTGAGATATACCATGGGGTATATACCATGGTAGTGAGATATACCATGGGATATATTCTATGGTGAGATATACCATGGGGTATATACCATGGTAGTGAGATATACCATTGGGTATATATCATGGTAGTGAGATATACCATGGGGTATAAACCATGGTAGTGAGATATACCATGGGATATATACCATTGCAATGAATCATGTAAACAAGAAAAACAAAGCAATGCATTATGGGAAGGGTTTTTTTTTGTGATCACTGAGGTGGTAAAGTTTGGCGCTGGTCCTTATAATTTTAATTTTGTTTATAATCTAATGGAATGAGGTGGTGATGATATCTAAACAATAGGCCTCTTCTGTCGATGGCATATCGTGGAATAGCGTTATCAAGGACATTTTATGTTCTCAACGAATAGAATTTCATAAAGTTTATATTGTATGGAATATGAAGATTACATTTATGAGAGAAATATTTGAAATCGCAAACTGTCTGGGACAGAAAAGCCCTATTGATTTTTATTGAACAACACTAAATTTTGAGAGAAACGGGCGACATTGGTTGATAGTCCCCGCAAAAGCGGGCACTATCCACGTCACGTGATGACTCTCGACCAATGAAAATGCTCCAAAATGCGTTGTACTTTAATGTGGAATAGTGTTATGAATATTATTATTAATTCAACATACTTTCCCGCTTCTGATTGGTTGAGCACCACCGGCGAATTCTTTAAAAGGTGAGCGATTTATTCCATCGATGACGTCAAAGATTAGAGAAGTTAAACATTATTGCACTAGGCAGGCTGGCAAACTGCCTACTCTCTCAAAGAAATAAAGCGGGAAAATTAATTTTGAATGATTAATAAAACAATTAATGAATTCAGCTTCGTACGGCATAGATAATTATTCAGATCTCGGGTTTTTTTCTATCGAAGCCGAAAGTCGATCTGAATAAGTATACATATTAGAGCAGATTTCAGACATGACCTCCGTGAAAGTAAACGCAATTGTGCAATCAGTAGCCAATCAGAAACAAGAGTAATTGCAACTTGCTGTTGAAGGGTTTCCAGCCCAGCCAATCAGGAGCCGAACCAATTGGCTAGTAATTCCTTCCCGGGGGGGGGTTCTTCACATGTCGACCTGATAGGGGTGCTCGTCGTATTTTTTAGGGGTCAAAATCGACTCTCAGGTATTTTTTAGGGGGTATCGGAGAAACATTGTGGCTTTCACCAATAAATGGTATTTTTTAGGGGTACGCAAATGAATGAAAGGGTCACAAACCAAGTAAAACGTTTTCTTTCTTTCTTTGTTCATTTATAGCTCTAAAATAAGCTTGTTTTGAGATGAAAAACAATAAACAATAACAAAGAAGGTTTATTGTTGGTATTTTTTAGGGGTCATTTTGTTTTATAAGGTATTTTTTAGGGGTTGGATTTTTTGTGTCCTGGTATTTTTTAGGGTATATTTTCCGATGTCCCGACGAGCACCCCTATCCCTCTTACATGGGAGAACCCCCCCCCCCCCCCCCGGGAATTCCTTGCTTGTAATTAGTTTGTAATTTGATTGGTTGATAGAAATAAGCAGCCAATGAGAAAGCAAACCAATCGCAAACGCAACTAAATCACGACAGTCATCCTGAAATCAGCTCTATACCCAGCGGAATGCATTAATTGCTAACTATAGTGAGGTAGATTTTACATTATGAAGGTTAATCTTTTCAATATGACCGTGAAAGGAATATGTTTGATGTTAATCTTTTAGATATTGATGCATTCCATGGACCTCCTTTGTTTCGCAAACAAATTGTCCATCGCAAATACAGAGAATTCTGCAGAAAATCATTCATGGGAAATCCCATGGTATAATAATAGGAAGTGGAATTCACATGTATAGCCATAGGTAAGCTACCTCCCAGCTTCTTCGATTCTTTAAGTCCTTATACAGCCGATTGCGTTTGAGCGTTTTACCCTAACAGTTCGCACGTTACGTTTGAACGTTTGAAGTTGCGTTGTGAGACAAAAAGTCGGACGTTTCCAAGGGCAACCGCCATGTGTATTTTTTACTGACCAATCAGAGAGGACAGAACTCTTTGGTTCGCCATAGAAACGTCTCGTTTCATCCTAGAAACGCAACTTTCAAACGTTCAAACATAACGTGCGAACTGTTAGGGTAAAACGCTCAAACGCAATCGGCTGTAAGCAACTCTTTTAATTTTTTTACTTTGATAGATACACACGGCTTTTATGAAAAATAGCACCTTTGCTGATAGAACCACCACGTTGTGTTTGAAATTCCTGCTGCTACCACGCCCATAAACATCCACAAGTTTGCCTACATCGCTTTGCTCACGTGAATTTCAACAGTCCGCCGATTTCACGGAATTTTCTTGGAACGCTGCAAAACATCAAAGAAACGGCGCCAAATGAAGTTATCAAGGCCTAAATTAGCTGGAGATGTAAACAATTGTCCTTCAAAGTATACTCAATTACTAAGGCCTACGGCAAACGCCGAACTTCAGCCGCTCTTCTTCTGTCGAACCTTTCCTTTTTCAAAGGATGCCGATTCATTATACTTTATAATCAAGAAATTTCTATTGTTTTGTATTGGAACGGCGCGACTCTGGTACGGCGTTTGCCGTAGGCCTTAGATTGTTGCCTAAAATGTGTCTTCGTTATGGTTTTTCAGAAAGAAACGTTACACAATCTTAGACAAAACACGGGCGAATGTAGGCGGTGTGTGGTAGCGGCGTGAATTTTCAAGAGAGATTCGTAATAATGGACGAGATAATTTTTGAAACATGTTTACCAAAGTGTGGATGCACTGTAAGTCTATCTTTGCAATGAACAATTGGTTTACAAAGAGAAGAAGTCAAAACAATGGTACTTTTTAGGAGCCCGATTTTTCCAGGGGAGGTGGTGGGTGGTGGGACAAAGTACCCCTCCCCACCTCCTAATGAATTTTCAACTATTATTTTCTCGAATGGTTAGGGTTACAGATTTTATTGCATACATTTACTTGCCTTGTGTTGCAGAGTGCAGTGACGAGTCTACCTTTTCATTATGGTCATTATTTTGCGAGATATTTGCAGTCAAAAATTGAAATTTCCCAAAAAAATATATTGGTAGTTTCGGGTCATACCCCATACCCGCCCCCTAAACAGGTCCCCCTCAGAGTACCACTGTTTTGACCGCCCCCCAAAATGGGGAGGCGTATAAGCATGGATTATAACGTCTGGACACGATCAGTGTTATTTATAACCATAAACCATTTTAAAATATTAGTTCTATATTTAAGATTTGGACGATAAACTGTATTGATTATTCTATTAAAGTGTTTTAATTGGTTATGCTGTCTTCCGTTGAGTTTTTGAAAATTACTTAAGGCCGACAATTTCAATATTTGGGGGGGGGGGGGGGGGGGGGTAAAAAAGAATCTTCCAGCACGGGCCGAAAGAGAAGAATCCTGCAGAGCGAATTCGTTATATAATTCTCTGTAACTTTACGAAATAAATATCCTACACCATCGTGAAGAATAAATATATGTTATTTACCGGCTGGTCCATATAGGGAAAAACTTGGAATGGTTACCGTGACCTAGACCAGACCTCTTACTGATATCCACCTGAAAACTTAAGCAAAATTATTTCAAAGTATATTTTTAATGCATTTACTACAAGACTGAATTTTCTTTCCTTTGGCTAATAATAGAATAATCTACTGATAAGATATATATCCTAAATGTTTGTTTTTGCTTTAATTATTTGATTAATTTATTGGAATTACACCGATGTAAATTTAGTCATTTACAAAGTGCCAATAAAACATGTCTATGTCCAGAGATAGGAATATCCCCCCCCCCCCCCCACACACACACACACATACAACATCTTACATACATCATACCCCTTTCTCTCGGCTGGTCCGCTTTGTGCATTCAATATGGCGCGGCCGCTCTTCAAAGCCAATGACGTCATAGCCAGGCAAAGCCTGTGACGGGCCCACCGAGTGAAATGTGTTCGATAGATTTAGTTATTTAGTCCATGAGCCAGCTGATTTTTCATTACCAAATTGCAAACAAATTGATAATGGTATCAATTTAAAGGTTGTCTTGTGCAAAGTTAAAGTTCATATGATAGCCAATCTGAATTGGTAGCTTTCACTCGTTAGGGCGATTTCCTTGATTTGCACCGCGCATCTCTTCTGCGCACGGTCGCGCGCGCATTTTGTTCGAAATAAGCCCATTGAAAAGTGCGCGCGCTGGCCAAACAAACAACATAGAAAAGCATAGGATTTATGGTTATAGCCATTACTACCCAATTTGTTTTCTCTAAAATCGATCATCATACCACTACTGATAATATTTCCAAAGTAGAAACAAATCGAGTTCGTAGAACATGTATTACTTTTCCATAATTTGCGCGAATATTGAGTTTGAGCCAATTCAAGATGAAACAGCGGTTCTTGGTATCAAGGAATGAATGAATTCTAAACTGAATTATAATAACAGATAAGTGTTCTAAACAAATGATTTTTGATTTGCAAAATATTTTTGAAATATTTCATTCTTAACTTAAACTTATTTTTTAACGTTTTTCTACTGGAAAGTGGCTCAAATCAATTAGGAAAAGAAAATCAAACATCCCGCACACGGTTTTCTAAACACTGCATGCGTCTATCATCTCCGCAAATTTGATGCAAATTTAAAACGTCCCACCTAAAGGTCCAAGAAGTAGAACACGGAATTTCACGGTTGGTTGGCTAGCTCCGCCTCTTAGTTAAAAGTCTGTTGTACTTAGCCAATCAAGTTCGAGGCATGTGCTGAGATAGTACGTCACGAAGAACAATATCAAAAATCGTAAATTTGCCAATGTAGTCTAAATTGAACTATACTTGTACCTTCTTATAACCTCACCAGGTTTATCCTTCTAATATTCAGTAGTCTTTCCACAATTTTCCAGTGCTCCTTGTTACTAGTATCTATGCTTTTTCAGCTACCTACTTGTGCCAGTGGCTGCCGACGATTCATCTTTATCTTTCCTGAATTTCGTTTCTTGGACTGAAATGATACAATATCTTGCTCGCTACAGGTCAAATGTGGCTGAATGTCCACATCTAGCAAGTTTTCCCAACCCTATTCCAAATTCTTACAAGCTTTCAAGAGCTGTCAGCAAAATTGACCACGTGTTATGCAAAATACTTGTGAATGCAAATCAACAAACATGCGTTTTCTCACGCGTGTAGTATTAAAAAAACGCTAACATAACTTTTGATTTTGACTTGAGATTCAATCTCGCTCAGTGTTTTTTTTTTCAGTAATACCATGATCGCCTCGGTTTCTTTTGTTCTCCGAGGAGCATTTACTAGCTAAAGTCGCTCATTATAAATACAAGGGAAATTTAGTAGACAAAATAATCCTTTGTCTTATATTTCCCTGGCGAGACGTCACTAGAGGGAAGACAAATGATTGATCCTTGGTCCAAAAGCTCTTGTATTCAACATATCTCCCCTAGCTTGTTGAAAGAATAGTCTACGACGAAACCCCTGTCTTCTAGTTGAGCGCTGTTGTTACACTATGTGTATTGGCCAAGTGATCAAATTTCAAATCTCGTTAGCTCTAGTCAGCGTGAGCTCGCTACTTGCGAAACGCGCGTGATCGGTTTTAATAGGCCTTATCACGGTTTCCGGGGTCTCTGTAAAATGCAGACCGGACCTCGGCGGACCGGACCTCCGCGGACCTCGCGGACCGGACCTCCGCGGACCGGACCTCGGCGGACCGGATAGATTTTTTTCCTTAATTTTTTTTTCTACATTCTTTAAAAAAAAACATCTTTCATAAAAAAACATCTTCCATTTTACTGAAGAAGGTATTGTCTGTTAGACGGGTCACCTTTCCAGCCGCCTGTCCCGTTGCGTGACTCGCTCTCAAAACACAAACCGAAAGGGTGTAATTGTGTAATGTTCTTCATTATTAACCTTTTTAACATTATGGGGAAAATAACAATCAAAATAAATAGCAGAAAATGATATCCTTCCCCAGTCATTTTTTTTTCTGACTACGGCGCTAGCATCGTAGACTTTAGGCCAGTTTCAAACGTCGATTCATTTGATAAAAAATAAACGTGTTTGCCCGGATACTGGGGGTAACACACGAACGGATACTGGTCACCCTACTATTGTGTTTTGGACCTCCAGTTTTGTGAAAACCGCTAAAGCTATGAGTCATATATGCTAGTACAACATTCACAAATAAATGACTACAGCAATCAATGCAATCAATGCCAGTGAATCAAGGTTATCAGAATTAGTCGGATAATCAATTTTGCGTGGTCGGATACATCGAAACATCCAGCTCTACGTATTTGCCCACACATTTCTTTGTAAAAAGTAAGCCAGAATTCAAAGTTTTGAAAATTCATATCTCAACCAGTTTTAAAGTAATTATTTTGAAGCTTTGCAATTTTACGAATACTGGATTTCATTTTCTGATAACTATTAACTATTATTATTCAACTTTGCGTGATAACGGAGTAATTACAAAGTATAAATTGCGAATTACTCACGACAGTCATCTGAAATCTCCTTCTTATTCTTATTGACACAACATCAGTACAGCTATACATAACTTAGTTTAATTTCTTTTCAAAAACAAGTACAGGCTAAATAGCTAAGGGTTATTTGCAGTCTTAATAGCACTTAATCAACATTTTATACCCAAATTTGCCGTGAGTAAACTAAGATACTGCGGCAGTACGCAAAGCAAAGCAAAGTTACTCTTCAGTTACTGTTCTCACGGCGATCAACAATTGCCCAGGGAGAACTGACAGCTCGGATTGTTTGTGCAAACCGGATGTTTTTTCTTGCTACAAACAGCCACTAGAGAGTTACTGTTCGCACGGCAATACCATTTTTCGCGAACTGACAGCTGAAATTGCTAGTGTGGAGATAAGGAATCTTTCACAGAAAATCATTCTCCCCCAAAAAAGTACCGCTAATGCAAGAGCTGCAAAGGGTCTCGCTGTCCCAGTTAGACTTCTAGAAAAATATATATAATGAAAGGTCGACGAACAGCTTAAACGATGATTATTTAATACGATATTTCAATCGGCCATTACCGATCTTCTTCAGGTTTTGAATGGAGATATTTACATTGCATGCTGGATATAAATAAAATAACGGTCACATTTTTAAAAAAAGAAAAATACATATGATACGGTGCTTGAGAAGTGACAGATAAAAGATAAAATAATATCAAACAAAACTAAGGATTAATTACAGCTAAAATTAACAAAACTTTCATCTCTTATGTTAAGACCATTAGGAGTTAGAGTTCGAGCTCTGTTGATGAGAAAAGCTTCTCTGGCTTTGCGTATAGAGTCGCGGTTAGATTTAAGTTTTTCTAAAGGGATTAAAAGCATGTCAGAGGCAATGTGGTTAGCTGTATTATGGAAGTGTAGGGCAGCGGTAGTAGGAGTAGATTGACTGTCAGAATCTAAAGTGCGTCGGTGTTCATTACTGCGGTTTTCGTTATTCTGCGAACTCTCGCTAACGATTTCCAACCGTAAAACCGCCTTCTGGCTTCCGTCAATCAAAGCCCCGAGCCTTTTGTCGTTACTCTTTGTGTTTTTTGATTGGCCAGCACGTAACGTTGCTGTCGCGACAGGAAGCCATTTTAGCACTGCTTAGGCGCTGGCCAATCAAAAAGCACAAAGAGTAACGACGAAAAGACTCGGGGCTTTGATTGACGGAAGCCAGAAGGCGGTTGTACGGTTGGAAATCGTTAGCGAGAGTTCGCAGAATTACGAAAACCGCAGTAAACCGTTCACGAAGTTGACGTTTGTTTCGCCTATATATTGTAGGTGGCAGCGTTTACACTCAATCATGTATATTACATTATTAGTTTTGCAGGTTATTCTAGAAGTTATGTTTCGGGTTTCGTTAGTGGCGTTAAAAGAATAGGACGTTATGCCATCTGCGATATATTTACAAGTATTACAGTTATCGCCGCAACGGTACGAGCCAGTAGGGAGGTTGTTTATGAAAGGTTTAGTAAGCTCAGCTTTAACAAGAAGGTCTCGAAGGTTAGGGCTTCTGCGAAAGGCAATTAAAGGAGGATCAGGGAAAGCTTCTTTGCAACGGTCAGAGGTATGGAGAATTCTAAAATACTTGCGTAAAATACCAGAAATGTAGGGAAGGCTAGGGTTATAAGTTAAAACGAAAGGAATACGATCAGATGAATTGTTAGTACTGCCTTTGGGTTTAAGGGCGTCGGCGCGGGACATAGCGGCCGCACGTGAGATTTGCTGATTAACAAAATCACGTTTGTAACCGCGTTTATGTAAGAATTCAGTAAGTTCATTACAACGAGCAATGAATGATTCATGTGTAGAACAAATACGGCGGAGTCGTAGAGCTAAACTGTAGGGGATACCCTTTTTGGTATGAGAAGGATGACAGGAAGAATAAAGCAGATGCTGATGTTTGTCAGTAGGTTTGCTGTAAAGGTCAGTTTCTACTGCGCCATTGACGATAGAGACAGAAACATCAAGAAAGGGAATACTGTTGAAAGAGTGCTCGCATGTAAATTTGATAGTAGGATGTATGCCATTGAGATATGAAACAAAAGAAACAAGATCCTCTTCGGACCTGTCCCAAATCATGAAGATGTCATCTAGATATCTCCACCATGTGTGTGGTTTATAGGGAGCTTTAGCAAGTGCATTAGTTTCGAAGAGACCTAGAAAAAGGTTAGCAAAAGAAGGCGCCATCCTAGTGCCCATAGCAGTTCCGTGAATCTGGAGGTAGTTATTATCATTAAAGGTAAAATGATTCATAGTGAGGATCATGCGAATAAGGTCACATATAGTTTCAGTGGGAATTTGTTTACTGAAACGGGTGGAGAGATAATGACGGCAAGCTTTAATTCCATCGTTATGTGGTATGTTAGTATATAAAGAGGAAACATCAAGGGTCACAAGCATAGCGTTATCGGGTAAATCTAGAGTAAGCAGTTTTTTCAAAAAATCATTAGTGTCTTTAATGTAAGAGGGAAGTTTAGAGACTAGTGGTTTGAGAAAGAAATCTACGAACTGAGAAATGCGTTCTGTAGGATGGTTATTAGAAGAAACAATGGGACGTCCTGGATTGCCAGCTTTGTGAATTTTAGGAAGTATATAAAATCGACCCGGCTTAGCATTGTTATTGAAAAGAAATGATTGAAGTTTTTCATCGATTATGTTATCTTTAATCATGCCGTTTAAATATAGCGTTACGCGCTTCTGAACTTCACTAGTTATATCTTTATCTTGTTGTTTGTAAAATTTAGGGTCATTAAGTTGTCTTAAGCATTCGTTTATATACCAGTCCTTATCCATAACAACAGTTCCTGAGCCTTTATCAGCAGGTTTAATGATTATGTCATTACGTTGCTTAAGAGTGTCTATAGCTTGACGTTCTGTATTAGACAAGTTGTCTGATATGCGTTGAAGAGGAGAAGATGTAATTTCAAATTTAACAGCATCAAGGTAGTTATTAAGAGTTTCATTCCTATCAGTGGGTGGAGTCCAAGAACTCTTTTTATGAAAGGGATAAGAAGATGCAACGGAAGACGACTGATTGGAAGCTTGGTTGTTAGTTGCTAGATTAGTATCGTTAGTCTGATCATTGTCAACAAAGTATTCTTGAAGACGCATTCGTCTTGAGAAATCAGCAATGTCTGCAGAAACCTCACACCAATTGATTTGTTTAGGAGTGGGGCAGAAGGTAAGGCCTCTGGCAAGAACATTAGTCTCAGCGTTAGAAAGAGTAACCTTAGATAGGTTTATTACTGAGTCAGTGGAAAGAGTCTGTTTGCGTCGCTTACGCCTACATCTTCTGCGTGTTAAGGGTGTGGGGTCATTGTTGTTATCAGGGATAGGATCGGGCTAGACGCTGGACGTGGATACGGTATGTTTTGCGAGCGAGTCACGCAACGGGACAGGCGGCTGGTGAGGTGACCCGTCTAACAGAGAATACTTTCTTCAGTAAAACGAAATATTTTTTTTATGAAAGATGTCTTTTTTTTTAAAGAATGTAGGAAAAAAAATTTAGGAAAAAAAATTTACCGGTCCGCCGAGGTCCGGTCCGCGAGGTCCGCGGAGGTCCGGTCCGCCGAGGTCCGGTCTTCATTTTACAGAGACCCCGGTTTCCGACGCCATTTTGTTCGGTAGGCAAGATGTGCAAAATCCCACATAAACTCTGTAAACGCGAAGTGAAATCGTTGCGAAAATATCAAACATATCGGTAAAATATGAATCGTAGCATTGAGAGAGTGGCTGAAACTGTTTACCTTAAAAGTTTGGAGGTTATAGCTGCTGTATGAATCGAGTAATTACGTTTTTAATTCTTCATACAAACGCCTGTAAAATCTGTGTGCATCGATGCGTAAAAAGCCTGTCAAAATACAAGGGTAGATGTGGAAAAATAAAAACTACAATTGCTCGCTTTATAGAGAGCGTAGGAAGCTTAAATTTGATAGAGTGATTGTTTGGCCAAGTAGAATTATTTTACGCTAAGTACTTTGTTGATATGTGCAATATTTTCGCAACGATTTCACTTCGCGTTTACAGAGTTTATGTGGGATTTTGCACATCTTGCCTACCGAACAAAATGGCGGCGGAAACCGTGATAAGGCCTATTACGTCACGGTTGTTGTTCGACATTTCACTTTTTTACCTGAAATTCTTAACTCTTTCCTGTCCGTACACCGAAAAATCAGTACGTACATACAACATTACATTAATGACTCTATCATCAAAACTCCGCATTAAGGCAGCTTTTCATTCAGAACGCACATAGAGCAGTGAACTATTGATAAAGTTTAGCTGTTTCCTGGCTTTGAACTTCGCGTTTGCTACAGAAATAATCACTTGTTTTGGCGAAATAACACACGATTTCTGACGCGCCAAAACACCACGTTCAGGCGACGCTGCAAGGGCAACGTTTCTTGTTGTTTCTTAAAATAGACAAAAACAACTCGACATGCAGCATATTGTATTTTGTTTACCTTTATTCCTGACTTCCAAGCGCAAGTTTCCAGTTTCCAAGTGAAGTTTGAAGCGAAATATGGCGCTTGAAGTTTCGAATCGACTTTACAAATTTCACATCAACAAACTCTATTCTCGGGATACCTGTGGATTTCGTTCAAAAATTTGACAGCACCCTCCCCCGTATTGGACGGTTAGACAAGAGATTTATATAAGTCTTTTTGCCCTTCGACAATTAAAACCAGAATTACGCTCAGTAGCTTGCTTTTTATGTCTAAAACACAGATTCCTAAGAATGCAGTGCTGAGCAAAAAGATTCCACTATCAGAGGAGCTGAAGTTTCATTCAGTCTTTTTCTTCCAGAATTCTCAAAAGAACAAAGGAAAAATGAATGAAACCCCTTGACTATACTTCTTTCTTGAAGCACAGCACAAATCCATTGTCCATAATAGACTTAATGATGTCCTATGGCCTCTTCTAGTGGAATTTCAGCTTGTATTTTGAAGAAATTTGATCAAATGTCTAACCGTACGAGAGCAAAGCCACCACTGAAAAGCAACTTACGAGTCAGCGGCAATGCCCTTCACGAGGTACTAGCCTCCCTGCCAATAAAACACAGGAAACCCAGAAACCTAGACCTGAATGCAAAAATGGGCAGGGGTATATCTAACTGGCTTAAAAAAACAGCTATATATGTAGGAAATAACTCGGACAGGAAAGGGTTAAACGTTTTTTTTCCGCCTTCTTCCACGCGCTATTCACTGTTTATCAACATTGTCATACTAATGCTAATGTGCCAACCGTAGATTGAATAGCGCCCTTTGTTCTGTGAACCAATCGATCTCTGGTTGGCGCATTAATAACAATGGATGACGTCAACGTGAACAGCGTTATAGAGCTGGAAATTACTGCCGAATGTCCGACCAAAATCGCCAAGTGTCCGAACAATTTTCAGTCATGTTCGGCCAATTAATGTCCACAGATGTCCAAACAATGTCCAACGCGATGTGACGAAAACGCAACCACTGTGCCACTCTCGTGAAATTACGGATTAAATTTCCCTAGACCCTTGAGGAAATTTAATCCCTAATTTCCCTCGGCACCATGGTGGTATTACATACAATAACAGGGTCTGGATGGGGGGGTCCGCATGTCGGTAGTCAGTTAAAATTTCAGTGATTTGTCGGTAGTCAGTTAAAATTTCAGTAATTTGTCGGTAGTCAGCTAAAATTTTCAGTAGTCGGTAAATCTAAGTTAATAATTAAAAAGTAGTAAAATTGAAAATTAAAAACCTTGTTAGTTACTCTCAGGTTCTACGATTAAAGTCTCTTTTAATATATTTTGCATTTTTCTGAGCAGTAAGCGCTGCAAATCAGTAAATAGTCACTTTCGCGCGCTCTGATTGATTCCTGAAATAGTAGCTATCCAGCATTAGTATAAACCAACTAATGGTCTATTACAAATCCTGCATTCTGATTGGCTGAGCTACTAATGGTCCATTAGTGATAGACCGTGCCTGGCAAAACCACCACCTTTCTTTGCAAGAAAACTTGATTTTTTCAACATAAAATAATGGAATTCATTGCCAAAACTGACCAACTAGTTGGTTTATACTAAAACAATTAGACCTCTCGTCCTCATGTGCTATGATATCAATAAGACCATTCGGCCTTCGGCCTCATGGTCTATTCATCATAGCACATTCGGCCTTGAGGTCTAATTGTTAATTAGTATAATTTTTCCATTAAAGAGATTTGAGCGCGCTGATTGGCCAATAATTTTTATTTATTCAGCAATATTTGCTAGTTATATTTACTGGCAGCGATCTTCTTGCAGAATTAACGTGAAGGAGAAACATTTGAAATAAAAAAAAATGCTATTCCGAAAAACGCGAAAGAGTTGTGACTTGCACTGACTTGTGTTCACTTGCGCTGAGGTGGCCAAACGAGATGCAAGTTTTGATGCAAGTTGAGTGTTTTACTCCTGTTAGCGCGCTAATGCGGACATGATCACGCCGGCAGAGCGGAAATGACCTGTTTAGACCACTAAATTTCAAATAATAAGGTCAGGTTAGCTCAGAGAAGCTTGATTTTTTGCATACAGACTCCTTGTCTGATTAAAGACAAAATATCAAAAATGACTTTTTTCTAATGGATCCGTCTTTGAGATATTAGGCTTTAAACATTGGTTTCTGTGCCATTGTATGGGAGAATTAGTACTTTGATCAGGAATTATGCAAACTTTGTTCAATCATATCTAAAATTCATATTCTTCAATTTTCTTAAAAATTTGGAATTAAGCTTTTAGCCATAGAAACTCTTTGTATACGGAATCTTGAGCTTATATATTGAAATATGGCAAAGTTAGACATTTCATTTTTGGTCATTTCCGCTCTGTCGATCACGCCACTTTCGAACACTAGCGCACGCTCAAGCTAGTACTTTTCTTGGTAAAAAGGACAAGAAAAATAAAGAAATCTCACCCAGTTTCTTGTACATAACAGCTAGAAATATAAGTGCAACATTTTTATGACTTGTTTTGGTATTTCGTTAATTTGGAAAACGAAAAAAATTGGAAACTTGCATCAACTCGCGTACACTTGCGACGTGGTGGCCAAACGAGATGCAAGTCATCGCAAGTTGGTGGCCAAACGAGCGCCAGTCGAGTGCATCGACTTGCGTGTCGTTTGGCCAGGGCTTTAGAATAAAGCTATGTCGGTCGCTCGAGAAAAATGAAGTTTCAAGCTCGCGCTTTTAGCTGTCACAAAGTTGCGAAAATATAAACAAATTAATTTTGCCGTCTGACGTTTTCCTCTGATATTTTTAATGGCAAAATTATGCGGCGAGGTAAATATTCTACGATAATCACTGAGCCTGAGTGCGAATAATTGTTAATACTGTTTGAGAAAACTCTCAAAGTGGCGGTTCGTTTCGCGCGTGATACTGCGTTTTGAGTCTATTAATCACCGTATTTTATTCTATTGATTCAAGAGGAAATGATCATTTTCTTTTGATTGATTTGGTATATACGCGTCTCGGTATATATCCACCACTAGTTGTTAACTATTACACAGCTCATGTTTATGTTTTGTGTGGGGATTTGTTCGAGCCTGTTCATGACGTTTCCCGCTAGCTGAGCATGAAACATGATCATTTGCTTGTAAACGCCTTAAGCCCTGGCCAAACGAAACGCAAGTCGATGCAAGTTTTGCTACTTGCGTCGACTTGCGCTCGTTTGGCCACAAACGTGCGATGACTTGCGCGGACTTGTGTTCACTTGCGTCCACTTTGAGCATGTTCAAATTTTCACGCAACTTGCGACAACTTGCGTCTCGTTTGGCCACCACATCGTAAGTGTACGCAAGTTGATGCAAGTTTCCAATTTTCTTCGTTTTTCCACATTAATGAAATGTTATTACCAAAACAAGCCATGAAAATGTTGCACTTATATTTCTAGCTGTTATTTACAAGAAACTTGGGTGATATTTCTATATTTTTCTAGTGTTCGAAAGTGACCGTGATCATCGTGTCGTAATTAGCGCGCTAAAAGGAGCAAACCATTCGTTTGGCCACTTCAGCGCAAGTGAACACAAGTCAGTGCAAGTCACAACTTGCATCGACTTGCGTGAACTTGCGTTTCATTTGGCCAGGGCTTTCTATAGAAGCACGCGTGTCGTAAAAGTCGAGTTCAAAAAAATATAAGTTAGGATTAATTATGTACGTTGACGATAGAAATGAAGAGTTTATAATACGGGCAATCATAAATTGTCGGTAGTCAGTAAATATTTTTTTGTCGGTAGTCAGTAACTTTTTCTCCGTTTTGTCGGTAGTCGGTTATTTTTTAGGCCGTTTGTCGCTAGTCGGTTAACCCCATCCAGACCCTGACAATAAGTGTTAGCGAAAACGTGTTGAAACGTGTAACAAACATACATTGCTTTTGTACCAAGCTGTGGAATATCCACAGAATAAACAATTGAACAGATTTTTGAAAGTAATGTTGTTGCAAGACTGAAAGATGCTAATTGCTAGTCATTATCACTTACCACTGTTCCTCTACTTAATTTGAGCAAGAAATGAAATATTATGTCGGCCTATGTAAAGGGAGGAGACGGGATCCGGGATCCAGCTATATGTGAGGTTTGGGATCCGGGATCCAGAGTATGTGATCCGGGATCGAGAGTGTAGTCCGGGATCCAGCGAAATTTGAGGATTGGGTTCCGGGATCCAGAGTTTTGGATCCGGGATCCAGGGCATGGGATCCGGGATCCATGGGTCGGGATCCGGGATCGAAAACTTCTGTAGATCCCTTTACATGGGCCGACTCATGAAGAGAAAACCTACTTGGGTAAGCAGGCGAGAGTATGGTCATAAACTCGCCACGAATAAGGTTCGCCATTACATGTTTCAACTAAGTTACAGTATATGTTTCTGGGCCTTTCTGGTGTTAAATAAGTAAGTTCGGTAAGTTTACCCCTCCCCCTCCCCGCTAAATGATGGATATATCCTAAGATAGTAGGGGCAGATTCTCAAACGTGAAGTTCTGAGCCTCTCCACCCGATTATTATTATATTGGGCTGTTCCACTATATCCGTTACCGGCGTCGCTGTGTTTGACTCTGGAATTTCCACAGGGCTATTTTTACCTTGGAATCTCCACAGGGTATTCATTTGCAACTGTGGAATTTCCAATGCGCGCCCACAAGAGAATGATGAACATGGGTTGCTTAAAATTTCCACAGGGGTTGTACGGAGCTTTTTTTGAAAATTTGGAGTTCCACGATAGGGGGTACGCTTTATCGAACAGCCCATTATCACTAGTCTCCCTCGCAGCCCGTTCTTTGTGTCGGCCACGCAACGTTTCCTTCCGACACAAAGAACGGATTACGAGGGAGACTTACCAATTCTCAAAACGGCGAAAAAGGAAAAAAAAAACCGCTTAATCTGCAGAAGTTCATACCGGGGTCTGTCACATATAAGACTGGCAGGTGCATGTAGAAGTTTGATTTTCGAACGGAGATAGAGCTAGTGCAACATTCATAGATTTAATCTGGGCCATCCTGCAAAGCATAAAGCAAACGGAGAAGCAGAATGCAAAAAAATTATTACCGATTTCAGCTGAAAACGTTTTCTACAAAAAGCTTCAAAACATGTTTTTTTACAGTATGCAGCGGTCCCAGTTTCTGTGATTCAATTCAAGCCCAGCAGATTTCAATGTTGCGTGTAATATGATACTTTGGTCTGACGTTTGGATGAACGTGATTTCAAAATTATAGTACACTGTGTTGCTTTGTTTGTCATTACGGCTTTATTCGTGTTTCTGTCTCGGCCCTGAATCCCAATCTGCCAGGCCAAATAAAAGGGTGAAGAAATGTATTTTAGCAAGTATCACTTTTTCTTAACTTGCTCTGATAAGCACGTGCTCTAGGAATCTAATGCAGGTTCATGACCTTCCTTTATTGTTATCAAACGCTTGGATCACGGAAGGTTCAACGGTTACATAATCCTGTGAATTAGAACTCCGAAAATATAAGCCAATACAAATTAAACAATACTTACTGTGCGACTACGTCAACCGGGCCATTTTGTAAGAAGTTAGCCAATCAGAAAGCGAGTACAGAACAAAGGATCTCGACTTTCTTGAGATCTGAGACGTGTACCGAAATATCGCTTTTCTCGTAACAATTGCGGAGATTATATTATGGGCAGAAATAACTTCAAAACACTTAATTACTCATCGTCAGATGTATTGCAGGTATTAAATTTGCTTAAAATGGTTTGAATCTCTGAATGACAAACTTTTTACGGGATGGCCCGGTTGACGTAGTCGCACAGTAACTAACACGTCTACAGCAACTTAAGGTTCCGGTACAGTTTTCCATATGGCCCGTTGCCATAGTGGGTTATATTTGTTACCTGCATAAATCTGCATGTTAGTTTATTTGTGTACAGAGCCATTTTTCAACAAAAAATATCACCAATATACTAGAGGTTTTAAAATTTTATGTTTTGTTTCATTTGGATGTTTGTTTTAATCACTTAAGGGTGGTCCGTATATACCAAACCTGTCACAATGTTAAAGTTGTCAATCAAGGTGGCTGCCATATATGTTATACATACTTTCAAGTTCCACTATAACAAAGTTATCAAAAGTATTTCCAAAAAATGACGAGACTTTGTTTGATTTCTTTGGTAATAAACTGACAAATTTATAGCTTAAAAGTTCTTGTCTCCTAGGGAACCGTTGCCTTGGTAACGTGAAACATGTATAATGCAGGTCCAAAAATATAGATTGGATTGTTTTGTACAAGATGCCCAAATAAGCGCCTAACAATTTTGCCATATATTTCCCAAAAATATACAAAAGCCTAAAATTGGGTTTCCCTGGATACCGTTACCATGACAACGTCAAACGGGGAAATAAATTGTCTCAAAAGAAAGAACTGATAGATTAAGACATCATGTCTAAGTATTATTTGGTTTGCATTACACGATCAAACAATTTTAAGTATTCAATTCTTATCACATATGCTTTCCAGGCCGATATGTTGCTTTTTGACAACTTTGGTGGTCCATATTCAAACGCCGAAAAACTAATAAAAGCTACCAATTCAAGAAGTCTATCATACACGAATATGAAGTACAGATACTAGGTATTTCAAAAAGGTATGATAGCCCTTGTTTGCAATTTGGTAATGAAAGGCCAAATTTTTGGTCCTAGCTCATGGACTAATTCTTTTGAAATGGAAATCAATGATGACAAACAAGGAGAATAAAGCATGGGATCTTTCAAAAAGGGTCTATATTGCTAGACTGCCAACAGCGCGCCAATCCCCGACGAACGCCAGAGGAGCGTTCGTCGGGGTTCGCGCGCTTCACTGGGGATGCGCCGAAATAGGGGCTGCTAGCAGTCTACTATATTGCGCAACGCAGGAGCCCATATGGGCTCCTGGCAACGGGGGTAACGCAACGGTTGCATATGTTAACGACGTCTTTCCGTCACGCTAGATGTCAAATTCCGTGACCTTGTCTCGAAATCCGTGTGTTGCGTTGATTTCCGCATTTTGTTCACTGGTATCAGCGCATATAAAACCTCAATTGGCCAAAGTCCAGTCCCGCGAAAGTTCAACTGTAAAACCTTGGCACCACGAAAATGTCGAGGAACGGTAGTGGGTTCCAGTGGCTTCTGTTAGCTGTTTTAGCGCTCTCGAGATTGAGTATAGCCTACAGTCGTGGCCTCAATCATGGCTGGGATTTCGAGATGATCCTGATGTAGAGAGAAATGTGGTGAGTGTTCAGTCGGTACAGAATAAGGTATTGTTATTGGATAGCAAGAAATGAATTACTTCCGGCCCTGGAAAACACAGAACTCTACAAACACTCCAGGGCAATTTCCGCAATTATAGAGCTCTCTTTGATCGTGAATCAGCTAAAGTTAGCTAAAGTTTATGTATCAGTCAATCCCAGCGGTGACCATCCCCCCCCCCCCCCCCCCCCGGACACCGTGGGGCATTTGCACACCAGTGCCTTCCCTGGGGTGGGGAATTTTGAAAATTTTGCTGGCCCGGGGTCGGGAATTGTTTTTCCCCGGGGGAGGGGGGTGGGGAATTTTGGTTTTCTCATCTCAAGCGCGTCGGGTTTTGCGAACTACACCCAGTTACAGAAAATAACGCCACATAAAATATAATGCAGAGCATGGCCTGTATACACCACGTTTGGAGACTGACACATTTGCACATTTCACAGTTAACGTCTTCTATAGAGGAGAAACAGATTTCGCAATTTCGTCTCAGTGGAAAAACATAAAAATGAATTGACACTATAAACAGAGTTCCAATTTCACAAAAAGTCAAGTAACATAACTGCAAAATAGTTGCTCTGCAAATAGAATAAAGGTAAATTTCGCATTGAGAAATGCAGCTAAATGGCTACAACCGCGAATGGCCTAGGAATGTCACTTCTTTATTTATATTTTGTCTCACTTTCAGTGAAATGAGAACTCGTTCAAAGACGAGAAAACTAAAGTACATTTAAAAACGAATTGTAAATGTTCGGACAGTATAAATGGAGTTGAAGTTTTTGTTGTGAAGCTTTGTCACGCAGAGTTACCGTCTTTTTCTCGTCCCGGGGGTGGGGCATTTTTCCGCTTTTTGTGTTCCCCGCCGTGGGGTATTCTGCATTTTTGCTCGCCCGGGGGCGGGGAATTTTCAGTTTTATTTTTAGAAATGACCAAAGCCCGGGGGGGGGGGGGGGGCATGGTCACCGCTGGAATTGACTGATACATTAATGACAGGAAAATCTATGATAGGACATGGTCACCGCTGGAATTGACTGATACATTAATGACAGGAAAATCTATGATAGGATTATTTTTCATACATTAGTGCATTTCTCCCGCATTTTGATCAAGGGCTGTTCTCATGCGGTTATTTTTCCGCCAAAATCTCCCGCTTCTCTATTCGATCTGGTCAAGACATTGCGGATCACGCGTGTCTCATAGAAGAGGTCAACACGAGCGAAACACAGTTCCAAAACAAATGATATAGTAAAACTACCAAGTTCAGAGCCAAAAGTTTAGAAATTGCAACAATAAGGCTTATCATCAAAATTTCCTTTATTTTATTTCTAGTTTCAATATTACATTCACACCGAACTACGATATTGTCTGTAAAATTTTCAACACCTCTTGCACCACAGGGGGCCCAGGCAACGAATAGATAGGTACTAGTCGTTGCCTGGGCCCCCTGTGCTTGCACTTGCTCCTTGGTTGACTGGCGGTATTATAGACCATTCCCCCTAACTCATTTGGAAGGACTGTATATTTATAATTTCCCCTCAGAATTTAGCGAGAAATGCAGGGATATTTTTCTTGGCGGTTTTTACATGACCGTCGATCATGAGTAATTACGAATTACTCAGTAATTGCAAGAGTGGATTAACAAGAGTTAGAATCTTTCCCTACTGTATTTGTCCACATCACAGTCAGAAAAGTGTATATTTTTAGATTTGAGTTTCGCGCGCGAAGTATTCGAATACTCAGGCTCGAATGCTCGTATACCCAATACACAACAAAATAGAGAATCCTACCTTATCTTTGCGATTTTAACGGTTTTTCCATTGATCTGCGATTTAATTTTAGGCTGAATCTCACAACTGTTCGCGTGGCGAGAAAGTGGGAACCGGCCCTGTCGATGACGAATTTTCGCGGGCATCCTAGTTCTAAAAATAGACACTTTTCTGACTGTGATTCGGGCGTACATAGTAAATATGGAAACGCTTGGTAATCCACTCTTGGTAATTGCAATTGCCTTCGGGTTGTGATTGGTCGAGGGCATGATCGTTGATCCTTCAGCCAATCAGATGAGAAAACAATTACACAATGACGTATACTTCTCTCGTGGCGAAAAAAGAGATTTGAACCACCCCGCTCTCTGATTGGTTTGTTGTTGGTACTATCGCATGTTATTGGATAGTTTCGGACAGTTACTCATGAATTAATTTCTTTCACATTAGTCATGCGAAAACCGCTCTATCTTGATATACAAAATTCCAAACCGTCCAAACCCGAAGCGACTTTCGACAATGCGTTACTCTTGGCAATATATGGTCTCCTGGTTTCACACCTAATTGTTCTTGATCTTTTCAGTCGCAACTGATCATGAATCAGGGATACCCAGTCCAGGAACATTACGTTCAGACGAGAGATGGATTCATTCTTAACATGCAGCGGATACCAGATGGTCGCAATACAGGAGGACAAGTATGGCATACGCTTTCAGAGCAACGATGAACTCCATAGTCCCGCCGTTTTCCGCGCGCGCCTGAGCCACAGGAAACCCGAAACTAGAATATACCGTAAAATTCTGAAAATGAGTCTCCCGTGTATAAGACCCCAAACACGACGAGAGTCTTGTTTTCAGATGGCGGTTTCCCTATGCGGGCAACATTGCTCAATAGATAATCCAATCGGATTTGCCTAGTGGAAATTGCTGCTCATGACAAATTTTACGACCTTTTTTTTGGCAAAGCGCAAAAAGCATTCTCGTTCCCAGATGGTCCCAGTTGCGGATCCAGGAATTCATTTGAGGGGGTGACTATTAGAAAGGTTTTACTGCACATGCGAGAAAAAAGGGGGGGGGTGACTGTTACAAAGGATATGTGAGAAATAAGTTCGCCAGGGGGGGGGGGGGGGGCGGTGCCACCCCTGGGTCCGCCACTGACTCTCTCATTAGCATATTGGAAGTTTTGCTCTTTCCTCTCGGAATAATTACGAATTACTCGGTAATTGCAATTCTTTCGGGTTGTGATTGATCGAGAACATGATTGTTGATCCTTCTCAGCGTTCTTCTCTTTGTGCTCCCGAGCCCTGGTGACACCCTTTTCGCTTTTCCCACCCACCCACCCTCAGCTTCGTTTTTCGCGTAATCTTTAGGCTCGCCAGGTCTCCTTCCCATAACTTATTTGAGCACAATGGGACGAGTGAGAATTATTACTGATTGACTGTTTCTCTCAACGGCTCTGTATCAAAATTCGCGCATGCGTCTATGGCTGTCACCAAAGCCTTCCCGCGATGTGACGAGCCGGGGAGCTCTCGGGTCAAGAATGGCAAAAAGGGTCAGAAAAGACCAGCTAGCCTTGCTCTACGCTCTTAGAAATAACCACATACGCTATTCAAAGGCATGCTATCAATGGGACTGACTGTGTGTACGTGAATACTGAAAAACGGCTGAACTGCTGCGTCCACAGGAAGCCCAAACCTCCAAACCCGCGGTGTTTCTGCAACACGGTATCCTAGCAGACGCGACAAACTGGGTGATGGACTCGGCAGAGCACAGCCTCGGTTACATGTTAGCAGATAACGGTTTTGACGTGTGGCTGGGTAACGTACGAGGCAATGATTACTCACGGAGAAATGTACATTACGATCCAAGCAAAGAGGAGTTCTGGGACTGGAGGTATGGAGTGAGATAGGATGCCCATACTGTCGGTTGCAGCTACCCGTCTACACACACGTCAAAAACATGTTCTGTCGGCACGCGAAACTTCAAAGTTTTGACAGTGAAACTTGGATGTTTTGACGGCCAAACTTGAACGTTTTTGTCACAATACTCAAGTCCGCACTTTCGTTTCAATAACAAACATTCAAAAAAGCTAATATTCTGGTAACTTCACAGTTTTTCTGGTGAAAAAGAAATAAATCAACTGAACTTTTTACCTTTTTCCACTCACCAGCGTCACCAAAGCTTCACGCTTGGGCTGGCAAACTTTGAAGTTCAACTGTCAAAACTTCGAAGTTTCAACGTGCGGACAGAACATGTTTTGTTGAGCGTGTAGACGGGTAGATGCAACCGACGGTAAGTAGGAGCCTCCAACTGACTTATAAAGTTGAGGCACCGTTTTTCCTGACCACTCTTTTTTTAGAATACATTGCTACTTTATTTCTTGGTTGCTGAGAGCATACATAGATTAAGATGAAATTAGAACAATGGGGGATATTCACATGTTAATTGTAATGGTACCATGAAGTGTTCTAAAAATAGATCGGTCAGTAAAAACGCTGCCTCGTGGACCCTATATGGGAGATGCGAGCTACTCCTACTCGTGGGCTCCTGAGTGAGGACATTCAGTGTGGATCTGAGAGTTGTCTTACCGCAATGCAAAACTTCATTACCAGGGCATCCTACCAATTTAACCTATAGATATTGTCCTTCATATCGTAGCGCAAGGCAGGGAAAGTCACCAGAGCTTGTAGATGTTCGACAAAGAAAACATCCTTTTCCTGGTCGCCATTTAAGTTACTGATTTATTTCGGCCAAAAAATAAAACACAGACAGCCCGCGTGGTTTAATGAAACATGACCTAAGGCCTTTCTTGATATTTCAGAGCCCGACATTAACATTTTTCGCTAGGTGCCATTGGCGACCAATTCAAAACATTTTACTCGGCAAAAAGCAATATTTAGTCGGCACCAAGAGTGGATTAACAAGAGTTAGAACCTTTCCCTACTGTATTTGTCCACATCACAGTCAGAAAAGTGTCTATTTTTAGATTTGAGTTTCGCGCGCGAAAGTATTCGAATGCTCAGGCTCGAATGCTCGTATACCCAATACACAACAAAATAGAGAATGTCCTACCTTATCTTTGCGATTTTAACAGTTTTTTCATTGATCTGCGATTTAATTTTAGGCTGAATCTCACATCTGTTCGCGTGACGAGAAAGTGGGAACCCTGTGGATGACGAATTTTCGCGGGCATCCTAGTTCTAAAAATAGACACTTTTCTGACTGTGATTCGGGCGTACATAGTAAATATGGAATCTTGGTAATCCACTCTTGTCGGCACATAAACGTGCATGGATTTCAGCCGAACTTAGAAAGATGCCCGGGAGGGGACTCCCATATTTTCGGGCGGGGTGCTCGTCGGGAACTTTCGATTTTACCCCTAAAAGGTACCTAAAATGGCGTCGCTTAGTTGATTTTGACCCCTAAAAGGTACCAACAAGACGTACTTTCCCTCCTAATTCTTTTTCTCGTATTTTCTACGAGGAAAAATACGTCTGAAATTCAGGCTACCAACAAGTGTGATTTGCTTGATTTGCTAGAACGGACCTCTAACTGGTACCTATCTGGAAAAAATTTGCAAGTTTTCGAATTTTACCAACTAAGAGGTACCAGAGGCCTGATTTTAAACCCTAAAAAGTACGACGAGCACCCCCGCCCCAAAAATATGGGACCCCCCCCCCCCCCCCCCCCCCCCCCCCGGGGGGGAAGATGGGGTCCATTCTCCGTGATCTCCACTGGCTTCCAGTAAAAGATCGAATTGACTTCAAGCAACTTCTCTTAGCCTTCAAAGTCATCAATGGTTTAGCCCCTGCCTATCTATCTGATCTACTTGCTCTCCACAAACCAACTAGGACTCTACGCTCTGCAGGGAAGACTTTGTTGGTACAGCCTAGGTATAACCTTGAGACCTATGGCGCTAAAGCCTTCTCAGTCCATGCCCCAAGGCTTTGGAATTCTTTGCCGCTTGAGATGCGCGTATGCAATGACCTTAGCGAATTCAAAACAAATTGAAGACATTTCTTTTTAAGTGCGCATTCCATTTGCAACTTTTTATCATCATTCATTGTATATTTTTAAATATAAACAGAATAAAAATTATATAAGGAGCTCAGAATAATATAATGTAGTATATAGCGTATTTTTTAACTTTTAGTTTTTTAATTCTTTTAGCATTAAAATGTAATTTGTTCTGTTATTATTCATAGTATTATTTATTTTAAAATATGTAACTTTTTAACTTTTAACATTGTAAAGCGCTCTGGATCCGTATGAGAAAAGGCGCTATATAAATTCTCTTATTATTATTATTATTATTTGGCGACTAGCTTTAAAATGTTTGTCGCCAAATCTCTAAATTTAGTCGCCACTGGCTACCACATGGTCGCAATGTCGGGCCCTGTATTTTACTTTTAATTAATACGTACCTGCTTCTTGCAGTTGGGAGGAAATGGCGGATATCGACCTACCGACCATGATCGACTATGTGTTACGTGAGACGGGCCAATCACAAGTGTACTACATCGCACACTCGCAAGGAACACTCATGGGATTTACTGGTAAGGCTGTATACTACAGGGGGGGCAGAGGATTTTTAGGGGGGATCTCAAATTTAGGAACTGGAAAAGGGGGATGTCAAGTTTTTTTCATAACATGAAGGGGGGATGCATATTTTTGTTGAGGTATTATATATATTTAAGACAAGGTTGTGCAGTTTGAAAAGTAAACGAAGGAAGGCTTAATTGTTGAACACCGAGTTTGAACCTCCTGAAGAAATATCACTTGCACCACTATTCTCGTGTATTTACCCTCTTTCAACTAATATGTTGAAAAAAGAATTATAAAACTTAAAAAATCGTAAAAGGCCTTCTTGTTTTACCACAATTCCTCGAGGTCCTCTTCAGTGACTTTTGTCTGCCAGACAACGCCTTTGGGCTTTTGATTAATCTTGTAGCTTCATTGTCAAAATTGCGGCGCGCTTCGCGCGCAAAATGGAAAACGAACCAAACAATCAAATACAAAATAAATGATACTCAGCCTATGTGTAGCAAGGTTCCAATCGAGGCTTGGTAGAAAGTCACTACACACAAAAGAGTACAGCCACCTAGGATTTTTATTTGCATTTTTACGCTTTTTATTTTTTTATCATTGAGCCTTGTTCTGCATCTTTTGAAAAAATGTTATTGACGTGACCCTACCTCGACATATAAATTGAAAAAATGTCTCGGGGGGGGGGGGGGGGGGGGGGGGGGGGGGGGGGGGGGGGGGGGGGGGGGGGGGGGGGGGGGGGGGGAGGGGGGGGCATGTTTTTTCTTTTGATCAAGAGGGGGAACTCGTAAAAAATATGTTGTTTCTTGGGGATCTGAAATGATCTGATCCCCCCCCCTGTAGTATACATAATGAATGCAGCCTAAGCAACACTAGCAACAAGCTCTTCGCGGACTGTGTTTTTACAAACGATGAGGTGCAAGAGTGGGGTTGCATCGCGAGGGCTTAGACAGCTCGTGGGCCAAGGGCATGGACCCTGACTACTCCCTTAAAATCCTGGGGAGGGGAGGATTCCTCCTTAAAATGTACGGCGGCCGCGCTAAATTGACTGGTTCCGCTAACTATTAAAAAAAGCCGCGTTTCTCTGAAATATTTTCCACGCATTTGCTGTATTTGCTTATGGGAGATGGAGGCTCCTGCCTTGGATCCAGGAATAAAACGCCCTCTAGTCAAACATTCTTAAAAAGTCGGGAGTGGCGATTTCAACCCCCTACCCCTCCCTCTCGGCGGGTTGTGCGAGTAGGAGATGGATGACATTGGCCGTTCGTGTGATTTTTTTTCCAGGTTTCTCCGATAACAAAACGCTGGCCAAACAAATCAAGCTATTCATAGCGTTAGCGCCAGTTTACACTCTAAAGAACTGCACAGCCCTTGCCAAGGATGCAAATGAAATCGTCTATCCGCTGTTCGAGGTAATGGATTTTATTACAGCTAAAGTCATGGTTTCACGGTTCACACCTCGCATTACAAAAAAGTCGCCGAGTACTCTTGTCGTCAGTCAATTCTGTTGCCTTTTTTCGCCTAACACAGCAGGAACCCATTCATGGGAAAAGTTGAATTTCCATGGCTATCCACGTGAATTCCGAACACTTCCCTTGGGAAATTCGGCTTTTCCAATGGGGTGGGTTTCTGCAGAAGTTCCCTGTATAATGCAGTCGACTGGCTCTGTATTCATATTTGTGGCCTGTCACGTGTATATGTTTTTTTTTTTTCAGAAACTCTGCAACTATACTTTTGAGTTTCTGCCCGGTGATTTCGTGCGATGGATGACCGAGATAGGCGTATGCGGGCCATGGACGGAAAAACTCTGCTACGATCTTATGGAGACAATCGTTGGTTTTGACAGTCCCAATATAAATGAGGTATCATAAATATGCGAATATTAACTTATTTCCAAATTAATATAAATATAAATCTTAACGAGGAAAACAGAGTTGGCAGGGAGTTCGAAGCGGTCGAAAGTACACAACGGGTGAACAGGAGATTGCTTTTATAGTTCTGGAAAACCTGCGTACAGCTGCAGCTAAGTAACTGAATTTATTTCATTTATTCTCAGAGTCGTGTAGCGGTGTATGTAGCACACTTTCTTGAGGGGACGTCATTCAAGGACATAGTCCATTTTAGTCAGGTAAGATCCAGAAGGAACAAACATCATCCACAACAATAATAACATGATGAACAGTGGCAAGAAAAACAATAGCACAAGCAGCAACAACAACAAAAGCAGTAGTAACAACAGCAGTAGCAACAACAACAACAACATCATCAACAATGGTCACAACAACAACTTCATACCTTGCCTGCAAATATCATAAAGGGACATGAAGAAGGCTTTTATAGCTTTAACCTTCTGATTTAGTTTGGCCATGAATTGTTTTCATTTATTTCAGATGATGTACAATAATAAATGCCAACGGTTTGACTATGGGAAGCTGGCAACATGAAACATTATAACCAGGTTAGCATAGCAGTGGTATATTTGGGGGGTCACAGGGGCATAGCTGAGGGGGAGGGGGGGGGGGGGGGGGCTCTGGCAACATAGTGGACATCAAAGAAAACATTTGACAAAAAGGTGAAAGTCACCCTACATTGTCATTAGTTGGAAGGAATTCCCAAAACGTTTGATGGTTAAACCAGCAAAACTAATATTTTCCAAATTATTAGTGCACTAGACCATTTACTGTTCTGGACCCTTTTGCAAATCTTTCATCTGCAGTGTTGCTTTTCTGGGCTTTTCACAGATGGGAAGAAGGTTATCAACTAAAGAATATTACAATTATGCTTCCTTTCCCCCTGCAGACCAACCCACCCCTCTGCCATGTAAAAGACATGACCACACCCACTGCTTTGTTCTATGGTGAGAAAGATGGACTTGGGGACCCTGTGGATGCCGAGGCCCTGAAAAGCCTGGTGACAAATCTAGTGCATTCAGAGGAAATTAAAGAATGGAATCACCTAGACTTTCTTTATGGAATGGATGCAGCAAACTGTTTTAACCCAAAAATTATACAAATGTTGAAAGATTTTAAATAATGACCTTTTATGTTAAATTATTCTGGTAGAGCAGATTTCAGATGACTGCCAAAAGTAAATCAGACTTTGTGTTTTCTGGATTCCTACCAGTTGAGGTCTTTGTCTAGTCAGCCATGAGACTATGAAGAAACCAGAAACACTGAGCATCTCTTGTTTTCTTTGTTCAGATTAAACACAATTCATACTTTGGAGCCTGCAATTACATGGAGAATTTCAGCCGACGGAGCTGAATTTTTGTTAATGATTACATGTGGCAATTCAGCCCAGGCTGTTTCAATCTTAGGGCCATCTTTCAACCAAAGCACATGTCCTTTCACTTTTTTGCTGGATACAAGATAGTGTGGGTGCAGATTTCCAGCCCTGGCTGAATTCCTGCTGTGATTACATGGTGAATTTTTGCCAAACAACCAGGGCTAACAATCCTGCCCTGGTCTCTCTGACAAGGACAGGATTTTCAAACCGGGCCGAATTTTAGCCCAGACTGAGATTTTTCTTCATGTAATCATAATTTCCTATTAAATGTAATTGTCAAAAGGCCAGGTCGGTGATTCAGCCCCCCCCCCCCCCCCCCCAGGCTGAAATTTTCTATGTAATTGGCCCCTTAGTTTTTCTTCTCTGATTGCTAAGTTTTTTAATAGTTCTGTTTCTGGAGTGTATTTACTATAGTTCTCAGGAATCATCTGAAATCTGCTGTATTTATACTTGAGAGAAAGGAATCAATAAAATACTAGAACCCTAAGATTCAGATGCATTCATACTAATAAAAATTCCATTGTCCTTCCAAAATATTACTACAGTAAAAATAAAAAATGTGTAATTATTAGTGCTACTACATGTTTACAAAAAACACCATTTAAATGCAAATGTGCCCACCAAAGACTGAGTAATGTGCTTTTTTTTAGTAATGTGCTTTTTTACGATGATAAATATTTTAGTCAAAATACTGGTCAAACCCTGTCGGTAGCTCTTTAAATTCTGATGTAACTTTTCTGATGCAAATGTGTCCACCAAAGATTGAGTAATGTGGTTTGTTCTGTGAGGCAATCAGTCTCTAGCTGGCTCATAAACTGAATTTCCAATTCCCTCCATTGTGGGCTACAGAATTTTTCTATTCCCATGCTTCTGGTAGCTATAGAAACAGCCACACTTTATGCTTCTTGTGTGGCATGCACCTTACCAACTTCTACAAATTGTTTATTGATAATAATAAAAGCTTTTATTGTTGTTATTCAAGCAATCAAAACCATTCTTTACTGTGGTTGCATGCCCTCCTGTGTACAAGTACTGCAGGGTTATGAGAAGCTGAATGGTGACTCAGATTTCAAGCTTTTTGTTCCATATGGAGCTATTCACTGTTTATCAACATTGCCATTGTAATGCTAATCGTGCCAACCATAGATTGAATAGCGCCCTTTTTTTTCTGTGAACCAATCGATCTCTGGTTGGCACATTAATAACAAGGGATTACGTTTGTGAGCGCTATTACAGTTGGGGCTACTAGTAGTAGTCTTTTCTTGTACTTGCATAGTATAGTAGGTCTGTGTACAATCTTGTACCATTATACTTCATCTCCGTTAGTTCCATTGCCAAATTGAACAGCCAGTTACCCATATACGGTACATGTGCTGTTTCCTGGATATTCGTACATTGGCGCTATTTCCTGGATATTCTTGCTCTGGTCTTCAATCCTTGCTACTGACCAGGCGGGGTTTGTTTTTCCTTTTCTGTTCCCAGAATATTCTCTTCAATATCAGTAAGATTTATGTTCTTGTCTTTTATAGCTTTCTGTGTTTAAGAAAAAAAAATGTGTTAAAATTTTATATGTCCTTAATAAGTCATGACAGCATTAATATGTCCTAAGTTATCATTTAGAACTTAAAACTTTATACTTCCTAGCTAGGTTTCTCTAATGGCAGTAGGAACTGGTCATGCTCAGCTACAGCCTGCTAAGGTGACTAGCCACCTTAACCGATCTAATTGGCAGGCATTAGGCAGACTGCTTGAAATGAGGCAAGGTCTCTGAAGACACTACTCCCTGGGGAAGCAAGCATTAACAATAAAAGGGAAAAAGAAAAAAACAAAACCGTGACCACTGCTAGGTGTAAATTGGCATCACACAGCACTACTGCGCCAACGCTCACAAGAATATTCTACTAAGGAAGGAGGGGGGCTCACAAGGAAGAAGAAGCAGAATGCACTAGTCAGTGGAAAGCCCCCCCCCCCCCCCCCCTTACCCAGGGAATAGTGGGGCATTAGATTTCTGAGCCTACTAATGCCACACCTAATTCCTCACCTCTCACGCGAGGTGCATTTCCATGTCTAATCTAGACTTTAGTCTCCTGCCCCCCTGTGGCACATTAAACTTAAATACACATTTTTATTCTCAGGGAAAAACTGCTATAGGGTCCCGGCCCGTAGCAGCAATCACGATCTAGAACCCACTAATCCCCCGCATCTAAAACCAAATTAACCCCCGCTATTCCCCGGGTAGGGGGTGCGGGGCTTTCCACTGACTAGTATTTATTCTTACCATAACACATGCTCGGTACTTGCTAATATTTCGTTGCATGGATCGCTTTGTCGATCGCCCTTCAAGAAGTGATCCGTATACCAAGCATTAAAACATGTATCATATTCTTTCTTGAGCTCATCGCAGTCCGCCCCCACGCTATTCATCCCAATATTCCTTCAGTTTTACGAACTTTTCTTGCAAACATTCGTCGGAATGTTTTCACGTGCTGAATTTATAGCACGGTACGCATGCGCGTTTTCTGTTTTACCGCTGGTTGAAAGAAACTTAGGCTCACTTTAATTTATTTTACTTTTACTTTTTTTAGTTTTTCTTTACAGTTTTCCTTGTACTATATTAATGTTTTCATAAGTATATTTTCGCTTCTTCCCTTAACGTTTTTAAGACAATTCAACTACACATATATTTTTAATAACTTTGGTGTTTCCTCGATCTCTTTTTTAATATAGAAATTGAACGAACTTATACCTGCAAGAGGCTTGCCTTTTCGTTTATCTTTTCTGAAGAAAAAATAAATAAAGTAAACCAGCACATAAACATACAAAAACAAAAAAGACGAAAAAAAATTTGCTAAAATTTTGAGCATGCGCAGTAAATACTCACTCAGCGCATGGAAACGAGGTTACAGTCAAAAGCGTTCTTAGGAACCAAGTAGTGGTTCCAGATGGGCGCCATTGTGGCCGAAAAAAACCGCTTTAAATGACCACAAACTATACAATTCGAGTGTTAAATAGAAGCAATACAATGTAGGAGAATTGGGCTTCGGTTTTGGACTACAGCTATGGATGCCTCGGGTCGCAAGGCTCGCAAAACTCAACGAGCAAGTGAGCGACCTTTTTACGTTGCAAGTGGACCAACAAGCGCGGACATTATTGCAGAGGCAAGAACTGCAGTTCGGTCTCTAAAAACACAACGACCTTGTACACCAACCGAATCAAATAGGACGTTATTTGGTAGTAGTCCTGTCAAGCAAGCAGAGGGAAGGCCTCCTTCGGCGTTCAGGTACAGTAACTTTTTATTTCTTCGAGCGGGTGTCAATTGATTGTTTTTTGCTTAGCGATTTGGCGCCGTGAACAATTTGATCAAAACTTTACGGTATTTGGAACAAAAAAAACTCAAAACTTATACCTTGAAACACAGGTTTTGTTTGACAAAAGAGTCGCAACTTTTTACTTTAATTTACAGATATAGTTTTGTTCTGAAAATATCAAGAAGAACGAGAATGGACAATTAAAATAACCATGTTATTTTGACGTCTTTATGTAGACATTTTGTCAGGCTGTCATGTTAATTTCCCGGAGGCAGAATTTCTGAGCATCAGTTTATGTAAACAGAAGAAACACATTTAAGTTTATAATTGATCTCATGTCTGAAGCACCTAAAATTGATGAGCTCTTAAAATTTAGATAAAAATCTGTAGCACAATACATTTTTTTGGCATAAAGCAAAGAATATACCTCTCTTGTCTAGTATACCAAGCTCATAGTTTGATTACATTTGACAAAAATTTTGCATAAGAAAAGTGCAATAAATTTTATAGCAAAATACAGGTGTTTCTTGTAAACAGCCCAGCTGCGAGGTGTTTAGAATGGATAAAAATAGCATATGTGCACTATTTTACTATTATAATATTGCTACAATATAATACATGCTCTGATTGGTGCTCTATTCATCGATAAAGTGATGGTTCCTGACCTCGCTATATCATAAACGCATTAGTACAGCTTTCAATTATTTTATTGGCAAAATAAAGCACTTTGTGATGTTAGGAGAGGCACTTGAAACATTTCAAAATCACTTGCCTGCAGCTCATGATATTTCAATGTTCTTGTGTCTCTCCCAACATCACATGTGCATAAATCAAAATTAGATGTTGAGTCCACTGGGCCATAGAAGGCAATGATAGAATGTAAGCCAATTTATGTACTAGACATGGCATGTCCACACCAAATTCATTTTTGTGGCACATGCATTGTTTCCAGTTGAAATTATTCACCATAAGCTCAGCTAGGGACTGACAACTACAGTGCTGAACTCAAGTAAGCAGTTGGCACCTGCTAAAAGAGTACTACAAAATCTACTTTGCAACTTTGCAGCACTTGGTTTGAATATCCTCAACTTCAGATTGTAAAATTTGTTTTAGAAAGATAAGGCCTAGTTTCAATATAGCCTTATCTGTTGTATCTGTCGCATCAGTCGACCGTGAAACAATGGAAATTGGAATTATTCTTTTGTTTCACGGTTGACTGATATGACAGATAAGACTATATGGAAACTATGCTTTAGGGATATTGAAGCTAATACTAAATTTTGGGGTTACCAGGAGTTTATTACTAGGTTTCCACTGTAGAAAGGATATAGAGAACTAAAGCATGGAGTCTGACAAGATATTAAAAAACGCTTAATCATAGACAGCAGACAATTGGCTGCTAAGATGCAGATATAAATTGTCCTATATCACTATGACATCATGGTTTGTTTACATTTTTGCTTACTGTACATCATGAAAGGCATTTTCATCATGTGTTGGTCATTTCTAAATGCTGCTGCCCCTCTGGCGACCATGATTCATAGCGCTAAAACCAGGGGGGTTGACGACCTCCCTTAAAAATACCCCCTCCTCTTGAATTTCCACTCGTGAAACAGACCCCCTCTTCTGGAATTTCCAAACCTCATAAAGGACCCCCTCCCCTGGAATTTCCATTTTTTCTGGCAAAATACCCCTGGAAAATCTATTCTTGGATAAAATGTCCCTGGAAATCACTTTTTTTACCCTCCCCCTTGGAATTTCCAGTCTCCAGACACAAACCCTCCCATGGAATACAACCCCCCTGGAATTTTTTTCTGTAGGTCCTCAACTGCCCCGGTGCGGCAACAGCCCTCTTTGATACTAGACATCACAGCAGCTTTCTTGGTTAAACGGGACAATAGAAAACAGCATGGCTTGCAATGCTATTGTTACTTCGCTATCTCTACCATGCTAAAGTGTCTACTTTATCTCCTACGTCATTTTCAATATACTTTTTTCCATAACTGTTGGTGTTCCTGTAATGTGGCTGATTTGCAATGGTAATAAAAGTCCAGACAACTCTGCTCACATCAGCATGGCAAAACTTCTAATTCACCTGAGAAACATTCAAATGTGCATGGAATTTACAGTGGAAAATACTTATTATAGCAAAATATTTATTTCTGTCATGGTAAAAACACAAACACAAAGCATTGTCTAGACTCTTATTTGCCACTTTTACACTATCATAGTCATCAACATTTTGATGACAACAATGAACCTGTCTGGGTCTGTCATGCTAGGCAGACTATCCAAAGCCCTTTTTCCTGTTCTAGTTTGGGCCAGTTTCAGTATGAGGAGTCCACATCCCGTCCCCCATCTGGTAGGAGGTTGACCCCCCTGGATCGTGCACCATCATTACCTGAAGAGGCATTTGTCCCTGGCCCTCCCTCCACAGTAAGTATTTTGTCAAATATAGGTCTTTTTCCAAAATGACGGGCAAAAATTTGAATAACTTGTATTGAAAAATCAATACCAGGGCCAGAAAGAGCACCTTCACTTTTGCAAACATAAATTTCATTTTGTCATTTGCAATATCAGCAGAAAAAATTGGAATTGTATACAGATTAGTAAGATGTTTGTATGACTTGGGTATTTTATCTTGGGGATAAAAATCAACTGAATATTTAAGTGTAACGTTAAAAATGCCAAAATGTCATAACAGTAGTGCACCTATTTTTAATATAACACAGTATTAAAGGAGCACTCGCACGCTTGCCTGACAAGCAAATAATTCAAATCGCAATCCAATTCCATCCTCTTGATAATAGATAAAAACACTATAGATTTGTATTGATTTAACAGCTAAAAGGTCATTTAACAAACCTGGACTGTTATTTTGGTTGTTCCCGGTACACTTAAATGTATTTTTGGTGATTAGAATTAGACTTATTTTTTGACAGGTTGTCCAAAAATTAAGCGTGCAAGTGCCCCTTTAAAATTAGTTCCTTGAGTATTTTACAGAGTTACTTACAGCACAATGGCTACCATATGTCATAATCACTTAATTTTCAGCCTTCAGGAAGAAACAGACGACCATTAAGGACCTCGCTTCATGAATCGCAAGAGTCTGAAAGTGTTTCTACTACTGAATCCACCCAGACAAACCCTCAAGTGCCGACTATAGGAGGGAACCCTAACCCTGCCAGCCCTGCCAAGTCAAGTCGTATGAGAAGTAATCTCCTGGGAGGGGAGGGTCCTGCTGCTCTCTCTCCCTCCCCTCCCAAGAGAGTATCCTCTAGTCCTAGCTCTGTTAGTAGTGCACGGCGTAACTCTGCTGGGCCTACACCTACTGCGCCCTTATTGTTAAGATCAGATGTGTTAAGTGCCAGGAGGGTACGAAGTGGCCCCAAGGAACGCAGCCCTCACAGTGTTCTGGATGATATCATTAGTAATGATGACATCAATGGAAAAGCAGCAGTACTAGCAGCAGTATTAGTGAGCCAAGCTCAGGAGAAACCTCCCCAAGAACTGAGTCTCCTAAGAAATCTTCTGATCGAGCCAACAGTGGTGACAAGCGCCGTAGAAAACAACACGCAGAGTCTGATAAAACAAGCAAAGATGAACTTGCAGTTTATTATGAAGATCAAGTGAAGCCTTTACTGGCACTTATGGAAGAGAAATTTGCCGAGAGAAATGCAAGTGAACTCTGTAGGGATTGTTTGAAATTATGGAATGTTTTAGACAAAAAGGGATGATTGGAAAATCAAGTGGAAGTCAGTCTGCAAGACGACGAGGGGAAATTCTAAAGACAGTTTTTAAATTTTTGGATATCAATGATTCAAGGTTGATGCTTAGATTGGGCAAACTTATTATATCTGTAAGTACAATTCTTGATTGATTATTTTATTATTAAAAAGGATGAAACTGCTTTCGTTTGGCAGTTGACAGGTGATGGGAGGTCTGGTATTTTCTATCATTTGTGTTCAACCCTGAAGCTTGACGATTTTTAGGTTTACGTTTCAAACGTACATTTTGTTGAGAAGTTTCACATTTCTCGCTCGCTGATTGGCTGCTGTTTTGACCGTTATTTTTCAGCCAATCAGAGTGTGAGAAATTCGACACTACTTCTCAACAAAATGTGCATGTTTGAAACGTAAACCTACAAAAAAGTGTCATGCTTCAGGGTTGAACACAAATGATAGTAAACCTGTAATAAAAATGAACAAATGCAACCTCCAAATATTTTAATATTTGATTTTTATTTTCAGATGAAGGTGACAGGGAATAATATAAATAATATTGGGATGGTAGTGTACAGATTAGCCAAGACAGACACAAACGATCAGATGTTCATGGAAGAGGATATGCTTAGTAAGTCTGTGTTTACGTCATGCTGCATCATTGTGGGATTCACACTAAACAATCTCCACGAGTGCCATATAAAATGCCATGTCTGGGGGCCCCTACATTTGACAAGGGACATGTAACTCATTGTTCCGTGTAACTGAACCTGTATTTGGACCATGACCTCAAAAGCAAGCCCTGTTTTCCAAAGTTGACTCTTTGTAGACTTCTGTTCAGTTATTCTTTCCTATGCTTACAGTCTTAATCAAACCATCTGAAAGCAATGTAACTAAGGGGCCAATTACATGGAAAATGTCAGCCCAGGCTAAAATTTCAACCCGGGTAGGGGGCTGAATTGCAAGCCCAGCTTTATTGACAATTACATACAGCGAGAAATTTATGATTACATGTGAAGAAAATATCAGCCCGGGCTGAAATTCGGCCCGGTTTGAAAATCCTGTCCCAGTGTCAGAGTGACCTGGCCTTTAATTTTCAGCCCTGGTTGTTTAGCAAAAATTCACCATGTAATCGCAGCAAATTTAAGCCCAGGCTGGAAATTCATGCCCATGCTATCTTGTATCCAGCGTAAAAGCCAAAGGGCATCCACTTTAGTTGCAAGATGGTGCTGAGATTCGAAACAGCCCGTGCTGAAATGCCACCTATAATCACAACAAAAAATTAGCATGGTCACAGCACTGAAATCTCAGCCCAGGCTGAAATTCTCCATGTAATTGGCCCCAGAGAATTCTGAGGAGTTCCATTGACAAAATGTAGCTTGTAAGCAATTTTACAACATCATTTTTCGGACCATTGCTACCCTGTAAGATCCCGTCTTTTTCATTTGTTTAGAATGTTTGGTCCAAGCACTCCAGAATACAGAACTTCTGACATGCAGAGATGCCATGGTGTACATCACAGGTGCCCTCAAACATCTGTCCAATAGTAATCCGGTGGCACAGAAGGAGCTGATTGGTCTAGAGACTGTTAAAGCTCTTGCTGGTATTCTAGAGGCTATATGTAATGACGTGAGTGTTGACTGCATGTACATATTGTTTGTACCGGAACATTTAGAATGTGGTGCTGGGTCTCTCATGGCTGTGGCCTGGGTTTGACTCCTGGCCAGGACAGAGGAAATTTTATTTCTGTTCGGGTCTCTGTCGAAACTGGTCTTGTGAGTTGAACTTTGTGTTTCAACTCTTTCGGATGAGACAATAAACTGAGACATGTTTTGATTAAACTAAGGACGAGTATGATTTTTTTTCCGAGGACGTGCGTGAAGGTTCTCAGTAACCTTAAGGCTGCAAATTTATTTTCTGTGCATGTGTTGTTTAGAATGTTAATAAATGTAGCCATGTCTAATTTATTGCCCTTTTCCTTCAAGATTCCGCAGTACAGTAAGCCAGAACTACAGATGTCAAGTTTACTAGTCCAGGTAGGATTGGAGAAAATGAAAAATCAAACAATCATGCTTTTGTTATGGATGGGAGATCATTTTTGGGTTTTTCCTCAGTGCAGGAGAGTACATAGTGCAATTGGCCACAAAATATATTATTTGTGGGAATAAGTCCTGATTGTTTCCAGTACACAGGTCATCTGACAGAAAGAAACATGCTCACCATGTAATAAGTGGTTTACTTGGCCTGTAATAACTGACAAGGAAGCCATTTCTCTTGTTCATGATTGGCTAATGTGTATTATTGGTCTTACAAAACAGCAATACACAGCGGACCCATTGTGGATTCAAACCTTAGGTCCTGTCTCTCACATACACTACACTAACCAAGAACCAAAGTGCCGGAAAAGAACCACAGGGACGCGGGAATGACGATCCCAGTGTAGGGCTCTCAATCATACTAACATGGTCGAGCGTTTCATACTTGAGCTCTTAGCTCTGGAGATTGGGTGACCATTTCCCCTGTTATTTTACAATATGAAATTCACTCTAAAAGTAAACGTATTTTGCCATTTTGTTTAAAGGTCACAGGCGTGTTGCGGAACCTCGCAGATGTCAATGGAGCCAGAGAATTGTACATCAGTCATAGCATTGTCAAGCTTTTAGCAGGAATCATGGACCCATTCAGTAACGATGAAGATTTAATGTATAATATCTCAAGAATTTTAAGGTGAGAAATAAACAGTTTAGCCCTTTTATAACTCTACAGCGGCTCTGAAGGGGGAATGCAGGCGAGTTGATGATAGGAGAACTGAACATCAAGCAAGCAGATGAGCTTGTCTGCTCTCTCGATTTTCTCTCCTTAACAACTCCCGTAGGATAATGGTTAAGACAGGTTGTTTTAGAACTTCAAGCAATTTAAACATGAAGCGGTCAAAAATCTTGTTAACTAAAAGTAAAAAATCTTTCGACTTGGTTTTGGTGTTTTTTGAAAGGTATGAATATAAGTGATAAAGCTATCATCGTCGCGCCAAACAATTTTCATGGGAACCTGAGAAAATTAATTCAAAATTCACAGAAATGTTGCATTAAGCACGAAAATATTTGCCAATGGCAATCCTATATACATTCCTTTATTATTTTAGAAAACTTTTAAATTCAGTTTCCGGGTCTCCATGATCATTTTTTGACGTACAACTACCACTGCTTATTTCTTTCATTGGAATCACACCAAATAAAAGGCAATTGGTATCAAACTTTTTAGTAATTATTTTTGGCCAAGCATTGCTCGAATCTCTAAAAAAACCTGTCTTAATTATATACTATTTCAGCTGTCTTTCCTTACACATATTTAAATCTCTTAATAAATTTTTATTAAAAATTTGGCTAGTCCTTAAGCGCCGTTTTCACGGCAATTTTTGTCGCGGCGGTTTTTTTCTCGCACGTTACGTACACTACTGTAAACTTGGTGCAACTCGGCGCGATCTGCCGCGATTTTTGTCGCGTGATGTCGCGGAGATTTCAGACATGTTCGAAACTCTTTGCAACCTGGTGCTATTTGAAGAAAAGAGAACACAGAAATCGCACCGGATTTGCATCTCGTTTACACTAGAGAGTTGGAATTGCAACTCGCGCGAGAAAATCGCCGCGACAAATGCAACAAAAATCGCAAGTGTAATCTGGCCTTGAAGCAAGGATGTTGACAACTTTACAGCATGCAATAATTCCATTCATTTTCTTTTTTTTCCAGTAAATTAACGTTATATAACGAGTGTTGCACTGAGCTGATCAGTACAGGGACCTGCTTTGCAGCACTCTTGAAGGTCCTCAGGGATCACCAGAAGAAACAGGTATAAGGATGTTGTTATTATTGTTATTGATGATGGAGATCACCGTGATGTTGGTAATGATGATCATCTCCCTCCCCCCCCCCCCCCCCCCGATCCCCAAAGGGTTTGGAATTTTTGGATTGTCTAATGTACACAGTCGGTAGGCAAAGTTTAAAAAAAACCAAGCAGCTTGTCGACTTCTTCGGCAAACACACACACACAAAACAACAAGAAGCTTGTTGACTTCTTTAGCAAACACCAACAAAATAAACAACAAGCAGCTTGTTGACTCCTTCAGCAAACAACAACGAAAAGCAAGCAGCTTGTCGACTCCTTTGGCAATTAACTTTTCCAGCAAACAACAACAACAAAAAACAAGCAGCTTGTCGACTCCTTTGGCAATTAACATCAACAACAACAAAAAAGCAACTTGTCGACTTTTCCAGCAAACAACAACAACAACAAAAAACAAGCAGCTTGTCGACTTCGGTAGACTACTCGCAGGCGTTGGAGACTGGTAGTTTTCGGTTGAGAAACGCGAGTTTGCTATCGCTTGGCCGCCATCTTGGCCGCCATCCCCCCCCCCCCCCCCCCCCCCCCCCCCCCCCCCCGATAGCAACTCGCGTTTCTCGACCTAAAACTCTCAGGCTACGACTTCGGGGAGGGGTCATTTCTACCAATAAAAACTCCTGGAAAAATAACAATCTGGATTTTTGCCATCCTGAAAACGTAAACCCTGCGCCCAAGAATCGGTAAAAACATTCAAGCTACACTGTAGCTATACTGACCCTTTGTATTTGTCCACAAGTAACTCCTATGGAGCTCCTACTGCCGGAGTTTCCAGGCATAAAGTAGCCGTGCTGCTAGTTTCCCTTTCGTAAACCATCGTTGCCTTTTAGAACGGTCGTTGCCATTTCAGAAAGGTCGTTGCCATTTCTGATCCCTTGGGATAATTAGTAATTATCATTCATATAGCTTCGTTCTATAGATGCTAATGAAAGATAGTACAAATCCATTAAAAAGCACCTCCAACCCAGCGAATTCACTCGTAGCGCACTGGTTAGGGTTTGGGTTAGTAATCGGTTTACCGGTTAGGGTTCTAAACAGGGTGGAATTGATATAAGATTTTTTTTCCTTTTTCCTTTACTGAGACAACGAAACTAAACGTGTAAATTTTCTAAGTGCCGTCCAAAAGGCAACGATGGTTTACAAAAGGAAAATTGCAGCGGTGCTCTTATGTTTCATCATGACAAAATACAAAATCATGTCTCATTTTCAGGAAATTGTTGTACGTATATGTTTTATACTTGGTAATCTTACATCCAAAAGTGACGAGGCCAGAACACAACTGTACCACACTAAAGCCTGTCTCTCTACACTTCTCTCGGTCATGGTCGCTTACTTTTCCTTAGATGCCAAGGTAAGTAAAGTTCCTAATTTTAAAGTGCCACTCAAGGCTGAAATTTTAATGCCTTATTTGATTGCACATTCAAACTAAGGAAGAATGTCGTTTATTTCGCGTTCATAGCTCTTTTGGTTACAGAGATATTCAAGAGTTTTACTTATGCAATTTAGCAAAAAATGACGTCATAACAAGGCTGGGACAAAAGAGGCCAACAATGTTTTATGTATAATTCTGCTTGTAGGAAATTATACGACTTCGAGTTCTATGGGGAGTTTGCAGGTGTTGCGTGACATTTTGAATTTTGATCCCAGCAAAATAAAATGCCATATTTGAAAAGAACTCACCGAAATATGTGAAATCCTAAAATTTGAGGTGGTTTCGATAAATATTACAGAAGTTATGAGCGTCAGAAGTTGGTTGTTTTCCTATAGGTTTAATGTTGTGGTGGGCAACAGTTGGCCACCACAACATTAAACGTATAGAGAAACAGCCTACTTCAGGCGCCAATAACTTTGCTAATATTTACATAAATCAACTCAAATTTTCGGCTTTTTCTAATTTCGGCAAGCTCTTTTCAAATATGGTATTTTCATTTTATCAGGATCAATATTAAAATGTCACGCAACACCTGCAAACTCCCCATTTGGAATTTATTTGCACGAGTTAGTCTCCTCCGCTGGCAACACTGTGGCTTGGGCTTTTCCAAGGAAATGAAAGGGGTTGGCCGGCTTCCTGTGTTTTGGACGGGAAGGAGTGGGGACGAGAGGAGAGGGGAGGGGAGAGAATCTCTTCTCTCTCTCTCTCTCTCTCTTCCTTCGAGAGAGATGCATGCGGAGGAGGCTATCACGAGTGGGTTTTTCAAAAAGTATCAAATTGCGCGAGCCGTAGGCGAGTGCAATTTGAGCTTTCTGAAAAACCCACGAGTGTAAACAAATTCCAAATTAAACGAGAAAAGTCGTATGATTTCCTTTTAATAATACACATGAAAAAATGTCTAAGGGGTCATTACAAACTGAACAAGCCGCACGCATTTTTCCTTGCGGATTGAAATCTGGACTGAAAACCTGACAGAATTTGAGCATGGACAAAAAACAAAGTTTCCATAATATAGCTCTATGTTATCAAAATATTTTGTAATCCTATTAGCATTTCAAAAGAAATTTTGCATTTTGTTAACCATTTTTGCACTTTGTTACCTTTTTGGCACTTTGTTACCTAAAAATCAGAATCCAGAATCTTTTTCATGTGTATTATTAGGATAGTTAGTTTCACTTCAAACTTTTATCTGTCTGCGTCTGACCTCCAACAATTGGATTGCAGTTTCACCTGAAATTTTATGTTCTAGGTAACAAATAATGATTCCAGTAAAGGGACAATATAAAAGAACTTGAAGATGTACTGGTCAAGGTGAGCAGAAACGGAAATGAATTTATTCCAAGATTTTTCCAGTTATTACTCGAACACCTGGTGGAGTTTCTCTTAATGTGACTTTCTTCAACTTCCTTGTAAGGAAATATTTGCATACCATATTTTGAATACTAGCAAGTTTTTCACCATTTCCATTTACCCACCCAGAAAAATTAAAACTCGACCGGAACTCAAATTCACTCGAAGAAATATGCTATATGCATTTTCCGCTGTGTTTTTCACTGTCAAGAAGCTGGAAACAAGGTAGACAGGAAACCACAGAAAGCCCGCTCGATCTCTAGAAAGACGACTATGTTATCTTGATATGGTGTAGCCTCTCTATGATTGATTACTCTGGCAACCAAAGTTTTTTAACTTGGTGACAACGTTTATCATGTTAATGGACCTCGCGACTTTTTTGTTGGTTCGGTTGTATTTCCAATATCGTTACAAGCTTCCTTCAATGGACATGGGTAGAACGCAGATACATAGACTCAATATGGATAATCCCTAGTTCTACATCCTTAGAATGTTTTTTCAGGGGGGGGGGGGGGGGGGGGGGGGGGCACGCCACAGGAATCCTGAATATGTTTTTGTCGAAACCCGCAAAGCCGGAAGCGGAGAATAGTTAATTGACTATTGAACTAAACGTAAAAGATAACAGTATATTTCTGTACAGGTCATTCGTGTTATTGCCAATCTATCTATTAATTATGACGTGGGGTACTCAATCGCAACCAGTGAACAGTGCATAAGCATCCTACTCAATATCTTGGGTGAGTAAAACTAACTGAGGTGAAATGTTCGGGTCTCGGTCGAAACTTATTGTGAGTTGAACGTTGTTCTGTATTTCACGTCTTTCGGATGAGACAATAAACCGAGGTCCCGCCTCGCCTGTCTACTCTACCCAGTTCCAGGGGGGACGTTAAAGAACCACTGGCGACGTAATAAACACTCTTGCAGTGACCACCATCAGTGCCTGACCGCTGGAACCCAGCGTAATTCAGCTTACGAGCTGCAAGTTTGTGAAGTCGGGAATCGCAAACATTTACATTTGCATTTGCGGCCCACTATGAACCCTAACAAGACATTGACATCCAACAGGCCAAAAATTAATAATGTGGAACCTTGCGGCGAAACTCACACTCAGTATCCCTAGCAAATATGTATATTCCCAGGCCTTTTATGAAAACTCTACCTAAGGCGCTGTATGTACTTAACTTCGGGGAACTAAATCCCACATATAAAAAGACGTTTCACAGGACTTTGAGAATGTCTATAATTGTCCTAGAATTTTCTTGGAAATGAGGCTGCAGTAGGGTTCTTACTCAGCGCTGACAACTGGCGAAAAGCAAACAGCTATTCGGATTCTTTGAGAACGTTTGGGCCTTAACAAATGTCCTCTGATTTTCCGTGGTATGTCCTCTTATATACCACGGAATGACGTAATAAAGTGGTCAAAATGTTGTGGACTCACGAGGCGCAGCCGAGTGGGTCCGCAGTACATTTTGACCACTTTATTACGTCATTCCGTGGTATATAAGAGGACATACCACGGAAAATCAGAGGACATTTGTTTTATACCACAACAAAAAGGCAAAAATAAAAAGGCAAAAGCAGCGCGCGCGCAGCCAAACGGTGTTTTCGTTGGTTCTTTTTAGCGCGCGCGCTTATGATGGCGCGTTCCGTGGTATGTCCTCTTATGTACCCATGGCTGAGAGCCAATCAGAATGCGAGAAACGCGCGCGTTGTGGTATAATACAAAATGTCCTCCTTTTACATTCTATCAGGGTCAGAGATGGGAGATTAGAAACTATTCTTTTCTTAAGGTTACAGACTAACTTCGAGGTACTTTTTCGTTAAAGTGGCATAATTTGATGACAAATAGTCGTATCTTGACAAGTGATACCTCATTTTAAAGCGTATATCGTGGGCGAAACTATGGTGTATAATTTTGTTTTATTTTAGAAAACCCAGATTTTGACGGTGCTCCTTTTCCGGTGCATCCGTTCAACTTTTGAGAGCTCTACCCTCGTGAATATACAATACTATGCGTTTTTTGACATCATTATTGCGTGCTAAAGTGCATTCTAGAAAACCGTGTCGGGGATTTGGAGACTGAGGGAGGATTGTCAGCTCTCATCTGGTATTTTCTAACTTGCTCTGTCCCCAGCGGCGTAGCAAGGAATTTCTGAAGGGGGGGGGGGGGGGGGGGGGGGGGGGATAGCGAAAACATGGGACGAAAATGCGCAAATTTTCTCCAGCAAATACAGTAAATGTATGGGAAAATTTCCGAGAAAGGGGGGGGGGGCCTGGACCCCCTGGCTACGCCCCTGGTCCCGTCCCTAACGGCAGGAATCTCTTGTTGTTTTAGACGTGAAAAACGTAGAGACAAGCGAGGAGCTGGTGCTGAACACGGTGGCAACGTTGAACAACTTGTCATTCTACCATAATAGTAGCAGTCCCATTGTACAGCGACAACTCGACATGACTGAATGTAAGTATGAAGCGATGTATTACGCGTAGAGCAGATTTCGTATGACTGAAAAGTGCCGCGACCACGTGATGTCATTTAGTATCTACAGCAGGCCAGGTTCCGTGCCGCGACCGCCACCAAAAACGGCTCTAACTTGGCTTCTCGGTCTTTGTACACAGCTATTTCAAGTAATGTTATCGGTATAAAGCGCTCACGCGTGCGCGCCCAGACCGCTAGGAAATGTGGATAAACACAAGAAAAAGAAAAAGAAATTGGTATCGCTAAGCACGCGTGTCGTACCTTATTCTCGATTCTTTTATTTTCTTTTTTTTATTTTCTTACAGTTTTACACCATTATCCACGTGTATATATATATTTTTTATTCTATGTAGCATTACTATCATTTTTTTTTCTATGTAGCATTACTATCATTACTATTACCTGAGAACATGGACGCCATGGTGGAAGCAAGTCGTGTGTTCGGAAACCTCACGAGAAGTAGGGAGGTCAGGACACTGCTAAGGGACAATAAAGGTATTACTCACGGGACCTATTGTTATGAGGTTTAGAGCGGATTTCACATGACTGTCTAGACTTGTTATGTAATTGCGATTGCTTTGCGTCCTCATTGGCTACTCGTTTTTCTCAGCCAATCAAATTCTTTTGTAAATACAATTGTGTAATTACTTAGTAATTGGTTCGGCTTGTGATTGGCTGAGAAAAAAAGCCATTTAGGAGCAAGTGGTGATTTCTCTCGATTCGCATTGGCTAGTGATTGCTCAATTGCAATTGCTTTCACGACCGTCATGTGAAATCCGCTCTATGAGTGTTTGTGAAAAATAGCGGTCCAAGGCAGGAGCGGGTGCTCACGAGATTGTTGCACTGGATTCTCGATGATGTCGTACTGGTAAAATGTAAAATTGCTGCCCACATTTTGATGCATGAGGTTTCAGGCTTCAAATAATTCATCGTACATTTTTAACGTGGGCAGTGTTGTCAGAACAAGCGGGCGACCGCTGGAGCTCCGCCGGCTGCTTAACGTTATTTTACGTTTCACTGCCGGCTACTTTTAATCGGATGCTAATACAAGAGCATAATAGCCCATTTCGCGGTTAAAAACGCGGCACTGTGGGAAACCTGTATTTAACACCAAAGAGAGGCTCAAGCGGGCACTGTTTTTTCAAGCGCGCGTGTTGTTCAAATGGCGGGAAGGAAAGTTGAGAAATACATTTTCGCCACTACTCGCAGGTAGATCAAATGACTTGCTACAGTATTTTGGCAAAGGGAAGTGCCCACAGAGAACATTGCCCGCCTGAGACTCTCTTTGGTATATACAGGGATTTTAACCGCGAAATGGGCTATTGAGCATAATTGAGCCACTGAAATTAGCCAATCTGGGCCGGCTACTTTTGTCAGCTTACGTTTTTGAATAACCACCTGCTTAAAAATGTTCTGACAGCACTAAGAGGAGCAACATTAATTCATTGTATTGCTATGAAGGAATTTCCTCCCTTGATACGCCACAGTATTTCGGAAAAAAACATTAAGAAATACTTCAATGCCATTTTACAGTACTTCTATGAAGGGATATCCTCCCTTGAGAACCACATTGATGTAGCGACTAAATTTTGCTTTGTGGCGACTAAAATTTGTGTTGTTGTCGCCAATGGCACCAATCGAAAATAGTTAATGTCGCGTCCTGCTATTTCTACTTGCAGTTGACGAGATCATGGTAGCGCTACTGGACGCAGGGGAGAGGGAGACCGTCTTCACTGCATGTGGTGTGCTGATTAATCTTATGACAGATGATGTTAGTCGGCCAAAACTACGAGAGGAGGGAGGCGTAAAGAAGTAGGTTCTCTGCAACCACGGCACTCGACCTTATGAACAAGTCCATTTTAGGCCCTAGGAATAAATATTTTAAGCATTTTTTCCCTAGCTATGTTAGAGCATGGAATTATTATGCGGGACCGCATAACAACTGCATGGTTAGAGCTGCTCTTCCTCCAATTTCAGTGTTTCTAACTGACAGCTAACCTGATTCTCATCCACTACGGTAGAGTTCGATGGTATTTCCCACCTTCGCCTCTCGTCAAGGTCACGGTGTCAAGTGTTCTGCCAGGTCGATCTGCCGTGGAATCTTCCTTTCGTTTGTTCGAATCACTGAAGATTCACCTTTGCCCAGATATCATATCCATATTCTAACAGTTTACTGAGTGATTTGACTCTAAAAACAGAGGAAAAAAATACTTCTCAGAACCTCCTAACCAGTGGCGTTGATCAGACGCGAAGTTCCAACCTACCCTACCGTAGTAGATGAGAGTCACTGAAATGTCCTGAATTTTCATTTCCTTCCTGGAAAGTTCTGGAAGTTTAAGGAAAATCCTGGAAAAGTCTGGAAAAATGGCTGTGTGGCTGAATCAGTCAGTTTTCTGGTTTCGTGAATCTGTTTTTGGGCTGCAAATTATGACATCCTCCAGACTTGTTTTTAGGGAGGGGCATTTCTACCCAATAAAACTCCTGGAAATCTCCTGGAAAAATAACTAAAGACTTCCTGGAAAATCCTGGATTTTTGTCATTCAGAAAGCGCACGAACCCTGATTTAATTTACCCTGATTTAATTTGACAGCATTCAGTCAAATACCAATATAAATACTCGTATTCGCGCTTGAGCTCCGCCGGCATCTCTTAGGCCATCGGCAAACGTCGTGGCAAAGTCGCACCGTTCCAATCCAAAACAATAGAAAGCTTTGTATTATAAAGTCTAATGAAGCGGCATCCTTTGAAAAGGAAAGGTTCGACAGTAGAAGTTCGATTTTTGCACTGGGCCTTTTTCGATTATTACCATGCAGAAAGCTCCTCTCTTGGTCCATTATGTGACATCTGTATTTCTCTCGACAGGCTGATAGATGTTTTGCACGATTTTGGCAAGAATGACTGGCAGCTCTCGGCGATGGTTTGTCAAACTTTATGGAACTACAGGTACTAAGAATACTAGGACACATGTAGCGCGCAACATTTGTGTCCTACATGTTTCCCCGAGTGGCTAAACTAGGAAACATTGCTCGCGTGTGTCTCGGAAACACATAAAATGTTTCTTGTCTTACGAAGAAACATTTCTTTGTCCCGGCTACAACGTTTCCCGCGTAGCTAAATGAGGAAACATGAAGGAAATATGTGTCCGGCTACAATGTTGCGCGCTACATGTGTCCTAGTTTAGCCAGGGCTTTAGGAAACGTTGTTCCTAAGAGAATAATACTCATAAATCCCGTCTGTGCACGTTTCGTTTCAGTGGTGAAATTACGACGTCATCTTCCACGTTTGGAGAGGAGGAGACGCTGGAGTTAATAGACATTCTATCCGAATACCTAGGTAAGGCCGGGTCTACTTAAAGGACCGGTGTCACGATTTTAGCACACTTTTGGTGATGTAAAAAGCATACAAATAACTGATGGATAGCCCAAATAAGAGTCCAGGTTTGTTAAATAGCCCTTTAGCTACAAAGCTATCATCATTGATGGCTTCATGGACCTATTACAGAGCGGATGGAAACGGATTGCAACAATGAGTTTTTGAAATCTCGTTGGGATGAACAGTTTTCAAAGTTTGACGTTTCATCGAATTACGAAGGAAACGTATTTACTTATTAGGCTATTATCAAGTGATACAAGTGATTTGGGTATGATTACATACCTCAATTAGAGCGGATTTCACATGACTGTCAAGACTTGTTATGTAATTGCGATTGCTTTGCGTTCTCATTGGCTACTCGTTTTTCTCAGCCAATCAAATTCTGTAGTAAATACAATTGTGTAATTACTCAGTAATTGGTTCGGCTTGCAATTAGCTGAGAGAAAAGCCATTTAGGAGCAAGTAGAGATTTCTCTCGATTCTGATTGGCTAGTGATTGCTCAATTGCAATTGTTTTCACGACAGTCATGTGAAAACCGCTCTAAGAGCTGTATTTGTGAATTTATTCAAATAGCCGTGGCACAGCTTTTCTGTCTATCTGTCTGTCCGACCGTTTGTCACTGCCTGTGCAGGGTCTGTGCCATTGGCTCCTAAACAAACAAATGTAGTCAGTAGTAAGTAATAACGTTTGGTCGCCATAATAGAAATATGGACGCCATCTTTTTCTCCCGAATTAATGCTGTTGAAAGGTATTGTTGAGAAGGGCATTTTTTAAATACCCGCAGATCGAAGGCAAGTCTCCATTTAGCGACTAGGTTAAATGTTTTCCTCGCCAACCCTTATTCTTCATATGGTCCCAATGTCGGGCTCCCTGTCTGTCTGTATCTAAATCTCTAAGCCAACTGCTTGTCCGTAGAAGTCGATTTATATTTTTAATCGTCTGTGTTAATATCCAGCAGTCTGCTAAATTATCCAACCCTCTCGCAATCCATTATGATTGTTATTTTCGCCATTTGTTAATGAGTTCCCTTCTCTTTCTTCTCGCCAGACGAAGAACTGGCGTTTGAAGATATCAGGAGCAGTGACGCTTCTTTATACGACACACTGCATGACGCGTGGGAAAACAGCTTCTGTCCTGTGGGAGAGAACCTACTAGAGAGAATCAGATCTCATCACACCGATCTAGTACCTCTAGATAGTCCGAGCTAGTTGGGAGATGAAGGGTAATTTATTAAGGGGAGGGCACACAGGTAACCCAGCTTGGAATATCTTGCTTTATAGCGTGGAGTCATGGGCTACCTGTGGGACCAGATTCAGCCTCGCCATACTGATCAGTCCCAGCTAGTTATAATTCTCACTTGGTCCCATTGTGCTCTATATAAGATGTGGGGGAGGGGACCTGGCAGAGCTAAAGATGATAATACAGAGCAAAGAGGAAGGAGGGTGGGTAAAAAACGTAGCTCCACCAGGCCACGGAATGAGCACAATGAAACCTGAAGTCCGCCAACACAGCGTCCTCTACCAAGGACGCCATCTTGCGCCGAGGACTAAAGGAGACTGACAATTATGCTAATGAGTTGATATCCTATATAAGCACAGTTGGTCCTAAGTGAGATTAGTTAGCAGGGGGAGGGTAATTTATTAGGGGAAGGGCACTCGGGTTAAACCCAGCTTGTGATCTCTGGCTTCATAGCCTGGATTTATGGGTTACCTGTTGAACCTGAACTCGGGTCTCATCACACTGCTCTTGTTACTCTTTATAGCCTCGGCTAGTTACCAGAACAAGGGTAAATATTCTAGGGGTGATAGCACACAGGTAGCCCAGTTTAAATTTTATAGTTTCGTTGCCTGGAGTTATGGGTTGCCTGTGGGATATCACACCGATCTAGTACCTCTAGATAGCCCCAGCTAGAGGAGGAAGGGTAATTTATTAAGGTCGATCGCATACAGGTGACCGAGTTTAGAATCTCTTGTTTTATAGTGTGGCGGGCTACCTGTGGAACCGGAATCAGGTCTCATGTCACCGATCTAGTATCTCTAGATAGCTAGCAGAGAAGGGTAATTCAGTAGGGGTGAGAGCACACAGTACTCTAGTTTTGTATCCTGGAGTTCTGGACCACCTGTGGGACCTGAATCAGACTTTCGGCCAATAAAAACTGGGATCTCGGTTTTTCGGAAGTAGCCTGTAGATCTGTCTATAGAATGTCAGCCTGCCTATAGGATGGACTTTTAAAAAAGCTTTGTACAAATTTGTGTGAAATGGTTGAAAAGAGAGTGAGTGTTCACGGACCGCAAAGGTTTTCAGTTGTTCAGGAGCGGTGCGTATATCTTGCGCAGCACCGAGAGCTTTATCTAGACTGAGCAGATTTCGTATGACTGAAAAGTGCCGCGAAAGAGTTGTGCCGTGCCGCGACCGTGACCGTACAGCGACTACGCGATTTCGTTCGGCACCTACAGCAGGCCAGGTTCCGTACCGCCACCGCGACAGTACTGCGCTGTGTCGCGGCACTTTTCACAGTCATACGAATCTATCTATCTATAGTTTTACTGTCCATTGCTAAGAGTAGGGATGGAGTTACACGGTGCAATGTTTTCTGCAACTTGTCTTGTAATCCATTGCGAGACAAGTTGCAAGAGCCATTGCAGCTGATATTAGCTCGCAATGATCGCTCGCAACGTGTCGAACTTTTTACTATTTGTCCGCCATTTTGATGCAGAACGCACATGCGCAAAGAAGCCCGAGAGGGCTTCTGGGAACGAAATTGCGAGACACTGAGTTGCAAAATTTGCTGTTACACGCTGCAATGCGAGACAAGTTGCTGCAATCCGTTGCGAGAAGTAGAATCGTATCCTACTTGCTGCAACGGTTGCAGCAACGAGTGTTACACGCTGCAATGGCTTGTGCAACTTGTTAAACTTGTCTCGCAATTGCATTGCGAGACAAGTAGCAGAAAACATTATACCGTGTAACGGCGGCGTAAGAATGCCCATATCGGGCCCCTCAGAGCTGTGAGAAACAAGCCCGGTGGCTACTTCACGTTTATCACGTTTAATCGCCAGCTACTTTTTGCCGAATGTGAGACACAAAAAAGTTAGAACCACAGAACTTTGTCAAATGCAGCCTGAAGCTCACCTCATTGTTTGCGAAAATAAAATAAAAACTGGAATCCTTAAATTGTAGTTCATCTTGAAAATCTCCCATCTCCGCGCCTGTGTCAGAATGGGCTTGGCGAGGAAACAAGCTTGTTGCTTTGAAGCTACGAAATTTGTATGTCAGTTTTTCGCTTGCAGCCGGCTACTTTTTTTGAGCAGCCGCGTACTTCAAAACATTCTGACAGCTCTGCCCTACCCATGTGTCAGAAACGTGTCCCATAAAATTGACTAAGTTGTAAATACAAGTGTTCATAGCCCACTCAAGTATAATATTTGAATGTAAAAAGGTGTTCAATAAAATGGTGACTTGAAGTAAAACCATGGCATTTTACTTTGTATAGAAAATCGTATAAACTGCTTGTGAAATTCGGAATTTATGCAGGGATGGATCCATAAATTTTGGGAAGGCCTTCTCCGAAGGAGGGAATAAAAGGAATGCAGGGCATTTTACAAAAGGTGCTCCTCGTTCTCTATTCGGGGTCTCTGTGCTCGACCCCACTTTTTGGCCGAAAAATATAACCCCCCAGTTGAATGGCTTGACCTCTTCTTTTCCGTACCGATTTATGTATTTGATCACCAGAGAGTTGTTTTCACCTTTTCCCTAGCTGTCAATCAGAAACGAACCCATTCAACAACAAACCGCTCCGCGATGAAGTTTAATCCCCCTCGCAGCCCGTTCTTTGTGTTTCGGTCACGCAACGATTACCCTCATTTCCCTTCAAGAAGTTTCACGCTTACAACCAAACTATAGACTGCTTCAGTCGCTCCTTTGGTGAATTACGTCTGAAAACGAGCGCGTGGATAAAACCAGAGCGTGGATAAAACGAGCGCAACAGATGGCTTGAAGCCACGAGCGCGCGAGAGACACGAGCGAGGAGCGGAAGGCGTTTCTCCAGTCCCCTGCGGCGCGCTCCTCGCGCCTTCGTTCGCATATGACGCTCCTCTGGCTTTTCACGTTCGTTTTCACGACTCGGAGCGATCGCCAATTGTTCACGGACGTTCGCCAAAGAAGGGGCTTAATGAGACTGCAAGCAGTCTAACAAACTACGACACGCCCCCGGATCATTCGTAAAACGAGATGACACTTTTTTGTCGTCAAATGTATGTCCAAAAAAATATTGTATAATAAATGTTTCTGGACAAATAAAAAAGCTGAACTTTACCCAAAAACTCCCGTTCACTCCGCTTTCAGCCTGCGCAGCCCCCGTTTGCCCCACGAGGGGAGGTGAGGGGAGGACACTGGCACGCGTCCTGAGAACTTGCGAGCCTGCTGTATGCGGTCAGCGGTTATCGTTTCTAGGATTACAGCAAGTCAACAATGGCCGCCATTCGATGGAAGAAATAAACAACCTTCGATCTTGTTAATTTGTCCTGCAGCTAAACAACATGGCTTTCAAGCTGACGCAGCTTAGCCAACAGGAGGCGAGGAAGATTTTGGAAAATGCTAATCTACCTGGTAAGTCGTAGGGAAATTGGTAAAATTTGCAGTTGTTTCAGCGTGAAAATGATAAGCTTAACTTTATTTTTTGTTCGAGAAGATACGTTTAATTCCTTAATCACTTAAGTTTTGCTAATGTAAATGATGTGTAGCAGAAATATCGGTTTGAAGGAGTTGCAGATATATGAGCTTTCACAAAAATTAGTTGCTTTTTTGGCTGCTCTTCATACGTTGGCAATGAGTTCCTATGAATGCAAGAAGTTTGTGACACTCAAAACTCTGACAGCAGGCGCCAGAAACTTCGCAGTCGGTGTTTGATAGGAATCTCCCCATAATCCTCCTTGTTTAAATGATCATACATTGCTTAAACGGGCCAAATGTTTTGTTGAACTCTAGATGAGAAATCGTTGAACTCAATATAAACAGGTTGTTCTACTGTTTGTGCAAATGTCCAAACGTGGTCTGATTTGATGTTAAGGAAATGTCAGGTTTATAATAATTTAGATAATCGTTTATTTTACCACTTGGAAGATTTGGTGGTACATTATACACATATGCAGCATTCAAAATACTCTATAACATAGACTATATTCTGCTTCATACAGTATATTCTTTTTCTGTACAGTGGCAATATTATTAGCCCTTTCAGTACAACCTCTTACAAGGGCGTAGCTAGAAACTTTTGTCTGGGGGGGCAAGCCTTGGTCATCCTTTGTTTTTGCTGGGGGGGGGGAGGGGCCAAGTAGGTTTTTTCCCACATGTTGACACTAAAAATTTACTTCGCTGCCTCCTCTGCCCCTCCCCATAAGCTATATAGCACTGTCTTAGCTGCTATACATGTTCACTTTGTACCAGCCTGTAGGAGTACATGGTATGATGGGTATGGGATGTTTGTTGTAATCTGTAAATGGTGGTTCATTTGTAGGCACTGCGAACAAAGATCTCAAGTTTGCAATCGCCACAAAGTCTGAAAGACAGGTAAGAATAGAAAGAGTTAAAACAGGAACCCAACAAGATGAAGCTGTGAACTATGTACCCAGGGGGCACTCGGATATAAATGTGACCCCCCTCACCACCCCCGCTTGGAATATGTATCTGCATTGCAGAAAATTACTATATTTGGAATGCAATTACTGGATTGTTTTTGTAGTTCAGACATAATTGGTGCATGAGCGCAATGGAATTGTTGTCCAAAATTGTCATGGTATTACAAACAAAAAACAAACCATAAAATTTCAGCTTGTGAAATCACCTACAACTCCTGTAACTTTTATTGACACTAGAAAGCGATCAAGGAGGATAAAGATCATGAAGGTGCAAGAATTGCTGCTGCTATCGAAATACAAAGACGATGGAGAGGATATCACACAAGGTATAAAACAAGTCTATGTATTTCCAAAAATAAACAATTAATTCTCCCAAAGGAAAAAAAAACAGGTACCAAGAATCTTAACAGAGCCACACACCTCAGGGTTGGTGAAGAGGGGGAACCTATCATTAATTATGAATAAGTTTTTGCCAATTTTCAAAACTCATGAAATAAGCAAATTTCCTGTACTTGGTATAGACGCATATCATGTTAATATGGCTTAATTATATCTTATAGTTTTCAGTAAATAATATTCAATTCAGCACATCCATATTTTAGTAAAACTGCAAAAGTTTGGTGAAGATTCATGGTTGAATACTGACTGAGATATAATTTTTCTAAATTGATCATTTTTACGAAAAAAAATGTATGGTGTTTTTGATGTTTTTGCCCATACATTTTTTTGCAAAAAATGTGTAATGATTCCACAACAATGTAAACATGGAATAAAAATCAAATAAAGTTATCTGTCAAGTTTGGGCTAAATACCGGTGCACGAGCAGGTTGCCCAATCAACCACACCTGAGGAACCATGACAACCAGGCCATAGCTCCTCTTCCCCCCCCCCCCCCAATCCCTGGGGGTACCAGTCACACTGATTGTTCAGTGGAATATGCTTACCAGTCTTGGAAATAACAAAAGCGAGGGAGGGTGGGAGAAAATGTTGGCAAGGACCAAAGAAAACATGGCAGCGTCACCACATTCTGTAAGTGCTCAAGTTATGGATGGTGAAAATGACAGCATGATATAATGAAGGGGTCAAAGGAGTGTCAACCGCAGGCCCATGTAGCATCTCACATTTAACTTCATCTAAATTACATTTGACAGACACAAATTACAACAAGCTGTAATGAAATATTTTCTTGAATTTTTAGATGTACATTGTTTGCCATCCTGCACCCAAGTGTTAGCTCCATGCACATCATTCAAGAGATTCCTGTACTGCCTAGTATGGGACACACCACTCGTATGAGTGAGCCCCATACCCCTTCCCCTGTACCCCCTACAACCACACCCCAACCACAGCTATCCCAGCTAATGATGAACAGGTACAAGAATACTGCGAGAACAAAATTACTCTTGAAGGGGAGACCTGTGAGCTTATGTCGTAAGTATGATTGTCTCTGATGTATGTTGAAAGAATCAGAGACATAAATAAATATATCATATTATTTTTTTCCTAGAGGGCACGGTAATGAATTCTGCATTCTGATTGGTTCTCAGAGCGTGCGCGCGGGGGCGATATTTTCCATCACTGACCTAGGTCACAGTAACCATTTGCGTGCTCTTGTTTTCATCGAAAAAATCAAATGTTAGAGTTGGAAAAAAAAAGTTATTTACCAGCTTTAGGTCGGTCCATATAGGGAAAAACTGTGACCTCGTCCTGGAAAATGTTGCCTCCAGCCTTGGCCAACATTTTCCAGCCCTCGGCCACAGTTTTTCCCTATACGGACCTCCCAGCTGGTAAATAACATGTATTTTAAAGAACTAAACGTTATTACCTTGAGTTACAAGGAGGAGGTGTGACAGAGCTTCCTGTGTGAAAATGAAATATATGCACTTTATTGTATACTGCAAATTAACATGTGGGGTAAATGTTCAATGCAGGTTACAAATACTAGCATGTCTGAGCATACTAGATAGATGCAGACTGCAATTTATGCAATGCAGTTTACAATCATGAAATGTTGATAGATATAGCCAGTGGCGGATGCAGACCCTTAAGAAGGGGGTGGCTAGTACAAAGGATATACTACAGAGTTCAGACCAAGGGGGTGGCTAATCTTAAGGTTCTTACAAGAGAAATACGAGAACAAGGGGGGTGGCTAGCCACCCTAATCACCCCCCTAGATCCGCCCTTGATAGCATTTGGTGCACAGAGGTGAGAGGCAAGTGCTTTACATGCTATGCCACCCGTGTATATTCATCCATTCACATTAGAGATATGAGCATCTGAAATTAAAGAAGATCTTTTTAAATAAGGGGATAGTCTACCTGAGCACACAGACACCTGTAGTTAGGATAAAGTCTGCATAACTTAGATGTATCACTGAAATTCTTCTGTGCAAGCATTGTAAATTACCTAGTATGCCTATGGAAAAAATAAGTAATTTTTTTTCATTCTTTAGATTTTCAGACTTCTGTGCGACTATCATTCAACAATGGTGGAGACATCAGCTAGAGCACCGCCCATCCACCGTCTACCCTGCCCCTCCCCCACCCACCACCAGGGGGGAGGTGAGCACTGCTACGCCCAGAACACAGGAACCAACACCATATGAGCCATCACCTACACCAGAGGCAACCCCTATTGGGCGTGTCAGCAAAGTTTCACGAGCTGGTAGCAAAATCACTGACAGAAACGAAGCTGCTAGGATTGTGCAAAGAACATGGAGAAGACATATTGTAAGTAATACGCAATATATTCCCACATTGCAAGACCTGAAATAATCCTAGACCCTGCAATCTGTTTCAGGACATCCAAGTTTATAGATATTACAGAGATTTAATCAGTTTCAGAAGTCGAGGAGATCCTTCTCTCATGCTAAGGTGTATAAACCCCAGAGAGGTGAGACATTTAGTGTTATACCACAACGCGCGCGTTTCTCGAATTCTGATTGGCTCTCAGCCGTGGGTACATAAGAGGACATACCACGGAACGCGCCATCATAAGCGCGCGCGCTAAAAAGAACCAACGAAAACACCGTTTGGCTGCGCGCGCGCTGCTTTTGCCTTTTTATTTTTGCCTTTTTGTTGTGGTATAAAACAAATGTCCTCTGATTTTCCGTGGTATGTCCTCTTATATACCACGGAATGACGTAATAAAGTGGTCAAAAATGTACTGCGGACCCACTCGGCTGCGCCTCGTGAGTCCACAACATTTTGACCACTTTATTACGTCATTCCGTGGTATATAAGAGGACATACCACGGAAAATCAGAGGGCATTTGTTAAGTGCACTGACATTGAAGATGCTGTGACCGATGGCCATGACAAATAGTTTTCTAGCCCATGAAACTCTATGCTAATGAGGAAACAGTAAAAGTAGTGAACTCAATCTGTTAAAATCTTGTGGAATTTCGATCCATCCTTTGGTCTAAAACTGATTTAACATCGAACATAAGGCCTTTAACTTTTTTAGAGAAACAAATTATAGTCGCCAAATAGCGATATGATGTTTGGTTACCATAATAGAAATGTGATCCCTTTTTCATTTTCTCCCGAAATAACGCTGTTGACAGCAAATGTTTGGAACATTTTTTAAACCTACAGACTGGAAAGGAAAGTCACCATTTGGTGACCAGTAGAAGTTTTTGATCGCCAAATCCTGAATCTAGTCGCCAGGTTGCCTTGAAATGGCGAAATTTCCTTATTCTCCCGGGAGAAATACGGTAAATGTATGGCAGTCAACTTGAATTGTTCCTGGGAGATGAAGCGAAAAATCTTAAGCCTCCCGGCAAAAGGACCGAGGTGTTGTAATATTTCTTAGCTGCAGCTCATTTTCTCTCTTGACAGGCAGCCTTACTAGAAGCTGGAGCAGGTGTGCATATCAAGTTTAGACTTGCAGGGGTAAGACTGAAGGCTATCTGGGATTGTATGTTATTTAAGCATTAGAGCACAACTTTAACTGCACAGTACAGCACGCGTGATGTTGGGAGAGACACGAGAACGTTGTGATATAGCGGGGGAGAACCATTACTTTATCGGTGAAATAGAGCATAGATTTAGACTAGTCAGAGCGTGCGTTATATCGTTTACTAAACCTTGTATAGGGTGTGGTCTATTAAACTCTTGACAACACTTATTTAGTAAGCCCCGTCTACGCTTGCAATTTTTTTCGCGCGAGTCGCGGTGATTTTTCGTGCAAATCGAAATCACTAAATATGTAAACATAGTGCACCTCGGCGCGATCTGCCGCGATTTTCGTCGCGGCGATTTCAAACATGTTCGAAATTTTGTGTAGCCTGATGCGATTTGAAGAAAAGAGAGCACAGAAATCGCACCGGTTTGCATCTCGTTTACACAAAAGAGTTGTAATTGCAACTCGCGCGAGAAAAATTCCCGCGTGTTTTAAAACCGGCCTTTAGGGCTAGTAGCATTCAAATGTGAAAATATGAAATTATTTACAGCTTTCAAGTCACTGCTAAGTTAGCATTGCACCTAAAGATGAGTAAAACTGTGCAAAGTTGTATAGATTATAACGTAGACTGTAGCTTCGAGTGGGGGGGGGGGGGGGGGGGGGGCAGTTGCCCCCTCAAAATAAAAAAAGTTGTAAAAGAGGTGGACTTTTCAAGGCTGTTTCTTTGCTAGTAACCTGTTATCCAACCACTGTTTTCAGTGAATTTTAGCTACCGTGGATAAAGCTTTCAAGTTGAGATCACCTAAGTATACCAGCTTTAACTCTTTCTTCTGTAGGAGAAATTTCCACCCAACATTTACTACAAGATCTACACACACCGTAACGTTGCCGACATCGGTGCGTTTGCCCCACGTGACTACACCGAGGTCTTGAATAAGCAGTTACCTGCCTCGGCCATACACAACAAGGGACCGCAAGGTGGAAAAGGTGGGTGCACTTAGCACTTGAATTTGCGTCCAATTAGAGCTTAAAATACACCTGATTTTGTCATGTGTGTTATTTTTAGATCCCGAGCCCGTGGCGTTAATCAGGCGCGGAGGTAGAAAGAACCGTGTAGATTTTTTCATGTTTGTTATTTTTATTTCGGCTGGAAACCTTATACTCAGGTTTACTCCCGGATACCACCGCTGCGGTAGATCCCGGGCCCGTGGCGTTAATCAGGCGCGGAGGTAGAAAGAACCGTGTAGATTTTTTCATGTGTGTTAATTTTATTTCGGCGCTCCTTTCGGCTGGAAACCTTATACTCAGGTTTACTACCAGATACTACCGCTGCGGTAGATTCCGAGCCCGTGGCGTTAATCAGACGCGAAGGTAGAAAGAACCGTGTAGCTGATCGTCAGGTTACTGGAAACCAAGCCTAGTGGTATTCCCACTAATGCATTTGCGCTCAAAGGGTGTCAAATCACGCTTGGATTTTGTTATAGTTTTAACCACTTAACATGATTTTAATAAAAACATACAAAGAAGACATTTTTCCCCAAAAAGCTTTAGCAACTAATTGCTTTTCCTGTTCTTCTTAGATAACCTTAGCTGGTACCAGAGATGGGAGAACAATGGATGGAGGCTTGTGTCAGACAGGGTAAGAAATCATCGTCATCATCTTCATCATCGTCGTCGTCATCAATAGAAACACCTTTGTCAGCATTGTATCCTTAGGGGTGGACCATTAGAAATTGGGGAGGGGGGGGGCAATTTTTTTGCGCATGAATTTTTTTGGGGGGATCAGGTAGTGCAAGAATTTTTTTTCTGAATTTGTATCATGTTTTTTACTAGCTTGGATCCCTGCAAGATTTTTATTTTGGAAGGATTGGCCTTGCTCGAATTTTTTTTTGGGAAATGCCACCCCCCTCCCCTAATTTCTAATGGTCCACCCCTTATAGAGCGGATTTCGTAGGCTGTGAAAAGTGCCGTGACAAAGTTGTGCCGCGCCGCGACTACGCGATTTCATTGGCTCTCATTCTAAGGACCGTATTTTTCTGCCGCGACCATGCAATTTGATTGGCTGTTCTTGATTTGTCTTGCCGCGAGAATGCAATCTGATTGGTTGCCCGTGATTTGTCTTGCCGCGACAATGCAATCTGATTGGTTGTCCGTGATTTGTCTTGCCGCGACAATGCAATCTGATTGGTTGTCCGTGATTTGTCTTGCCGCGACAATGCAATCTGATTGGTTGTCCGTGATTTGTCTTGCCGCGACAATGCAATCTGATTGGTTGTCCGTGATTTGTCTTGCCGCGACGATGCAATTTGATTGGCTGTCCGTGATTTGCCGTCGCGGCAAATACTTCCCTCCCGCGCAATGCAATCTGATTGGTTGTCCGTGCGTGATTTGTTTTGTCACGCGGAGAAGGCGGAGTCCCTTATCTACACAGCCGGGAAGGTTCCGTGCTGCGCCGCGACCGCGATCGTGCCGCAACCGAGACCGCGACCGGTCGCGGTACTTTTCACAGTCACACAAAATCTGCTCACTACTTGTTTTATCTCTTATCCTTTAGCTCGTAAAAAGAGTTGACCAAGACCCAGTTTTGATCGACTCGTCTAGCAAACTCACATCCTTCCCGCATACCAAGGTAGGATATCACATCAATATTGATGGTCATTTGGTAGATACTACTATTCGTAGATCTCTGGTTGGCAGATTTATAACAATGGATGACGTCAGCGTGAACAGCGCTATAGATACTGTGCAAACATTATATGCATACATTCATTATTTTACGACGGTAAAGACATCAGTGACAGCGACAAAACTTTTTTTATAATCTTTATTATTTGCATAAATATCCTACCCTACCGTACTCTTACATAACTGAACACATGTACAACACTAAAAGAAAAACTATATATACATATAGCAGTGACAGCGCATTGAAAGAAAAACCGCACAAAATCTCGATAAAATGTATCAACACCTCACTGAAATGGAGAAATTACTCTCCTTCTTTTGACTTGGAATGTGGAAAATAGGGCCTTATCAATGTCAGTCACTGTCGTGACAAAACTTTACAATCTCTGTTTTATATGGTTACCGTGCATGACGTTTTTTGTTGATCTTGTTCATTTCACCACAGTTTCAGCGCAAAGCCGATGTTGAGAAAAAGAGAAAGAAAAAGAAGATTGAATGGATGAAAAAGATGTAAGTATTTTAAATTTCCCTTTCAAGTACGAATACTGTTCAGCGTGGTAAGAAATCAAAAAGGTCAATTCGCAATATTCCACATTTGTATTTATCTGGCAGCTGAAGGTTAGTTAAAAAAACCTACGTGCTTATTTTGCTTATTTCTTTTACCACCGTATGCATTGCTACGCGACCTCAAAATTCACTGTTGCGATTTTCTTGAACCTTAAAAACACTAGAGGCAAGGAAGGCAAAGGATAGCTTAAAACCATTTTGGTTGATATGGCAATCAAATCGACCCATTGAAGTGACTGAATCCATCGTTTTGGTTTTGATTGACGGCTAAAAATCGCCAATCGCCCATTGAATTTTGAGGTTGCGTAGCAATGCGAACCATTGGTTGACGCAAATTCCAGGTTGACCTGCATGCTAGAGGTACAGCCGCACCAATTGCCTCCTAATCTACCCCTCCCTAGGTACAAACAAGGCATGCTACAGGCCAAGGGCGGCCAAGACGAGGACACACAGGCAATCATACAGACTGTGGCCCAGGGAATGGTCAGTGCGGCAGAGACGCGGGGCAACGAGGCCGTGGAGGACTGGGAAGTAGACGAGCTGCTGGAATGGACGAGTGGGCTCAACTTTGACGAGTACGTGATGTACCTTTAAAGGTCTATCATCAATCGAGAGCCTTTGCGGTTTATTAGCCAATCAGAGCACCCGAAAAACAATGGATCAATTTGAAAACAAAAGAAAACCGCGGGGCGCAAAGGCTCTCGGTTGATGATAGGTCTTTCATCTGGCTTCCGTCGCGGAAAAAAAAAACATTTGACTGCACGAGACGAAAAAGAGCAAGGACCTGTATGGTCCATCAGATGGTTTGACTAGCGGAACAGAAAAAAAACACGCAATCAAACCATTGTTTGGAAATTCAAGCAACGATTTTTTGCCTGATTTTGACTCTTTATATACCGTCCCTGACACTCACTGTTTTCTCACTTTTCTCCGACGAAGAACTAACGCTCGAAACATCAGCAAAACACTAGTTATCCACGGCGTTACCCTGCGAGCAGTGGTTCCCTCGCTCGCCGTCGGCCTAAGAGAGGAGGAAACCACTGCTCGCAGGGTACCACGGCGTTCAACATAAATTTCAACCTTTGGTTGTTGTTGTCCATGTTTATGTCCCCGTCGACGCATGTTGTTGTACTTGTTGTCTTATGTAGGGACTGGCTTATGAGAACATTGTGTTGTGCTTACATATCCACAAGTTTTAACAGGGTTCCAATTAACATATAAAACGAAAAATATCGTGCCAGAGCCAAGAAAATGTGAACCTCCCTTCCCCTATAATACTAAGGGGAAATAGACCGTTGTGGTCGTCCTGTAATATTTATGTCGTTTTCTCTTCCAGATACCTGACAGACTGGAAGGAATTCGCTACTAGTGGTGGATCGGAGTTCTTAGCAGGTCAGTCGCACTGTAGATAAGTAATATTATAGTGTCTTTGTTTTTTGGTCTTATTTTTGTTCGTTTTCTTTGTTTGCATAACCATTAACTGAGGCTATCCCACGGCTGCCTGTCGAATTTTTAGATTTCTTTCTTCTCTTTCTTTTTTGTTTTGTTTTGTTTTGCTGTAGGCATACTATAGCCACCTAGCGTTTCAGCTCACTTATTAACACTGACTTTGTTCAGATCATAAATGGACAGATATGTGTGTGTTTTTAAGCCCGAGAAATTCCAAGAAGACCTAATTTAGATTTGATATTGATCAATGTTTTTGGCTGAGATTCTACGACAATTTCAGAAAATGGCCCCAGACTTGAGACGCATTTTCTTTTTTCTCTCGCAGCACAAACAAAGTTCATCCCAGATGACCCGTTTGCCTTCTCGCTTGTCAGCTGACAGGAATTAACTTGGTTTGGATAACCTAACATGTTTGTATGAGATCTAATATATAGGTGATCAATGTGATAATTTATTAGGGGACTTTTCTAAATAAATATTGCCGCGTGAACGGAAGTTTTGTATATTTTAATCTTGTTTGTTAGTTTTCTACGCGAACAAAGAGCCCTTTTCAGCCACTGGTTTGTTATAATTTACATTCGATATTAAAAGACGAATTCCTTGTAGAAATCTCGAAAAAAAAAAACATATACAAAGTTTCATTCCTTCTTTACCGAAGTCAGTCGAAAATATGACAGTACATTCCCGAAATCTGAGGATGGAAATGGATGCTTTCTCTCACTCGGAATGTTGCTAGGCTGACAAAACGTTTTGTTTGTTCGTTTGCATTCCCCACCCGTTGGAATTTCCTCAGCAGTGCGGGATAAAAATCAGGTCGATTTCCTGGGTGGTTTTGGAAAAATTCACTTTGGGCTTCCCAGATAGAATCAGTTCACATGGTTCATCCACACCACACAAAAAAAGGCCAGACCGGCTTTTCCCTGATTAGATTACCAGCTTTTCCGTCCTCGTCTACCACGGGTCAAACCATAAAATACACCTCGTTGACATAAAACTTAAATACTGGCGTAACTTGACTACGATTTATAATGTAAGTTAATACTAAGAGCTGCGCCCAAATTAGACTCGAGAGTTCGCATTCCTTTCTCGTAAGAACTGAACGCTTGTGTCTGGTTAGTCCGTTTATCTAAAAGAGACTCGATTTCTAAACCCAAGACTAGTTATAACTCAAGTCCCTTAATATGGCGAACAAACCGAAGGGATTCGGACTCACAGCAGAGGTCTCTAGGCGGGTAAGTACCTAGTAATACGTGCAATAGATGTCTTGCATCGAAATGGATTCCGTGAGAAATTGCAATGAAAGGGCTTCCCGATCCCTGCTTGATTGCTGCTTGGCTGAGTTTTGTGCATTATGGCAGCGCGCGCTTACTGTCGCTTGACGGGGAAAATATTATTTGTCATAAACTTCCTTATATTTGCCTCGTAAACTACATCTCAAGCTTTTTGTTTGATCGAAAGCTTGCGGTTCTAGAATATTTGCATGCAATTATGCAATCAGCGTAAGGAATTTTTCGCTCGATCGGCATACCGATTCTCTATAAAAAAAATACTGACCTCTGTCTGCCCGTTTGGCGTGGGCGTTGTAGCTAAAAATATTTAATGCAATGTGCAAAATATTTTGGCAAAACGTCCTTAAGTAAGTTTAGGCGGCGCATAACAGTTTCAGTTAAAAAAAAGAGAAAATTTCTGCGAAAATCGCCTCAAAGCGAGTTCCTTAGCTCAAATTGGTAGGAACCTCCTTAATTTGGCCCTCGGTGTTCGTCCAACGCTCTCTGTACTATCCAAGAAATAACAATCTCCGAATGGTATTTCATTCGTTTCTTTCACCTTATTCTTAATGCGAACACCAAATCCTGAGTCCCGATCCTCTTATTTCAAAAGTCGAGTCTAATCTTTACAGACAATAAAGCCCGCAATGCTTGAGCCACGGAAGATTCCAACTCAAAATTCCGTTCCCATGATTCTGCTCTTTCGCGGCAAAGATGGACTCGCGAGGGACTGGGCTAATACCACAGGTATACCCTATATTTACAGTCGACGACCCCAAGGGTTATTATATAAGCCTTCCCATAAGCCCTTTTCTTGCCTGCTTACTGCAATTTCCTCTACGCCAACCAACAGACCGCGATTTGGCTTCTACCAATCAAGTGAACAGCTGTGGGTGATTTGACGTAGACTAGAGAGGTCTTTTTAAATAATAAGGACTAGTTTACTTCGATAGCTTGGCTTCAAAACCCAATTTTCAACCAAAAAATGCAAACGAAAATTAGACATACTTAGAAAAAAATCCATGCGTCTGTAGTCTTACAGCTGTTTCAGATAACACGCGACTTCGCCGTTGCCGCCAGAGTTTGGCAGTTGGGTTTTCTGTGTTGTCCATCAATGCAATTCGTGTCCGTGTGAGCCAATCATATCCTTACTCAGTGCATTCGATTGGCTTCCCTTGCGAGACATGTCGCGACAGAAGCCAATTCACTGCACTAGGCGAAACTAGGCAAGGATCTGATTGGCTCACATATGGTTTGATTGACTACACAGGAAACCCAACTGCCAAAAGCTCTCTCGATGTTTTGAACGCGCTGGGTCGCGTGTTACACCTGAAACAGCTGTAAAAGGTTTGATGGACGGAAGTGAAAAGTGAAAATTATCAAAATCGCTGCAGAAGTCACGTCAAAACTATATTTACAGGGTAAAATAATTTTTCAAAATCTGCTCAATTTGCCGGCTTTGTTGGCACTGTTATATTTTTGACGTAAAAATGGCCGGGAAAGTCGCAAAACGTGCCGGCTATATTCACCAGCAGCCAGCCGCTATTTTGAACCGTGATATAAAGTAAAGTAAAGTAAAGTTGTCACTTCTAGATCTAAGTGATTGGTATTATTCGATACTGGCGCAATCTGGTCGACACTTCCCAACCGCCAAAGCCACAAGATTTCGTGACTGAGGCATTCTAATTGTGTTGCGGCATACGTTTCGATATAAATTGTTACCCATTTATAAAAAGCAGCTTTGTCAACTGATAACCCTAAAATGAAAGAAACAAATCATTGATAAAATTTTGATGTTTCCTTTTTTCTGGAGTAAATGAAGTAATTTGTTTGCATTAACGGAGTGCGATAGATATATTAAATACTTGCTCTATTATAAAGAAAGCCTTCAAAATTTGTCTTATGCCGTTTGAAGGTCAGACTTTTGCTTGTCGAAGAAAAACAGAGAGCTTGCAATGACCAGTGTACGCGATTTTGTTATATACCTATTTGCTCCCATGGCATGCATCCGCAGGCTACAACAGACAGTGGTGACAGTGCAATCTTTTCTGAAGGGGAGAATACCCGGGGGGGAATCCCATATTTTTTTGGTCGGGGATGATCGTCGGAAATTTTCAGTTTCACCCCTAAAAGATACCAAACATGGCGGGCCATGGCGTGGCTCAAAAAAAAATTATTACCCTAAAAGATGAGGTCTTATGTGCCAAGTAGGCGCAAAGGACACAGGTAACGGGAAAAATACCCATGAAGACATTTCCGTGTTTGTTTCTAATTCATCGTCTTCTCATCGAATAATCTCTCTTTCTTACACGGTTTTTAGAAGCACCATCATGAGAAAAAAATTTGGAAACAGTTTCGGCCCTAAAAGATACCAATCTGCCTAAATTTATTGAAGATCAAGATCACCCCCTAAAGAGACCAACGTGATTTTAACCCCTAAAAGATACGACGATCATCCCCGACCCAAAAATATGGGAGTCCCCCCCCCCCCCCCCCCCCCCCCCCCCCCCGGGAGAATACCAAATGGTAGACGAAGGTCTGCTGTTGGTCCACGCCTCTTTTCATGGATATTTCGTATAAGAGTGCTTTAGCATAGCATGCGGGGCGTAGATTAAGTATAAATGGAAACAAATCGGCTTTAAAATGCGATAAAGGATTTTATTAGGTCCTGCTAGCCCCTAAGGCTAAATCGAGATAGCGTTGTCGTTTTCTGTGAATACGCGCGGGCTACCTGTGTTTTGCCCCAGGCCCTTTGGCGGAGACAAAAACAACATGGCGGCCATGAGTACGATGTTTCTCGAATACCTGCAAGTTTTGGTGGATTTCTCTGCTTTTTTCGCCAAAATATGAGGGAAAATACTTACAGACCTTCCAAATAAGGTAAGGGGGAATTCCTAATAAGGAAAGCGGCAAGTCGACAAGGTTAGGCTGCAAACGTCTTGATATTTCCCGTCTCTTTAGTTACTAATTCATGTCAGTGGTTGGCTTTTGTGGTGAGGCGAATAAAGACTCATAAATCTACTAGAGAATTATAGTCTCCATTTAAAATTAAATAGAGGATATTACATGGCCGCGCGGAGATACGAATTTTATCTTCGAGTGTTGAAAATGTATCTCACGAGTGAGCGCAGCGAACGAGTGAGATTAATTTTTAACACGAGAAGATAAAATTCGTATCTCCAAGCGGTCATGTAATGTTCTGTTTATTATATAAACATCAATGAAATACCAAATTCGAATTTTATTTGAGTTAAGCTTAAAAATCGAGCATTGAGCAAAGGCAAGTGTGATATCTTCACATGTGAAAATATCATGTTATTTTTACGTGTGAAGATATCAAGTTTTCGCGCGGGAGATCACCCGGTATTTCATTGGTGTTTATATAATAAAATAGAATAAATAACATGAAATGTTCGAACTCGTACGATAGATTTTCGAAGGGAGAGCCAGAGAAGGAAGCATTGGCGCTTTATTTTCCGAGGATTTTTTAATACATGTTAATTAGCTCATGCTTTTTCTTGAAAGAATGGAGGAACTGAAGGAACTGCCACAGTCAATGTTGTAGTTTCCGTCACACAAACGTGGTGGGCGAATGCTCCGAATTCCTAACCGATTAAAACCGAAAAAGAAAACATTCTTCCGAATAAAGCCGAGTGTCATCCGAATATAATCGGGAGTAATTACTCCAATTTTCCCGCCACACGTGGTAAATACCCGAAAGTGCCTGAAATCTAAATCAGGAGGCAGGTGTGTAGAGGAAGCGTGGAGCTATTTAAATTCAATTGATCAAAATATAGGTCTCATTCCCTTGAAAATTCAAGATATCGCCATGGCAGAGAGAGGAATGTCTACGGTTTCGACAAGGAAGTGCGAGCGAAGGTAAAATGTTTCGTTTTTAAAAAATCGCTATGCTTAGGTAAGAAGTTTGTTTTGATTAATTACGCATGCGCGAATAATGCTAAAGCCAAAGATGTTTGAAATGGAATAATTTCTCTCAAAAATACTGATATTTGAAAAGTAGTTTTGTGAAAACTGACATATATATGCCGATATTTAACCCGCATCTTCTTTGCTTTCACTTTGCTATGAATATTTCCGTTTTTCCCTTCTCTAACAATATGTGGTCACATTCTACAAATGTTTCAATAACATGAAAAATTCATTAAAATTGAACTCTCATAGACTATTTGGGAACAAATCCACTCCACGCGGACGAAAAGAGCTTGAGATAATTTGAAAAGTGTACAGAAACAGCGTGTAATTTAATCAGCTTGAATGAACAGACATTTAATGTGAACTTTTAGCGTTAAAATTTGTTTATATTATGTAATGAAGTCTGATTCTGAATGGGAAATTTGATTTGAAGTAGCATGCTGACACCTTTTGAACTAATCTAAAATAGATATATTCATTTTCGCTATGAATATTCAACCTGTATTGCGTGAAATATAGCGAAAATCACCTCGGTGTATTGCGAATTCTCCTGTGCGAATTATTATATAAACTCAGCAAATTGTATATCATATCTTTATCTCAAGAATGCACATCGTCAATCCCATATGGTTTGCCACATTACATAGTTTGACTCAGGGATTTAGCTTTTGTTGCCGCAGAACGCGTGTTTATATTTTCGGGTGATATTAAAGGATTTCTTGCGGAAAATCCTGGGGGTTTGGTCCAACAGCGGTTTCTTATTGCCGCCAACAAGCGCCTTATTTTTTTTTGTCAATGAATTCTATTCAAATGCTTTAAATTAACAATACGCTAATCTGACATTTACAATGGAGAAGCTCAAGGATCGAGTTCTGTTAATGATCAACCAAATCATATTTTGTACTAAACACAGCTGTGTGCTAAGTCATCACGTGCTGACCGCGTGATGGTACTTTTACTTGGCTTGGCTTTCAATGAAACCAGTCTCGTGCTCAACGCGTGATCGTGGTTTTACTTGGCTTGTGATTGGCTGACTGGAAAACCATTCAGCGACAACTTGTATTTTCTCGCGTTCATGATTGGCTATGCGTATTTGGCCTGACAAGGGTCATCTGAAATTCACTCTTTTGTAGTTCGTTTTTCAAAACCACAATGAACCCAGTTCCCAACGCAACAAAATGCTCAATTTTTTTCATCACAGCTTGACTCTAAGTACGACCCCGTCAAAGAAGAGGAGGCTCGTAACTGGATTAACCAGGTTCTGGGCGAGGAAGTGTTTAGCGGCAGCGGAGCGGACGAAGTGCACGCGACACTTAAGGATGGAAAAGTCCTTTGCAGGTAGGGAAGAGTACCAAACCCCTCCTGTTAGCAACGTTCAAGAAACATAACCTGCTTGCAGGCGGTAAATTTGGTGTTTTTGTCGAGGAAAAACCCCGGGGTTTGTGAGCGCGGTCGCCATCTTTTATTTCTTGAAATCGGATTTAGGCCCAACCTCGTTCCCATGGTCTTCTGGGTAAGACCCTTTCTGAATGAATTCTTATATAAAGTTCACTTTCGCCCCTTGGCTGGGCCGTCCTTCATCCAGTTACCTCTATGACATCTTGTCGTCAAACATTTAGAATATAATTGTTTATTTCAATCTATTTGCAGTTCCAGGAAGATTTCTGGGAGTGAATAACTAGATGATTACATATAATAATTTAGCAGCTGTATTTACAAGTACTAAAATTAGCAAAGCGATTTGTTCTAATTGGCCTTATGATTGTTTTTGCCCCTGAACGTAAAAAATAGTTAAATAGTTCTTAGTAATCATTTGCAAGGATCGCTATTTTCCAGGTTGGGAAATCGCCTCGGAGGCAAGTTAAAAGTCAATGAGCAGAAGATGCCATTTAAACAGGTAATGTCCACACCATTGAAGAGTGTGTTTCAACACCCTTGTGGCAAAGACAAAACTTAACCCATTAAGGTTATTCCCCTGTTTTGCACGGCGCACGCTGTTCTGCGCATGGGCGCGCGATCAATTCGTTCGAAAATGACGCAATCGAGCGCGCGCGCGCAAGCTAAATATCCCCATTTGAGCGAGAAACACCAAGAAGAAGTCGCTTTTTGGGATATTGCGCGAAAACAAGATTGGGCACCCCCATTTTTTATTTTACCATTTTGATAAGACTATCATTCCCCTGTTATAATAAAAGTTTAAATTAATTTCCACGACAAGTTTTTGAGCTATCGTCATAAAAAGCCCCAAAACGAGACACAAAAGACTCTCAAATTATCACGAGCGGTGCGCACATTTTCAAGAGTAGCGTCAACACACATAGAAAATTAAACATTCCAATGTTCGTCCTAGGTAGTGAAGCATCCAACAGTTCTGTTCAAACCTGCAAGCGAACTGGATTGCTTCATTAGTGAGCGTTTTATCACAATTTTCTTGTTTCACGTATTCCTTCACAAAATAGCCCTCAGGCACTAAAAATGGGGTATGTTTGCGCCATCACAGTTTCTAAACGAGCATGGGCACCCCCTCTTTTTATTTCATATTTTCATTTCTTATATACTAAATAGTAAATAGACAAATTAAGAAAAAAAATTCTACGACAAGTTTTATTTCAGGGGAATTACCTTAAGTGTGGCCAAGACAGCATCTAGTATTTTTTGTCTTGGGGCAAGCCTTGGTCATCCTTTGTTTTTACTGGGGGCAAACAATGTTTTTTTCGACAATGCCCCCTCGGCCCCCCTCCCCCAGGCTACGGCTATGGTGGTTGTCTGATCATGTCCCCTAAATGGATATATTTTTTATGGATAACACAGGGTTCCCACATGTCCACGAACGGACGTACGCCGTAGGTTTTATTCAAGATAAAGAAATAACAAAAATCACATCAAAATTTCCATCATATCATCGTCGCCATCATCATCACCTATATCATCACAGTCTACATATATCATTGTCATCGTCATTCTTTGTTTTATTCCTCACGATCGTCACGATAAAAATCAATCAAACAACTGCGTTTTCTGAGCTGCTTTTCTTTCTTTTGCCTTTTCCTGGCAGATGGAAAACATCGGCAACTTCTTAGAATACGTTGGAACAGATTTAGGCGTGGCAAAGAATGATCTATTTCAGACTGTAGACCTGTACGAGAAAAGCAACATGTGGAATGTAAGTAGAGTCACTATAAAAACGAGTTCTCCGTCATACTTACGCACGAGAACCATAGGAACAATGCACTACAAAAAGGAGTCCTCCGTCATACTTACGCACGAGAACGATAGGACCAATGCATTTCATAGCTACTCGGTCAATAACCGTCCTCCCCTAAAAAATATCGGGAAAAGATACGTGCTTTGCTTCCCATAATAGGTGCTTTGCTTCCCATAATTTTGTTCAGGTCACGTCTTTTTACCTGGAAATATTGGTGATGCTCATTCACTGAGAGTGAGCTGTGGCCCCACCCTTTTTTCTGAGCGATTCTCTTGTATATTTACTGTATTTGGGTTTTCCGCGTTGTCTTTTGCTGACAGAAGCCTCAACAAACCACTAAACGAGGCAAGAACCTGACTGGCTGAAACAGTTTAAAAATTCGAGTAGCGGATTTGGCGTACTTTATAAAATGTATAGAAATATATCCATTTGAAAAACTACGTGAAGCAAAGCACAGAGAGCGGCTGTTGACAGGCATTCATAGCTCCAAGTCGGCCGCTTGTATGCAAGAGGACACGCCAGTAAAGTTCTTTTCTTTCCCAAACAGGTCATTTGCTGCATACACGCTGTTGGACGTCGGGTAAGCTTACGCCCTGGCAAAACGAAACGCACGTTCACGCAAGTCGACGCAAGTTGTGACTTGCAGAGGCTTGCGTTCACTTGCGTTCACTTGCGCGTTGGGGTGGCCAAACGAGATGCAACTTTTGTTCCTTTGCGCGTCACTTTTGACCACTAGCGCGCACTCAAGCTAGTGTTTTTCTTGTCAAAAAAGGCAAGAAAAATAAAGAAATCTCAACCATTTCAGCTTAGAGATATAAGTGCAACATTTTCATGACTTGTTTTGGTTAATTTGGAAAACGAAGAAAATTGGAAACTTGCGATGTGGTGGCCACACTGAGGCAAGTTGCGTGAAAATTGCAACATGTTCATAAAGTGGATGCAAGTAAACATCAGTACAATTCTAGTACTGTACTGCCGCGTGCTTAGACTGGACGTGCGGCACCGGGCCGTTTTTGGCACGGCTAGGTCGTGTGCTGTAAAACGTGCGAGAATTGTACCGGTGCCGTATGAACAGGCGGTACCGTACCACAATTGTATCGGTCCGGTTTTGTACCGGTCTCGTGTGAACGGAGTCTTAGTAATGGACTCCTGTTTCGATATATTTTATGAAGACAACAAATGCTCCCCCTCCCCCCGCCTGCGGCTCGTGATTTTACAACGTTATCGTGTCTCCCCCACGCCCCAAGTACCTGCTACTAATTTAACATTCTGCCAGCACTTTAGGGAGAACTGCGAAAACGCAGATTTGAATGTAAACACATTCCTTGAAACAGTCAAAACCAATCATTAAGTGAACACTTTTTATTGCAATTAATCAATCATTCTTTAATAAATATATTTCTATCAGTCTTATTTGAAATCTTCAAGCTCTTTTAATTTAAACCCCTACTAATGTCAACTATCTTCTGCACTGTCTTTCTCTAAATAAACCTAACAGGCCTTCGCTATGGGTAAAGACGTGCCACAGTTAGGACCAAAAGAATCCACCAAAAACCCTCGCCATTTTACACAGCAACAACTCAACAAAGGGAAGAGTGTCATAAACACTTATCAAATGGGGCCATCGGCGCGCAACGTGGCAACGCAGAGTGGACAAACATTCGGTGGCCAGCGACAAATTATCAATCATACTAAATAGCTATATACCTCTAAAGTGTCAGTAACACGAAATCGACATGTCTGAGCAGTTCGGTTTGCAATGCAGACTAAAGAGAAAGGAGGAGGGGAGGGGTCTCGCGAATTGAGCTCTCATAAGGCCGATAGGATGAGTGTGGACAATGGCAGCTTTCACAATCTCGTACCCAGAGCCCGTCATCTTTTGGCCAGCGGCAAGATTCAGGGCTCTGGGGGAATTGATTTTTTTAAAACCCAGATTCTGGGTTTCCGGTTTGATTGTTGTATGAAAGTTCGTTACGTTTTTGACCTACCACGCATGCTCACAAATCGGATTCCCCCAGGACCCTGAATCTTGCCGCTGGCCAAAAGATGACGGGCTCTGGGTACGAGGTTGCAGCTTTCAGCGCTGTTCACGCTGAAAGTCCTTTCAGCGCTGTTCACGCTGAAAGTCCTTTCAGCGCTGTTCACGCTGAAAGTCCTTTCAGCGCATGCTCCAACGCCCAAAATCAGCCAAATCAGCGACGGCCCTCAAATGGATGTCACCAGAGCCTCCCTTGCGAGCAGACGAGCTGGAGAGCACTGGGTACGAGGAATGTCGCTGATTTTGAACGTTGGGGCATGCGCAGAAAGTTGTTTCTCTCAACGGCTCTGCATCAAAACTCGCGCATGCGTCAATGGCTTTCACCAGAGTCTCCCCCGCGAGCAGACGAGCCGGGGAGCCCTGGGTAAGAGAATGACGCCATAGATCTATTGATGTTAATGTGCCAACCAGAGATCGATTGGTTCACATAACAAAGAGTGCTATTCAATCTATGGTTGGCACGTTAGCATATTGAATGGCATGGCGATGTTGATAAACAGTGAATAGCGCTATATACCTTCCCATATAGCTAATAAATAGTGATACAACATTCACTTCTTACTGGGACACACTAAACATTAATACGTAAAGTTGTAATAAAACGAATAAAGAACGAAATGTAAAGTTAAAATGCTATTATTGTAATTCATATATGTTAAAAATACGTCTAAAAACCGTAATTATCGGAAATATAATAATGTAGTGACGTTGGTCGAATATTATTCTTATTGTACATCTTTAATTCCTTGAGGTAAAAGTAACTAACATAAAAGTGGTGAATATAGAGAAAAGGATAGAGATTACGATTCATACTTCGAACAAACAGTAAACGGCGTTGGAGTGTCAACGTGTCAAGTGTAAATGAAGACACCCCTCTGTAACTGACCCGACGAAACCCGACCCGACGGCAATTTTGACACTACCCGGTGAATTTTTAGTCCCCCCGAGACCCGACGAATTTTACCGAGGGGGGGGGGGGGATCCCATATTTTTTTAGTCGGGGATGATCGTCGGAAATTTTCAGTTTCACCCCTAAAAGATACCAAACATGGCGGGCCATGGCGTGGCTCAAAAAATGTATTACCCTAAAAGATGAGGTCTTATGTGCCAAGTAGGCGCGAAGAACACAGGTAACAGGTGAAAGATACCCATCAAGAAATTTCCGTATTTGTTTCTAATTTATCTTCTTCTCATCGAATAATCTCTCTTTCTTACACGGTTTTTAGAAGCACCATCATGGGAAAAAAATAATTTGGACTACAGTTTCGGCCCTAAGATACCAATCTCCCTAAAATGTATTGAAGATCACGATCACGACACCCCTAAAGAGACCAAACCACCGTCATTTTAACCATTAAAAAATACGACGATCATGGGGGGGGGGGGGGGGGGATTTAACTGAATTGACCCGGACGTTTTTCTCTTCCCCGGTGCGAAATTTGAGTGTGTTCACCAAGTTTTACGTACTATAGAAAATTGGAAATCGGGAATCGATATAAAAAGACTTTAAAAGAGCTAGGCTCATAAATACATTGCATATAAAGGACTGCATTTTAAAGGACTGGAAACTCAAACAGCACTCATACCGAAGAACTTGACGGAACGTTTTGAAAATGACGCGCAGAAGTATATTTAGTCGGTTAAAAATTGAGCTGTGACGGCCCGACGAAAATTTATCTCACCCGATGACATTTTCCAAAAAACCCAGTGGGAATCTAGATTTCGTTGGGTCTGTTACAAAAGGGTGTATGAAGCCTTGGCATTTTGAAATTACGATTTGATCGAGCATGGTACATAATGGGAGAAGTAATTGGGAGAAGTAACAAGAGATTTCAGAGCTAAGATGATAAAGCATAGATTGCATATGATACTAATAATAAAATTGCAGCCACGATCTGAAAGTATTAAATAAGGGTATATAATCATTCAAATAAAGATAAAACATGTAAAATGTTATTTAAATAAAATAAACTCTAACAAGAGGTATTTCACTACCGCACAATTCTTCCTCTACTGGTCCCGTAATTCGATTAGTACATGTAATTGTTACTTATCCTTGCCACAGTCTATCTAAATAGCATTCCAGATGCCTTATAGCATATATCGACTGCTTACAGCCCCTTCTTCGGCGAACGTCCGTAGATCGAGATAAATGTGTTTCTACCCGCGGCGTTGTTTACGGTGTCGAGTTGCCAAGAGCAGTAACGTGCGCACGTGTCAATATTTTACCCTTGGTGTGGATTGTACTAGGATTCCGGACCCCTGTCAAGTCAACCAGAGAACGCCGATGAATTCCGACATGCAAAAAATGAAAAAGGATAGCGACATGCTACCCATATAGATAATTGAAAATGAATCCTCCCTTGTCTGAGAAAAGGGCCCCAAAGTAAAGAAATTGGTTGGCAAACACAAATTGCTCGTAGCCCTCGCGCCTCTCAAAATGCAAGATGGCAAACGGACCGGGTTTACCAGCAAGCAGGCTGATGTTTTAGCCTCAAAGGACCCCGTTTCTAGATCCATTTTGTGACTTTTGTTGACACAGCAGCCCTAGTATTACGACAGTCTTCTCTAGACTCATCCTCTAACATCTTTCGAGAAAAACTTGTGTAGGGTAGCCAACGGCTTCTACGCGCGCGTCCATGTCTCGGTTGAAACAGCCAGTAGTGTCCATCTTGTTATTTACGCGCGCACCCATGGACACCACACAGGTGCGCGCGTAATTCCAAGATGGGCATTTCTTCTTATGCACTTCTGCACCTACCTAACGCGCTTTTGTCAACACGTTTATTATCCCGTCACACTAGGCAGCCGCCCTGGGTATAGATGTACCTCCACTTGGACCCAAAGAAGCCGAGGCGAATCCCCGTGAGTTCAGTGAGGACCAACTCAGGGCTGGGGAGGGAATCTTGACCAAACAGGCAGGGCCGAAAGCTGACGAGGTTGCCACGGCAACGGGCACACACCCTGGGCGCCCGCGTCAAATCGTGGACCGATATAAGTAGGCAGATGAGCTCGCAGTCTTAGTTAGTGTTCATATGCCTGCTTAGCGCTAGAAGTATAACGGTATGGATCGGTATAAATATGTTTTAGTTTGCATCCTAAGGCCCGTGTCAATCAGATGTTCCCTGCAACATTCAGACCCCGTCCACACTACACCGTTTTCAAACGAAAACGGATACTTTTTGCTCCGGATACGGCTATCGTCCATACTACAACGCCGAAAACGATCACCGAAAACGGCGAAAACAATACGAAAACGATAAGTGTGGACGCAAATCTTTTTGAAAACGGTGTTTAGTGTGGACGGGGTCTCAGTCGTCGCGGAAGGGTCGACCTCTTTTCAAACACTAAATTTGCTAACTTTTTCTTTACATCTTATCAATCCTTCATCTCAATCCTCCATCCGCACGGGCTGCCTGTGGTGTTCAAATCTCGTCTCAGGCCCCTCCCCCGGGAACAAAAACAAAATGGCGGCCAAATGGTCGACCAAGTGAACGATGTTTCGTCGGGGTCGGGACAAAACGTGGCCTAGGCCATGGCCTACCCTGTGGCCTACCCTATGGCCTACCCTGTATTTTCTTTTTAAAGCTCTGAAAACAGGTAAACTCAAATATAATGCCTCCTGACAGGTAGTCAACATAAACAAAGACATAAACAACCCGCCAATCAAACATTTGTGACGTCATTACTAACGTTATCTCCTAAAAATGTTTTTAACTCTGCGAATTTCTAATATACAACCGCTAAATTTTACCAACAAATTATTTCGCACATCGGTCATTAACACCTGTCAATTACAATGTGATGACGTCATCGATCACGTGATTTTACAAAACTGCTTATAACTCCGCGAATTTTTAGAGTAAGACCGTCAAACTTTGTCAACATCCCCTCTGGTACATTGCCAACTGGCACATATCAATCACAACGCGATGACGTCATAGATCACGTGATTTCACAAAACTGCTCATAACTCCGCGAATTTGCAGAATACGGCCGTCAAACTTTGTCAACATCCCCTCTGGCACATTGCAAATTGGCACATATCAATCAAAATGTGATGACGTCATCGATCACGTGATTTCACAAAACCGCTTATAACTCCGCGAATTGTTAGAAAAAGGTCGTCAAACTTTGTTAACAACTGAATCCCTTTGGACTATTGTCAAATGACAAGAGTCAATTTATATGTAATGACATCATCGATCACGCGAATTAACAAAACTGCTTGTAACTCTGTGAATTCATCGAGCAACGCATGTGTAGCAAGGTATTGTACAAATCCATGAAAATTGGAGTGCTGTGAAACCATGTGACCGGTGACGTCACTATATTTTGATTGATAGGTGTCAATTGTCATTGCTCGAGATGAAACACTGACAAAGTTTGCGATGTCTTTTGAAAATTGGCGGAGTTATAAGCAGTATTTGAAATCATGTGATCTATGACGTCATCACATTTTGATTGCTATGTGATAATTGCAATGTGCCAGAGGGGATGTTGTCAAAGTTTGATGGCCGTATTCTACAAATTCGCGGAGTTATGAGCAGTTTTGTGAAATCACGTGATCGATGACGTCGTCGCATTGTGACTGATGTGTGCCAATTGGCACTGTGCCAGAGGGGATATTGACAAAGTTTGACGGTCTTACTCTAAAAATTGGCGGAGTTATAAGCAGTTTTGTGAAATCACGTGATCGATGACGTCATCACATTTTGATTGATATGTGCCAGTTGGCAATGTGCCAGAGGGGATGTTGACAAAGTTTGACGGTCTTACTTTGGAAATTCGCGGAGTTATAAGCAGTTTTGTGAAATCACGTGATCGATGACGTCATCACATTTTGATTGATATGTGCCAGTTGGCAATGTGCCAGAGGGGATGTTGACAAATTTTGACGGTCTTACTTTGAAAATTCGTGGAGTTATAAGCAGTTTTGTGAAATCACGTGATCGATGACGTCATCACATTGTAATTGACAGGTGTCAATAACCGATGTGCAAAATAATTTGTTGGATAAAATTTGGCGGTTGAATCACGAGCGATAGGATAGTATACATCAGTATTATTGTGTAAACCTACGAGTTTTTTGTGTAATAAATCAATTGAGATGGGTTCGTTATTCAGCTAGCAAAACTTCACGAATTACCCTGAAAATGAGTCAATTTATAAAGCTAAAAACTACTCGAAACGCACTTCGAATTGTTTATCTAGTACTAAATTCATTTATGTTTTGCTTACCGGTTTGTATGAGATGTTTTTCCCCTTTTAAACGAAGAGCGGATCCGTTGTGTATGCTCCCTGTTCAAGTGACGCGCCGCTAAGTTAGGTATTCCTTAAGGCGTTGGTTATCGATTAAGTTACGTTGCGTGTCGGTTAGGCCGAATACCTAACTTAGCGGCGCGTCACTTGAACAGGGAGCATACACAACGGATCCGCTCTTCGTTTAAAAGGGGAAAAACATCTCATACAAACCGGTAAGCAAAACATAAATGAATTTAGTACTAGATAAACAATTCGAAGTGCGTTTCGAGTAGTTTTTAGCTTTATAAATTGACTCATTTTCAGGGTAATTCGTGAAGTTTTGCTAGCTGAATAACGAACCCATCTCAATTGATTTATTACACAAAAAACTCGTACGTTTACACAGTAATACTGATGTATACTATCCTATCGCTCGTGGTTGAATATTAGTAATTCGGAGAGTTAAAAGCATTTTTAGGAGAAAACGTTAGTAATGACGTCACAAATATTTGATTGACAGGTTGTTTATGTGTTTGTTTATGTTGACTACCTGTCAGGAGGCATTATATTTTGAGTTTACCTGTTTTCAGAGCTTTAAAAAGAAAATACAGGGTAGGCCATAGGGTAGGCCACAGGGTAGGCCATGGCCTAGGCCACGTTTTGTCCCGACCCGTTTCGTCGAGTATCTGCACGTTTTGGTGAATTTTTATGCTTTTTTTTCTAAGATAAGGAGAAATACTTACAGATTGTCCAAATGACGTAAGGGGAATGTCCTAAGATAAGGAAGTTTTGCAACGTCGGCAATTCGATAGTTTTTAGCGAATTTTCTTGATATGTTTCAAAGTCGCTGAAAATGCTTTGAAAGGCATTGACAAACTTCACCGGAATACCAATGCTTGTTGTTCAACATTTTACAACAAACGCTGATTTATTTTTCACCGTTTGTTGAATCCAAATATGTACAGCATATCGCACGTCACGCGATGTTTCAAATTGATTGTTGTTGTTGTTCTTGTCAACATACCGTACTGTTTTATCGCTAGCGTTAACCAGGTATTTAAAAAGCCATTATGGTGTTTACAGCTAAACCCGTTTTTTTCGCCGGCAATGTTCAAAACATTGGTTTGATCCGGGTTTAATGTCTGTTCGCGCCAGTCAAAAATCGTCTCTTTAACATTTAGTGACTTCACACTCATCATTTCATTAGAGCGGTTTTCATATGACTGTAGTGAAACCAATCGCAAAGTAATTACACCAATTCTGAATAAAACCTATAGGAGTAATTACAAAGTAATTGCGAATTACTCACGATAGTCATCTGAAATCCGCTCTTAATATAGAACTCAATAACTTTCAACCTCAGGTTCAATAGACCGATCCCTATTTTGACGATAGCTCCGCCCACTCATAGCAAACAATAGCAAGTTTTCCCTACGGAATTCAAAATGTCCGAGCAACAAACTTGAATATCGAAGATTTTTCAATAATTATTCAGCTTTTCAAGATAAAAATATAAAATCCAAATTGCATGCAACAACTTCTAACACCTCCCTGCAATCGGTGTCTTTTCCGCGCTCTATGCCAAAGCTAAAATTTGGCTTGTCCGACGTAGTTACAGTAACTAGGGATATAACAATGAATGCGGGATCGGTGAATTTGGAACAAAAGCAGGGAGAGGGGGTTTGAACGAACTCCCCTGGAGCCAGAAATCAGGTTTTTGATAAAAAAAAAAACGGATAAGGAAAAACATGCAATAAATTTGGATTATACAGGGTTTACTGAAGAAGAAAAAAATGAGGACAGCGAAACGCCCCCCTCCTCTCAAAAAAAATGTCACCATCACACTTGATATTATTAGAGGCAAACACGAACACATTAGTAGTTGCGATGTCTCACAGGAGGAGGAAATGGACGAGATAATTTTTTTGTTTCTTGTTTCGTGGACTTGGATGTAGATGCACTATAAGATGGTTTGGCTTGCGAGAAAGAAACCATTAAACCATTGCCATGTTTTGAAAATTGCAGGAGAAAAACAACGATTTTGGCGGATATATATTAGCCTGAGAATGTCCAACATCTCAGTAATAAATATAGAATGTTTCAATAAAACAAACTAGATGAACACAAAATGCTGTCGCTTTTATCTAGGGACGGACAATAAGCTATTTCCGAGGGAGGTTGCAGGTTTTAAGATTTTCTTGCGCAGAATGTTTTTCATGGCAAAGAAGAGTACCGGAATCTTATTGAGAGTTGAAGCTGTGGGCTTGCTTATTATTCTAGCTCAAAAGCTTGCGCCTTATTTTTTGTCTTTTTTTTTCGCCCGGAGTTATCTAATTGTCCAGGAGCGTAGCCAGGACTTGATAAGTGAAGAAGGAACACTCACATACACATAGTTCAGTCCCTGAACTCTCCTTCGCGGATCCGTTGTTGCCTGTGGTGGTCGCCGAAAGAGAGTCCAGAAACCTTTGTATGCTTATGATGCGCTAGATCTGACCAAGAACTTCAACAATCAATTTCCGACAACGGTATTTGGATCATGCGCACTAACGAAAAAACCCAAGTTCTTAGTGGTCAGTATTAGCGCATGCGCATACAAAGGTTTCTGGACTCCATTCGGCGACCACAGGAAACAACGGAGCCGCGAAGGAGAGTTCAGGGACTGGACTAAGTCTATTACCTGTGCAGTTTCGCAACCATGAACATCTGTTTCGCCAGTTTCATCCTTTTTAGGACTCATCAGCATGCCGGGGTTTGCCTCAGTAAACTTCATCGGCAAAAACTGCAGAGAGGCGACTTCGAAAATCGAAGTACACCAAAGACCCTTCTGGGACAGGCACACCTGAAGCACCCCTAGCTACGTCCCTGTGGCCTGTATTCATTTGTATGCCAATCAGAGGACGAAGTAATCACAAACTATATTTTTTTAGTCGTCGGACTGATCGTGCCGAAGGGAGCTAGGAGATGGTCACCTCAAAAAACTCAAAACTATTCTCTGAAATTGAAAGAGTTAGTTTAAAGGAAGCAGTGTGAAGCAATTCAGGCGATGTCGGTTAAGGGTTGCTAATTTGAACGAATGAAGATCGCACTCATTTGAAGACCCTCGCCGATTGGATTAAACGGCATCTCTGGCTAAATAGCAGCATCGATCTCTACTCTTCGACTAATTTTAAGGCATTAAAAGCATCATACTATGATACGCATGCGTCAGTGGCTAACACCAGAACCTCCCCCCGCTGGTACAGAGGAGAGAGGCAATGCTTCGTTCTGATTGACCCTTGATTCTCATCCAGAACCTGGCCGATAGTAATTTGAGGAAAAAGAAAGCTTTATTCGTTTTATTCTGATTGGCCCGTGATTCTCGTACTCTACCGTAATGGATGAGAATCAGGCTACTCTCCACAGGGTACCCGACTAACCTTGCTTAGACCATGATAAGCGTGACGTTGATCAGACGCGAAGGTAGGAAGGGCCAGCGTACTCTACCGTAGCGGATGAGAATCAGGCTACTCTCCACAGGGTACCCGACTAACCTTGCTTAGGCCATGATAAGCGTGACGTTGATCAGACGCGGAGGTAGGAAGTGACAACGAACTCTACCGTAGCGGATGAGAATCAGGCTACTCTCCACAGGGTACCCGACTAACCCTGCTTAGGCCATGATAAGCGTAACGTTAATCAGACGCGAAGGTAGGAAGGGCCAACGTACTCTACCGTAGCAGATGAGAATCAGGCTACTCTCCACAGGGTACCCGACTAACCCTGCTTAGGCCATGACGCGTGACGTTAATCAGACGCGAAGGTAGGAAGGGCCAACGTACTCTACCGTAGCAGATGAGAATCAGGCTACTCTCCACAGGGTACCCGACTAACCCTGCTTAGGCCATGATAAGCGTGACGTTAATCAGACGCGAAGGTAGGAAGGGCCAACGTACTCTACCGTAGCAGATGAGAATCAGGCTACTCTCCACAGGGTACCCGACTAACCCTGCTTAGGCCATGATAAGCGTGACGTTTAGGAAGGGCCAACGTACTATACCGTAGCGGATGACAATCAGGCTATGGTATATAGGGCGCGTCTAACTAAACTATGTAGCCATAACACTCCCCTCATGGTTTAACATCCGCGAGGCGTAGTCTGCACAATATTACCAACAAGTTCATGAAAATCTGCACGGTCAGAATTGTCAGTTTCACTTTATAGATTGTTTTGAAAATAATTGCTTTGTTCGCCTTATTTGGTCATTGTAAATTTAGAACTCGCATTTGCGCTGTAGGCGGTCTCAAGTCAGTATGCAACCGTTTTCAGTTAAAAGAGATAACAAACATAATAATTATTTGTCTTTTATCTTCTAGTCTTTGCTGTTTTATAACTTAGGTCGAGTGGAATAAACTAGAAGAAGAGATCAAGAAATAGACCGACGAGAGTTAATTTGCCATGCGCTTGAACGGACGTCGCTCTATGAATCATGCGTCGTAAGTTATGCGTATGCCTTCAGGTATGCCTTGAAAATGCCAAACCCTGCAGCAAAACTCACACTTACGACCACAAATTACAGCACGCCGGTATTCTCAATACAAAATTTGGCTTAAACTCTGGTATTGCAACTTTATTAGAAGTCCATAATTGATATTAATGATCAAGTTCAATCCCTTTTCTAGAAACCCTTTCGGATGCATTATTAGCATTTTTACGGTAGAAAAGAACAGCATGGCGCCAAATAACTTTTGTTTCAAACTGTCCAAGCTTGAAAGAGTTGCTATTTTATTCATAGTGGACCATACTTTAGCTGGTGTGTGCACTGTTCTTCGATCACTTGACAAAACGAGAGTAGAAAAACGATTTCACAACAAAGGAACGGCATGGCAAATCGGGGGCGTGCACACGGACTTTCTAAAGAATTAGAGAACAAGGTAAAAAAGAACCGCTTTTAAAGCGAGAAAATGAAAATTAATAGTTTTAAGTACTACTTAATTGTTGAAACAGTAAAGTAGCCTGCGTCGCAATTGTCCCGTTTAGTTTTCAGGACGAGAAACTCGAGCGAGAGCTTGGTCGAACTTCTCGTCGCTTTCTCCTCTGCCTTCACTCGGTTTCTTTTCCAAGAAAACACACGGGAACGCTTTGCTACGCAGACCAGTAAAAAGTGCTATATTTGACTCATTAGAAATCTCAAGCATCTAATATAAAGTATTTTACTAAACACCGTAGTAGACATGACATCATCTGCCTAGCATAAACTCTGACAGAAAACGAGAGCGACTTATTTGTCCTTGTTCGTAGTGTTGAAGTCCACTAGTATAGTGCATTTTGCATAGCTTTGTTCATGTTAGCTTTTATGCTGATATCACGTATTGTAGAAACTACTAGCATTACTAATCACGAATCCTGCAATAATAATAATAGAGCAGATTTCGTATGACTGTGAAAAGTGCCGCGGTACTGTCGCGGTGGCGGTACGGAACCTGGCCTGCTGTAGATGGAATGAAATCGCCAATGAGATCGCGTAGTTGCGGTACGGTCACGGTCGCGGCGCGGAACAACTTTGTGGCGGTACTTTTCACAGTCATACGAAATCTGCTCTAATAATAATAATAATAATAATAATAATATATTTAATTAAAGAAGGTAACACTAAATAGTAGACCAAATACAAATATGCAAATACTAATGAATTTGTTGCCTTCCATGTGGCAATCTGATATTCTCTTACCCAGAGCTCCCCGGCTCGTCACCTCGCGGCCGGGGAGACTCTGGTGACAGCCACTGACGCATGCGCGAGATTTAATACTACAGAGCCTTTGAGAGAAAGACCTTTCAGCGCATGCTCCAACGTTCAAAATCAGCCAATCAGCGACGGCCCTGAATTGGCTTTCGCCAGTGCCTTCCCTGCAAAGTGACGAGCCGGGAAACTCTGGGTACGAGAATGCAAAATTACTTTAAGAGCGTTCAAGTCGAAGGCATAGGCTGAAAAGACGGCAAGGAAATGAATGCCAGTGTTATTTTGACAGATACGTTATTAAGCTACTTTTGTGTACGCGTGCGCGCCATTTCAGCCAATCAGCGAAGGCCCTCAAATGGATGTCACCAGAGCCTCCCCTGCGAGTCGACGAGACGGGGTGCTCTGGGTACGAGAATGCAATCTGATTGGATCCATTCTCGTACCCAGAGCTCCCCGGCTCGCGCCTCGCAGGGGAGGCTCTGATGACATCCATTTGAGGGCCTTCGCTGATTGGCTGAAATGGCGCGCACGCGTACGTAAAAGTAGCTTAATCTCGCTTTAGAAAAACGTATCTGTCCAAACAAGACTGGCATTTATTTCTTTGTCGTCTTTTCAACCTATGCCTTCGACTTGAACGCTCTAAAAGTACTAATTGTGAGGCATAAAAACCATAAGTATCTTTCTTCGCAGAAAAATGCAAAATATGATCCTGAACTTGATGCACAAGCCAGAGCTTGGATCGAGGCAGTGCTAGGAGAGAGCATTTTTGGTAAAGAACCTGGACAAGATGGTTTTCAAGCTCCACTGAAAAGTGGAGTTGTTTTATGCAAGTAGGTGTAAATCTATGGTGCAGAGCAAAACATGAAAAAAATTCAGTGTTTTAAGAAAAACCCTTATTAAGAGTTGCGTACGTATTTTCCCGAGCCCCGCAGGGGTGAGGGAAAACGCGAGCAACTATTTTTATTGAAATAGCTGTATACCTGAAGAAGGTCGGTACTGGCTGACGGAAATATCGCATATGAATAAAAATTTTTTTTATAAGCTGTTAATCGTGCAAGGCCATTCACTTTTTTTATTTTTTTCTTAACACTGGTAAGGGAGCCAAAGGCTTTATAGAAACTTATATTGATAACGGAAGTCTGCTTTACTTTCGACAGCCACCTGGTCTGCCTAAACCATGAATATGAACAATTCATACCGCTTCTATGCGCATATATTTTCTTTGTGTTCTAGGCTGGCAAATGCGTTAGGAGGAAATACTAAGTACAAGGAATCCAAGATGGCATTTAACATGGTACTGTACATGAATTTGTTAGCTACCAAGGAGACACCTTAAAGTAGACATGACAAAGACATACACACATTTTCTTGGATTCCTTTGATATCACAGGGAATTTCTGCAGAAACCCATCCATGGGAAAAGCTGAATTTCCCAAGGCACACGCATGGGAAGTGTTCGGAATTAGCATGGACAGCCCGGGAAATCCAAACACTCCCATTCTTTTACCATGGGGAATTCAGCTTTTCCCATGGATGGGTTTCTGCAGAACATTCCTGTGTATGTTCCCAGGAGAACCTCAATTTTTTGATTATGATGAATAATGCTGATCCGATAGTATACAACACGAGTTATGACGAATAATCCCTATTTTCAGGCTAAACAGTCGAAGCCTCGGAACAGTCGAAACCATCATCAACCGTGTGCATTTGCGCCCTGTTTTTTTCTTCTTCAAATTAATGTAATGGGGAGTTTGCAGGTGTTGCGTGACATTTTAAATCTTGATCCTCAACATGAAAATACAAAATACCATGAGAAGAGCTTGCCAGAATTAGAAAAAGACGAAAATTTGAGTTGATTTGGATAAATATTAGCAAAATCATTGGCGTCCGAAGTAGGCTGTTTCTCTATGCGTTCAATATTGTGGGCATTGAACCTATAGGAAAACAACCAACTTCCGACTTCATAACTTATTTGTGTTATTTGTGTCGAAACCACTCAAATTTGAGGATTTCACACATTTCACATTTTCAAATATGGTATTTTATTTTGCTAGGATGAAAATTGAAAATGTCACGGAGCCACACCTGCAAACTCCCATTCCGCGGCTGCTCTGATTCGCTAATAAACCACCAATCAATCGGTTTCTCGGTCGATGATGGTCTACTCTTACTTGATGAATGTCTCTTTCAGATGGACAATATTGGCAAGTTCCTTGCATTCCTTGATGAACTTGACGTCGCTTCGACTGATACTTTTCAGACTGTAGATCTGTATGAAAAGAAAAATATTCCCCAGGTATTTTGTTATATCACTATTGCCTAAAACACAAGCTCAAGAGCTTCTCTATTATTTAGGCGACGTGATTATCGCCGATAATCACGAGCTTGAGCCGACTAATTGTTTTAGTATAATTGCTCAAGTGATTCAAAAAAGTTTTTTTGTTGGACTTTTTTTTACAAATCTCGCGAGCGGAATCCCAATCCGTTCAATGTTATTATAATATACAGGGTAAAATTTCTCGATGTTGATTGGTTAAAACGCGTTCCAAACTAATTTGAGGTTTTCCAAAATCGTCAGATTCGTAGCAAGTTGCCTATTTTTCAACACAAACATATTTATTTAGAGGGAAAACGCGACTTCACGCGTACTTGAAAAAAACGGTTCGTGGTATTCTTCTGAAAACCTCTAATTTTTTAGGGGATCAGAGCATATGAACGGTTTTATGCTCGAAAAAGGGTAAGAAATTCCTACCAATTCGAAGCCCGTAAAAGGGTAGGAAATTCCTACCAGTTTGATGCCCGCAAAAGGGTAGGAAATTCCTACCAGTTTGATGCCCGCAAAAGGGTAGGAAATTCCTACCAATTTGAAGCCCGTAGAAGGGTACGAAATTCCTACCAATTTGACGCCCGTAAAAGGGTACGAAATTCCTACCAATTTGAAGCCCGTAAAAGGGTAGGATTCCTACCAATTTGATGCCCGCAAAAGGGTAGGAAATTCCTACCAGTTTGATGCCCGCAAAAGGGTAGGAAATTCCTACCAATTTGAAGCCCGTAGAAGGGTAGGAAATTCCTACCAAGTTGAAGCCCGTAAAAGGGTAGGAAATTCCTACCAATTTGACGCCCGTAAAAGGGTAGGAAATTCCTACCAATTTGACGCCCGTAAAAGGGTAGGAAATTCCTAGCCGTTTGAAGCCCGTAAAAGGGTAGGAAATTCCTACCAGTTTGATGCCCGCAAAAGGGTAGGAAATTCCTACCAATTTGAAGCCCGTAGAAGGGTAGGAAATTCCTACCAAGTTGAAGCCCGTAAAAGGGTAGGAAATTCCTAGCAGCCTGAAGCCCGTAAAATGATAGGACATTTTAGCAGTTTTAAGTCCGATAAAGGGTAAGAAATTCCCAGCACTTTCAAGCCCGTAAAAGAAGAGGACATTCTTAGCAGTTTCAAAGACTGAAATGAAAGGGTAAGAAATTTCTACCAGGTTTTAAGTCCGATATAGGGTTAGGAAGTTCTAACCCGTAACAAGTCAGAAAAAAGGGCAAGAAATTGATATCAGTTACATGTCTAAACTCGTGGTAAAAACGATAAAGACAAGATACACTAAAATCCAGTGTTTGATATCTTAAATAATGATTCACTTTGTTCTTACATACATTATTTCTCAGCCCTTATTAAAGCGCTTAATAAACCCTGGTTTTATGGTGTTATGACAGTCAGTGCTATACATTTACTCAATTTTGAGTGGAATGTAACAGTTTAAATGTCCTATTCAATTCGAGAGGACATTTATAATGCACGTCTTGGCAGCAGAGACCACGGATAAACTTTCTCGGGCCATATTCTTAAGGCGTCCAATTACCCTGATACGTTCGCTTCCAGCAGTGAGCAGTGGAGTGAAGAGAAGAAGTACCTCCATTATCTTTTATGAATTCCCCCTTTCACTGAAATACACAGCTCTAGTTTTCCAAGACCATAACCGGGTTCTGTCTTTCCCTCACTGTTCTTTACAGTCCAGTATATCTGAAAAAATATATATAATATAAATTTATGAAATGGAATATGGTACGACGCGGCACAACGACGCGGCACAAGTGACGACGCGGCACAACTGATGGAGGTTATCAAACAATTATTTACGGAGCTTTCGGTCTCGACCTTCTACAGCGTCAAAAGTTAAAAAATAATAAATTTATATATAAAAAGTCCAACACTTGAATATTCAAGGATTAAAGGCTTTAAAAGTTGGTTAATAACGCCGTTTCGGGGGTGGAAGCTCTGGACTTTTTCTTTTGGACGCATTATACAACAATCCTCTATGTCCTCAATACAAAGAACGAGTATAAGAGACAAAAGAACTCCTTTGTAGAACTCTAATAGAGACAAAACCAACTACGTCCTTTTACTGACTGATTTCGCATGGAGCAAAACAACCACGCAAAATACCAAACACACGAACAGCTTTGCTAGCTAAAGAGAACCTCTGCTTGAATAGTACGATGATAATGACAATATTCACACGCATCAAAGCGCGGGCGTTGAAGGCCAGAAACAATACTAAAATCAGTCCAACAATGCAAAGCAAAGCAACTTACCAATGGTTCTTCGATCGATTCGGTGTTTGAAGGGGAATTTTGAGTCCGTTCGCTTCGTCTTGATCGGTTCGAAAATTCAAGATCTGGAAAATTAAAATCGGGTGCAGGGTCACCGCCTTGTAAAATCCTCTTGACTCCATCAGACATACCAGAACAAAAGTATCGAGATATTCACATTTGAACTGTTTGAGCTTCAACAAAATCAACAGTCAACAGTCTCTCTACGTGTGACCTGCGTTTCATCTCTGTTTCAAATTGACGCCTCACGTATGGGCTGCAACGCAATTGGCTACCGTGAAATAATAGAATACCACAGGCATTAGTAATTTCCGTTTGAGATATTCCTCTGTTTACAAAGCTGTAGCCGCGGAAGGCTGCCGAGGGTACCAAGGCATTAACCTTTTAATAAATATGCCAGAAATACCATTTTTCAAAGACTATACTCATCACACTGAAACACTGTTTGATAGCATAAGAAACGTTTCTCTGGAATAAAGCAATCTGCTTACTGCATTCGACCCATCTGTCAACAATCATTGTTAATTGACAGACGTACAGCATCGTTGTAGATCAAGTCAATCAACTACCTTCGACCGTTATTGTTGAGTCTCCAGTAAACATTATATGGTGGACAGAAATCGCTGCCGATCGCAAGCCTGTAGTTTTAAAGCAGAAAGCAGATTGAGATGTGGAGAGCCAGGCACCTAATAGCCATGTCCATCTAGCATCCAAGGACGAAGAGCATTATTCTGGGTAAGAGTCCCTACTTCGGCATAAACGTTTTATCTGTGTTTGGGTATTTCCTCGCGCCGCTGCAAGCCTGGGCGCGGGGGCTTTGTAGTCACCAGTCATTCAGAATCTTGTCATATGACTTTGGAAACATCAGTTTGCTTGGTTTATCCCCGGTTTATCATCATCATATACGTTCCTGTTATTCTGAACTGATCATTATATCTTCGAACCTCTGGTGCCCAGGTAGCACAAATCTCACACGATTCAATGTTTCAGCATTTAATCCAAACGTTTGTCAACTAACCTGTGTTAGGCTCTATTTTTCTGCTTTTGATGTCATATGAATAAACCGAATTGTTATAATTATATATAGGTGAGTGATGTAGAGGGACTCTAAATTCCTCACAGAACCATAATTTAATAAATTTATACGTTACGGCTTTTGAGCCTTCCGTAAATTCAAGCAAACAAAGTAACAAATATTCCACTGACCAAAACAGTTTGCTTTCCGTTAATTAACTATTCCATTCGCAATGCCTTACTTAATTGACCAGTGTTGTTTCAATATGTGATTCCTTTTTAACATATGCTAGTCCGAAGGTGACAAAAAAACAAGTTAACTTTTTTATATCAAGTATCGTTTCCATGACAACAAGTCACTCGCATTTTTACAAATCAAAGAGGAATATACTTTTGTATAACTACTTTGGAGTCTTTCACATCAAGTATCATTTCCATGACAACAAGTCACTCGCATTTTTACACTTGAATCAAGAAGGAATATACTTTTTTATAACTACTTATTAAAGTGTTACATGTTTTGTCACCTTTGGACTATCATATTCCTTCTTGATTTGTAAAAATGCAAGTGACTTGTCATAGAACGATACTTGATGTGAAAGACTCCAAACTAGTTATAAAAAAGAATCCTGATTTGTAAAAATGCAAATGACTTGTTGTCATAGAAACGATGCTTGATGTGAAAGACTCCAAACTAGTTATACAAAAAGTATCTTGATTTGTAAATATGTGAGTGACTTGTTGTCATGGAAACAATACTTGATGTGAAAGACTCCAAAGTAGTTATAAAAAAGTAAACTTGCTTTTTTGTCACCTTCGGACTAGCATATTAACAGGAAATGGTCGGTGTTGAAGCTGCATAGTCGAGGATGGCATACCTAACAAGAGAGAGTAATCAAAACTGCGCAAAACAATCTCCCAGGACAAGAGAACATTAATGCAAGTAGGGGCTAGTTTCGTGTTCACAAACACTAGTGGGATCGATTATTCCCTTGGCTGTTCTTAGTTTTGCTGTTGTGTCTTTTTTAACCATCCCTGGTTGCAAACCTAGGTGATCTCATTCCGGAAATATTTGCGCTACCAATGAAAAGTGCATGTAGAAGGTCCTAAAGTCCTCATTTCTCTGCCATGAGATTTATGTTAAACGCCGTGGAAAAATGGTGTTTTGCTAACGTTTCGAGCGTTAGCCCTTCGTCGGAGCAAAAAGAGGAATTTGCCATATAGAACAGTTAGAACAGTTATGTGAGAGCTTTGCAGTCATGGATTATGTCCAAGGAATGAGCAAATGAATAAAACAAACTAAGACGCATTCGACATAGAAATCGCTTGAGAATGACACGGAAACTTCCTGGCACCATAGAGGGGAGAGCAATAGATATTTTATGTAGAATACATTCGAAAAACACAAATCATCACAATTATATCTGTAGAAAATCTCTCTACAATGAATAGAACCTTGTTTTTGCATGCAGCTTTTCGGACTTCAAACTTGTAGGAATATCTTGAGACCCTTTTTTCGGACTTAAAACTGCTAAGAATTTCCCACCCTTTTTCGAATTTCAAAGTGGTAGGAATTTCCTACCCTTTAACGGCTTCAAACTGGTAGGAATTTCCTACCCTTTTACGGGCATCAAGTTGGTAGGAATTTCCTACCCTTTTACGGGCTCAACTTGGTAGGAATTTCCTACCCTTTTACGGGCTTCAACTTGGTAGGAATTTCCTACCCTTTTACGGGCTTAAATTGGTAGGAATTTCCTACCCTTTTACGGGCTTAAATTGGTAGGAATTTCCTACCCTTTTACGGGCTTCGACTTGGTAGGAATTTCCTACCCTTCTACGGGCTTCAAATTGGTAGGAATTTCCTACCCTTTTGCGGGCATCAAACTGGTAGGAATTTCCTACCCTTTTGCGGGCATCAAACTGGTAGGAATTTCCTACCCTTTTACGGGCGTCAAATTGGTAGGAATTTCCTACCCTTTTACGGGCGTCAAATTGGTAGGAATTTCCTACCCTTTTACGGGCTTCAACTTGGTAGGAATTCCTACCCTTCTACGGGCTTCAAATTGGTAGGAATTTCCTACCCTTTTGCGGGCATCAAATTGGTAGGAATTTCCTACCCTTTTGCGGGCATCAAACTGGTAGGAATTTCCTACCCTTTTACTGGCTTCATATTGGTAGGAATTTCCTACCCTTTTACGGACTTCAAACTGGTAGGAAATTCTTACCTTTTTCAGGCTTAGCTTGCATTGATTTCCAATATTTCTACTAGCGAAACCAATGGTCCGAGGAAACAGCTGTATTTTCAACCCGAATTTTTTACCCATTTTTTATGTCGGAGAAAATCATTGGATTTTAGTCTAAAGATTTTGACATAATAATGTTGTCCGAGCAAAGTGCCTGTTTTACAACTTGTCATATTTAGAGCAATTTTGTCTTATCGCCATGAAAAAAATAACAGTTCATTGGTAAATGACCATTTCACTCGGAATATCATGAAAACTTTCGAGCGATTGTGCTGTTTTCCTCTGATTTTTGTTTTTTGGAAAACCTCAAAATAGTTTGGAACGCGTTTTAAGAGCGAGGGTATTTTTTCTTTATTGAGGGCAAAATTACTTTACACACGTTCAGTCAACAGGCGCGCTGAATTTTGCCATTTTAAATTATAAACATGTAATCACATGGGTTCCTCGTAAATAAAGGATTAATTTCACTTGTGTTTTCAATTTTTTCAAATTGCCCTCGCCGCAAACGGCTCGGGCACTTTTGGAAAAAAATTGAAAACACTCGTGAAATTAATCCCTAAATCTAACTCACGTAAAACAGAGAAAACCTTAGCTAAAATGATAAGCCAAAAACACTTCCATAAAAACTACTTTAGAAATGATTCCAAAATAAATGTTACTGTGCAAAAACCTCCTATTGGATATATGGCACAGGGGGGTCAGCGTAGGAACATTAGTCGTATTAATCCATCTTTGACAAGTCCAATTATAAAACTGTAGTTACTACAGTCCCGGTACAGAGTGGAGATAAGGAATTAACCTTGTGTGAAAGCTAACGTGCTAATGAAATGGTCCCATGTGTGCTTCTGAGCGTTAGCCCTAGTAAGCGGAGAAAGAGAAAAAATCTCTGACCCCGAGAGGGACCTCTGCTCTAGTGTGCGACCATGTACTCTTCACAGATTCTGTGTCTAAACAAGTTAGTGTTTCACCTCCGGCCATAGTGTGACAGTTTTGTCGACGTGACCCCTTTACGGCAATCAGTAATACACTCCCCGTTTGGACTCCAAGCCCAACTTTGCTCTTTACACATCACTTGTGTGTCGTACAATGTCACAGTATTCACTTAAAAATCACCGCACAAAAAATGTCAAGCCCATTAACTCACTAGTCGACGAACTAGAGACACACCAATATTCCCAATACACCTCCACACAGTAGCACTTTGTAAATAACACTTGCAGTCTCACTTTACTGCAAAACTCTGGCGGAGCCTCGCCGGGCCCTGGCTAAATTTCAGACATCCACCTTCAGGATAACTCACCACCTCTTGTCAGTCTTGCTGCTAGTTGCACGTGTACGTAGCCTTCATCGGATTTGGACCTCGTCAGGAACAGCGTAGCCCCGTTTGGTTATGTCGGTGCGCCATGACATCTCTCCGATATCTCTTGACCACAATACACCACATGTCGCTTGCATCGCCGTTGGCATGAACCCCTATAAATGGCGCGTGGTATTTGACCATCGATTGCCACTCCTCAACCATACAAGGGCAAGACTGACGTCGAGTTCCTCTCAATTCGAGTTCATCCCCACAAGGCTGATCTGCATCTCTCTCTCTCTCTCTCTGGTACCTCTCTGGTCTCTTGATCTCCCTCCAGAAGCTCTGCTCTCCTAACAAACTCCTGGATACATCGACTTAGTCAAATCAATCCACGGAACTCGCCGTGACAGTACTGACAGTAATGTATGTGATTACCCGACGTGTTACGCAGCACTAAAATTTGACCTATAGACTTCCAAAATGACTGCAAAAGTTTTGTCACAAAAATTTCCAAAAATTCTTAACTCCTGAGCCACGAAAATGCACTTACATCCCACTTCTGACACCAAATGTAACGGGAGGCACGTCATGCGCTAAACATTTAACCCGGTCGGACGGCGCGAGCGGTAATGCCGAACAGACTAACAAGGCAGTTCTAAATGCTTGAAAATCTAACTCACGTAAAACAGAGAAATCTTAGCTTAAATAAGCCAAAACATTGTTTAAAACTTGCATAAAAAATACTTTAGAAATGATTCCAAAATTGTCACAAAGTGACCTGGTCACATATCTATGCTTTATTTCACCCATGCTTCTATTTCACAGATAAAGCAATGGTTCTCCCCCACTGTATCATAAAAGCATTAACAGGGCACAACTTCTATGACTTTATCGGCGAATAGAGCACTTGTGATGTTCGGAAGGGGCGCTCGAAACGTTTTAAAATTACTCGCCTGCGACTCGTGATTTTAGCAAACGTTTTGAATTCGTGTCTCTTATCTCCCAATATCACGCGTGTTCTATTTTGCTGATACTACCGAAACAGGTAGAGCGTTTATTAGGCTCGAGAAAAAACACTCGTTTCCAGACAAAAACATTCACGATTTAGTTTGAATTCCTTTACTGAGGTCAGCGATGCGTGCAACTCAAATATTTTAATTTGGAAAATGTTCAACTTAAAACACAAGAAAAGGCATCTGCTCGTGTTTTCTACTTATTTTACAAGGTAAGAAATACAAATCAGTGTATTATTTTCCAAATTTGAACGATTTTCTGTGGCAGCGACTGAACGCATGATTGATTTCGTGCGAAGGAATGCAATCAGACTCGCCAACGTTTTTGTCTGGAGACGAGCGCTTTTTGTCGAGCCCGATAAACGCTCTACCTGTTTCGGTAGTAAAGCCATAGAATGTTGTGCTCTTACTAATGCTCAAAGGGCACTGTCACGATTTTACACGATTTTCCGAATTGAAACTTTATGATAAAAGCTTGAGAGCACATTTTTCAGACATTTTCGGCAAAATAGAGCACCTGTGATGTCTCGTGGTTTTACAACGTTCTCGTGTTTGTCTCCCAAAAAATTGTTTAAAACTTGCATAAAAACTACTTTAGAAATGATTCCAAAATTGTCACAAAGTGACCTGGTCACATATCTATGCTTTATTTCACCTATGCTTCTATTTCACAGATAAAGCAATGGTTCTCCCCCACTGTCACATCAATTATAACTTTGGCGAGCACTGTGGCGTATTATCCAGGCTCTAATGAACATTTTGGCGGGCTCTAATATATTAGAGCCCGCGCTAGTCAATCGCCGTTATGATGGTCGCCATAAATTCTCATTTTTGTATTCAATGTTCTCCAGAGTTGTAACAATAGTAATGTAGTTGATGTTCTTTGGCGTAAATATGTTTTAGGTCCTTCTCAGTGCCTGAGTCGGGCCCAAAACATATTTACACCGGCAAACATCAACTATATTGTTAGAAGCACGCGTAATCTATCTCGGCTGAGCCCGTGATCTCGGACAAATCCAGTCAGGTACTCTTCCCGTTTAGTGCAACTAAAGGCAGAAATCAACCACATTTCATCAAAAATATTCATTATCCAAAGAACAGTAGCGAAAGAAAAATGTGTTTTACAAGCGCGCGCTACTGGTACGTTTTTTTTCGTTTAACTATTCGCGCTGTATCTTGTGGGATGAACAATGGCTCCTGTGACGTAATAACAAGACAACGAAAGAAGAACAAAGAACTTTATTTGTCTCTGTCATTACGTCACAGGAACCAATGTTCTGAAGCGCTTCTACCCCAAGAATCTACTCATCCCTTGGATAATGGATCTTTTTGATGAAATGTAGTTGATTTCTGCCTTGAGTTGCACTTTAACAATTAAAAGATACGCATAATGCGATCGATCGCTCCGGTTGATTGATAGCGAGATTCTGATTCCTTTTTTTTAACTAGGTGATAAATGGGATTCACGCATTGGGACGAAAGGTAATCAAAGAGCTCTGTGAGCAAACTCGTTCAGAGGACGTTCAAATGTTTGTTTAAAAATTTCACGGCTTGGAGCCTCCCCCGACTCTAGCAAAATGGATTGCAGAATTATTATTCTTCGAAACTTATGTATGGCCAATATAATTATGCAGGATATTTGCGACAGAAATTGCACACTATGCGATTATCACCCCCACTCCCTTTTGCCTCATTTTACTTTCTCGGCAAGCCTTGATATCGCTGTGGTCTTGAAGCTTAGGTCTTGAAGGCTATTACGAAATACGGCGGAAAGCGCCACTTAGCTGGTTTTCAATGCGATCGAATTAGTGTATGTACCTTAGCTAAAGCAAACACCTTAGTTTTATCTGTTGGAGAGGAATTCTGGTTCAAAAGTTTGACTTTGATCAGAATTTGTCCTTTCTTCGAATCCAAGATGGATGGCGTCCATTTCGTAGATCTGTCGACTTCCGCCAGCGTGTCGGGCGTAGTTCGTAGTTTGCACAAAGCTCATCGGATTGGGATCGGACTCAAGCTGGGGCCGCGAGCACATGGACAAAACCGGGCCCTCACCAAAAACTCGTTCAACTTCATTCACGTAAAACAAAACTCTTCCTTATTTCCCTGTTTTTGTGCTGTTGTTCCCTTTGACACTTGTAAAGCACCAGAAACATATAACTTAGTTGAAACATGTAACGGCGAACCAAGCTGTGGATTATTAAGATGAATTTATGACCGTATTTGGTCAATAATGAACTCTCGACTGCTAACCCAAGTAGGTTTTCTCTTCATAATATTTCATTTTTCGCTCATATAAAGTAGAGCAACAGTGGCAAGTGATAATATACGTTAGAGTTAATTACCGAGATTCGAGGCAATAACCCCAATACATCCCAAGGGCCGTAGGCCCGAGGGATGTATTGGGGTTATTGCCGAGAATCGAGGTAATTAACGGACTTAGTTTACAGTTGACAAGGTTTTCAGAAAACAGGGACAAATGAAATGCATTCTTCTCATTGAATTTAACAGTTTTGAAAAGGAGTACAGTTTACAATTGAAAAAGATAGCGGATTCCAATAGGAACTATTGTTAGTTATTTAGCTGCTTTCATAGAAGTGGGTTCCCCAGAGAAACTTACTGCAATTAATTTTTACTATGCACAATAAAGTTGTGATGCTGAAGAAAATGAATGACAACTTTTATTCAACTATGATTGACAAAGGTTTCCAAACACGAATTACGTCTTTTGTTTTCGTACAACAGCCAGTCCAATCAATCAAGCGGCCTTTTGTAAAAGCGCAACTCATTAAAGCGCTGTTATTTGGTCGGTACGTAGCTGCTTAAAGCTCCTCTCTGGTTGGATAATACAACAATACCCTACACCTCAACACAAAGAACGAGGATAATAGACTACAGACAAAAGAACTCCTTTGTAGAACGAAAATAATAGAGACAAAAGCAACTATGTCCTTATTGGTTATTTTCATTTGTACCACGCCTGACAGCTAGGCTACTACAGCTCAATTTGCATAACGTTGTGTCTAGCAAAACGGATGGAACTGATTCAAGATGGAGAAACTGAAGGCAAGTTTCAGGTATTTTGCGCTCGTTGGTTGCTCTCTACGATTAGATATGCAATTAACCTGGGCATGATTTTATCTGTATTTTCAGGTTTACGTCTTAAACACACTCTATGGGCAATGAGACCAAGCAAGTAGACTGGACAAACGCTTCTCAATATGGTTCAAGTGAAGGCGTTCTCGCCGGAAATCGTGTTTTGTGGCGTTCAACGGGATTCGCATAAAGGATATTTAGGAGCAAATATTGGTTATAGACAGACAGTCAGCATAGATGCATAAACTGAGATTATTGGATGTTTTTTTCTCGGGGTAAGTGTATGGATTTGAATTCACTAGTTAAATGTTTGGGTTGATAATTGAATTAGTCATTGTGAAAGGGGCACTGTCATGGTCTATCATGAATTTGGTCTAACTTGGGGTCATTTTAAGTAGCTTAAATGCAGTCAAACTCCCTACAAATCAACAAAATAATGGTCTACGTTTTTTACCTAACCTTTCAGCTGCTAGATCAATACAAATTTAGAGTATTTTCGTGTATAATCGAGGGGATGGAATTGGATTGCTAATTGGCATTTTTGATTTTCGAACAGGCTGTGAACAAGTTTCTTTTTCTTTTTAAGACTAATTTGAAACAGAATATAGGTTCGGAGTTGTTTCTGTAGAACACTTGTCTTATTTTAAAACATTTTGATGAAACAAACGTGACAGTGCCCCTTGAAGTCTTGGTAAAAATGGCTTATTGTGTGGTTCCAGAAATTATCCATAGGAAGGATAATAGGAAAGGATATATTTTCCATACAAATATTTTTCTTCGGGAATTCCAGAGAGGTGGGGGGTCACTTTTCAACACTCTTCAGGGGGGGGGGGGGATATTTTCTGGAACCACACATTATTGATTTACAGGTAAGTAAATGGCTTATTATGGATTAATAGGTAAATAACTAGATATTTACCTATGAATCCATAATAAGCCATTTATTTACCTATTAATCCATAATGAGCAATATATTTACCTAGAAATTCAATTCAATTCTATTGATCAACCCCAACCTTTCCCTGGAGAATTCAAATCCCTCCCCGACTTTAAGTTTGTTGAGAGCCATTATCCGAGTTAATTCCCTACGAATAACAATGGAAACCGCGTCAACTGTAAACTAATAACATTTAATATCTTGAAGTCTTGCAACAACATTATTTTCAAAATCTGTTCAATTGACATTGTTTATTCTGCGAATATTCTGCAGCTTGGCACTAAAGTAATGTATGTTTGTTACACGTTTCAACTCACTTATATGTTTCTGAAAGCACTTATTTACTGCATTGGGAGAGTAGTACGTTTTGTGGCCGCTCGTCCGCTGATGTTTACTGCTGTCTTTAATTATAACATCATTCTGTTTAGGCGAATGCCAAAGGACGGACGACTCACGTGCTCGGCGTAAAAGAAGCGAAAGCCAATCCTCGCGAGTTTAGCGAGGAGCAACTCCGGGAAGGACAGAATGTCATCGGCCTGCAGATGGGCTCCAACAAAGGCGCTTCGCAAAGCGGAGACCATTTTGGTCGCCAAAGACAAATTGCTGGGCATGATGCTTACAAATGAACACTCCATTTGATACACATACACCTGTTTCAAGGCCTGGTTTCCGTATAGTCCCGGGGAAGAGAGAGAGAGAGGGGGGGGGGGGGGGGACTTCCCTATTTTTGGAGCGGGGGTGCTCGTCGGAAACTTTCGATTTTACCCCTAAAGGTACCTAAAATGGCGTCGCTTAGTTGATTTTGACCCCTAAAAGGTACCAAGACGTTTTTTTCCCTCGTAATTTTCTCTCGTATTTTTACGAGGGAAAATACGTCTGAAAATCAGGCTTTACCAGTGTGCTTTGCTTAATCTATAACGGACGTCTAAAAGGTATCTGGAAACATTTGCACGTTTTCGAATTTTATCCCCTAAAGGTAACAGAGGCTTGATTTTCAACCCTAAAAGGTAGGGGAGTCCCCCCCCCCCCCCGAGCATATAGTCGTAACTGTCGCATCAGTCAATCAATCAATATCAATCAGTTTATTTCATCGAACAGTTAATATATTTACAATTTGAGGAGTCTACTAAAAAGCATTATACACCGTGAAAACAATGAAAATTGGAATTATTCTTTTATTTCACGGATACGACAGATATAGAGGATATTACACGGTGGCGCGAAGATATGAGTTTTATTTTCGAGTGGCAAAGAACAATATTTTACGAATGAGCGCAGCGAATGAGTAAAATGGGTTCCTGGTAAAATATTGTTTTTGACACGAGAAAATAAAACTCATATCTTCAAGCACCTGCGCAATTTTCTTTTTATTATATAGACAAACCAGAAAAAATTATTCCAAATTGATTACCAAGCACTTTTGTTTTGACCGATATCCTCAGTCACTCAGGACCCGGATGTAGCTTCGTATGAGATCAACGAGTGTCATATTTCCCAGTAAAACACTCGTGTCTATATAATAAAAGACTATATGGAAACTAGGCTCAATTGACGTTGCACGTGAAACCATGTATCACGAACTTAACCATGCTTCATAAGTCGGAATGATAACTCTTGCCTAAAACGAAGGAGTTCATCTCAAATTCTGTCTCAATCATGAGTACAAAGTGCAATTGGGTGATTTTAGTTTAGTTTGCTTTGCCAATTCGAGGAAAATACGAGAAATAGCATCTACATTATGATGCATGGTTCATGGTTTTACGTTTTACGAAGCAACGTTAATAGAACTTTCCCGCTTGAGCGGGGGTCCTGTGGTTTGTTTTCCCAACTGTCACTCAAGCGAACGAAATCTTTTATTTTTCCCTTAACGCACGAGCAAGCTCATTAATATTCATGTGACCAAACAATGAGTGCCAGGGAAACAACCACAGGACACCCAATCAAGCGAACGAAATCTTTTGTTTTTCCTTAACGCACGAGCAAGCTCATTAATATTCATGTGACCAAACAATGAGTGCCAGATAGATAGATAGATAGATAGATAGATATGTTTAATGTATCTCTTGCAGCCGAAGCTGAATTACAGATACGGTCAGCAAACAGTTAATATTACATTACAGGCTAATAAATACATAATAGGCTGATAAATTTACAATTACATTATTGATAATCATGAGGCTTAGTCTTAGTCCCTAGCTATTTCCCCAGCGTAACTGTTCGTGATAAAATCCCTGAACCTGTTGGTGTTGCAGGGCTTAATGTGTGGGATGAGTGGGCCACGGAGTTTGTAATGACCAGAGGATGGTTGAATTCTCTCTTTAACTAATCTATGTACTGGGTTGCTAACTGATAGCTGTTTGATGAACTCGCTACATGCCCTAGATCTCCTATCAGAAAGTGACTCTAATTGTGCCGCAGTAAGGGCATCATTATACGAAATGTTGGGGAAAATGATTGCAAGCGCCCGTTTTTGCACTCTCTCGATGGCGAGAGATAGGTATTGAGGCAAGTTAGAAAAGACAACTGAGGCGTACTCTAAGATCGGCCGGAGAAGCGCGCAATAAACATTCACAATGTCAGGAGCAGGTACTTTACAACGCTTTAGTGTTCTAAGTGCATACAGCCGGCGATTTGCTTTCTTAACTATATAGTCGCAGTGCACGCCCCAGGACAAGTCGTCTGACACGTGAATTCCGAGAAATTTAAACGACTTGACACACTCTATTTGGGATCCGTCTACAAAAAGGGGCGGGCAGCTGTAACTATTATAGTGTAAGAAGTCAATCACCATGCTCTTGCATTTACTAGGATTTAACCGCATGTTGTTACAATATGCAAATGAGTGGATGTTGTTAACGATACTTCCAAGGACCGATGGAGAGTTCCTTGGGATCACCTCAAGGACGGTTAAGTCATCGACATATTTAGCTCTAGGCCCCCATTTCCTGACAAGGTCGTTAACCATAATGGCAAACAACAGAGGGCCCAGACGGGTTCCCTGTGGTATTCCACCGTTCAGCTTTAAGTACGGCGAGAGGGCTGGTGTGATTGCAACACATTGGTTTCTGTCTAGCAAGAAGGATGCAATCCATCTAATTAAGCTAGGATGGATGTTAAATAACTTGAGTTTCTCTAGTAATATTTGATGGTCGATCAAGTCAAAACCTTTACGGAAGTCCGCAAAAAACAAACGCACCCAACAGTTCCCGCCGTCTAGTGCTTCTAGTGCAATATGGAGCAGGTAAACAATGGCGTGGGCGGTGGACTTCCCTGCAGTGGCAATTGCTTTAAGTCCAGATCGCACAGGACATCCGGGGTGATTCTGCTTAGAACAAAACCCTCCATGACTTTTGTAACCTGCGGCGTGAGTGAAATTGGGCGAATGTCCCTATCGATTGCTTGGGGAGGGGACTGTTTCGCAGCGGACGCACAATTGCGCTCTTGAGAAGTGAAGGGAGGTAGCCTTCTCGTAGCGATGCATTAAACAGATCCGCCAGGGGAGGTGCAAGTTCAAACGCGAACGATTTGAGCACGGTATTTGGTATTCCGTCCGGGCCTGGAGATTTCCTTGTCTGCACTGATCTGAGTGCAGAATAGGCCTCACGCGTAGACACAAACATATCATCAGGGATGTCCGCTACTTCGATTCCTGCGATGTCAGCCGGTATTAGCGGTGAGAACGATGACGTCAGTCCCACGAAGTACTCGTTTATTCTGCGACACAACGTGTCCACCGTATCTATGTCACCTTTAATGAGCTGTGAGTACCATTTTCCCTCATTGCGTGACTGGCCTGACAGGTTCTTTACTTCTCTCCACCAGCGGCACGAATTGGTGTTTTTCAGATTTTTAACCTTGTTCTTATAATAAGACGCTTTGCACGTCTCTATGGCACAGGCTACCTTATTGCGCCACATTTTATAAAGTGGCGAGTCCTTCCCAAAGGATGCTAGACAGTGCTGTCTCTTGGCGATCCAATGTTTAATCTTGCTGGTAATCCATGGTTTGTCTGAGCTGTAACAACGACATCTTTTTAAGGGGAGGAACTTCGCGATCGCATCATTCAGTGTGGTCATAAAAATCTGAAACTTTTCTTCACAGGACGTAGCAGCAAGCATCTCCTGCCAAGAGAAGGCGGTAATCCATTGGCCGAACTCTCGCAAACAGCTGTTTCTTGTGTCTCGCTTTGTAACAACCTGCCAGGGAAACAACCACAGGACACCCACTCAAGCGAACGAGATCTTTTGTTTTCCCTTAACGCACGAGCAAGCTCATTAATATTCATTTGACCAAACAATGAGTGCCAGGGAAACAACCACAGGACACCCAATCAAGCGAACGAAATCTTTTGTTTTTCCTTAACGCACGAGCAAGCTCATTAATATTCATGTGACCAAACAATGAGTGCCAGGTAAACAAACCACAGGACCCCCACTCAAGCGGAAAAGGTCTATTGAAATAGGTGTATAAAACCCCTCGTTTGATCATTTTGTATGGCTCAACTTTTGACCTCAAAACGTTTTTGTGATTAGTTTCAAATATAGATCAAGTAGTCATAGATTTCCATTAGCTTGAAATGATTTGTAGAACAATAACAATGGAGTAGCCTAATCCCCAGGCTCCCATATAAAAAAAAAGCCGTCGTTTTTGCAAAATGCTATAAGGGAACTGGGGCGAGCTGCGCGGGTTCCCTGTGGAGTCTCAAAATAGATGTAGCCTGGCTGCTAAGCTAGATCCATCATGGAGGATTCTTTGAAAGATCGAGTCGCTCAAATGTCTGGAAGTTCTCACTCAAAATTCAGTGTTTTTCTGGCAAATGTTGCCGAAATTCTTATCAGAAGGGAATACCATCACTTGCAAATAAGGTAAACAAGAAAACAGCCCGTCACTTCGTGACGCTAGAATAGAAGACTCAACCTGAGTTCCCCCTCCATAAACTGCTGATTTACACGGGATTACATTACATTACTAATGACCTCCCTTCAAGAAAGACTCCTAGCCGCATGCCGAAATAAATGAAGTGAGCCCCAGAGCCTTTTTTGTATGTTTGACTCCCTGATTTTGGTGGAGAAATGACGCACGTGTGTCGTGTGAGTCAGTACGGCTCTCAAATCTGTCCAAGTCCTGAAAAACCCGCTAAAATTGAAAACGCAAGCCTATTACACAGAAAAACCATTTGACTTCGGAATTGTTTGTATGCTTATTATATCTCAGTAAGGGAAGAGAAGAAACAGGTAAAGTAAAATCGTTATATAAGAAATTTTGTAGGCAGTGGCAGTGGTGTAAGTTTGTTCAAACTTGAATGAAAATTTTTCTCAGCTCAAATCTTTCGAATTAAAATCATCCCTGCAGATAATAGTAAGTAATCTGTAATAGAACCATTTAATTTGAATGTCTATAGTGCTTTCGGCTGAGGGAAATGAGTTCTTTTAGTTTATGTGGGAGATTTCAACATGGATGGAATTGGATGGCGGCTTTGTCCCTCGCTGAAAAAAATCGCTTGAATTAGAACTTAGCCAAAGGTGAATCTTTTCCAACAAAAACACGCCCACTTGAGAGATTTCCTTCTTCTCTTCGGGTGTGTGTCCTTCGTTTTGCGATACAGCTTAAGGATTTACACTTTGAGAATATTATTTATGGCTTTGCACGTGGCTTTGCTTTGTGTAAATTTGTCACTCATTTCGCCTTAGCGCGCGAACAGGAAGGCCAAGGCACTGGCCGTGTACGTTTGTTCAAGCTGAATGAAATTTTTTCTCAACTTAAAGCTTTCGAATAACAATTATCCCTGCACATTCCTGACAGTAATCTGTGACAGAACCATTTAGCTCTAAATGACTATGGTGCTTTCGGCTGTGCGAACTGAGTTCTTTTTTAGTTTCTGTGGGAGATTTCAAAACGGCGGCGATGGCAGCTTTGTCCCTCGCTTAAGAAATCGCTTGAATAAGAACTTAGTCCAGGGTGAATCTTTTCCAACTAAAACACGCTCACTTGAAGGTTTTCCACCTCCTCTGCAGGTTTGTGAACTTCAGGCCTAAGCGGAGTGAGTGCGAACGATTTAGCCAATCAGAAACGTTTGCGCAGACAACCCGATTATAATAGCATAGATACTTCCAAATTTGGTTTTGGCCGTGAATGTTTCAAAAACGACGGTTTTGATCAGGGTATTTTTGATGTGTGACTGTCGATTTGTGATCACAGATGAACGCGTGTGACGCGGAGAGCTGGCACAAGGCCTGGGGACGAGTCTAATAATAAAGAAGAACAAAGGAACGATTACGTTTACACATAGGTTCCCAAGGCACGAATTCTTTAATTATCTTGTTGTGAGTAGCAAATTTGGTTGTACTTCCCTAAATTCATTAAAATGTTTTATAGCCCATTGATTTACTTTTTTGTATGTAAGCTAAGAACCGAATACAAATTAATTAACTCCACCAGCGTGCTTTGGCTGTTTGCTAATATATATATTTATTTACCGGCTTGGTCGGACAGTAGGAAAACTGTGACCGAGGGCTGGGAAATGTCTACGAATCCTGTATAAAAACCGGCCATCCTTAGCGACGGCCACCTGGTCCATGAAACAGTCGTCCTGCATAGCAACGACGACCCTAGCAACGGCAAACCTGTTTAGAAACGGTCATCCTGTATACCAACGGCCGCCCCTAGCAACGCCAACACTGTCTAGGAACGGTAATCCTATTATATCAACTGCCCACCCATAACACACAGGAACAGTCATCCTACACGACCTAGCACTGCCAACCCCGTCTAGAGGGTGGGTAATCCTTGTATATAAACGGTCACTCCTAGCCACGGCAATCATGTCTAGGAATGGAATCCTGTATAGAATGGCCACCCCTAGCAACGGTCGCGCAATGACTAGTTAGTAAGCACATCAATCAAGAGTGGATTACCAAGAGTTTCCACATTTACTATGTACGCCCGAATCACAGTCAGAGAAAAGTGTCTATTTTTAGAACTAGGATGCCCGAGAAAATTCGTCATCCACAGGGTTCCTTCTTTCTCGCCACGCGAACAGTTGTGAGATCCAGCCTAAAATTAAATCGCAGATCAATGGAAAAACCGTTAAAATCGCAAAGATAAGGTAGGATATTCTCTATTTTGTTGTGTATTGGGTATACGAGCATTCGAGCCTGAGCATTCGAATACTTTCGCGCGCGAAACTCAATTCTTTTCTGACTGTGATGTGGACAAATACAATAGGGAAAGATTCTAACTCTTGTTAATCCACTCTTGCATCAATACATAACTGATTGACTACTGGAGAAAAGAGACGATACACAAACAACAAAGCAAAGCTTACAAAATATTTATTAGAATCACTGGACCTTTTACCAAAACTACAAATATCTCGAGCTCCAAAACTCGTGTTCTCTTTACAAGATTAATATTTTTAAAGCGCCTGTGTATGTCGACCAAGTAGATCTGTCATCTCTGAGTTTATTTGTAAACGTTTGCTCCAGCAACCTGTCTGGGGCGACCGAAATGGTCTCCGCTTTGAGAAGCGCCTTTGTTGGATCCCATCTGCAGGCCGATCACCCCTTCTCCTTGACGGAGTTGCTCTTCAGAAAACTCACGCTTGTTAGCTGTAGCCTCTTTCGGGCCAAGGGCGTGGCGTGTTTTTCCAAGAGAATGTGCCTGTAAAAAATATAGTATGATAAGAAAAAAATATGTTTGCGTTGTTAAATTAGGGTGTACACCAGAGATAGTTCAAGAAAGTTTCGCCAAAAGCTGCAGACTTGCTGAAGTTTCAAAACTTCCTTAATATCTCCTTCAACCCTATTTAGAAGGTCTGTAAGTATCTTTCTTCATTTCTTAGCGGAGATCGTTCTTCGTTCTTTCGGTGGCCATTTTGTTTTTGCTCTGTCAAAGAGTTTGGGTTCAAAGAGAACACGAAAGGTGTCAATGCCGTTCCCGCGTTACCCCCTTTTTCTTCAAGACCCCGACATGAGAAATAGCCCAAGCCTCGTGTATGATATCTTTTGGCGTGGAACCCTATTTTACCTTTCGTCCAAGAGCGTGAATCCCATTTATCACCTAGTAAAAAAAAAAGAAGAAGAAGAAAGAAAACAGAATCAGAACGGGGCAATCGATCGCTCTATCACGCATCATTTATACATGCTACGGATTTCACCGAACCGTGTCGAAAAAAAAAAAAACGTCTATCGCTTCTGCCCGCTAGTGATCTTGTGTTTGTCTGCATTCCTTTCTCCGCGGGCCGGCATGCTTTTTAAGTAATCATCCATGCAAGAAGGAACCGAAACTCCATTGTTCTACGGCATTCTGGTTTCCCCACATAGGATGTGTTCCATTCTTTTACCACAGAAAGTTGTCATGACTAGTAACATAATACAAGTGAAACAATTATTGATTTCGACTCGCTTGAGAAAATATGGCGATAATAACTCTCCAGACCAATCAGATTAAAGAAAAACAAAGGAAAGAGAATTACTATTTTACGCTAGGTTCCCCATATACGAAGTCTTTAAAAATCGTATATCCTGTATATGAGTACCACATGTGCTTATATCTTACCATAATTCCAGAGAAAAGTCTTTCTTTCATGATAATTTGACCAATTTTTGTGTCTAAGCCAATGAAATCGCCGATATTTTCAATAGAAAATAATTGCATTCCAGCATGCTCTGCCGTTGGCTTGGGTAGTTCTTATACGGACCATTACTTAAAACTTCTCTGAAATACCTGAAAAACTGGCTTAGATCAGTGAAAGGAATGTGCGTAAAAGGAATGCATACGAGCCCGAGCGGGCAGAATCGTAGACGTTTTATTCGGCGCGTGCCACGGTTCGGTGAAGTCCATAGAGTTGCAGCTGTCCCAGCAGCGTGAATCAAGCAAACTTCGACTGCTACATGACAGCTGCAAGACGGGCGCACTTAATTTGGAGCCTCGCTCTGTTGTGCGACCCTCACCAAAGTTTTGTTATCATTTGTTTGTATTTTTTTTCGTTTATTTTTGTAAATTATATTTGTGAATTGGTGAAAGCTATTAAATAAATAAATAGACACCGGTTTCCATAAATAAAATCGCAGCCAGTTGCAACCAAATAAGTGGCCAAAGTTTTTAGTTAATATTTCGTGTCGTAGTAGTCGCGAAACTGCAGTTGCACCTGTCGCAGATATAGAACACGGGTGATACCTTCACTCGCAAGCTAAGAGTCGCAGCGTGTTGCAGCAGTCGCAGATATAGAACACGGGTGATACCTTCAACTCGCAAGCTAAGAGTCGCAGCGTGTTGCAGCAGTCGCAGATATAGAACACGGGTGATACCTTCAACTCGCAAGCTAAGAGTCGCAGCGTGTTGCAGCAGTCGCAGATATAGAACACGGGTGATACCTTCAACTCGCAAGCTAAGAGTCGCAGCGTGTTGCAGCAGTCGCAGATATAGAACACGGGTGATACCTTCAACTCGCAAGCTAAGAGTCGCAGCGTGTTGCAGCAGTCGCAGATATAGAACACGGGTGATACCTTCAACTCGCAAGCTAAGAGTTGCAGCGTGTTGCAGCAGTCGCAGATATAGAACACGGGTAATACCTTCAACTCGCAAGCTAAGAATCGCAGCGTGTTGCAGCAGTCGCAGATATAGAACACGGGTGATACCTTCAACTCGCAAGCTAAGAGTCGCAGCGTGTTGCAGCAGTCGCAGATATAGAACACGGGTGATACCTTCAACTCGCAAGCTAAGAGTCGCAGCGTGTTGCAGCAGTCGCAGATATAGAACACGGGTGATTCCTTCAACTCGCAAGCTAAGAGTCGCAGCGTGTTGCAGCAGTCGCAGATATAGAACACGGGTGATACCTTCAACTCGCAAGCTAAGAGTCGCAGCGTGTTGCAGCAGTCGCAGATATAGAACACGGGTGATACCTTCAACTCGCAAGCTAAGAGTCGCAGCGTGTTGCAGCAGTCGCAGATATAGAACACGGGTGATTCCTTCAACTCGCAAGCTAAGAGTCGCAGCGTGTTGCAGCAGTCGCAGATATAGAACACGGGTGATACCTTCAACTCGCAAGCTAAGAGTCGCAGCGTGTTGCAGCAGTCGCAGATATAGAACACGGGTGATACCTTCAACTCGCAAGCTAAGAGTCGCAGCGTGTTGCAGCAGTCGCAGATATAGAACACGGGTGATACCTTCAACTCGCAAGCTAAGAGTCGCAGCGTGTTGCAGCAATCGCAGATATAGAACACGGGTGATACCTTCAACTCGCAAGCTAAGAGTTGCAGCGTGTTGCAGCAATCGCAGATATAGAACACGGGTGATACCTTCAACTCGCAAGCTAAGAGTCGCAGCGTGTTGCAGCAATCGCAGATATAGAACACGGGTGATACCTTCAACTCGCAAGCTAAGAGTCGCAGCGTGTTGCAGCAGTCGCAGATATAGAACACGGGTGATACCTTCAACTCGCAAGCTAAGAGTCGCAGCGTGTTGCAGCAATCGCAGATATAGAACACGGGTGATACCTTCAACTCGCAAGCTAAGAGTCGCAGCGTGTTGCAGCAGTCGCAGATATAGAACACGGGTGATACCTTCAACTCGCAAGCTAAGAGTCGCAGCGTGTTGCAGCAATCGCAGATATAGAACACGGGTGATACCTTCAACTCGCAAGCTAAGAGTTGCAGCGTGTTGCAGCAGTCGCAGATATAGAACACGGGTGATACCTTCAACTCGCAAGCTAAGAGTCGCAGCGTGTTGCAGCAGTCGCAGATATAGAACACGGGTGATACCTTCAACTCGCAAGCTAAGAGTCGCAGCGTGTTGCAGCAGTCGCAGATATAGAACACGGGTGATACCTTCAACTCGCAAGCTAAGAGTCGCAGCGTGTTGCAGCAATCGCAGATATAGAACACGGGTGATACCTTCAACTCGCAAGCTAAGAGTCGCAGCGTGTTGCAGCAGTCGCAGATATAGAACACGGGTGATACCTTCAACTCGCAAGCTAAGAGTCGCAGCGTGTTGCAGCAATCGCAGATATAGAACACGGGTGATACCTTCAACTCGCAAGCTAAGAGTCGCAGCGTGTTGCAGCAGTCGCAGATATAGAACACGGGTGATACCTTCAACTCGCAAGCTAAGAGTTGCAGCGTGTTGCAGCAGTCGCAGATATAGAACACGGGTGATACCTTCAACTCGCAAGATAAGAGTCGCAGCGTGTTGCAGCAGTCGCAGATATAGAACACGGGTGATACCTTCAACTCGCAAGCTAAGAGTCGCAGCGTGTTGCAGCAGTCGCAGATATAGAACACGGGTGATACCTTCAACTCGCAAGATAAGAGTCGCAGCGTGTTGCAGCAGTCGCAGATATAGAACACGGGTGATACCTTTAACTCGCAAGCTAAGAGTCGCAGCGTGTTGCAGCTGTCGCAGATATAGAACACGGGTGATACCTTCAACTCGCAAGCTAAGAGTCGCAGCGTGTTGCAGCAGTCGCAGATATAGAACACGGGTGATACCTTCAACTCGCAAGCTAAGAGTCGCAGCGTGTTGCAGCAGTCGCAGATATAGAACACGGGTGATACCTTCAACTCGCAAGCTAAGAGTCGCAGCGTGCTGCAGCTGTCGCAGATATAGAACACGGGTGATACCTTCAACTCGCAAGCTAAGAGTCGCAGCGTGTTGCAGCAGTCGCAGATATAGAACACGGGTGATACCTTCAACTCGCAAGCTAAGAGTCGCAGCGTGTTGCAGCAGTCGCAGATATAGAACACGGGTGATACCTTCAACTCGCAAGCTAAGAGTTGCAGCGTGTTGCAGCAGTCGCAGATATAGAACACGGGTGATACCTTCAACTCGCAAGCTAAGAGTCGCAGCGTGTTGCAGCAGTCGCAGATATAGAACATGGGTGATACCTTCAACTCGCAAGATAAGAGTCGCAGCGTGTTACAGCAGTCGCAGATATAGAACACGGGTGATACCTTCAACTCGCAAGCTAAGAGTCGCAGCGTGTTGCAGCAGTCGCAGATATAGAACACGGGTGATACCTTCAACTCGCAAGATAAGAGTCGCAGCGTGTTGCAGCAGTCGCAGATATAGGACACGGGTGATACCTTCAACTCGCAAGCTAAGAGTCGCAGCGTGTTGCAGCAGTCGCAGATATAGAACACGGGTGATTCCTTCAACTCGCAAGATAAGAGTCGCAGCGTGTTTCAGCAGTCGCGAACACCACAGTTTCCATATAGTTACAGCAGTGTCGCAAATGTCGCAGAACAACTTTGTTCACGACGCTGTCGCGGAACAGCTGTATTGCCGACCCACAACATTGTGACCACTTTATTACGTCATGCTGTATGTTAAACATACCCCGGGCATATTCTGCTTCTCATACAGATCGACAGTCTGGAACATGTCGCTCTTGTTGACGCCCAGTTCATCCGTGAATGCAAGGAATTTGCCAATATTTTCCATCTGAAAGAGACGGTGTTTATTTGAAAACCATCTCTTCATCCTTCTTCCTTGACACGCACACCTTGTAAGTGACTAACAGCAACAACAAAACAGACAACAACAACAAAACAACAACAACAAAACAAACAACAGCAACAAAAAAAACAACAAAACAAACAACAAACAGACAAAAAACAAACAACAACAACAAAACAAACAACAACAACAAACAACAACAACAAAACAAACAATAACAACAAAACAAACAACAACAACAAAACAAACAACAACAAAACAAACAACAACAAAACAAACAACAACAACACAAAACAAACAACAGCAACAAAACAAACAACAACAGCAATAACTAAACAACACAACAACAAAACAAACAACAAAACAAACAACAACAAAACAAACAACAACAAAACAAACAACAACAAAACAAACAACAACAAAACAAACAACAACATGTCGTGTAAGAATCTGTATTGGGTAAACATTGATGCAAGTGGGTGAGACGGCATAACCTTCAAGGGTGGCATTTCCAAAACATAGAATTCCAGGGGGAGTATTCTAGGGTGGATGAGGCAAATAAATTTTCCAAGGGTGGGTAGCTAGAACTGGATTCTGCTCAAACAGGGACAGGGTGTGTAAGTGGACAGGGTGTGGCTCTTATGTAACTACTCAATTTGTCTGTCGATTATGTACAGTACCATTTTAAAAGCCATCTTGGATTCATTGAACTTCATTTTCCCTCCTAACGCATTTCCCAGCCTAGAACACAAATAAAATATATGCCAATTAGATAAAACTCAATAAAAGGCTCTATGAGCCACTCATCCCATACATAAAATGGCCGCCGGTGCCCGTAGATATGATCCATGATGTTTTCCGCTGGGGGCTCAAATATCCGCAGAAAACGTCTGTAGATATGCGCGCGCATATAGTGGGCTCAAGAAACGGCCAGCAAACCGTCCAAGGCAATTTCGTACCCTGGGTCTTGTGGGTAATTTTCAAGATGGCGGTTGGTCGAGCACAAGACCCTTGGAGGCTGAGTCACATGACCACTGTTTGAAGAAATGGGAACGAGGTTGTTCTTTGTTTCGAAACGGTCATGTGACTCAGCCTCCCCCAGGGTCTTCTCCCCGAGTCAACCGACATTTTGAAAAACATCCGAGAAGACCCTGGGAATCAACAAGGTTGTGTCCAAGGTTGTGGACGGCGCAAAACAAAGCGAGTTTCAACCAGGGCCAGAGGTCTCTTTTCCTCGCAACTTCTGGTAGCAGGAAAGCTTGAGGAAATTTGGTGATAAAACGTAAAAGGTTTACAGAAGTCATCTAAAACCGTATATCCTGTTGTGAGTACGATATTGGACATGTGCTGTGAAATCTGAAGTAACGATGATGAGTTAATGACACCATAAAATGGATGTCCCTGAATCTACCGTGGCATAGATAGAATATTAACAGGGGGAGGTAGCAGCTCATTTTGTTGCTAATTTTTAATACTTTTAGAAATGTTATCACAGGTTTACTGTTTAAAGTTGGTCCTCTGGAAACAACACCTCTGATCTAGGATTTCCAGTTTCAAACTTTTGACTCAGTGATACTAGAGCCTTGCAGTCAGCATAAGTGGGAGGAGAATGGTATTGTACAATGTTTTCTATTTTGCCCCAATGCTGAATTTGTTGCCATGGTAACCCATATCATGAGGGTTGGACAACATTTTTAGGTGAGTTATGTTCCAGCCCATATATAATAATAATAATAATAGTCTTTATTGCAATATCAGACCTCTAGACAGACGTAGAGATTTACATAGTATATCTATATATGTAAAATATCCCACCCCCTAGAAAAAAGGACCAGTTTCAAAAATGTAAACAGGCAGATTATGAAAATATAGCTCAAGACCTTCACTTTGATACCAAATTCAATTTGCCCATTCAGGGGTGCTACGAAACCCATTTTCTAGGCCGCTTTGGCTCATGGACTATACTACACCAAGGCCGTAGCTAGAATTTTTATTTTTGTGTGTGTGTGTGTGTGTGTGGGGGGGGGGGGGGGGCAAGCCCTGGTCATCCTTTGTTTTTGCTGGGGGGGGGGGGGGGGGGGGGGAAGCAGGTTTTTCCCCACATGTTGACACTAACAAGTTGCGGTTCCAAAAAATATCCATACCCTCCAACGGAAGGGTGTTGAATGTTGAAAAGTGACACCCCCACCAATTTCCAAGGAAAAATACAGCATTTGTGTGGAAAAGATCAGGTAAATTGACCCCCCACCCCACCGGAATTTCCAATCCCTTCCGTAGGGGGTATGGATAATTTCTGGCAACACACAATTTTACTTTGCTGGGGGGGGGGGGGGGGGGGGGGAACTGCCCCCTCTGCCCCTCACTAGCTACAGCACTGTACACTCTTGCTCTGCAGACATTGATTAAACTTCTGTTTGTTTTATAGATTTTACCCTTACCTGCATAATACAACTCCACTTTTTAGTGTCTCATGAACACCATCTTGTCCAGTTCTCCCAGCGAAAACACTCTCTCCTAGTACTGCCTCTATCCAAACTCTGGCTTGGGCCTCAAGGTCAGGATCATATTTTGCATCTTTCTGGAAGAAAAATGTAAACTATAAAAATGTACGGTTCTTTAAATGTGTCGAATGCACTGCTCTACATTGAACAAGATGATGAATTCCAATTTGCCTCCTTTTTCCGGGGGGTGGGGGTGGACATTCTTGAACTAACATCAAAAATTGATTATTCATAAAAGATTGCGTGATTTCAAAAATTTATCTACACACCTCCCACTCCGTTGGAATTCCCAGTGGAAAATACAGTCATTGTATGGGAAATTGCTTAACTTTCAACTTTTGGGAGGTATTATTCTAGAATGGAGTAATATATCCCTGAAGATGATTTATATATTAAAAATCGCCGACACTCTTTAGTAATTCAAATTTGAGACAGAATTCAAGCCAATGCGCGCCGTATTTCTATACGAGAATTTTTTAAATCGCGCCGTTTAATCAGTTTCCTTTCAGCGTTTAGATTAGATTTCGAAAAGAAAGGACATCATAAACTCCGTTTATTAAACTTTAAAATGATATATATGTTATTGGGGTTTATTTAAATGCGCCGCGTAGAGAATTTTTGCGCGAAGGATACGTGAGGACGCCCGTCACAAGTATTTACTAGAAGTATATACCGTGAAAACCAAGCGCTTCGTGTATAATTTCAGGATTATATATTCAAATGGAACAACATCGCTCTCAAGCAGGATTATGCTAGGTAACATAATAAGCACGAAAAAAAAAACAGTATTTAATCCCGTGATAAACCAAACACGCACGGTATTCGACTCGATAACCCATTCTAATAGATTGCTTAGCAGCCCTTAGCAGCTTTCGCAGCCACTTAAGTTTCCACAAAATATACGGAGAGAAGCACAAAATTATATCTTCGAATGATGGAAGCCTAACAAATGTCTTTCGAGCCATTGAACACGATATTGATGGATGCGCAAAAATTTGCATTTATTTTGCTGAAATGAAACTCGAAACCTAAAAGAATATGTCACCTCTTGCCATGAATTTAACAGCGATAGTATTCCCCTATAGAATTTGTAGAAAGAATCTAGCCCCTCTGGCTTCTATTTACATTGAAGTGAATAGAATTTTGCGTTTTTTTGAGTGTTTGTTGCAGAATCAACTGTGCGATTCAATGAATACTTTGGGAACGCAGCAACTTTGAAATTCCACCTAAAGCGATTAGATGGAAGGTCATAACTTTATAACATAATTTGCAAAGTATTTGAACTGTACAAAGTTTTGAAACAGCATTTTCTGGGATTTATATAATGGATTCACTGCTTTATGGCAACACCCACTAATAATGGAGATATGATAAGAATAATTTCACTATGTAGGAGCTGACACGTAAAGATTGTTCTCGATAATTTAAACGCAAAGAATTGGATAAAATGAGATAAATGTTCTTCCTTTACCTTCCTCTGTAGCTCTGCAGTCATCCCAAATCCTTTTGGACGGCTTGCCATATTGAAAAGGTAGCAAAATTGGAGCAAAAAGACCAGACGGAGAGTCGAGTAAAAGCAGTTAACTCCCACTGTGATGTGAGATTGTTGGGTTATTGAATATTTTAGCAGTGGAGTGGAACCGCGTTTTAATTGGCTAAATTGTTTACTCATGCCCGTGACTCATTTCAAGGTATCTGACGTCATAATAAAGTATTCAAAATATTTTACTTCGCCGAGATGTTCCTTTTAAATCGTGAAAGCGTTGTTATTCTGAAATGATTCGACTTCCGTTTTGAGCCTTAAATAAAAAACAAATCCACGGGCATATCGAAAACGTAACAACGAAGCAGCTTTCAAAGCTACATGTTAATTTCTTAGAAGAAATACAATAACAGTATAGTCATGGCTCTCCTTCTGTTTCTTGGAAGGCTCTATTAGATGCTTCTTTATGCAGCAGTATATACCGTTTCCGGGAAACGTTGTCACCCAAAAGCCTATAAGCTTGAAGCGCAAAGGATGATGGGGGCATTTAAACTGCTACTGTTTGATCTGAATTCAGACAGTTATCGCAACCACAGGTGAAATGATTAAATTTCAGCACATGTCCAAGCATGTTTGTTTCTAATATTTTACAGAAATTTAAATCAATCTTTACACATACTCCCCAGCGCACCAAGCTTATAGGCTTTTTGGGTGACAACGTATCCCGGAAAGGGTATATTTAGAAAACGTCATTGATCCCTCCACAGGCAGCCCAAGTATAATGGTCGTTTAAAAAAAATATTCTGGCTTGGCGATATTTATAGTGTTTATGTGGCTTTGTGTAAGAGTAATCGAAAAACTCGCTAAATGCTATAAAATCGTCACTGAGTTCTGGTAAATTATGGCAAATAAAAGTAGAAGACTTACATTAAGTTGTCCTGTTGTCCTTTCCTCGTCTAGAGGCGTTTAAGAGTGTTTCCGAGGGTTCCACCGGGCCCCTCTAACCAGAGGGGAAGGCTCCAAACAACAACATCGAACGCCTCGCATCGCGACCGAATTTCTTCGATAAATCGCCACTCGATCGGCGCCCTAATCACACCAGGAGAACCGTCTTGCATGTATCTTTCCTACAAAGCAGCGCTGTCTCGATTAAAACATCCGAACACGGTGAATTTCGGTATTTTTCCGTTGAACTTCGACAAGCCAAATTCACCGACTTGCGAAGTCAGGGGCCCTTTGGCCCCAGGAAAACCGTTGCTCCAGTTACAGCGTTATCCTAGCCAGGCCTTCTGGCTTGATAGCCAGGCCTTCTTGCAAAAAGTCACTGTCACATGTAGGGGCAGGCTACATTTGCATGTCGTTCACGATCCCCATTGGCTATCAAGCCAGAAGGCCTGGCTATCAAGCCAGAAGGCCTGGCTAGGATAACGCTGTAACTGGAGCAACGGTTTTCCTGGGGCCAAAGGGCCCCTGACTTCGCAAGTCGGTGAAATTGGCTTGTCGAAGTTCAACGGAAAATACCGAAATTCACCGTGTTCGGATGTTTTAATCGAGACAGCGCTGCTGTGTAGGAAAGATATATGCAAGACGGTTTTCCTGGTGTGATTAGGGCGCCGATCGAGTGGCGATTTATCGAAGAAATTCGGTCGCGATGCGAGGCGTTCGATATTGTTGTTTGGAGCCTTCCCCTCTGGTTAGAGGGGCCCGGTGGAACCCTCGGAAACACTCTTAAACGCCTCTAGACGAGGAAAGGACAACAGGACAACTTAATGTAAGTCTTCTACTTTTATTTTCCATAATTTACCAGAACTCAGTGGCGATTTTATAGCAATTTAGCGAGTTTTTCGATTACTCTTACACAAAGCCACATAAACACTATAAATATCGCCAAGCCAGAATATTTTTTTTAAACGACCATTATACTTGGGCTGCCTGTGATCCCTCCAAAAATTTTCCGGGTGGGCCACGATTTTTTTGCCTGCAAAAGGGGTGGGCCAAACAATATTGCGCCTTGCATTTGGGGTGGGCCACCAACTACAATATTTGGTACCGATCAAGTGCAAATTTTTGAGAACTACAATACAATTGACAATTGAAGTAACAAAAGCATGATAGAGGTCTGCATGATGATGTTACATCTGGTTCTTCTTTTTATACAATTTTTAGAACAAACAACAACAGTTTCTTGTAACTATAACTCAAAGGTTATACAAAAGCATACTAATTTTAAAACACCTCAGCTTTCAAACAGAGAGGCAGAGAGTAAAAATGCAGCGACACAGACAGCGACTGGGAGATGACCCCTAACTGATTTAATATTTTATGTTCAATAATAAATCAGTCACTGTACTCATCTCCCAAACTCAACGGACTCACTCAATCAACTGCTCAAGAATCACTTATTTATATAATATTATGGGGTCGACAGGGGTGCAAGGGCAGCAATTACCTACGGGGGGGGGTCATCTATATTTGCTCTTGGATTTAGGGGGGGGGGGCATGGATTATTGTGGCAAATGAGTGAGGGTGGGTCACATGAAAAGCGGGTCACATGAAAAGCTTGCTGTTTTATGATTTTCCGGCCCACGGCGATGAATTTTTAGCGAGAGCCCCCTTTTTGTTCTAATAGTTTATAGTATATCATAAATGCATTTTATAAATTTTAATCTAGTTTGCCTTCTTAATGTACATATATTTTGTAAATAGCCATAATCAGCCTTTGGCTGCCAAGGTTTATATATTAAAGTCTATCTATCTGTCGATCACCCCCCCCCCCCCCCCCCCCCCGTTACTTTATGACCAGTCCCTCCCTTACTGCTTACCCCCCTCCACACGAGAACCTATTAAGGCTAAAATTTCAAGCCAGGTTCTTAGTGGAGTTGCTGTAAAAAAAACCTGCTGAATCGAGATCATCATCTGATTATATTTAAAGTAACTTTACACTACATTCTCCCTTTCAACCTTGTACTGTGTAATGTATGTCTATTGTGTTTATCATAAAATAATATATGGGAGCTCCCCTATATTTTTAGTGGGGGTGCTCGTCGTACCTTTCAGGGTTTAAAATCTAGCTGGCCTCTGGTACCATTTAGGGGGTAAAATTAGAAAACTTGCAATTTGTTAATGTGCTGCCTCCTCCTCCCCCCTCTCCCTTCCCCCATACAATGTTGTTATAGTCCCCTAACGGTTATGTGCAAAAACAATTCCCCACAATTTGGAATAGATAACATTGTATGGGGGAGGGAAGGATGAGACAGGGTGCATGCACGAAAGATGAGAAGAGGCGGTCGAAGGACATTGTGTTTTCATCAGAGTTTGGTATGGAATTTATATGACAGACAGATACTAGAGATTCCATACGTTTCGAAGGGTCAGACTGCAGTGGCTTTAGCGATACATGTGCAGGCGTTCAAAAATGCAATTTAGCGTGTGCGCGCTCACGCGAAGCGAAAACTGATCTTGGGAAGGCCTGTGTCCCCACACATATCAAGAAAGTGCTGTCATTTTTATGGCAAATCCGCGCGGGTTGCCTGTGGTGTTCAAAAGGGGACTCAGGCCCCTCGGCGGGGGGTAAAAACAAAATGGCGACCAAGAGAAGGATGTTTCTCGAGTATCTGCAAGTTTTGATCAATTTTCCTGCTTCAACTGGCCAGGATTGTAACATTCCATGAAAGCAAATGGAAGCCAATATCTCATCTATTCTGATTGTTTTAAACTATAAAGGGTCATATTCTTGTATGTTTCTATGGGGAAGGGAGATTTCTCTTCTCTGTTGTTTCGTCGTCTGTATATAGTTTTGTTTTGTTTAATATATTATTGTTTTTGTTTTGTGCTATTCCTTTTTGTCAGTTTTTGTAAGTGTGATAAGTGTAAAATCAATATTATATATACATTTAACTGCCTCGTACCCGCGCGTTCTAGCGATTTTCGAGGCGAGAGCGACTGGGAGCGCGCAAAGCGAAAACGAACCATTCCCATTGCATTGCGCGCTCGCTACCAAAGCACTCGCTGGAGGTTCTCTCTCTGTCTCTACTAAATAGAGACGGATAGGGACGAGGCAGGAACGAGCTAGTGCGAAAGACATCATGTGAATTCGGTTGAGCGTTCAAGTCAGTGGTCCTTCGCGACAGCGCCCGAGTCTTCCCATGATGCATAGCGCGCCTCGAGTTTTGCCCTTTTTGACACACCTGAGAAGCCTGGGTGCGAGGTAGTACATTTAAAAATTGCTAAAATAAATAAATAATATCGAGAGGCTTTGTTTGTTGATGGCATGAGATTATTGTTTATGATTACAATCTCACTTAGTTAACAATATTGATTACAATTGTATATCGTAGCTGGAACTAATCAGCAGGCCAATGTAAATTCGCCTGAATCTTTTTAGAAGATTTTATTTGCATTCCATAGTTCACAATGTGTCATGATGACTTGATGATGAACTGCTGGGACTATAAGGAGGACATCCATACAGTTCTGCTCGCAGGGAGATATGATTGTGCCACGCGACTACAACAATTTGAATGCGTTTCGCATAGATAGGCGGAGAGAACTTGTGAGAGACAACTCTGCTGCTGTCAGTATTACCAGTGAAGAACTAAAACAAAGAAAGGAAAGGAATGTCATTATGCACTTTCTCTAACCAGTTTGCACGGAGTTCAATCTATGATCAAAGTTTTCTCTGCAGACCCTGTAATGCCATATGGGTTTTGAAGGTGTACGGTAGCTATTTTTTGTATCTAATTTTAAAATATAGCTACGATATAACGCGCGCTCTGATTGGTCCAAATCTATGCTCTATTACACCGATCAAGTAATGGTTTTCCCCCGCTATAATCATAAAAGCATTAGAACACAACTTTGCTATGACTTTTTCGGCAAATAGAGCACTTGTGATGTTGGGAGAGACACTCGAAACGTTTTAAAATCACTCGCCTGCGGTTCGAGTGTACGTCTAGCTCTCCCAACATCACGCGTGCTCTTTTGTGCCGATAAAGTCATAGAAAGTTGTGCTCTATAATGCTTAAATATAGCTAGCGCAAACTCTAGTTGTTTCAGCACATCGAATTTTCTTGAACTCCGTCACCCAAAAAGTCTATAAGCTTGAAGCGCAAAGGATAATGGGGGCATCTAAACTGCTACTGTTTGATCTCAACTCAGACAGTTTTCGAAACCACAGGTAAAATCATAAATATTTCAGCTCATTTCTAAGCATGTTTGCTTCTAATATTTTACAGAAATTCAAAAGTCCGTACGGCTTCCACTAAATAAACTCTTTCCATTTGCTTTATCTCGCCTTATCTCGCTTTATTTCGCTTTATCTAGCTTTATCTCGCTTATTATCTCGCCTTATCTTGCTTTATCTCGCTTATTATCTTGCTTATTATCTTGCTTATTATCTCGCTTATTATCTCACTTATTATCTCGCTTTATCTCGCTTATTATCTCGCTTATTATCTCGCTTATTTATCTCGCTTATTATCTCGCTTATTATCTCGCTTATTATCGCTTATTATCTAGCTTTATCTCGCTTATTATCTCGCTTATTTATCTCGCTTATTATCTCGCTTATTATCTCGCTTATTATCTCGCTTTTTATCGCTTATTATCTCGCTTTATCTCGCTTATTATCTCGCTTATTTATCTCGCTTATTATCTCGCTTATTTATCTCGCTTATTATCTTGCTTATTGTCTCGCTATCTCGCTTTATCTCGCATGAAACTCGCGGCGAGATAATGTTCCAGAGAAGGCCTAATAATTATTATTCGAGGGAATGCACCTTTAAATGTCCATCTCCTGGATACGATTCCCACGTCATCATATCCGTGCTGTATTTGACTGCATACGTCGTAACCCACTGATTATGATTTGGCCGCCCTTGCGTTGCTATTTTAGTGATGTACATCATTTGTCCCAAGTCAATCATTAGCCATTCGCCCCAAAGGTTCCTCCCTGGTGCCCAGGATCCGATATTTGGGGATCGTGGACGGTTATTCAAGCGTGCGAGCCGCGGTCCGTGATATACGTCAAATTGAGATGATGAAGTGATCCTTGCGTCCTCGATTCGGCCATCCTTCATTCCAAGAGGATTGCTGCAGGCTACAATAACAAGCAAATGAAGTAATGCTACTGATTTATAATCATGTGATCATGTGATCAGATGATCATGTAATGATTATAAATTGATAAATTGTGCAAGGGAGGGAAATCATATTTTTCATAACAAGCTTTTGGAATAATTAGGATTGAGCAATAACAGTGCAATCAATCAATTAATCAATCAATCAATCTTTATTAGGACACGGTAGACTGAAACATGACTATAAATCTCACTTTCGCGCTGTGATTGGCTTTTGCCGGGCGCGCGTTCAACACAGGAAGCCCAAATATTTGATACTATGAAGTTGATGATTACGAAGTCTTCTCTCCGTTTATTCCTGATCCATAATTATACGTACCGGTGCATTTTTTATCGTTGCCCACAGGATATGTATTGGCATTGGTACATGCACGAATGCAGGCACCTCCCTCTTTCGCATAAAGACACGCTTCACACTTTCTGGCGTTGTTAGGTACAGAACACCCTAAGTCAAGAAAGGATGTTAGATTACTCAGGCAGATTAAGGCATGGGTCTCGTCTTCTTTATCAAAAATATGAGGGGGTGGTCAAAATGTTGTTTATGATGTATCTTGCTTCATGAAAATTTTTATGTTTGTACTTTACATAAAATGATGACATCAGAACTGACCTTGCGTGTGTGACATTTAACCTTCTGGTGTCACGCAAGTATCCCTTTCATATTGTTTGGCTCAAAAGTCTGAGTTCAAGACCCCAATGAAACTAAACACGCTCAGACTTTTGACAAATATGTTGATAATTCGAATTTTTGGTGTTAAGAAATGTGATAGGTCACGTGATGAGTTGATGAAGAGTGTACATCATTATTATTCAAGATTTTATCCATACCGATCTTATGAACAAGTTATTCCCTTGATTTGTGCATTTTCAAAAGGAGTTGACCACCCCCCTTAGTTTTAGGTCAAAATCAAGCATTGACCCATGCCTTAATCTACCTGAGTAGTCCCCAGATCTGCAACTCATACACCCCTTGCATTCCCTTTTAACCCTCGGACATAAGGGGGAGGGGGGAGGAAAGATTCTTAACATATTAATTAAAGAACGAGATCACATTAGGAAAATTCAATTGTCGGCCAGTTTTTATTCCAAAACTTCAGTGCGACTTTAATAAGAAAAGCAGAAAGCCACTCGCATACCATTACGAATCCTGCAATCTGATTGGCTCCGCTACTCACTATCTAACACGTAATAGATAATGAGTAGCGAAATTGTTAGCAAAATTTGTTGGCACAAAACTTTCTGAAACCATGAAAACACGTTTTTAGCAACAACTCTAAGGTAGTATGTATGCTAATGGGTTTCTACTAAAACATTTAGACTAGTCGTCCTCGTTTTCTATGAGTCAAATAGTCAACTCGGCGCTACGCGCCTCGTTATCTATTGACTATCTATTGACTCATAGAAAGCTCGAAGTAGTAGTCTAATTGTTAACTATAAGATAAAAGATATATTTAAGAAGCAACATTATCGTGATAAACATATGTTGATCTCGGACCAGTAGCTGCCGTTATGTATCAGTCAATTCCAGCGGTGACCATGCCCCCCCCCCCCCCCCCCCCCGACACCGTGGGGTATTTGCACACTTCCCACTTCCCTGGGGTGGTTTCACGGCGATCCGGGGGTCTAAATTGAACACGAAAGTGAATAGAGCGGATTTTAGATGACTGAGTAATTCGCAAGTACTTTGTAATTACTCCTATAGGTTTTATTCAGAATTTGTGTAATTACTTTGCGATTGGTTTCACTACAGTCATATGAATACCGCTCTATAGCCCAAGCACCTTGTAATTGGTCACACTGCAAGTGGCACTTCATTGGCAAACAGTATGGCAGCTTGACGTTCCTGAAAGTGGATCCTTTACAGTCTGTTCGTAGGCGAACACAGCCTTCTATCACGTGTACATTCGCTATCTGATGGAGAAAAATAACCCATCTGACTTAGCTTGTTTGCAGCCATGTCTTCACTCATGTCAAACGAGGCAATTTTCTTGCAACACGCAACGCAATAATGACGAATTAAAAAACATTGCGAGTTGCCGAGGGATGTCACAATCTCACAATAGACCTTTTTTCCAAAATGGCCGCCAAAATTTCAAATCGATTTTTGTTAAAAATGAACACCAGCACTAGAACACACATCATCACTTTAGTAAAACTACAAAATTGCGCTGCATTATATCCAATATCTTCCGAGAAAACGAACGTTGAAAATTTGAAAATTTACAGAGACGTTTGTATGCGTCATACCCCCAGTCATACAAATCTCTGTAAAATTTTCAATTTTCAGACGCTGCTTTCTCAGCCGACATCGCATTTGGCATAACGAAATTTTAAGGTATTACTAATGTGGGGATACTCTTTCTAGTGCCAGTATTTGATTTTTAAGTACGTTTAATTTTAAGACATTGTGAATTTAAGACATTGCGGCGGCCATTTTGGAAAAAGGTCGTTTGTTGCAACGTGCAATACACCCGCGATAAAATTATAAATTACAGCGGCTTATCCAAGTAAAAACATGAATGGCGTGCGCTGATTGGCTAATAAGAAGAAAACATTGCCTCGCGAGTTGCAGAGACATGTCACACGCAGCAATTTTGCTGGCAATGTTGCTAAAAGTAGAAATCATATCTACTTTTTTGCAACTCGCAACGCAACATTTTTGTTGCGTTACCGCGGTATGTCAGAGACGCGCAATATTCACTGCAATTCGCAACGTAACAAAGTTGCCTCGTACGACATGTCCTTTAGTCTTACTCCATTATCCAATCACTACGTTTTTTGGGGGGGAGGGAGGGGGCGTTGGCGATTTCAAACCGACGAACCCACCTGCACGCAGAGGGAATTTCTACAGAAACCCAGCACGGGAAAAGCTGACTTTCCCAAGGTACACGCATGGGAAGTAATCAGAATTCACATGGATAGCCATAGAAAATCTGAGCACAATTTCCCAAGATACACACATGAGAAGTGATCGGATTTCACATGGAAAGTGATGGGAAATGCGAGCACAATTTCTCAAAGCACACGTATGGGAAATGATCGGAATTCACAAGGATAGCCATGGGAAATCCGACATATCAAGATAGTTCCCGTTGAAATGTGTCGTTTTCTAAAATTTCCTTATATGGAAGTTTCTACTTACCATATTTGGAAGTCCAGAAGTTTTCCTAGCTTATTTCTTGCCCTAAATTGTCAAAAAGTTCGCCAAAACTTGCTGTTCTTGTAGGCCGCCATCTTTGTTTTGGCCCCAGGAGCCCGGAAATTCAAACACAGGTAGCCCGCGTCACGCACGGGTTCGCATTGACAAAAACGACACATTTATCTTGAAATGGCATTTTTTTTCTGGAAAAATACTGTAAAAAATCTATTTTTTGTAAAAATGTCCCTAGAATGTCATCTCTTTACACCTCCCCCCTTGGAATTACCAAGCGCCAGGCACACTCCCTCCCGTGGAATTAGGGTCAAATACCCCCCCCCCCCCGAAAATTTCCATTAAAAAATGCAATCAGCCATCCTGCAAGTTTGCATTCAAAATGTCACCGTTTTCTTGTTACGTTTGCCGAAATTCTTATCAAAAGAGGATACCTTCTAGAGCGGTTTTCACACGATTGTCGTGAAAAGGATTGCATGCAATTCAGCTATCACTAGCCAATCAGAATCGAGAGAAATCACGACTTGCTCCAAAATGGCTTTTTTCTCAGCCAATTGCAAGCCGAACCAATAAAGAATTTGATTGGCTGAGAAAAACGCAAAGCAATCGCAATTACATAACAAATCTTATTAGATAAAAATATTCCAAATATGGTTTTGTCCGTGAGGAGTTGGAAAATGACAATTTTCGCCGGGGATTGTTTGGTATATTTTAAAAGTGGTGTATCAAATAAGTGTTACCAAATAATATAATAGAATACCTCTGTATCAGACTCTCCAGTTCCGAACGCATAATAAGAAACTTTTAGTGGTCGGTTCTTATCAATCACAGATAGATACACGTCTCCATGGAAATCTGTGCCTTGCGTCTTGCCGTATTCTATGACTGTGCTTCTTTGGCCTCTTTACACAAACGAAGTACGTCTGGAACAATCTGGCCTCGCCTAAACCCACAGCCATCTTGTTTGTCGTAGAATCAATCTTGGTAAATTTATTCACCTTGAACTATAAGGCAATTGGGATAAAGGGGTCAGTTCCAGTTCAACAGCTGAACCCAGGAGGGGCATATGTTTTGGTCGGGGATATACCACGGCCGAACATATGACAAAAACTGGTCTAGGGTAATGTCATATATCAACCTCAACATATGACTCAGTCAGACACATATGACAAAAAGTAAAAAAGATACAAGTGCAAACATATGACAGAGGTCTGAAATAGTAGGATATTTGACTCCACCAAAGCACATAAGACACAATAGCCATATTCAACTACTTGACAAACTTAAAATATGACACGCTGGTACATTATAACCAAAGGCAAATGCACATAACCAAGTATAACACAGAAAATCACTGTTGTCACATTTTGACGAGAGCATATGACTTATTTCAAACGAATTCCTTTAGTTCGAGAAGTCTATTGGAGATAACTCAAATAAAAGAAAAGTGCTAAGTCGATAATTTCAATTGCAAATATAAGTAAAAAGGATTCACAGCGTAGCATGCAAATATCAATGCATAAACTGCTGCTTACAGGCGTCACTTGCACTTTGACCGAGCGAAACCTGGTTCGAGCTGAGGTCTCTTCTGATTGGCCAATTCGCAATTTTCGTACTGAACCCGCTAAAATAAAGCAACGGTATAGTGCTACAACATGGCTTGGAGTGTGTCTCCGATCTTGCTCAATTCTGGATGGCAAATGTCCTGTCGCTTTTTACGCTATGCTGATCATCGCTTTGTTCAAGCGTTACTGTACTGTATTCTCAAAGTTTACTACAGGGAAAAGGCCTAACTTCAATCAAGCGGTGAGTTGAAAGTGATTACACCCGGCGTAACAAATCGATAGAAATCGATCATCGAAAACTGATCGATAAATCGATATTTGTCGATCAGATTGACCGATCATTATCGATTAATATCGGCAATCGATAAAAAGTGATAGTCACAGCCATCCCCGTCAGATCGATAAAAATCGATATCACTTGATATCGAAAGTACGTATCATAAACATCACTGTTCCAAAAATAAAAGTTATTTAAATTTTTTGTGTCTCGACTAAGAACGCAGCAAACTATACCATGCTATTAAGACAAAGATCCGAGAAGATTCTGGACTACCCCGATACCCTGGGGGCGAGAGGCTGAAACTCTGCCCGCTCACGTTTCTGTTGTTTCTTCCAGGGTCCCGTACGAAAGTTTTGACCCAGACATAGCCAGAATCCCGCTTGACTCCGGCCAAAATCCCGCTGTAAGGACCTGACTACGAAAGGACACGAGCCTGACATAAAATCTGTCCTGCTCGTGAGTGCTTAGCAAGACAGTGTCAGGTTCATGCCCTAGTACTGCCCTGCCTGACAAGAGCGTGACACGAGCATCGCAAGAGCCTTGTTTTCGTTGTCATTGCACATCGTTATTGATAAGCCTGACACGAACAGAAAACGAGCAGGACCGCACACTGACAAAACGTTTGCTGTGTGTTGCGTGTGCATATTTGACATTCTGAGATAACTCTTTGTTTTTTTATTAAACATAACATGGTATGCTATATAATTACAGTGCCATTTTGGCGGACTGATAACGATTTTCAGTTACGGTTGTATTTCGTGAAAAACGAAGCGCGATGCAATGGGGGAGATTTACTAAAAGGTTTTGCTAGCTAAAGGCGGAAAGCAACAAATAACCAAATGGATTTCGCTTGTGTGTACTGAGCTCAACAAAACGAGTTGACATATGGTCCTTCTCAAAAACAAGTTTAAATTTCGAGGCCCTTCGAACCACCTAAAGCAGTCAAAGCAGTCGAGTCTGATGAAGAGGATGGTATAAAGAGTGTCGAGAAGAAAGGTAAGTGCACTTTGACTTACTAGCAATGTCTAACATTTGTATCACAAATATAAGTGGATACGGCAGGCAAACACTGAAGATTTTGTGATTGCCTAAGCGGCTTTTTGACAGTTTGAAAAAGGGCAAATTCGACTCAATTACAACTCTAAAATCACGCCATTTTAAATAAGTTGTGTATAACGGACCTACAGTTTTCGGCCATAGATCAGAAGAAACGCGTTACTTCATAAGGAAATGACACTGTAATTGTAAAGAAACAAACGCATGAGATGCGCGTCTTAGTTATTTTTCTCGTTTCCCAACTGTGAAGTAAATATATGATTCAAAATAATATCATGAGCTATCAGCTTGCTCTGACAACACTACACACGCTGTTATTGTAAAGAAACAACCACATGAGATACGTGCATAAGCTAGCTCCGCTGAGTAAAGCGCTGTAATTGTAAAAAAAAAAACATTAGAAAACGCACATTTTTGGCTATTTTTAGTTACTATTTTTCTTGAATCTCGAAAGTGAAGTTAACAGGTAATTAAATAGCATACTGTTCGACGACTCACGCGAACAACAACTGATAAAATATACATGCGAAAAAAATGCGAAACGGCAAAAGGGGATCGGCTACGTTAAATAGAAATAATTTCATTTCTAGTCTCGTGCAATACCAGTTCGTGTAAAATAAACTCTGTGTTGCGTTCTTTTAGTAACAGGAGAAAACCTAACATATTATCTCTACGGTGCAAAGGGTCTGTGTCAGATATTCATAAATTGGAGAGAGATAATTTACCTTTGCATCAGCTGATAACGCTTTTTGCGTGAGTTTCGGCCAAGTATTATTAGATAACATGTTCGGTTTTCTCCTGTTAGTAAAATATTTCCTGATTTGCGACTCTGTCAAAAGTGAATCAAAAGTAGTAGTTTTCCGGCAGTAAACAGGTCTGACAGCACCAAGGTGATGATGGATTTGCACCAATAATATCGTTGCTTTATTCTGAGGCGATGATGGATCCGTACCGCTATGTCAGGCGCTATTCACGGTCGATGTTGTCAGGCTCTTGCAACGCTAGTTCACGCTCTTTTTCCTGCTCTCTGTCATGCTCGTGTCATTCTAGTTCCCGCTAGTGTCCGTCAGACTCATATCATGCTTCTGTCCGGCTAATGTCCTGCTTATTTGTCAGCCCGAATTCAGGCTCTTGTCAGCCCAGACATTTTCGTGCGGGAGACTACCCAAGACTAGAAGTGGAATTTCTTCTGTTAGAGGCCTGTCGATAAAAATCGATGGAAATCGATATAATTATTGAAAAATCGATAATCACAACAGAGCTAGCGATCAATTTTTATCGATTACCCATAAAATCAATCGATTAAAATCGATTAGTATTGACAAATATCGATTTTATTGGGTTATCGATTTATCGATTTGTTACGCCGGGTGATTACAACATTTACTGTGTGATTGGTTTCATGAATTGGAGCAACTGCAGAATCCAAGTCTTCTATTTTAACCACTTCTCTCATGAGCTGGTCCGCGGTGCTGAGGTTGCAAAACGAATAATTGAAGAGCGAAGATACTTTAATCCCGGCACCGTTGTCCGCGGTGCTGTGGTGTAAAAATGAATAATTAAAGAACGAAGATACTCTAATCTCTGGCACCGTGGTCCGCGGTGCTGAGGTTGGAAAATGAATAATTAAAGAACGAAGATACTTTATTCTCTGGCACCGTGGTCCGCGGTGCTGAGGTTGGAAAAGGAATTGTTTAAAAGCGAAGATACTCTAATCCCTGGCACCGTGGTCCGCGGTGCTGTGGTCGAAAAATCAATAATTAAAGAACGAAGATACTGTAATCACTGGCACCGTGGTCCGCGGTGCTGTGGTCGAAAAATGAATAATTAAAGAACGAAGATACTTTATTCTCTGGCACCGTGGTCCGCGGTGCTGAGGTTGGAAAATGAATAATTAAAGAGCGAAGATACTCTTATCTCTGGCACCGTGGTCCGCGGTGCTGTGGTCGAAAAATGAATAATTAAAGAACGAAGATCATGTAATCTCTGGCACCGTGGTCCGCGGTGCTGAGGTTGGAAAATTAATAATTAAAGAACGAAGATACTTTATTCTCTGGCACCGTGGTCCGCGGTGCTGAGGTTGGAAAAGGAATTGTTTAAAAGCGAAGATACTCTAATCCCTGGCACCGTGGTCCGCGGTGCTGTGGTCGAAAAATGAATAATTAAAGAACGAAGATACTTTATTCTCTGGCACCGTGGTCCGCGGTGCTGAGGTTGGAAAATGAATAATTAAAGAGCGAAGATACTCTTATCTCTGGCACCGTGGTCCGCGGTGCTGTGGTCGAAAAATGAATAATTAAAGAACGAAGATCATGTAATCTCTGGCACCGTGGTCCGCGGTGCTGAGGTTGGAAAATGAATAATTAAAGAACGAAGATACTGTACTCTCTGGCACCGTGGTCCGCGGTGGTGTGGTCGAGAAATGAATAATTAAAGAACGAAGATACTCTATTCTCTGGCACCGTGGTCCGCTGCTGAGGTCGAAAAATGAATAATTAAAGAACGAAGATACTTCTTTCTCTGGCACCGTGAGGGTGAAATTTTGGGAGGGCACGCTTTGAGAACGAGGAAAATGTACATTGGGGCTCACTCCTTACAAGTGAAATTGTAGGAGGGCTCTCTTTGAGAACAAGGAAAACATTACAATTTGGGCTCACTTGTCACCAGTGAAATAGTGGGAGGGCACGCTTTGTAACATGGAAAAGAGAGACATCGGGTAACAGCTATTTCTGGCTAAAAGAGAGGCTCTGTAGTGAAATACATAGTGATATCGCAATGAATATAAAAGAGTAGAGCGAAAACCTGCAAATTGTACGTGCATTTCATCCCGCCTTGTTTTGGTTAAGGGATTTTAGAGTGAATTTTCATAGAGAAACCGAAAAATTATTTATGGAACGCCTCTATTGTAATTGTTTTGTTAGACAAAGTTAAGATCTGGCACTGAGGTCCGCGCTGCCTGAGGTAGAAAGGGCGCAGGGAACCGTTCCCCAACCAGAAGTGTCCATCTTGGAATTCCAGTGTCTGCTATCATGCCCTGCTGTTATTGAACATTAAAACAAGAGCTTGTGATTGAACAACATTTTATTTAAAAAGAAGCGAAATATCACAATTACATGGTTGTAAGAAATTTCGAGAAATTGCAATATTCTCTCATTTCTTAATATGCATAATTAAGAAGAAAAATATATATTGGTTTTCGAATTCCTGGCTATTTACATGAACTGTGTATAGGAAATAGATATTTCGAGCAGACTAGCAATCGAGAAATCTACGTTAATGCTTTCTTAAACATGTCTCTGGATAATGTTGACTGATTAACTAAGACGACGGTTCTATACACGGGTCCGGACGAATTTTTGACTGGACGAATTTTGTGCCTGGAACACCTGTTTACACGGTACCGTGCAAAATTTTGATCGCTTTGACTAACCCGATTTTATGTAACGACCCAAAATATAGTGATTACGCATTAAAATGCCCATTGGTGCTCAAATACGTTAACATCTGAGTTGAAATGTACTTATGGACGGGCTTGGCAAGAGTGGCTTCGTAAGCTTGTCTACTGAGCCCGAATGCTTGCGGCCAATCTTCCGGGCAGCTTTCACAAATACCTTACAAAGACCAGAATGCGGGACAGTGAATTCTATTAACTTCCCAAACCCTTCGTCGGAAAGACATTCCACGGCCTTGACGTACTCAGGCTCGGCAATGGACCGCACAGCTCGTTTTCCGTGTTTAAATATCCTGTAGGTGACAAGTGGTCCCTTGGTAGACAGGATATTCACCTTGATATCGTCGTCACTTGGTTGTTTTCGTTCCTTTTCACACGCGGAGTTTGTGATTTCTTTAATGAACTACATAAATAAGAGACGCGCTGATTAGTTGGTGAAATTTTAGTTGTTGTGCTGAAGTTTGCTGCCGCAAAGAAACCATTAATGTATACATGTAAAGTGCCAGGCATTGTTTTCGTTGGATATCAGAAAACGAATACGTGCAGCAATACGTTTTTGAACATCTAAAAAGAAAGTTGCAGATGAATTACCAATGTCAGTGGAAAACATTGCTCTATGTTCTCTAGATTAGTCAATAGATATAGATGCTTTTCTACGTTCTACGTCTTGTTAAATTTCTATGTTGTGAAAGTGGCTGTGACTCTTTAGTCCGGTGGATTAGCGAAAGTGGCTCGATTTCCGAAAACGTAGCCGTTTGAAAACGCTGTTTTCAAGTGTGGACGGGTTAAAACGATGCTATCTGAAAACGATGACGTCACCACAGCATACCCGACCAATTTAGCGGGCGAAATGCGCATGCTTAAGATGCATAAGAGCGTTTTCTTCCGTTAACGCGTTGACGGGCGAAAACGATACGAAAAAGATAAGTGTGGACGCAAATCTTTTTGAAAACAGAGCAAAAAGTATCCCTTTTCGTTTCAAAACGGTGTAGTGTGGACGGGCTGTTAATGTGAACCATTCTTTTGCCATCGGCAGCTATTTTTGAATACTACTTGTAGCTTAGTTATTCATGATCTTTTCGGCACTTTTTGAAATCTATTATCGTCATTTTTATAGCGTTAGCACAGTACTAGGAAAAAGAAGCCAAAATTTGAGCGCAAGCTTCTTTTTACCAGTCGAGACATAATTATGTTCTTTTGGTCTTTCTTGAAACATTTCATCAAATGTCAGTCAGTCTATTGTTTTACAATATAAATCATAAACATTCCCAAACGCAAACTGGTCGTTGCATTTACTATTATAATCACCAAAAACTGTAAGGCGACGCTCGACCGAAATCAGTCAGCTAAATCAATAGTTCAGAATAAGGAAATCCTGAGCTGCTATGAATGTTCAGTCTAGAGAACAACTGGAAAGTTTGCAAAGGTAAGAGCTCTAAAATGTCATTGATAAGAAAGCATTCAATATGGCTGCTATTTGAGCAAAACAATTGTTCACACTCTGTAAAATTCTCTAGCTTTCGCTAGGAAAGAATTCTAGCGTGAAAACTACCATTTTGCAAACAATTGGGGCGGTCATGACTTTGGCAACTTCGTTTTCATAATGTATAGTCAATGGTTGTCAGTAAATTGCGCGCATTGACAGTCATTGTAACTCTACAAAACATTGACGTGGATACTTGATTCTTTAAATGTTATTCTTACCTCGCACATAATTAGCTTTTGTGACTCCAAATAGTTTGACAAAGCTATGGCACTGGCGAGGGTTTCACGACTGATGTTGCATGGTGGGTCACTAGGAGGCAGTCCTTCCAGAATTTCTTCTAATGTGTGATTAATGACATGCAGGGCTGTTGCTAATCTTGGCACAAGCTCAGGTGTCTTGGACTTAGGGGGGACGGTTCCTTGCAGAATGGCGTCATTCACCTCCTGGACGAAGTCGTCGATCGTCTGGCGCAGTAGTTGCTTGGCGTTCGGATCGAATGTAAACACTACTTCATTGTTCATGTTAAGAATGTTCTGAAACGCCTCGACGAAATCGCTCACCACCTCTTCCTTGAGATTTTCTTTTGCGGCCTCCATCTCACGGAGTGTCGGCCGCAAGGCCATCGGTGCAGACACCAAAATCCGGTCAATTAGTCCGTGGCCCAAGTCCATTCGTGCGATGAGCTTCGCCGCATTACAAAGTTGGGTTGAACCCAAAGGCAAAAAGGCGTATTGGGCTTTATGGTCCTTGTACTTTCGGTGGAATAGCGATAGCTGGCCTGCTCACCCGAAAACAACTTGCAAAGGAGCTGGATGTCTCCAGAAGCATTTTCGTCGTCCGACTTAAGCAGCTTGTTCAGCACTTCGAATATCTCTGGTGAGAGCAGGAAGGCTTGCTGGTTTGCGGCTAGGAACTTCACCAGTCCAGACGAGGTAGTTTGGTTGATGATGGCATCGGCCATCTCTGACTTGTCCAGAGGTTCTTGGGCTGAGAAATAGACAGCTGATGATTTTCCTGAAAGATTAGAAAAGCGTGTTTGTTGAAGAGGCGCAGTCAGCCTCTATTTGTCAGCCCAGGCGCGGACCTATTTACACCTGTTTACAGAAACAGGTCATAATTATTTTCATTAAGTAATTTTCATTACTTAAATAATACTCTCGCATTTGTGAAATTCCACGCGAAAAAGCCGACCGTAAATAGGTGAGATTTTTTTCTTGATCCGCGCCAGCAGCCTTACAACTTATCTATTTCCATCGGCTGATTTAGTGGGTAGTGCGACACTTCCGATTGGATTCGGTAAATGAAGAACGAAAATTTGTTTTTTGATAGTTATTTCGAGATTTATACAAATCAATCGTCTTGTTGATTCAAGCGTGTTGCGCGGGCCTTGACGTTGTAAGTTGAATGTGCGGGCTGTCAATATACCAAGAGGAAGACAAGGCGTTTGCAGTTTTTTTAAGTAACACGCATGAAAAACAACTTTTTGGTGTATATTTACCTAATCCGGGATGGCCAACAAAGATAGTGAAGAGGTTGAGAGGCTGCTCGTGAGTGATGGAATCAACCTTGCAGTTTTTAGAAGCCAAGTAGAAGGCCGTCGTGGTAATAAGCGAAGGTATGAAGTACGCTTCGCAACTGCCGACTGATACCGCCTTGTTTTTAATGAATTGAAGGACGTTTTCAGGAAAAAGCTGCCCAAAGTTGAAGGGTACATCGTTCAAGCGCTTCTGCAAATTTGCCCAAGTGTTGTCGTGCTGCTTGTTCAATTTCGCGATGAGGGAGTTCATTTTGGTTGTATTCTAACAGAGAAGCTCTTAAGAATGAGTGATAAAAAGCCAATGTTAGTACTAAACGACGCCACGCATGCCAAATCAACCAATCAGCGAGTGCAAGAAAAGAACAATGATAAGGTTAAAGCGAATCTATTGCCGGCGACTTGTAATGAAATCGTTGTTGTGAAAATAGAATAAATAATGAAGTGTAATGTTTCACTTTTATGTCGACCTTTTCCTACGTATAGTGTTTTGGGGAAGAAAAGTTTATTTATCATGGATGTGGTAGTGATGTTGCCTGGGGAGCAGAGGAAGTTGTTCAACTTTTACAAATGCTAGGTGACAAAAGTACAGCAAAAAAGAATACAAAGTAATTTTGAATACGGTATTTAGATTTCATTGCGTTGGAACAAAGGTTGTGTGTTCGTAAAAATCGTGAAAAACGTTATGAACAGTGCGAAACGATTTTCATGGTCTCCCACACGAGAACCATGTAAACCAGCGTTTTTGTATAAACACAAAAGAGGTATGTGCTGTCATTAATATGGGAAGGTTCTATTTTTTAATCCATTGTTAACAATTTCTGAACGCGCATTAGAACGCAAAAATTAGGGTGTAAATATAATGAAAATTCTTTGCCGATTCCAACATTGGCAGTGATTTCACCAGAAATAAAACCAAGTGTCCCGGTCTGATCGGGTAACAGCTAATTTGTGGCTAAAAGTCAGAGAGGCTCTGTAGTGAAATAGATAGTGATATCGCAATGAATATAAAATAATAGAGCGAAAACCTGCAAATTGTACGTGCATTTCATCCCGCCTGTTGTATTGTTGTTTTGCTTAAGGGATTTTAGAGTGAATTTTCATAGAGAAGCCGAAAAATTATTTATGCACCGCCTCTATTGTAATTGTTTTGTTAGACAAAGTTAATTGAAAAGGTTTCTAGAGCCATTTCTCACTTTTATGCAATTTAAGAAGAGCGCAAACACAAAAGTATAGAATTATTTTCTGTCAGTAGCTGTAGAGTAGCTAACATGGAAGATAAAAGTATCCAGGTTAACACTTCCCGAAAACTGACAAAAAATGAAAGCACACAAACCAAAAAAGGAACGAGATCTAGCGCGGCATCGGATCGAAATCACAAGATCGCAGTTTAAACTAAGGCCCTGTTTACACTATCGCGTTCAAAAGTATTCTTTTTGAAACTTATACGGATTCGCTGCGTGTTAGTATACGGATTCAAACGAAAACGTTTAGTGTGGACGGGGTGTAAGCAGTCTATGATATGTATTGTTGTTATTGAAAATAAATTTGTTAATCCACCGTACCAGAAACTCGAAAAGAATAGTAGGGCGGCCGCTGGGCGGCCAGAAAATTAGCAAATTAGGACTGCAAGTCATGACACCCATTGTGCAATGGAATCCTGGCGCGTTGACAGAAACAGGTCCAATTTTTGGTATGTTTTGAAATTATTATTATTATCATCTTTACTTAAAAAAGTTTACTTAAAAAGTTTTCTCGTATTTACGAAAATCTACTCGAAAAAGCCGACCGCAAAATTTTCCAAACAGAAGAAAAAGCGCAATTGAAAGGTTGTGTGAAAGCTGTATCGGAATTACCGATTGCTATTGTATTGTTTGGAAGCAACCAATAGAAAAGCACGGATTTCGATCCGAGACTGGCTTGATGTATAAAAGGGTATCCATGCATGAGGCCTATGTAATAAGAACTTTAAAAGGCTCTGTTGAAGCAATGTTTCCTCTGCAGTCCGACATCTGCTTGTCCGAATGAACCAATAGGAGTCGGAGCATTTCGATCCGCGTCTCAAGGTATAAAGGATTAAACAGAACGCTGGCACCATTCTAATGCTCCACGCTGTCGACACGTCGATACCCACACCGTACGAAAACATTCTTCTTAAGTCAAACTTCAAATTGTACTTATAATGAGCGAAAAAGGAGTGCAGGTTTCTATAGTAACCAGAAGAGTTTTGAAAAGGACAAGAGGCAGCCAAACCATACCAGAACCAGAGAAGCGGGAAGCATCTACACAGTGTGCGCCGGCGAGAGGGAGTTACAATCGCAGCAAGAGTGGTGAGGTGTGGACGTACGACGATCTGGTGGTGTTGTTATGGAACAAGGACTTCCTTATTAGTTGGATGCAAGAGAAAGAGTTGCTAGCTAAGAGGCAAAATTGCTCCCAGTGTGAAGCAAGTATGACACTCGTGTCGTGTTCAGACAGATCTGACGGATACAAGTGGCAATGCAGGCAGCAAGGAGGCAGCAAAAGACACAAGGTTGAGATGTCGATCCGGGCTGGCAGTTGGTTCGCAGGCAGCAACATGACACTAGAGGAGATGTTGAAGATTACCTACTGGTGGTGTCAGGATATCGATCAAGCCCAGATAAAGCATGAACTGAGATTGGCCTCTCACTCCGCTGTTGACTGGGACAGTTTTTGCCGAGAAATCTGTGAAGTGACTTTGATGAATCGCAGAGAGAAGCTGGGAGGAGAGGGATTACGTGTCCAGATAGACGAGAGCAAGTTCGGAAAGAGAAAATACCATAGAGGCCATCATGTAGAAGGACAATGGGTATTTGGTGGGATCGAGGAAGGAAGCAGAAAGTGCTTCATGATTGCGGTCGAAAAGAGAGACGAGGCCACACTGCTGCCGCTTATCCAGGACCACATCAACCCAGGGACCATTATAGTGTCGGATTGCTGGAAGAGCTACGTAAATCTAAAGAACCATGGCTACGATCACAAGACCGTTAACCACTCAGACGAGTTTGTTAATGCGGATGGCGACCACACCAACAAGATCGAGGGTCACTGGCGTCAAGCAAAGGCAAGCTTCCCACCATTCGGCATAAGAAAGTACCAATTCTCGTCCTACCTGGCGGAATTCATGTGGCGTTACATGAATAAGGGAAAAGATTTGTTCACAGAGTTCCTGGGTGACGTGAAGGCGCTTTACAAATTGTAAACAAGAAACAGCGGCTGTTTTCAGCCACCCATAACAACGGCTCTTTTCAGAGCCACACACATTTTAAAACTCATGACTTCATTGCTTCTTAAATACATAGTAATATGTATGATCTTCTTAAAGGCTTCAATAAAATATGACGATGATATATTGCCGATGATATATTGCCGCTGCGAGTGATAGTTATATTTACATCAGTTGTGCCTACGCAAAATAATCTGTCCGCCGTCTGCAGTTTAACATATCTTGCCAGTTTAAAACAAGTCAGACACCGAAATTAAAAGTCATACGCAACGACGGTGCCAATATTTTACAATATGTTACACCGACATTAAATTCATGAGAGTATCTTCGTTCTTAGATAATTCGGCATATTCGACAAATCCGTACTAGATAGTTCGGCATATTCGACACCAGCACCTCCCCGCTGACGACGGTTGTTAAAAGTAGCTAAGTATCTTCGTTCTTAAATAATTCAAATTCGACCACGGCACCGCGGACCACGGTGCCAGTGCGATAAAAGTATCTTCATTCTTAATAATTAATATTCGACCACAAGTATCTTCGTTATTTCATATCTTCGTTCTTAAATTATTCATATTTCGACCTCAGCACCGCGGACCACGGTGCCAGTGATTAAAGTATCTTCGTCATTAAAGTATCTTCGTCATTAAATAATTCATATTAAATAATTCATATCTTCGTTCTTATATTATTCATATTTCGACCTCAGCACCGCGGACCACGGTACCAGGGATTAAAGTATCTTCGTTCGTAAATAATTAATATTTCGACCTCAGCACCGCGGACCAGCCCGTGAGAGAAGTGGTTAAAAATAGAAGACGGGTATTCTGCAGTCTAGCCCATGAATTGGCTGATTTTGAGCTACAGCCCTATTATCTTTTGAGAAAAGAAGCATGATGTTGAAGCATTAGATAAAACTTTGGTATTTCGTATACATTTTGATTAAACGATTCCTGCTTGAACTGGCTAATTCTCGACCTCAACAAGAAGCGGAGAAGCGAGCGCCATTGTGGATTTAGATTTTAATTATAAACACGCCAAACACGTCAACTTCTGCTGTGTCAACAGCTAAAAGCTGATATTACAGCCTACTATTATGAGATTTAGATCGCCCTTTCACCAATGTAGTCAACTGAACTGAAAACCAAACTTTGTGTAGCTTTTTCAGTTCGATTTTAAATCAGTTTATAGAGGAATTTGGTGGCTTTGTGTGTTTTAGTTTGCCGGAAGTCACGTACGTTTAGAGGATTGAGTTTAATTAAGCCTGGGTTACTAAAATCTATTCTAAGAGCTAAGTTGAAGACAACATAGTTTTTTTGCAGCGCTAACTGTACAATGAGGTTAACTCTTGTGTGTATAAAGCCATGTGCTTTGTCTTTCCAAGAAGAATCAGGCCGGTCATGTCATAAGGCTGAGACAATTAAAAATATCTTCCGATTCGGTGGATAATAACTCGGGTAATTTAACTCTTTTATCACACGCGCCGCTCCGATTTAGTTTTGTTGGGGATTCATTGTTTAAAACAGCTAGAAAATTAGCCGCTTGTATCGTTTCTCCTTGAATTAATTCCTGTTACGAAATTTAGGGAAAAGTTGTTATGTGTTTACAGTGTTATTTACAGAAGACTGCAAATTAATAGAATATCAGCTCATCAACACCCGCTTCCGGTCTTAGCTATAAAATGTAGAGATTAAGCAGGGGCTAGGCTTGGAAATAGCCGAGGTTACATGCTCGTCAGTAAGAAACGTAAAAGTATTAATGGCTTTGAGAGTTGTGCAAGTGGGACATTTCAAGCAGTGCGTAAAATTGCAAATAGAGGGCTAGTAACTGTTTTGTGGCATGTTATATATCAATGAAAGTAGTCATGCTTGTAAGCAAGGCAGAGATACGGACTTGAGATACGTTATTTCACACTACATGATGATAAGTTATCCCTGTCTTATGCCGAAAGAACGTCGCTTTCTGGTAAATGTGTAAGATCAAGGACTTAAAACCATTATCACACACTTTCATATGTTTGTCACATGTTAGCCGTCATATGTTGGGCTGAAACATATGACATCCATATATGTCCTTGCTGAAATGTCATATATTTGTCATATGCTCGTTGCCTTGATTTGTCGTATGTTATTCATATGTAGGATTGCAGTCAAATATGATCCATACATATGAAAAACATACAAAAAGGACACAATCATATGTTGATCAAAACATCAGATTTTCATGTACTCAATTTCATATGTTTGTCATATATAATTCATATATTTGTCATATGTTATTCATTGCCATTGTCCTTTCATATGTTTGTCATATGTTTTTCAGAGTCATATGTTTTCGTGTTGGAATGTCATATGTTTGTCATATGTGTAGCACTGTGTTCCTGACATATGAAAACGACACGTTCATATGTTTGAAAAAATGTAGCAGACGTATGACAACCATATTACAAATATATGAATAACATGTGAATACTGTGTGAATAACATATGAAATTTCATATGTTTGTCATATAAAATTCACATGCTTGTCATATGTTTGATTTCCAGTAGTGGATGATCGTCGTATCTTTTAGGGGTTAAAATCACGGGATTGATCTTCGATAAAATTTTAGGGAGATTGACAGAGAGACAATAAGATGTAAATGTAATAACTGGCCTTAACTGTAATAAAGGCCCCAAGTGGGTGGCCACTTAATTGAGGTAACATTGTAATATATTGATATAATAACGCTGACGTATTCCAACTAGTACGTTGCATGATCATTGCCATTATTACACTTAGGGCCACTTTTTATTACACTTTGGGTCTTTATTACACTTAGGGCAAATTTTAATTACATTTAGGGCCTTTATTACACTTTGGGCCACTTTTTATTAAATTTGGCGCCTTTATTACACTTAGGGCCAACCAATTTGTATTACATTTGGGGCCTTTATTACACTTTGGGACACATTTTATTACAGTTTGGGCTTTAACTACACTTAGGGCGAACCAATTTGTATTACATTCGGGGCCTTTATTGCGCTTGGGGCCACTTTTTATTACACTTTGGGCCTTTATTACACTTAGGGCGAACCGATTTTTATTACGCTTGGGGCCAGTTATTACATGTAGGGCTTCTACAAGGACCTTATTGGCTTAGTCGATTGTTTGACTGGCGAAACAGAAAATCCACACACTTAAGCAACGACGTTATGAAGCGAAGCGCAAAACAATCACTTAAACTGTAATTGGCCTAAACACAATTTTTTTACTATCCGGGATCTTACCTTGTATAAAGCGACCTTAGAGCGGGATATCTCCAACCAATACCAAGATTTCTTATTGTGAGGGATGTTATATCCGGGATCTTACCTTGTATAAAGCCACCTTAGAGCGGGATATCTCCAACCAATACCAAGATTTCATATTGTGAGGGATGTTATATCCGGGATCTTACCTTGTATAAAGCCACCTTAGAGCGGGATATCTCCAACCAATACCAAGATTTCTTATTGTGCGGGATGTTATATCCGGGATCTTACCTTGTATAAAGCCACCTTAGAGAGGGATATCTCCAACCAATACCAAGATTTCTTATTGTGCGGTATGGCGGCGAACACCACATAAACCGGCCCTGCACTTGACGCCGTGAAAACGAGGCACTTTCCATCTTTCGTGCGTTGAAAAGTGTTCATGTTATTCCACTTGACGTTGCACGGGAAGGGAACAGGAGTTCAATAGGTGGATGCCGCAATATCGCAATCGCCATGCCTGAAGTGAAACAGATGGAAATCAGACTCGTGCCCAATCGCTAAAATAATTCAGAAAAAAGAACAAGAGAAGGCGCGAAAGCATCTGGGAGAAATGGCAGCGTTCTTCCACAATTCCTTGTGCGCCATCATTTCCCTTTCACACTTATGTTTATAAAACTGGTTTTCATTGGATGTGTTTTCCAAACATTTAAAGCGAAAGGACCACCATGTTGATCATCATTTAAAGGACCATCATGTTGATACTTACATTTGTATCCTTTTCGAAATCGCAAAGAAATATTTAATTAATAAAAAGCATGACTTTCCTTAAACATACACAATATGAGCTATTTATATCTTCAGATCTTCAGATCGGGCTTTTAGAATTTATTAAACTTCTGTTACACGGAGGCAACCATTCAATCTCGAAGGTACCGTAGAGCATTTTTCGAAAAAAAAGTCGTTACAACCTGAAACTTGGCTGAGAGTAGAAATAGTTGTGGCCCGATTGCCATGTGATACTACCTCTGATCTCCAAAACTTTTGCACTGACATGTATTTCAGTCTATGGTAGTATGTGTGTTATATTGGCTGCACGATAGAAATCAACCTGTTTTTATATGAGAAGTTCAAAATTGGTTGGCATGGGTGCACAATTACTGGTCGATCCACCTTAAAGGCCCATCACCAACCTGGAGCCTTTGCGCCCCGTTTTCTTTTGTTTTCAAAATGATCCATTGTTTTTCGGGTGCTCTGATTGGCTAAGAGTCCGCAAAGGCTCTCGGTTGGTGATGGGCCTTTAAGGAAACACACGTATAAGAACCTGTCGATGGGCCCATTTCTGATTTTGATTTATTTGGACGTGCAAACGGGGGCGGGGGTGTACTCCGAGGTTATTGCCCAATTTTCATAGGACTTTCAAGTTTCAGTAGCTGTTTATTTGTCATTATGCATTTTTTGCTGTGAGTATGTGCAAGAGTGGATTACCAAGAGTTTCCATATTTACTATGTACGCCCGAATCACAGTCAGAAAAGTGTCTATTTTTAGAACTAGGATTCCCGCGAAAATCATCATCCACCAGGGTTCCCACTTTCTCGCCACGCAAACAGTTGTGAGATCAAGCCGCTAAAATGAAATCGCAGATCAATCGAAAAACTTTTGAAGTAGCAAAGATAAGGTAGGATATTCTCTATTTGTTGTGTATTGGGTATACGAGCATTCGAACCTGAGCATTCGAATACTTTCGCACGCGAAATTCAAATCTAAAATAGACACTTTTCTGACTGTGATGTGGACAAATACAGTACGAAAGATTCTAACTCTTGTTAATCCACTCTTGGTATGTGTCATGGTTGTCATGGTTAAGAGTTAGGAAATCTTTATATAAATGTTCATGTCATGAAAGCTATAATACAACGGATTTCAGATGACTGTCGTGATTTAATTGTGTTTGTGATTGGTTTGCTCTCTCATTGGCTGCTTCTTTCAATCATCCAATCAAATTGTTACCAATAACAAGCAAGAAATTACTAGCCATGGTGAAATTCGAGAGCAATTGTGTGACAACTACGTAATTCTGAATTGCGTCAGCTACTGATTGGCTGGGCTGGAAACCATTCAACAGCAAGTTGTAATTACTCTTGTTTCTGATTGGCTAGTGATTACACAAATTCGTTTACATTCACGTCGGTCATCTGACATCTGCTCTATATACACTGTTTAGAAGTAATTAGGGGCCGACCATTAAACTTGTGGGCTTTTTTGTCGGTGCAAGATTTTTTTTCTACCTCTGTTAAGTGGTGAGAATTTTTTTCCAATAAAAAAGAAGGATGGATGCAAAAAATTATCGATTCTGATTGGTCGAGAGCAGTGCAATTACAAAAGTAATTTGCACTCCAAAAAAGTAATTGCACTCAAATGAGTGCAGGTATTTCATGAAGCTGATTGGCTAAATAAACAATGGATTTTGCTAACGAGCCAATCAAATGCGCGCTAGCTGTCACGCCACTCGATCTGTTTGAGCCTTGTCAACAAAATGGGAGAGCGATAGATGGCTTTGGATGGAGGGAGAAATTCGGTTCCTTTTCATGAAAATCATCTTCCGAAACCCCTGGCAAGCAAAATGCGAATTCCTTATGGACTTGAGCAAGACTTGTTTTAGTTTTCATTCTTTGTTATGGAAGGATATGAAGGGAAATCTTCGTTGACTGTGAATCTAGCGGCGGGAAATGGCAGCGATGAAAATGAACTAGAAGTCAACAAGAACACATGCGATACGGACAGTTTTCCGGATCAAATTCCTGTCAATCTTGGTTGTTTAGCTGTTACAAGAAAGTTTAAACAAGAGAATAGTTCAGGTATGTCTTCTGTGGAAGACAGTTTACCTAGCTATGTTCACCTTTCTGGACAATATTCTGCCCGTTTTTGGTGACCGAAAATGCACAAGCAACTGAGCTTTCAAAAGCAATTCAAACTGAAAGAAACCAACCAATTAATTAATACAGGCTCTCTTATGTTATTTTACCTTGGAATCTGAAATAATGTTATGATTGTCAAAACAGAATTCCACCTGCTTCTAGCATAAAATAAATTTGTTGTGTCAAGTAATTATATTTATGTCAAGATAGGTTTTGTAAACTTTGCTCGCTTGTCTCGCACGCGTTCAGTGCATTGTGGCCGCTGCAAATAAGGTCTTTCTCTGAAAATTTTTGCATCCATATTATTCATAAGTAATCATACGACTATTCTCGTTCAATTTGGGATTAATTACACTCGTGAGTTTTTCAAAAACCTCAAATTGCACTCGCCCTAACGGGCTCGTGCAATTTCGATACTTTTTGAAGTATCACTCGTGCAATTAATCCCAAATTGAACTCGAAGTCGTATGATTACCTATACAAATAAATAATAATTATAAATTACTGTGATTTTCATAATTCTGCGAACTCTCGCTAACGATTTCCAACCGTTAAACCGCCTTCTGGCTTCCGCCAATCAAACGCCTGAGTCGGTCTTTTCGCGCCGTTACTCTTTGTGCTTTTTGATTGGTCCATATAACCAACCGCTGCTGGCGTGACAGGAAGTCATTTTGGCACTGCTTAGGCGCTGGCCAATCAAAAAGCACAAAAAGTAACGACGAAAAGACTCTGGAGTTTGATTGACCGAAGCCAGAAGGCGGTTTTACGGTTCTCGATCGGCCGGTACAGGTCACAGGTCGCAGGTCGCAGGTCGCGGGTCGCGAGTCGCAGGTCACATGTCACGGGTCGCAGGTCGCAGGTCGCAGGTACGAAAATGCCTAATGCGATCGTGAGCGGGCTTGGGTGGGAGGGCTGTGACCTGGCGATCGTGAACAGGCTTGCGTGACCTGTGACCTGTGACCTGTGACCAGCGTTTTGTACCGGCCGCGGTTCTCTGATAGCGAGAGTTCGCAGAATTTTGAAAACCGTAGTAACAACACCCTAAAATACGAAGTGAAAATCTAATTTCACCTTACCTTTCAGCTCCTTCTTTAACTTTGGGTAGAGTTTCTTCGACTTCGTGTAGCTGTGATCAGTGATCTCGAGAAGTCCTGTGCCGTCTTCGTATTTCATCACCAAGCCTTCAAAGTTAACATACTTCTTTCTTTGGTAATCCACTCCTCCTTCATACGTGTTATAGAGGTAAAACACCCCGTTTTTATCAGCAGCCCACCATTTGTTATCCCTGGAAACATAAAGAAGGAAGGGACTCTTACAGAGTGTGATTCTGTCAAGTCCGTGGCGTTCTGGGTGGGTTTCCTGTGGTTCCTGTGATGACGTCACAGGAGTCCCTCTCCCCGAATGCCTAGTGAAATTCGCCATATCCAAGATGGCGGATGCCACGCTAAAACCTTTCAGAAATAGCAATAACGGTTCACGGTTTGCCTTGAAAATCTCACGGTTTTTGAAAATGTTATTTCATTAGAGAAAAATATATGATCTGATCGAATTTGAGCCATGACTTGTGCAATCCAAATTGAAACTAGCAATATAATTAGGGAACACAAATCAAATTTTTTTTGGTTATTTGACCTTTTTTAATATTTTTTTATTGTTTTTTACAGCCATTTGGCTGATCTCCTGGTTTTGACTTCTGATGGGTTGGCAGGTCTGAACTAATTTCTTTCTCTTCTGGGGGCACATGATTTAGGGTCTCTCAGATGTAGCCAAGGCCACATTGGAGCGTGTGGGTTCCCTGTGGACAGGATTGGAAGTAGGGAAGTGGCGGCTCGTATCGTAGTGGCAAACAGAGACAACGAACCATTTGACTTGTTGTAAGGTAAGACAAGAATGTGCCGACTTCGTTTTCCGGTCTTCGTTTTCCGGTCTTTGTTTTCCGGTCTTCGTTTTCAAACCTTTGTTTTCAATCTACGTTTTCCGGTCTTCGTTTTCCGGACAATCAGTTTTCTACCCAATGATCGAGTGACTAATCAGATTTTGAGAAACCGCGTGCGTTGTGGTAATAAAAATAAACAGCCAGAATCAGAGTTTAGTGAGAGTCACTTACTTGAACTTGATTCGCCGTATCATATCCTTCGATATGACAGTTTTCTTCCCAATGATCGAGTGACTCATGTCAAACTTGATAAGCATGTAGTCAGGGCTGCGAATCCCTGTTTTGATGTCATTATAGCTGGTGGTAACCCCTGTCAATGTAAAACCTCCTGTTTCACATCCTGGCTGACCAGCGGGAATAGTCATATCGGACACAGACTTTGGACCCTGTAAAATATTGTAAAAAGATTAGGTATTAACGAAACAAAATATTGCCGGAATTCAGTAACAATATCAAGGAAGTGTTGAGTCGTTTGTATTAAGGTTACAGGATACATTCGCTGGGTGTGCGTTTTCAAAACCTTGTCGCGGCGCAAATATTCATCGCATCGCCATAACCAATACATCATTTTAAAGATAAAATGTGAAATTTATCTGCTGTTAAGCTTTTGTAGCAGTTTCATGAAAATTATTTACGGCGCACAGCAAAAACCGCGTTTTCGACCGCCCTGATAACGCTTTGATAGGCCGCGCAGTTTACAGGCTTGGCAAATCTGACTGCGCAATATCAATCAGCACATTGTTGTCTCTAAAAGTGTGTCGGGCTTTTTCAATTGAAGGCTTTGTTTAGGAATGATCGAACGATCAAGTTGATCTTGTGTTTAATAGTTCACTGGGACCCTATCGTGATGAATAATTTTTGAAATACTGCGAAATTCACAAAAGCCCGGCACACTTTTGCTCCCCAACCATTTATCTATCTCATGGCAAAATTTCAAAGCATTCCGTTAAAAACCTGTTGGTCTATCAAAGCATTTATACACTAGATTTAGCGAAATCTTAGAGGCGAGTTTTGGGCTTCTAAAGTTGTGTAAACACAAGAGGGATTAGTGACGAATCTGTCATCATGCACTTCACTTCCAGCCAATCACGGCAGGCACCCCCGGTGTGCCAGCAAGGACATACTTTTTCGCGCGGAATAGATAATGAGGCTTCTTTCCTGTCTCTTGTATTAAATTGTCAAAGCGAACATTTACTATCGTCTTGGAATTCCAAATCAAACGGTATGGTTAAGCCGCGTCCAAAACCGAGTTCTAAGAAGTGCCCAAACTTTGAAAAGGGAAAAGCGAAACCAAAGCAAAGGCGCGCGCCGAGAAAAACGACAAAGACAAATCGCTTTGGCTTTCAGACGATCCTTTATCAAGTCCAAATATCTTTATTCTCGAACTTGATGCAATTGGTGGATCTTCTATCCGCTGTTCTTCGTCTTCAGCATTCTCCTTGGATTTGGGTTGATCGAACCACGAGCTTTTGTCAGACAGAGCGAGTTGTTATTTCATGTTCTCCTGAAAGCTTAAAGATTTGGCTGCGGTTAAGCTTTTTTCACTTCCCCATGATTGAGAATAGAGAATTTTCAGAAAAATCGCTTCTACACGACACTTATATACTAAACCAGAGAACAACAAAATATGGCGGACCATAACAGTCACCTAAATGTCCCGTATGTTACGCGAAAATGCTAATGATGTGCGCTGAACTGAGTAGACATCACAATAGGATTAAAGGATTATCTCGCCTGTATTGAAAGACATATTTCTCGGGCATTTCTAGTTTTCTATACATTTCTCACGCTGCTTTTAAGATTTCAGGAATTTTTTTTCGAGAGAGTAAAGATCAGGCCTCGATGCGGAAGAACTGTGATTTTCGAAAATTTCGCAAATAGAAGGCCGCGAATGTATCCTGTAACCTTAAAAAGTCTGCCTGTATTTAAAAGGCTGCCTGTGTGTTTTTCAAACTCCTCACAAGACGCTATGGCCCAGGCGTTGGAGAGTAGTTTTAGGTCGAGAAACGCGAATGGCCGCCATCTTGGATATGTGACAAAGTGACAAATTCAACGGGCCGCATTTTACGCATAATAGTAAGAATTTCAGGCTAGACAGCCAAATTATCCAACAAGGACGATGCATCGAAAAATAGATTCGCTAAAATTTCTGAAAGTTTTCGCTAAAAGTTCTCTATTTTTCTGGTAAATGTCCTAGAAATTCTTATCAGAAGGGACTCTACCGTCACTTCCAACTAAGGTAAATACATCCAAATTCGGCTTTGGTCGCCGGCTGGTTGGACAGGCTCGCTACTCAAGATAGCAAATGCAAAGTAACGCTTTCATAACTATGTTATGTAAATCGTAAGGATCAAGGTCTTAACTAAAAGAACAAATAAATAAACAGTGCATGTTAAAATAAATTTCACGACTCCCAATATTTTGGGCGGGGGTACGGTACTCATCTGGTACCTTTTAGGGGGTAAAATCCGAAAACTTGCAATCTTTTTCTAGAGAGGTACCTAGAGGTTAGAGGTCCGTTTAATTGCATTTAATTGCCTAGTGTCCAACCCGAAAACCTAACGGTTCATTTATAGGCCCGGCATTTCTTTCATCAATTGCTCATTTATTTTCAGTTGCCTTTAATATATACTCAATAAAATCTCTTTCTATCCTGAAAATTGACCGTCCATGCAAAATATGAAAAAAGTGAAATGTGAATAAAAATATTGTATTGTTGTATTGTTATGTTGTTCTAGCAAATCAAGCGAATCACACTTGTTGGAAGCCTGAATTTCAGACGTGTAAATACCTGTTGTGATACCTTTTAGGGGTCAAATAAGCTACACACGCCTAAATCGAGAATGCTCACTGGCACTTCGAATTTTTTCTAAACAAGCGCTCACCTACAGAAGTGAAAAAAGAATTATGAAAATCATCAGGTTCGAAACTGTAACTTTCCAGTCTCTATACCCTAACCCTAACCACTACGCTACCAGTGAATTCGCTGGTTCGGACAGCTCGTTTTATTAATTACGTACCTTAATAGTATTAATCTTTAATAGAACGAGGCATATACTATAAAAATATACTAAAACGATGTATTAACCCTTATCCTGACTAGTAGTCTTGATAGTTCAGATATTTTGAATGTTTTTAGGTCAATTTGAAGTAATATTGTCAAAATTTCGTTAAATTATTCATGGTGAGCATTCCTCCATTTAGGAATGACGAGTAATAAGCTAAGCGACGCCATGTTTGGTACATTTTAGGGGTCAAAATCAATAAGCGACACAATGTTTGGTACCTTTTGGGGTTAAAATTGAAAGTTCCCGATGAGCACCCCTGCCCCAAAAATACGGGAGTACCGGGAGTACCTCTCGGTACAGTTCTCACCTCTTCCATATAAACCTCGATTGCTCTTTTAAGACTTCGCACTCGATCTTTTAAGGCCTCCTCAAGGTCTTTCCTGCTCTTGTAGTGACAATGTACTTTTACATTTCCACGCTCAAAGTACTTATTACCGTTGCCTAGATCGCATCCTGTTGTAAACTTGTCCGGAAATAGATCCCCCGCACGGAAGTCCAGAAGATCGGTGATTGGACTCATTTGGAACTTGAACGCCTTGGGATATTTCGGTATGCTTTTTAGCCACGACTAAGGAGAAACGGATTAAAATGGTAAGGTGTAAACATAACAGCTATTTGTGACTCGATCCTTTTTGTACATATTTATTCTAATTACTTTTGACATTCCCGTGGTCCTTTTAAAGGGAGCCTCTCACGCATGCTTTAGGCGAGCAATCACTGATTTGTCAAACCGTCATCCAAAGAGGGAATTCCTTATTTAAACTAGACGCATAACTGTGTGTACTCGGGCTTCTAGTAAGTAAGTAAGTAAAGTAGGTGCTTATATAGCGCTACATCCTCTAAGCGCTTTACATGTTTGGATAACAAGTCATCCTATAGAACCCAGTTTTTATAACAATGAGTGTGTATTAGTATGGTGAGTTCTGTGACACAGAGGTGGGGCAACTTCCGACGGTCCTCGTGGTTCTTTAACGTCGTCCCTCTGGTTCCGGTTAGTGTAGTGTATGTGAGAGACGGGACTACGGTTTAACGTCCTTATCCGATATCAGATATTAGAGCAAAGGCAGCACTTTCTCCTCAATTATTTAGAAAAGACCCTGAGTGCTGGTCCGGCGGGGGTTTGAACTCCCAACCTCCCGCACATAAGCCCGGCGCTCTACCACTGCGCTAACCGGTCGTCGGTAATGATGACTCGGGTTCCCACTGGAAGCCCGAGTAATTATTACAAGAGGCAGAAGCAAAAAACATGCATTGCATACCATTTATGGTAGAAAGCAAGAAGTTTTTTTCGAGACTATCTCATCGGCGACGCGAAGTGAACGTGGCCGAAAAAAAACGGCAAAAGGCGCTCCGGGGGAGAAACATCCTGCGCCGTCGATGAAATCACCTCGGAAAACACACAAAACCGCCAGCTAATACGAATCCGTATACATATCTTCTTAGTGTTGACGGTCGAATCCGGAAAAAAATTAAAACAATGACGTTGAAAACTGTAACATTTGAGACCGTGCTTGCACGCACCAACATCAAATAAAAACTGGTCGCTTGTTTAGAGCTAAATCTTCCGTCCACACTAACGCGCTGATCGTTTTCAGTGAATCCGTATAAATTTGAAAACGAATACATTTGAAGACGCCTGTGTGTGAACAGGGCCTAAGCAACTGACTAAACAGGCAATGTTTGCTCACCATGTGCGCACAATACCAACGCGCATAATACCAACATTACCCACAGGAAGCCCACGCTCATAGTTTGTATTTTCTTTATTTTCGGCAAGAGAAAATGATCCCCAGAGAACGCAACCCCAACACACGTATCTCTTTCCATGACAGTGGCAGAAGAGGGTGACACTTTCTAGTTTTAGAACAGGGAGCTATTTTTAGCGGCGCCTTCTGATTGGACGTGTCCTAGCAACAGACATATCACTGTGAGGATGCATGTGTGACCAGCATGCTACGTGACGCTGCACTGTTGCTGTTCTCTTTCTCTTGTTTTCGGTTCCTGGTGGCCGCGCGTGACGACAGAGACGACGATGGCCGACTGAATTTCGTTAAAAACATACGACAAAGTTTAATCATAAAAACCTATGTTAAATAAAAAATACCGCGTAAAAATTGCTTGTTTTATGTTGTGGGATTCTTCAACATTGTCCACATGAAATCATGAGCGAATTCAATCATGTTTAGGGGCCGACCATTTAACTTTTGAGGGGGGAGGGGGGGGGCTTTTTTGTCGGTGCCAGATTTTTTTTTCTACCTCTGTTAAGCGGTGAGAATTTTTTTTCCAATAAAAAGAAGGGTTTTAGTAACCATTTTGCTGTGCAGGAATTTTTTTTTTCAAAAAAGCCCCCCCCCCCTCAAAAGTTAAATGGTCGGCCCCTTAGCGTGTTTGTTTCGCTTTTCAACGAGAACTGCCCTCTTTCTCCTTATATTATATACTAACGTATATATGAGCTTGGGCTACCTGTGCTTTACCTTAAATTCGGTTTTAAAAGTAGGAGAGTACATATCAGATAGAATAGACGCGATTTCTTGGTCCCCTCCTTGTGCGAAGATCGATGTCGAGGACGACTTCTGTTGCTTTTTCGAGGAACTACCCGCTTTTGCTTTTGACTTTGATTCGGCGCTGAAGAAAAGACCCCTATAGGAAACCTCTGCTTCTCTCTGGGCTTGTGCTTTTGTTTGTGTGGTGCTTCCTTGCATCATTTTACGGAATTCTAGTTGGCCACCGAACTTGGCGGACTTAATGTAATGCGTGCCCCATCGCTGAATGAAGTTCTCTATGAAAACAAAAATAAAGTGCCTATGGGAATTCTTGGCCTTTAATTTAAACGGATTCATATTTATTTATTCGGACAACGGTCAGGTTGAAAAGGTTGGTTGCCATGTTTGGCTGCAGCACCATGTTATTTGGAATTTTTCCAAGCAACTTTTAAATCTCATATTTACAAAAAAGAAACATCTGCACACAGCAAAATCATTTCTGCAGGGGGAAGTCGTTGTGTGCCCCCTGCCCCTCCCCCTCCCCCAAACACGTAGAATAACTTAGAATAACAAAAAAACGAAAATAACTTATGGCTACTTACGGAATGCTAACGGTGCTCTTGGCTCAAAATAAGACCTTGGTAGACTGTTAAACTCTCTTAAAAACGCCTGACTCAGATCGGATGGTTTCACCTCGTCTTTGAATATTTCATATCTAGAAGAAAAAAAAGCCATGTTGAATAAAAGTTCTTTTTTTTTAAATTTAAATGCTGTTTTCAGTATTTTTTTTAACTAGCTCGCATCGCCTCAAATATATATATATATATGTTATTTACCGGCTGGGAGAAAAAACTGTGACCGAGGGCTGGAACATTCTAGGCCGAGGTCACATTTTTTTTTCCCCTATACGGACCGACCTAAAGCCGGTAAATTACTTTTTTTCCAACTCAAAAATTTAATTTTTTCGATGAAAACAAGCGCGCGCAAATGGTTACCGTGACCTCGGTCAGAGATAGGAAAATATTGTCCCTGCGCGCACTCTGAGAACCAATCAGAATTCGTTACCGTGCCCTCGGGGAAAAAATAACATAAAAGATATTTTTGAGATCAGTAAACCTCAACCATTGCCTTTTTGCTCGGAGCGAGCGTAGCGAGCGGAGAGCAAGTCTATTCTTGCCGTTACATGCGTGAGAGGTGATTTTTCATGTCTTTTTCATGTCCACAAAATCATCTACCCCCTCTCAAAAGTGAGGTCAGCGGTCAATATATGCGCCGTACATGCGCGGGGTGTTAGTATAGACAATTTTCATGTCCCGGTAGCAATGTTCATGGGCATGTTGTAAAACATGGACTGGTAAAACATGGACTGGACTGAGAAAACATGGACTGAGAAAACATGGACTGAGAAAACATGGACTGAGAAAACATGGACTGGGAAACATGGACTGAGAAAACATGGACTGAAAAAACATGGACTGAGAAAACATGGACTGAGAAAACATGGACTGAGAAAACATGGACTGAGAAAACATGGACTGAGAAAACATGGACTGAGAAAACATGGACTGAGAAAACTGGGGAAACTGGCGGGAAAAACCTAGTGTCATCGTAGAATACCACTTAATGATGCTAGATTCAGAAATATTTGAAAATTTCAAGCCAATCTGTGCTTAGGTATACAAGTTCAAGTCGCCACACGTTTCGTTTACGAATTCGTTCGACGCATACAGGCATAGTGAGCTACAATTGTAGTTCATTCGAGTCTATTAGCTAACACACTAATCTTACAGAATCGCCCGTATTTTTTTAACAAAGGTCATAGCAAATTCTTAGCCAAGTAGATACGGTTTACTTTAAATACACGCTGAATTCTGCGCTTGAGATCCCGAACGTGCAAAACAAACAACAACACCACACTTCATTCTTTGGGAAAGGAAGTTTATTTCCAGCAGAAAACAGACCAAACATACATGCAAGCTACCGGAAAATAAACTTCATCCCACCAGATGTGACGGCTTTTGACCTTGAAACTTAATCGTCGTATCAAGTGTCAACCTCGGTGGTAAACAATAAAGTGAGTAACGCTCATGCAGTTTGCCAGCTATCAGATGTCCATCAAATTGAGACGGCTGACGGACTTCATAATGCATGAGCGATTGCTGATATTTTAAAACATCAGAGTGCTGGTTTTATGAGCGTGCGCCTGCTTTCTCACGGGCTTCATGTTTGGAAAATACTCTCCATACTACATCATTTCCTGTTTTATGTTTGTCAACGCTATCTCGATGACTTTGTATTGTTCAGAATTGTTGTAATCACTTTGCGATTGATTTCACTCTTTTGGAACTAACTGTAATGTTTTCTCAGTCCATGTTTTCTCAGTCCATGTTTTCTCAGTCCATGTTTTCCCAGTCCATGTTTTCCCAGTCCATGTTTTCTCAGTCCATGTTTTCTCAGTCCATGTTTTCTCAGTCCATGTTTTCTCAGTCCATGTTTTCTCAGTCCATGTTTTCCCAGTCCATGTTTTCTCAGTCCATGTTTTCTCAGTCCATGTTTTCTCAGTCCAGTCCATGTTTTCTCAGTCCATGTTTTCTCAGTCCAGTCCATGTTTTACAACATGCCATGTTCATGTCCATATGCATTCTTGACGTTGTTCAATTCAAATGACATTTGACCTAGGAGTTCGCGTTTTCGATAACTGACACGTAGTTTTTAGTACGGTCGAGCAATGTTTATCAGAATTCATTAGGCTCGCGGGTTTCCAGTTGGTCAAGCAAACAAGTGAAAATTGTGAAAATTATTAAAGGACAAGGTTCACAATTTGTGTTAGCGCTAGTTCCATGGTAGGTCAAAAAATATCGAAGTCTTACTTTGAGATACTTTGCTTACATTTCTGTTCATGCTGATAACTTAGCTGAGCAAGTGAGCAACCGTCATATTCTATTTAGCTTACAACGAAACCCAGCTCTTACAGCTGTCAGCCAAACCGTTCTGAACTAGATCTAGGCGCCCGAGAGAAATTCAATATTTGTAGGAAAAAAAAAACATTTCCGGCTAAAGAAACTGCTCTTTTACAGTCTATTGGGTTGGGGTAAAATTTTGAAGACATAGATTTTAGGGGGGTAATTTTTTGGCATCTTCTCTCAAAACAGGGGGTAATGTTTTCAGAGACACTGTGGTTCAAACTAAATAATAAATATGTAATAATAGAGCAGATTTCAGATGACCGTCGTGAAAGTAAACGCAATTGTGCAATCACTATCCAATCAGAAACAAGAGTAATTACAACTTACTGTTGAATGGTTTCCAGCCCAGCCAATCAGGAGCCGAACCAATTGGCTAGTAATTCCTTGATTGTAATTAGTTTGTCATTTGATTGGTTGATGGAAATAAGCAGCCAATGAGAAAGCAATCCAATCGCAAACACGACAGTCATGTGAAATCCGCTCTATGTACAAGCTATCGTGTCGTGGCATACAGCGAGTACGCCAATTTCGGCGCGCTTCGCGCGCATAGGAATGTACAGTAAAGTTTTTGAGAACGTGCGCAATGGAATGTCTACGAATGTCATTACAAGGAAATGTATCTTAGCCAGGAGAAAAATCTAACTCTCCCCAAAAAGACGCTCTGCAGTAAAAGCATCGGAACTGTCTCAGTTCGAAAAAAGAAGGCCTTATTATTAGGCAAGCGTGAGTTCGAAGTTACGAGGCTAAGGATTCATTATTTGGATCCTGCTTCACGCACGTCATTTGCGATCTTTGTTTACTATACACAGCAAATGGAATTAGTTCATCTACCTTTTCTTTGAGGTTTTGTGAAATGCGTTCATGCATAAAAATTAGGGCGCGCTTCGCGCACAACAAAATATATTTTTTTGTAAATTGTTTTCCATTAGTTCAAGCAGGGTTAATGGTTGGTTACAGGGTGGGGGTAAGCTTCATCGATGTTATGGGGAGGCTATTTTTGCGTCGCCTTTATAATGAGGAGGGGTGCGAATTTTAACATTCAATAAATTTAGAAAACCACCCGGGGACGTAATAAACAATCGGTCCCTAACACATCTAGAGCACAAAAAAAATCCGGCCATTTTTTACACGAGACTGAAAAACGTGTTTACTTCTGTTGGAGTCACCTGCGCGGCTCGTGATTTTACAACGTTTTCGTGTCTCTCCCAACATCAAGCGTGCTCTACTTCGCTGATGAAGTCATAGAAAGGTGTGCTCTTATGCTTTAATAGATGAGTTTATAGCGCGTTTCGGTTGCGCGTGGACAGGCTTCTAATTTTGTCGATAAGTTTTGTAGTTTAGTTTGAGCGTTTCTTCTACGGTTTTGTTGTCTCAATCTTATGCTGTCAAGGCGAGCTCATGATGACAACATCAGGACACGCCTTGACAACATACTTTCGAGAATTATGCTGAATCTAAACGTGAAAACTAAACTACAAAACTTATGGAAACAACTATTGCCTGTTCACGGTCTACCGAAGCGCGCAGTATTTCTATCCATATTTTATACCTAACGACATCAATGTCGAACATGCATAAGAATGATTGCGATGCAGAGCTGGTGGAGCTGCCCCAAGCTTTCTTGACGCCATCGTAGAACCCAAAGAATGAACCGGAAGTGCCAGACTCTTGCTGTAAATACTGACGGTATTCTGACCTGGACGAGAAGGTGGACATGTAGGCGGATGTGTCGTATACACCGAATACGTTCATGGTGTCTGGCACATCCTCGCCCCCGAACCTAGAAAGGCCAGGAAAACAATTAAGGTGGACATTTTGGCGGATGTGTCGTATATACCAAACACGTTCATGCTGGCTGGTACATCCTCGCTCCCGAACCTAGAAAGGCAGGACAATAATTAAGGATTTGCATTTGTACTTGAATTTAGAGAGAAAAAAGTGTTTTCTTGCAATAACTGGGCAGCACCTGACTTTCTTTTAGAAATTTCTAGTTTAGCTTCATATAGGTTCCCGCGCAGCCCTTCATTTGTGTCGGTCATGCACGCAAAAGGACGGGCTGCGCGGAAGACAAAGCTTCATACTGATACCTGTAAAATATATGTTTATTGTATTCATTTTGAAATCACTGTCAATCCCTGCAATCTGATTGGCTTACAACAGTGCGAGTCTAAATCGCATTTTTTTTTCTCAGCCAATCAAAATGAAGCACCAAATTAAATCAGCCAATTAGATTTCAGTATACTGGCATACTGATGCCTGTAAAATCTATGTTCATTGATGTGCAAAGGCCTGACAGAAGCAGAAGGCCCATCACCAACCGGGAGCCTTTGCGCACCGTTTTCTTTTGTTTTCAAATTGATCCATTGTTTTTCGGGCGCTCTGATTGGCTAAGAGTACGCAAAGGCTCTCGGTTTGAGATGGGCCTTTAAACGAAGAAGTTGTAAACGCTTGCTTTATAGAAAGCGCAAGGACCTGGAGAAACGAAGATGCATTGTTTGGCTAAGTTTGCTGAATATGTTTAGTGTGATATTTTCGCCGTGTAATGACTATGGATTATTTGCACCTCTGTGGAGTTTTGCAGGGTTTGCACTACAAGTCAAAATGGCGATGAAAACGGAGACAACATAGGGAATTTCTGCAGAAACCCATCCATGGGAAAAGCTGAATTTCGCATGGTAAAAGAAGTGTTCGGATGTCTCATGGCTATCCACGTGAATTCCAAACACTCCCCATAAGTGTCCCTTGGAAATTTCTGCAGAAACGTATCCATGGGAATTTTTCTCCTCGCACGGCTCTATAATGCTGCTGCCTCGCAGCCTCGCCTCTTGGCTCGGCTGCTCGTTGGCAATAACTACATTCCATTTTCATGAACGTGTCCCTTCACTTACGTGCTTTTGGCGGCGCAGTTCCTTTGTATGATACTCATTCGTCGCGACTCCGGACTGTAGTCTCCTCTTCCGTCAAATCCGACCCCAATAAACCCAGCACCTTCCATCATATTCTACACCCATCAACAACATTAGACAGCATAATAGAACTTTTTTCCAAAATGGCCGCCGCAAATTCACATGTCTTAAAATTATACAGGGGCGTAGCCAGCACTTATGAGAGGGGGGGTTCCAAAATTCAAAAAATAAAAACTCCACATAAATCGGACGTTTTTTGCGTTCTCGCCACAGGAATCCCAGCCAAAAATATTGATCTCGGGAAAAAACTAGCGTTTGAAGAAATTTGCAACATTTTATTGGAGCTTTTATTTGTTGTTTATTGAATATTTACCGAATTTTAGTAATAAGTCGGTCCAGAACAGAGGCGAGGGGGGGTTCCGCTGCGGGAGAGGGGGGTTCCGGAACCCCTGGAACCCCCCCTGGCTACGCCCCTGTTATACTGACTGAAAATCAAATACTTTTGACGATTGGCCCGGTCGGCGTGAAAGGACATCATGACTAACATACACGTCAACACTTTTCATTATGCGTACCCTACATTGTGTAGTTTTTTCATAAGGAGCGTAGCAAGGATCCCCTTGCGCGTATCCGCTGCCATAGCAACCATTAATGATAGCGGGTCCAACAAATCCATTGGCGTAGACATATGCAGGTTCCTCCTTTAGTGTCGTCGTATCCTCCTTGCCGTCGCCTGTCTCGCTGTCCACGCGAAGATTGTATCCAGAGGGTACAAACAGGTCAGTCATGTTCCAACCGGGGGAGGAATCCAGCTCGAACTTTACCTGTCCAGGAATTGGAAAGTTATTGTGAATATGGACAGGGACCTAGAGGTCAAAACAATGGTACTGCCATGCTCATAATCGTACTCTACACGAGGCAAGTACATTATGCAATAAATCTGGCATCCTTATAACCGCCCGAGCAAAACATGGTTGAAAATTCAGTAAGAAAAAGCCGAAAAGTGCAGAAAAGCGGTTGAAAAGCAATCATTCGAACGTCTAAAATCAAGCGAGCAAGCATGTGATACATTCAAACAGGCTACTCTCGCCTCTGATTGGTTCGGTTTTTGCTTTCGCTTTGTTACATTCGCCAATCAAAGGCGAGGCGGCCTGTTTTGAATCTGTCGCGTGATTTTAGACATTCGAATGATTGCTTTTCAATCGGCAGGTCACAGGTCAACAATAGCGCAGGTCACAGATCACAGGTCACCAGTAGACTCGTTCTAATGTTGACCTGTGACCTGCGTTTTGTACCTGCCGGTTTTCAACGGCTTTTCTGCACGCAAGATTTGTCGTACGACTTGAGAGACATGGAATAAGCAGATTGTTCGACCTGAAATTCCCAAACAACGTAAGTTTTGCACCGTCGATTGGTTGAGATGAATAGTTCTATCCTTTCACTATCGCCCAGTGTCGATTTTGAGCGGATTCGAGCGTTTGTTTCGAAATTATGGCTGTTTTCGCTCGGGAGGTGTTGTCGAAGTCTCCAACCTTTAAAAGAGATTATATAGAGGAGAGAGGGGTCAAATAAAAATCGCTAAAACGGACTCAAAACTCAAATTTATCGTAAAAGTACAGGATGACTGAATGGACGTTTATTATTGTTCTATTATTTATCTTACAGAAGGGATATTTGATGACTGACTACAGTCACTATCGAAGCAAAGGTTCATGTAAATGAAGTCAATAACAAACATTACGGTATTGAAACCACTTCAGCTTTATTTAAATTATTATTTTAAACTCCCACGGAGCACTTGGGGAACCTGTGTTCTAATCGCCAAACACGCATTTAAGTTTACCGGGAATAACCAAAATAACAGTCCAGGTTTGTTAAATGACCGTTTAACTGTTAAATAATACAAATCTATGGTGTTTTTATCTATTATCAAGAGGATGGAATTGGATTGCGATTTGAATTATTTGCTTGTCAGGCAAGTCTGCTAGAGTGCCTCTTTAAGTACTGACCTTCTTTTCTCGGAATGCGTCCGCCCTTTCACGCTGCTCATTTATGTTTTTAAACCTCATTTGAGCCGCTTTTCCCGCCATCTCTACTCCCTTATTTGCAAGCATTGTTCCTGCTTTCGTAGCAACGGCCCCGCGTTTGCTCTCTGTAGTGTTGTTTTCTTCCGATTCCTGTCTCACTACACAAGAACACAGATGCCGAGGAAAGAAAAGCCAGTCAGTACAAAATCTGACTTCCTCCGTGTTCAGCTTCATTCTTACAGCGATGGACAATATGCAGATAGTTCCTTATAATGACTTTGAAGAAAGTCGACAATTTTTACCAAGGGAACTATCTTGATATGAAAAATACTTACAGACTTTTCAAATAAGGTAAGGAAAATTTCGTAATCAGGAGGTTTTGCTACCTCGGCAATTCGACGGTTTGGCGAAATTTTATTGATATGCGTGAGATTTTGATGCATAAGATTAACTGCATGGCCTGTGATCTACACAACAGCGAACGATAAATTTTGACTTTAAACCATAATTTTCGACTCGGGTGCAAGCTGCGGAAGGCATAAGTTCAGAGAAAGACATGATCGTTTGCCTTAGTGTATGTTGCGCAATGTTATAAAGATAATTTTTGTTTTTGATGTTTTGCCTAAAGCGGTCGACATGCTGTTCTGTTCTATTCTGTTCTATTGTTCTGTGTTGTTTTCCTGGGGGGGGGGGGGGGGGGGGGGGGGGGGGGGGGGGGGGGATCGACTCCCATATTTTTTGGTCGGGGATGCTTGTCGGAAATTTTCGGTTTCACACCTAAAAGATACCAAACATGGCGTGGCGCAAATAATTTGTTAACCTAAAAGATGAGGCCTTTATGTGCCAAGTAGGCGCGAAGGAGACAGGTAAAGTAAAAGATCAAGAAATTTCCACGTTTGAGTAAAATGTTGTCTAACATGATTTATCGTATTCTCGTCAAGTAATCTCTCTTAATTTATCTTCTTACACGGTTTTAATTTAAAGCACCATCATCAGACAACACAATTTAGACAATTCTTATCCAACTTTGTCTCAGGCGATAAAAATATCGCAGGAGTAAGACTGGAACGCACAAGTCCACATATACAGCGATTATTTTGACTCTGCCTGCTTTATTTTGTCGCGAAAAATAAATTGGATAATAGTGTTGCATATCGCTGGAATAATTTTTCTTGCCTTCTTATTTTAAAATACTTCAGACTCGAAAAAATATCCAGCGATGCTACACTTAAATGTCAGTCTAATACGATATATATTTAACAATTATTCATCGAGCCCGAATGGGCTCTGAGTCAATAGCCCATGAGGCCAAAGGCCGAATGGCTCAAATCACACTAGTAAGTCAATTTGTATTGGGCAACAATTTTTTTTTTGTTCTGGTCATTTGCCATTTTCTGGCTTTCAATCCGACACTTTTCGCTTCTAGTAGGCTATAACTTATAACCTACTAGTAGCTCAACCAATCAGAACGCAGCATGATAATAGACCACTAGCGTGATTTGACTAAATATATATATACCGTTTCCGGGAAACGTGTCACCCAAAAAGCCTATAAGCTTGAAGCGCAAAGGATAATGGGGCATCTAAACTGTTCCAGTTTGGTCTGAACTCAGACAGGATCGCAACCACAGGTAAAATCATTAAATTTCAGCACATTAGTATGTTTCTTTCTAATATTTTACAGAAATTCAAATAAATCTGTACCCATACTCCCTAGCGCACAAGGCTTTGTTGCTTTTTTTCAGTGCCAACGTTTCCCGGAAACGGTATATATATTTCGACCCTAAAAGAGACGAAACCCCATGATTTTAACCCCTGAAAGATACAACGATCATCCCCGACCAAACATATTGAGTCATCCCCCCGGGTGTATTTCTGTTGGTGTTGTATTGATCCAGAAACATAAACATAGTTGAAACATGTAACAGCGAACCAAGCTGTGGATTATTCAAGATGAATTTATGACCATATTTGGTCAATAAGGAACTCTCGACTGCTAACCCAAGTAGGTTTTCACTTCATAATATTTCATTTTTCGCTCATATAAAGTAGAGCAACAGTGGTAAGTGATAATATACTAACAATTAACATCTTGAAGTCTTGCAACAACATTATTTTCAAAATCTGTTCAATTGTTTATTCTGCGAATATTCCGCAGCTTAGCACTAAAGTAATGTATGTTTGTTACACGTTTCAACTCACTTATATGCTTCTGATTGATCGTAAAAGAAAGATTATAGACATACGTGCATTTGTGACATTGAGAGCCAGCAGGGTAAAGAGCAACAAACTCTTCATCCTGTCAAGGAATAGGACGACCCTGCAAAGAGAGCAACAAGGAAAGGACGATAAGAGTATGCAGCTACCTACTGTGTACTCAAGCGCGTTAAGGCCTGGGATTCTAAATGGACTTGGGGCTAGTCCCCCAAAACGTAAAATTTGCCTTAAATTGCTTTAATCTATTTAAGGCAGGCTAATTTTTGGTGTAGTGATCAACCTCGATGAACTTAAAATTTTGGTGTCATTTTTTATTACGGAGTGACGTCACAAGCCATGTCACGTGACTAAACAGTAAATTGCTTTTCCGGTGATGGAGAAAACATCTAAATATACAATTATGGTGAAAATGGATAGGCCTCAGGAATAGAAACATCGTACTGTCTTGGCTGCTGAGCTATCATTTACCGTTAACGAGATATAAGGGTCGGAATCAGGTCACGTGACCCAATCGACATATCAGCCCCTTAAAACACCTTAAAGGAGCCAACTTTTTCACCAGCTAAGACACCACTATAAAGAACCCCAAAACAGAAATATTATTAGGTATTAACTTTTCCATAAGGAGTGATTAAACTCACCACCGGAGAAATTTTTGAGTTTTGAAACATGAAAATGTCACGTGACTGGCCACGTGACCAGTGTATCAGCCCAAATTCCATACTAAAACATTTCACTCGACGACTGTTGACTATCCTGAAAATTCATGCCCCATCATTAATGGTTAGCAAAGATAATTGAATTTTTGCAATTTTGTCGATTTTCTGAGCTGACCCAGGCCTTAAGGGGAGAGGTCAAAACATCCGTACTTCTATGGGTGCCCAATTTGGGGGGAGGGGGGGGGGGGGTAGGTGCGGAGCCACCTACCTCTCAGAGCTGAATTTTAGAGCAAGTATCTCCTTAAATAAAATAGATATTAAAAGTGTGTATACTCCAACGCTTTCCTCGCAGCGAGAGGAGTCCATATGTGCAATAAAATCAGGTACCCCTAGATCATGCTCTGAGAAAATTACTTCTGAAAAAAGGGGTATTAGGTACCTAAGGGGGTAGATGCCGGCACCCACCACCTCCCCTGAACAAATTGGGCACCATTCTCGAGTATAAGTGTTTTGATCTCTTCCCTAATACACTTGAGTAGCTGGAACTTCGGGCAGGGTCCACGGAAGGGGAGGGGCTATGGCCCTACCACTTTTTTACCGAATTATTCATCCTTATCAGCCCGACCACTTGAAGCATTATCTGCGGCCTTGTCGGGTCCCAATGTCGCCATTTTCTTTTAGGCTCATTCTACGGTATAGGTTCATGTTACGGTACCCTGCGGTACTTAGGTTCACGATACGGTACGTAGGTTCACGATACGTACTTAGGTTCACGATATGGTACTTAGGTTCACGATACGGTACCAAGGTTCACGATAGGGTACTTAGGTTCACGATACGGTACTTAGGTTCACGATACGGTACGTAGGTTCACGATAGGGTACCTAGGTTCACGATAGGGTACTTAGGTTCACGATAGGGTACTTAGGTTCACGATACGGTACCCAGGTTCATGCTACTGTACTTAAGTTCACGATACGGTACTTAGGTTCACGATACGGTACCTAGGTTCACGATACGGTACCCAGGTTCACGCTACGGTACCCAGGTTCATGTTACTGGTTACGGAACCCACCCCAAGGTTCAACATACAGTACTTAGGTTCATGCTACGGTACCCAGGTTCACGATGGGTTCACGGATTTAGACTATTGCAGCGATAGCAAATGCTACAGCCAGATTGCAAGGAGTTTTCATATTTTTCTGTCGTTTATTACCACAACGTTTAGTGCGCTACAATCATTTTTTTCTAAATTTTCTAAATCCGTGGGTACCCAGGTTCAATATACGGTACCCAGGTTCATTCTTAGTATGGTATACCCAGGCTCATATTAGGTTCATGTCACAAGCTTTAGCTTTCTAGGTATAAAACATAGGCGGCGGTCCAGGACCAGGGAAAGGGAAAGCAGCGGGTGCTCGAGCACTCGCACTTTTTGACGCTAGATATATTTTTTTGTATATATATATATATATATTTTACACGTAAAGAAGAAAAGGAACAGAACTAACAGAAACGTCTGCTTTTTGTTTTGTAAGAGTAAATATTACATTGTGACATTTTCAAAATGTATATAGGGCGCTCCGCCGCCAGTGCACAAGGACTACTCCAGGCGCCCGTTTCTCGAAACGCCCGAGAATTCTCGGGCCCGAGAACTTTGTTTTGAAATTTTATGGATTTATTAAAACGTTTTTCGTTTTCTTTTCTACCCTGCTGATTTGAATAGTCTATAACTCCCTTTTCGCGTTTATTTCTATTCCATAGTATTTATAGTTTAAACCGAACTTTTCGGGCACCCGAAAAACTCGGGTGAAAAACAGTGGAAAGTTTTCGGCAGCAACTGACCTCCCGAGACTTTTCGGGTGATTTTTCGTCGATTTGAGGGTTTGAATGAAATCGAAAGTTTCTTTTTTTGGACGTAAACAGTATGCATATTCGAAGATAGGAAGTTGTAGACTATTTAAATCAGCAGGGTAGAAAAGAAAACTAAAAACTTGGGGATCAATCTTTAAAATTTCAAAACAAACTTTTCGGGCCCGAGAATTCTCGGGCGTTTCGAGAAACGGCCCCCAGGTCCTAAGATCGCCGTAATCTTGGACAATCTAGGCGTTCTTGTGCATTTTTCTATATTTCATTTTGCGATTTTTGGCGAATGGATCTCAGGCGGTCTTATAGGCGGTCTTAGGGCCCGGTCGAACCCGGAGTAGGACTTGACGAAACCACACGCAATCTTGGGCGATCTTAGGCAATCTTGTGATTTTTTTCTATAATATTTCATGTTGCGATTTTGGGCGATCTTATAGGCGATAAGGGCCCGGAGAAGGCCTTTGGTTGAAACCACGCGCAATCTTGGGCGATCTTAGAACCCGGAGTGGCCTCATTAAAATGTTTGTTACACACAATATTTCTTGAAAAAAGAAGAGGGATACGCCTAAAACAAAGCCATACTTAAAGTTAATATCTCGATTAATAAAAAAAACTGATTAAACAAACTTTCAATTTGCGCCGTGCCCTATTTTGGAAATTTGCTTGGCTACGCTTCGCGTGAAAATCTACCCGTTAGAAGAAGAAGAAAACAAAATGCACGAAAAGAATAAAAAATAAAAAATAAAAAATTGAGGAAAAAAACCTGTTAAACACACCTTTAGAATTTGATGCCGCGTGCTTTCTATTGTCTTGATTCTGTCTAAGTAACACACAAACACCTCGAAGCATCCGTATGAAGTATTGAACATCAGTGCAAGCATTTTCTTAAATTTTGTGAACATGTGATACACGTTTCTGTTTTACAGGTCAAAGGTCGTTAAGGTGTCGTTGCGTGTTAAACCCACAACTGGATTAGTTTATCTTGACTGGTGGCCTTACTATTGTGATTATGATGCAAGACTCTTGATATTTTAATTGTTTTTGTAGTTGTTGTCAGGAATTCTGATTTACCATTGCATTCATATCAGCGAGAGATTGCTCAGATACAGTTGACTTTGTTTGTTTGTAATTTAATGTATCTTTCCTCGCCCGCATTATGATTGCAATTAAATTCCGGAGAATTACAAACAAACAAAAAACAAGACGTTTTCATCATTGATGATTGAAAAGTGAATAAGGGTTTTCGACAGTAAAATTTCTTATCACCAGAACACTGTCAAAGTATAATGCATTTAACATGACATGGCCCTTTTTTCCTGGGGCGGAACTATTTGGATAGTGCTGACTGGGAATGTACGGGACTCTCTTCTTAGATAATTTTGTGCTTTGTCTTTGCCCTTGGTTGACAGAAGAGGATCAGGCCTACGTTGGGCTGGACTGCACAGTTCCGTAAACAAAGAAAGATGTTGCGGTCATAGCGGAATATTTAACATTTTCCCTGTCGAAAGAAAGAGGCCGACAACTTATGGTCAGCGACTTGGAAACGACCGCAAAGAGTGGTTGATAATGGCTTTCAAAAGTTTGACATCAACCCCAAATTTTGTTTTCACAATTCGACCCCCATTTTTCCATAAATTTTGCTGCTGGGAACGGTCTTTGCTCTAGAAAACATTTTATATTCTTTTACTTTTCGAACCCAGGGAAAATCGTGGTGGGCTGTTTGACCGTTCCCAAACGAAAAAATAGGGACGAACAATGTCCGATCATACTGAGAATGAACACTTTAATACTGACAAATGAACACGTTCATTGCCGTTAATAAAAACCTTGACGGATTTCAGGTCGGAGATTGCCGGGAGCTCATAGAAATACGTTTTGAAGTTCCAACAATCTAACAGGTGATCGTCTTAGTTTTACGCGGATTAACTGGACGATTCTGAGCAGTTCATGCATTGAAAAGAAGAAAGGAACGTATCGACTGAATTTATTATTGTAAACATCACCTATACTTCCGTCCACGCCGTCTTTGCAAATGTTTGCAGATCCTATGAGTTTTCACAAATACTCATTCATTGTGCTTGCGCATGTACCAGTGATGAAAAGGTACGAGCTAAGACTCATTTAGAAGTGTTTAAGAAATAGAACACATTTTTAAATGTACCATAGCCTGATGGTAGCACGCGCGAAAGTTTGCGAGAACAAACTGTGGGAACACTAGCCCCTCATGGCGACTGAAACGTTTGATTAACTAGTCTTGTTAATGTGCGACGTGATAAGAACTCTGACAAGGAGTTTTGCTTTTGTCAGCTTGACATCAAATATTAATATTGTTTGTGGGAATTGTGAAGAGTAAAAATGCTTGTTGTCACTCCAATAAATAAAGAATACATTTCAGCCACCATGAGTTTCTTTTATTTCCTACATAGCACAAGCTCCACCGATTAGAAGAGTCACGTACACTGCCTGAGTGTGGCCCCTTGAAAAAAAAGAAAAAATTGTATTTCGATTCTTCGAATTGCGACAAAAGGTTTTTATCCTAGTATGCGAAACAATAAAACATTTTTTTTTTGCATGGGAAGATTGAGCATGTTTTAGTAATTACAATCTGAAGTGGCAAACTGCTCAATGTTTGTCAACAAAGGAACTTTAGCTCCATCGGTTTTTTTTTTTTGCGAATTGTTTTGCGATTTTTTTTTTAAATAACGTCTTTCACCGCCTCTCCCGGAAAAAAATATCTTCAAAGTTGATCATAAAATGGAAGATCAATAAATGTTATTTACACTTGACAGATTATTTTCCTGAAAACAAAAATACAAAGCCGCAAACATTATTGATCATGATTGTCTATGGCGGCTGGTTTTCAAACCAAAACAACGAAATCTCGATCTCTTCTCGATGATCTAAGTAGCGTAGCAATAGCTAGTCTCTATTAATAATAGATTTCTGAATATAAAAAAGTGGAATCTTTTAAAAGGTCATCTGACTTCAAACTTTAAAACATATATATATATAATTATGTGGCTTTCAATTCGCGTGCTATGTGTTGATCAGTTAGATTTTGTAAATTGTTAAAAAAGGAAGCATCAGTTATTTTTTGCCTCGTTAATATTGCACGAATGCGCTAAAATGAAAGAAATCATGAACCGTAAGTTTGCCATTGACCTGTGAAAAGGTCAACCTGTAATTGCAGCATATCATTGTTATTTCAACAAAGGCCATTCTATTGCTTGGGAAGACAGGTCATTCGCCTCTATAATTCAAAGGGCCTCGACAGTCAAAGTGGACGCGGAAAAGCTCAGGTAAATTGGTTAATTGTGCATGGGTATCATTAATTTCGTCTAGATTCGCGTGAATAAAAAGGGCATTGTGATAGGAGCGAAGAAATTTGCATTAACTATTTTTTTCATTTACCAATATTTGTCCTCCGATCCACACCTCAAGAACAGGCAGTTCTGTCCTTTAAGGTAGATCGTACAGTGATTGGTTATGATAAAGTTTCTCTAGACTTGTTATGAAACAAAAAGAGCGCATTTAAAGGCAGCTGAAAGGATGGAAAATATTTACACTTTAACATCGAATATTGTCCTGTCTCATGATTCCTTCTCTTTTTTTTAATGATCTGCACAATGCCGCTCTTGTCACGAATTATCTTACGCTTAGACCTCAGTATCTGAAATATTGAACTCTATGAATCTTCAGGTTTATATCTATATGTATCCATTGTCTTTTAATTTCATGACTTGATTTTTGGTGTTGTTCAAGTCTTTCAGATAATTGCTGATGGAGTTTGATGTAAAGAGGTTTTTCCTATTTGTGTTGTGCGCATCTTTCTTGGCCTACAATGGTAAGTTTGTCATTTTCTGTAGTTCGCCGATCGGAGGGGACAACTAACATTTTCCATGGAGGGTAGACAAAATTGTGGTCCTCAAGACGGAAAAGGTTGAGCTGGTGTTTGGTCTTTTGTCTTTCAGTTATAGCGTGAAACAAAGGGATTATTTGCTTCAGTCACCACGAAACAAAGGCGTTCAATGGCCAAAGCAACCTTACGTCCTAATTCGCTACGCTCAAACGGACGTAAAATATTTTCCACTTTAATGTTTATCAGAATAAACAGAATTAACAGCTATTTGGTTTGTTACTCAAGCATTTAGAAGCAAGAGCGATTTTTTATTATTAAACTATGGATCTAGTACAGAATAATCATAATCCTAGATGCTTCGATATTTGTAATCTGCTTTCAACATTTTCTTGTACATACATATCTTTGGAAATATCGGACTTCCATCGGCCATGAAGTTTGAGCAACCTTTCTGAGATATTTTGGTTGAAATTTACCGCTGCCGTTGCCCCTCCAGACCTGAGACTGTGTAGGCTATATAATTTGGGGTCATATCCGATTTTCAATATACAATCTTTGAAGATTTCTAGACATCTTGTGTATGAAATAACCTTTCCCCTTAACGTATAACTGTTTGCTGATTTACAAAACGTCAACGCTCTAAACAAAGGTAAATGTTTTTCTGATTTTACACATGTAAGCTGGAGGTATCTCTCCAGCAAGGCAACTGGACAGTACATGGAATCGATTCTACTTATATAAACATAATGTCCTTCTCTATAAACATCAGTCTTAGATTTGGGAACTAATATACGAACATATCCCTCATCAAATTCTAAGTGATCAGGACATATCTTGAGAAACTCATCCGAGCGGAAAAAACCTGCATAAGCTAATGTACAAATGCACGCTATCCTTAAGTCTTTAACATCAGCACTAGAATGAGCGAATTTTTCTATTATTTTACGTATCATCTCTGGAGATACCGGCAGCTTTTTGACAATAGGTTTTTTCAAACGTTTTGCTGCTTCTACTATGTTTCGACATATCGCACTATCTAGTGGATTTTGACTTTGAATGAGAGTAAAAGAATGAAACCATTTGAGTGCTGCATGAACTAATACAACTGAAGAGTATGATTTCGTATCCTCGTACACCTTGGAGAGATACGTAGCCGCAAGCGCCACTGGGATGGGGAGAGAGATTCTTGAACCAATCGTCTTGGCCCATGAGATAAACTTCTTGATCTGCTTGGTGTAGGATGTAATGGTGGAGTCTGCTCTTGATTTGAGTAATAGCTGAGCTATTTTCTCCTTGGAGAGTACATTCTGAGGGAGGCTGTTCCAATCAGTGCACATGTAAAGTATCTGCAAAAATGTGTAAAAAACGAGAAGAAACAAACAACAAGCTGACATGATAATCTCAAAAACAAAACACTCGTTCTTTAATTCCTGGTGCGGGGCCCGCGCCCTCCGTTTAGCACCATACGGGCCCGCGCCCTTGGTCCTCATAATTGGCCAGTGCCATTATACTGTTTAAGGCCCGCGCCTTTCATTGTAGGGCCCGCGCCCATTAAGTTCTATACATTATGTATACCATGTAGGTGATAAATTACTTGCATTGATTACAACAACCTCTCTTGTACTCGTTTAACTTAGGAGCTTCTAAAATCTAGCCTTATAGCCAATATGTCTCCATAAAACCTTTCTGATCCAAACAGTGAGTTCTTATTTCTGCCATGTTCCAATACCAGCCGACCTGTGGCTTGTATATGACCAATAATATTTTTATGAAAATCCCTTGCTAGTAATGGCCAAAAATAAGCTGACGGCCAAAAAGGGACTACGAGAGTAGCTACCGTCATTTGTGTACAAAGGTAGTGAATAGCTCTGGCGATAAGGTCTACAGGGGGTACTACCAAGCAGTTTTCAGCTTTAAGGTTTTGAACGAAAACATCTACCCCGGCAGACCCGGGATTCCAATAGAGTGAGAAGAATCTAGGCAATTTAGTGTTATAGAAATTGGCAAAACAATCTACTGTGTGGGGCCCCCATGTAGAATCAATACGAAGAAAAAAGTCACTGGTGATTTGCCAATCATCTACATCAATAATGCGGCTAACAAAGTCTGCACGTTCCATGTCTGTTCTGGGCAACCAATTAATATCGAGATCAATATCATTCACTGCACACAAACGAAAAATGTTAATCGCAATGCGATGCAGATTAGCCTTCATGCTTCCTATCTTTACTATCTGACAAGCGGTTTGACTGTCAGAAAACCATTTAACGTGTGTACCTTTAAGCATTGCGCTAAACGACGCGATTGCGTATTCAATGGCGGATAATTCTCTCCACGTGGAACTTTGATTGGATTCATGCTCCAGCCATTGTTTATGACAAATACGTTCACCATCAATGTCTAGAACTGCTCCACAACCTGTAGCGCTTGCGTCCGAGTATACAACATAGTGTGAAGCCACCGGAGTAGGGATAACACTTTTTACATTTAAACGTTCGATATTTTTCCAAAATTGTATTTCTCGTATGCAGTAATCGTCCAAATAAAATTTGGAATCCCAGTCACCTGCTGCAGCTGTAGACATAGAGCAATGTCTGGTCATTATACTTGCCAAATTTCTGAGTACAGGTCCGGACGAAATGATTTTGCCAACAAATGAGGCTAATTCCCTTGCAGAAATAAAGAACACCCTTCCGGAAATAGAATCTATATGACTTAGAATGTTGGATAGCCTTCTATCTGAAATAGAAATATTCCCTTCAATAGTATTCCAAACCAATCCTAGCCACTGTATATTCTGACAAGGATCCCAAACAGACTTTTCCTCATTGGTGACGAACCCCGCTCTGTTTAAGTCAGTTTTAACTTGCTTAGCAACCGTTCTGCAAACATCTCTGTTATCCTCGATTATCCACCCATCGTCTAAAAACAGCGCGATCTTTATGTAGTCCAGGAGCTAAATCCCCAGAAGGCCTTATTTAAGGAGTTAGCACAACCCACCGTACAGAAAAGGTTTGACCCCGGATTTACAAAGACTGATAACTGGTCTTTAACATTAGGTACTATGTGGTCACGAAATGTGGTGCACACGTCATCTTACGAAGGCTTCTTTACTTGAAGTCCATACTCGGCGTGAAAACGAGGCTGGCGACAATTAAGGCTAATATTTCGCTAACATTTGGTGAATTGGCTTCATAATCACCCGGAGTGAAACGTCAGCATAGCATAACACATTCTTAGACAAAAAGCACCCTGAAATCGTGGTCACGTGATGCATCACGTGATCAAATCACGAAAGAATAAAGCATTAAAACGCATTTAACAGACTTTCAAATGTAATAAATATCTACACAAGCTGTATATTTCAAAAATTATGTGTGCATATTAAGAAACTGTTCATAAGACAACTTTCTACCAGTTAACATTTTTGCCAGAACGAAGCATGTGTCCTGTCTACGCGATTTCCCTGCGTCTGTATTCAAGCGCACGTGCCCGCATGGAAACGAGGCTGAATGCATCTTTCTCTACAACAAAGCACATATAGCTCAGAAAAGCTTAAAAACTGAACAGTTTGCAAGGTTGTATAGTCAGCAAGGTCTTTGCGAAACATTGATCGCCATCAAGCCTGTATGCAGAGAGGATGGCGCAATTGATCACGTGACACAAGGTAAGGGCCACGGTGAGTATATTATGCTTTCAGCCAGGACGGTGTATAAATACTATTGTAACGAATTTTTTTCCGTTTGAAGAATTTGAACACAATTTTGAAACGCTTCATATTTTATTCATTGGAAGCAACTTAGTAATTATATGAGAAACATGTTATCAAAGGACTAGGCCATGACAACATACACTGTTCATGCGACCTGGCCTTGAGCACCTCTTCCCGCCAATTTTGATTGTCACTAATAGTACAACCAACGATTTCAGTCGTACAGCAACTTTGGAAAGTTTTGAATTCGTTAAGTGGTTATGAAAAGATTTTCCTTTTGAAAATGTAAAAAAAAGTTTCTTTCATTTTTCACAAAATGTAGTCTTTTTTAACTGCAGTTATTTGCATATTTATTTGCATGGCAATGGACAATTCTCTCAACAACTCAACTATTCTGTCAGTAAGTAAGTACCGAGCAAGCAATTTTTTCGTCGGTATTTTACCCAGCGTTTGGTATAATCGACTAGCTAGCTAGAAATGCGGTAATAATTGCTAGGGGCCCTATCGACAACACATTTACTTGGACGTCACAACTCGTATTCGCTAGAATAGAATCTTAGAATCTTGACTCAACACAAGCCGGTAGTTTGTTTCTTCGCCTTCGCTTCGGTGAATGAAATAACAAGTGCTTGAAACGTTCTTTCTAGCATATTAGTTAACTGGAAAACTCCGAGCTATCCTGTCCCGATTGTGGCCCCTAGCTTTTCACCCAAAGTTTGGTTTACCGTAAATAACTTAGTTACCCGAAGTTTGGTAAATATAATTTTTTAGCTTGAGTACTTATATTTTGACAGGCACGCTTTAATATCATGTCAGAAAGACAAAGCTCTGATTTTCGGCTTTTACTGGGCTTTCAAAATTTGTCAATTTCTTACCTGAACAATGGAAGAAGATAAAAGATGACAAACACTCAGAGCTCCATAAAGAGTGTGACTTGAAAGTAGAACAGAAAGACCTCTCCATATGTTGATTATTTCATTTAGCTCACGACGTACAATAAACTTTAGCGTTGTTGTGCGATGATTTGTTTCGGAAAAAAGCACATGTTGAAAGCACATGTGAAAATTTATCAACGGTGCCTTTGTGCTTTCAGTTCTTATAAATGGCTACATTTCTATCCAGTTCTATCCAGTCTACATGATGGTTCACACCTTTTTCTGTTAAGCTAGCACGTTTCAGTATCCTGATGTCTCCATAGAAGAAGGATTTTGTGTTCCACCATCTTCGCATTCAAATCCAGTTCTAGAATGTTTTGAAGTTTTTCAAGACTTTCGGTGACAATGGAACTGAATTATCTGCAGTTTGCCATTAAAACGGTCCCGAATAATTTCCTCATAGCTTCTGATGCAATTGTATCAAGTCTTCCTTCCGCAATATCTGCAAATCTGATTGAAAGATTCAGTACTTCCTTCGTTTTACAAAAGCATGTTGGATTGAAGGCAGTACATGCTTCACGCGTGGAGATGGTGGGGGTAGCAATGCGACATTTTTGGGGGGAGGGGTAGGGATTACAATATTTTTGTCCGACAGGTTTTTTTTAAATCCTCTACTCGGTGTACGGCAACTATTTCACACAATTATAAAACAAATATTTATTTTTCGTCTACTCTACGGGAATTTTTTTGCGCTTCAGCATGAATTTTTCTTAATTTTCACAATCCGACTGCGCAGTTGATAAGCCCCGCTCCCCTCCCCGTCGCCCCAATACGAAGAGATACATGGAGACCAGTAAAAACCGCACGGATAGACTGAAAACGACCATTCAACTTTTCGCGGTGAGGGGAGGGCTTGTTAGCAAGACAAGTACTAGAGTGGCGCGCTGTAGAAATTGTAATTAGCATCATATCACCACAGGGAGAACTCAATATTATTTTTAATAGTGAAGTTCTTGTTTGCAGTGAGTTTTTTCGGCCCCGTGGCCATCGAATGGGATTTAATTCGAAAGGAAGCAGGGAGGCAATAAAAAAACAAACGCCCTGAAAGAGGTATTTTTTTTTCATTTTCTTTTTTCTGTTCATTTAAACAGAAATACCCAGTGGCTACCTGTAGTCATATTACCTGTAGGATAAAATGGGACCTAGGATTGACCTATTTTAGGCTGGGAAAATGGAAATTTAGTTACTAGTACTGCGATTTGAAGACTTTTATTTGAAGATTTTTATTTTCAATCTAATACGCTGGAATTACCAACAATGGGACTTGGGATTTTGAGACTAAAAATTCGGGAAATGGGATTGGGACCCAGTGAGCTAGCCTGCGAGCCGTTATTCCAGTGTTTTTTTTTTTTCGGATATTTGATTTTTTTTTGGCGCCGCGGGATTTCCTGCTATCTGTGATCTTAAATACAGCTGAAGTAAAAAAAAACATGAAATAAACAAAGCTGAAGCTGCTGATATAACAACCACAAAGAAAACTAATGGCATCTTTTTTCGTTACCGACTCGGCAGATCGAATTGTCCAGGTGAAGTGATGGATGCTGGTTCATTTGAGCTTGTGAAGCCTCCAAAAAGAAGACCACAAATTTTGATCAGTGTGTCATTTGCCAGCGCGACACCGATGAGGCTCTGCGAAAACCCAAAGAATCTTCAATTGTTAAGTTTGCTGCGGCCCTACGTGCTCGACGAGATGACGTCTCTTGTCGTCTGTCAGTGACTGAGCTGCACGACAGAGAGATTTATTGGCACTCGCCTTGCTATGAAGCCTTTACCAGTAAGGAAACCTCCGATATGTAGCTCCTCTATTTGAGTCAAATGGGTGTGCGTATCAACAGCGGGTTTCCCAACGAGGCAGCCCATTTGATTGGCAAGCCAAATGTCTTTTTTGTAAGCAATCCTCTCACAAAAAAGACAGGAATCTGATAAAAAATCAGCACCATAAACGCTTGTAACACCATCAAGCAGGCGGCAGATGAGAGGGGTGATGTAGTTCTCTTGGCTCTTCTCCATGGTGTGGGCTGTGACCTTATCGCAGTCGGTGGAACGTACCACAAAGATTGCCATGTATCTTACGTCAGCCCAAGGAATGTACGAAGCCAGTGTACCAAGCCGGTAGCAGCGAAAAATCCATTTGACGAAGCGTTCGATGAACTAGTCAGCGAGATCCAACCTGACATTATAGATGGTAGAGCGTTTGATATGGGTGGTTTACTACGCCGTTACCAAGAATGCTTAGAGAGACGGAATGTGGCCGGAAGTAGCTACACACGCCAAAAGCTAAAGGAAAGACTAAAATGCAGATTAGGAGAACAAATCTCGTTTTATCAGCTCTTGCCTTCCTCTCCAGAAATAGTGTTCTCTAGCGAGATTTCACTCCTCGACATTATCAACTCTGCTACCAGAGCGCCGAGCACCAGTGACATGAGCACACCAGATGGTACTACAACTGAAAGCTACGCTAACGACGAAGACCCCTTGAGAAGCATGTATTTCACAGCACTGAGGCTGCAAAAAGAGATCAAAGAACGTCTGGCTTTACTTGGAAATGAAGTGCCCGTCGACACAGAGACTTTAGAAGCAGTAGAGGCATTTGTTTGTTCTCTCTATGTTCCTGACCGCCCGTTTTGCCAGCGAACGAAGTCCGGTACTTCATGTTTTGCGAACGGGGCGGAAGACGAAAAGGGCTACCCCCGACATCTGAGAGCCTCAAGCACCATATAGGGATTTTAGTGTATAATCCAGTTCGACGTATAATTATCTCTCTTCTTGTGAAATTTTTATCTGATCTGACCCTAAAAAATGTTATACGGTCGAAACGCTTTCAGCCTCGCTTTCATGCTTACGCTTGCGTTGACTATACCATGCCACGAAAACTTCGTATTTGGCCAACAAATACCGGCCATCTCGGCATTTCCTGGTCGATTTGTAGTGGCGATTGAACGCCTTACCACACGGTGTAGTTAATGACCCGGTAAATGTTTAAGAGTTTATTTAAATGGAATTGAAAGATGCTTGTATCAGCCAAAAATGCATTATTTTTTCATTTTCATGTCACGTGACTGATCACGTGATAGGGGCCTGGGGTCGATTTACTGAAAAACGTTTAAGGTTATTAAACACTCTCTTCCTGCAAAATTTGGTACTAATTGCAATTAATGTTGTGGTGTTATGAGAGATATAAGTGTTTAGCCTCGTTTCCATGCTTTTCACCATATTTGGAAAAACACACCCCTTAAACAGGTAGTCTGCACCACAATTCTGGACCACATAGTACCTAGTCGTAAAGTTCAGGTATTCTTCTATAAGAATCAGCCATCAAACCTTTTCTGTACGGTGGGTTGTGCTGGCGGACAATTTTTCGGCTCTGGCTCCTGGACTAATGCCTTGGAATCTCCAAAATTTCTCCAACGGTTTTAAACACTTAGTAAATACGAATGGGCTGGTGGCGAGCCCAAACGGGAGAACAGAGAAAACAAAATATCTTTGGATAGTATCTTCTTTAAATGTCCAAGAGAACCCCAAATATGTATGACAATCTGGATGTATATCAATATGATGATAACCGCTTTTCAAGTCGAAGGAAATCATATATGCATCTTTCTTGAAATATGTTATCGCAGTCTTCCAATCTTCGTATTTAATTTTGAATTTAACCAAATGTTTGTTGACAAGACGTAGATCCAGTATGAGTCTTTTCTTACCGCTGGGTTGTATAGAAACGGAAAGCGGATTTATTACATATGGAGGAGAATGGACTTCATAAACACGATAGGTGTTGATTAATTCAATAATTGCTTCATCTACAAATTCTGCATGATCCCTGGCTGACTTATTGTTAAAAGAGGAGCTTCTTGGTGGAAATGTCAAAAACTGCATCTTGTATCCCTCTTTTATAATGTCAATAACAAAATCAGATGTTCCTATCGTGCGCCAGAATTGTAAATTCTTTCTCAAATTTCCTTTTACAATCGGGTATTTCTGTGAATTGCTTGTACTTATAATAGGTTCATGAAGAGGTACCTCAAAGAAATTATCTTCATCACTTAGATGGTGTTCTGTCTCCTGTTGTAGTAGTTGAGGATGGGCTTGAATAAGGGAAGCCGGACCTGTTTGTAACTGGATAGTTGGACCACGCAGAAGGCCAGGCTGCTCGGCAGTCCTTCGCCCAGTGGCCAATTCTGTGGCATCTGTGACATTTAAGGTTTGTTGAACCAGAGTCTCCACGGCCTGAGGAAGATGACAACCCACCATTAGAAAGTTAAATAAGTGTATTATGAGGGGATGGGAGGGCGGGAAATAATAGCGGTTAAGCTCTTACGCTTCTGGAAATGCGAGAGAGAGAACGAGCAATGCGGTTGTAGGCGTATTTATACAGGAAAATAACCAATCAGATATGTGAAGAATAATCCTGAGGGAATAGCGGGTTTGCAATTAAAGAAACCTTATTTAACATAACAGAGAAAAATACATTTACGTCCTAATTCGCTACGATCAAACGGACGTAAAATATTTTCCACTTTAATGTTTATCAGAATAAACAGAATTAACAGCTATTTGGTTTGTTACTCAAGCATTTAGAAGCAAGAGATAACACAAAGTATTGAATCTAAGGAAGAATTGACTAATGAGCTTACCACGAAAAAGCTGATTATTAGTATCGAACTTTTGCTTTTTCTCGCCACTCTTTGTAGTTTTGGATGCAGTACGTTTTTTGTCGGCGGCATTACGGGCTTTTTTCAGTCGTTTCTCGTCCTCAGAATCTGAAGCTAAATCGTCTGACTCATATTCTTGTACTACAAGCCATCCATCCTTGGACCGGTCGGCTATTTTTATCAACTTCTGCCTCTTTCTGATAGTATTTTGAGCTTGTTTAACCAATGAATGAACTTTGTCCGAGTCTGAGCGGTTATCGTCTATATTATCTAATATGGCGTTTACCTCTGCGTTGAACTCGAATTGCTTACGGTTTTTGTATTTCAATTTTGCAGCTTCCTTATCCACGACTGCCTTCTCCTCTAGTTGTTTCCCTTTAGCGTCGAGCTGAGAGTCTAGAAGATTCTTGAATAGCGAGAAGACTTGGTTAACGAGTTCAGGGTTTCCAGTTTCCGGTACGTTGTCCGGCGCTTTGCTTGGGCCAGGCCTAAGGTCTTTCCGAGATGTTTCTTTCTCAGTATCTGACATTGGAAGTATTCTGTTGAGAGAAAATTGGAGGAAATAATAGCGGTTAAGCTCTTACGCTTCTGGAAATGCGAGAGAGAGAACGAGCAATGCGGTTGTAGGTGTATTTATACAGGAAAATAACCAATCAGATATGTGAAGAATAATCCTGAGGAATAGCGGGTTTGCAATTAAAGAAACCTTATTTAACATAACAGAGAAAAATACATTTTTCTGAATTAGGTTTATATCAGTAGCAGGACTTTTGTACCGCGCATGCACGAATCCGCCGACCAATTCAATGTGATTACGGGCGCTACAATCGCCAATCTCCATTGATTTAGTGGGAGTTGAAAAAATGGCGCGAAGTTTTCAGCTCGCACTTTTCTTTTTTCTTTATGTTGCAATTCAAATATTTACGGTAAGCTCTTAGTGTTCTGTGTGAGCAACAAACAAGATGTCGACAGAGCACGTTCTGACTCCAATTTTAAGCCATAACGACGATGATGGCATGCAGCTTGAACACCACGATGTGCTACCATAGAAAAGCCACTGCCAAAATTCAGAAGAAAATGTAATTCATTTTCAGGATTTCTGATGGTATACATACAAGTTTCAATTTTAAATTGAAGACCCACCCACCGAAGTTGATAGCCCTGGACGACTGCCACGATCATATTGCGACATTTACAACGAACGACAAATGAAAACGTTTAATTTATTTTATTTCTTGCCAGAACAAGTCATTTTTAAGACGCTGCAGAAAGATATTCACTCAAAACATCCACCCCTATCTTGCCTAGAGGCCATCCCTATAGCTCTTTAGTTTCATATTTTGTCACATAGTATCATAACCTTGATGGTGTGAAAATGCCCCAGCTAACAATTCAGAAGATCTGGCCGAAAAATAAAATGGATGAAATATGTATACATTACTGATACTGAAAGTCGTTAAAGACCTGCACGTGCAACAGAAAAAAGTACTACAATGAAAACTTTTTTTAGTTATGCTGGCGAATTTTGAACTCAAGAAAAGGTAAACAAATTAACAGTTGTTCATTTCTGGTTAAAATCATGCTAAAACTAAGATGGAGAAATGAGCTCGATATTTTTCTACAACACATCAAAGAGGAGGCCACCATAGCAAATTATGCAACAAAAATTGATGGCGAAATATTGCTATTTTTATACGTATTTAACTCAAAGCGATCTCTGTCTTATCTGTACTCTCATCAACCTTATAGTATTGCGACATCAGTCAGATACATAAATACGATATATTTGTCGTTCTGTGGTGGTATCGGCTTCAAGAGTGTTACGCATAATAATTGAACAGGTTTTACAGTCATTTGAGTTCAAAAGTATAATTCATATGAAAGCGAATTTTCATGGCTAGTTTAATGGTTTCTTGGTGATACCCTTGCTTGGTTGAGTACAATCAACAATGATTTAAAATGGAGAATGGCCTTGCTGGAATTCTAGCGGGCTCGGAGCATTCAATATAATTTACTTGTAAACTGAAATCAAACATAATTTTCACTGGTGTTCTCGACAATCGCAAACGCGAATTATCAAGATTGACTTCAAAACATGCCCAATGCTTATTATAGAGAAACCATATGTGCATTGATTCAGGTTCTCCTTTAAAATGAGCAAGAAACCTCCAATTCCGGGATGTAACAATACAACATGGCTGCCATATTGACGAAGCTTCAGTTTCTTTGAATGTCCCTTGATAACAACTCGAACCTTTTGAATGTTCCTTTCCATAGAATAGGCAGCAGAGACATAGATAGAAACTTCTAGGCAAATTCTGGAGTAATGCATTCCAATTTCGTTCCACATATCAGGATCAAATCCCGTAAACATTGAGCTGTCATGACCGCGCATGCGTATGCAAATGTCCCTGCTACTGTTTATATCTAATTCAGAAAAGGTCGCTTTGGTCATTGGCCTTTGGTCATTGAACGCCTTTGTTTCGTGATCACTGAAGCAAATAATTCCTTTGTTTCACGCTATAATTGAAACACCAAAGGTCAAACGCGAAAGCAACCTTTTTCGAATTAGGTGTATACATACGCACCTAAATCATACTAAACTTTTCACCATCACAACTGTTTGGTGCATTTGGTGTAGACCACGATGCTTCATGGGAGCAAAAAGGTATATCAAAACAGAATCATAGTCACTGGTTTTCAGGATAAATAACCATACTTGTCATCCTGCTTATGACAAATGATCGATCGCAATAAAATTTGTACTGGGTAAGGTTATCACGAGAATACATTGATGATATCAATCTCCTCTCTCATGATGCAGCAACTTTTTCTGAACAATGAATAAATTTGCATGAAAACGATTGACTGTCCATTCTTCGCATCGCCACCTTTGATGAGGCAAATACTTTTACAACTCTTTTGTTCCGATATAGTTTGGAAAAATCTGAACTCGAAACATTTCCTGCAGCGCCTTTTGTTCCTTCAGTCAGACGAAGCAAAGAGATTTACATTTAAGGTTATTCCCCTGTTTTGCACGGCGCACGCTGTTCTGCGCATAGACGCGCGATCAATTCGTTCGAAAATGACGCAATCGAGCGCGCGCGCGCAAGCTAAATATCCCCAATTGAGCGAGAAACACCAAGAAAAAGTCGCTTTTTGGGATATTGCGCGAAAACAAGATTGGGCAACCCCATTTTTTATTTTACCATATTGATAAGACTATCATTCCCCTGTTATAAAAAAAGTTTAAAGAAATTTCCACGACAAGTTTTTGAGCTATCGTCATAAAAAGCCCCAAAATGAGGCACCAAAGACTCAAATTATCACGAGCGGTGGGCAAATTTTTGCACATTTTCAAGAACAGCGTCAACACACATAGAAAATTAAACATTCCAATGTTCGTCCTAGGTAGTGAAGCATCCAATAGTTCTGTTCAAACTTGCAAGCGAACTGGATTGCTTCATTAGTGAGCGTTTTATCACAACTTTCTTGTTTCACGTATTCCTTCACAAAATAGCCCTCAGCCACTAAAAATGCGGTATGTTTGCGCCATCACAGTTTCTAAACGAGCATGGGCACCCCCTCTTTTTATTTCATATTTCCATTTCTTATATACTAAATAGTAAATAGACAAATTAAGAAAAAATTCTACGACAAGTTTTATTTCAGGTGAACTACCTTAAAGACGGGATCGTCGTATTTCATTTTAGGCCTCCTTGACGCACGCCCTCAAAATGATGGTGTCAATAATGGTGGCAAGAAGGCTCCAGCTAGCAGTGCCATCAAAAAACCTACAAAGATTGATTGGAAAGGCATGATGGGTGACGCCAAAGGGCAGTTAGTTGACAAAGGGCTGGAGTTGGCGTCAAAAGCGATCGACAAACAGTTTGAAATATGGTACAATCAATCGGAGAGGCCCGGGAAGTTCCTGAAGAAAAAGGTATAGGATCAAAGTGCCTATCTGTCCCTTCCCTTCCCCTTCCCCTTCCCCTTCCCCTTCCCCTTCCCCTTCCCCTTCCCCTTCCCCTTCCCCTTCCCCTTCCCCTTCCCCTTCCCCTTCCCCTCCCCTTCCCCTTCCCCTTCCCCTTCCCTTCCCCTTCCCCTTCCCCTTCCCCTTCCCCTTCCCCTTCCCCTTTATCTTTTATCTTTTATCTTTTATCTTTTATCTATTTATCTGTCATCCATATCCGCTTTCGCATTCTAGTTTCCCGAGATATCCCAGTGTCAAGACTCTAGTCCTCGGTGCTTGTAAGTGTCTTGATATTGTCCAATACATTCTTGCAGTTTGATTTGAATATTTGGCCCGGGAAAGGATTCCGCACTCCCAACATGTTCGCGCCCAGCGGTTACAAAATCGAGGCAGAGGAATCAAGCGGTAAGCCTAAACCTGCCAGTGCTACAGAGCCTTCACCACACGCCTACCCCGGAAACTTTATAGGTGAGTTTATAATTACAGCTCGAATAGTTTGCTATTAGCTGTTATGTGACTAAAAATAACTTATGAAGTTGCTCTGAATGCCAAAAAGCCCGATGGCTGTATAAAAAATTACACACATTATGTTTGGAGAGGAAATTTGAAGGCGATAGCGCGTTTCCTGGCCGATATTTGTTGCAGTACAAGAATGCCTCTCCCCCCCATCCCCTCGTTTTGTCAAAGTGGCGCCCGTATCAGGATTCTTGCTCGATTCTCGCCAAAACATGAAACGATTTAAAATCAGAAAACCAACGCCTACAAGGCTATCCTTATCCAGCCATTTATAACCTAAATAAACCTTTGCAAGAATACGTTTGGCCAGAAATATAAATATAATTGTTATCAACTTGAGCGGTTCTTACCCTTTAACGTTCCTTTGAGTTTCTAATGATGATATCATTTCTTTTATTTAATTCTGTTTCGACAGGTACAGCAATTATGAATGGCTGCTGGGGCAAGAACTACGCACCTACAGACCCCTGTTACAATGCCCTGGAGAAAACGAAACAATGCAGGGTAAATGAATCAAACCTTTATTCGGACCAGGAGTCGATAATTAGGAGCTTCCATCTCCCATATTATAGGGTCCATGACGCAGCGTTTGTCCTGACCAATCGACTTCAAAGTGCCACTAGTACCTAATTTGTCACTTACCACAGGGAACTCGAACTGCAGATCTTAGAGCAGCTCTCCAAAAAACAAATCGGACTCTAATATGTCCTGCTCCCAGTTTGACCTGGATAGCTCAGCTGGTTAGAGCGTCGGATGTACAATTCTGAAGGTCGTGTGTTCGAATCCCTCTCGGGGTCAGAGATTTTTTCTCTTTCTCCGCTTACTAGGGCTAACGCTCAGAAGCACACATGGGACCATTTCATTAGCACGTTAGCTTTCACACAAGGTTAATTCCTTATCTCCACTCTAATATGTCTTAGTTCTCCGGTTCTAGTCGTTGTATTTTGCACCGGTTAAAGCATTATTTTTGTTAATAGACTTCATATATGCAGCTAAAAAGCCTATTTTTAAAAGAATAGATTCACCGCTTGAATAAACTTCTCTGAACAAACCATACACTACCTGCATTGGCTGGAGCGAGTGTGTGACGTAAGCTTTACGTGAAAATATGAAACTTTAATTAAGCAATAAAAGTACTTTCCGCGTGCTCTCTGCTTTCTTACAAACACGAGGGGGATGTTGGGAGAACTGATCAAAACTTGAAAGACACGAGCCGAAGGCGAGTGTCTTTCAAGTTTTATCATTTCGACCAACATTCCCCGGGAAACACGATTGTCACGCAACGCTGTCGCGCGTGTGTATGTTATTTTCTAAAAGCAATGAAAAGTACTTTCCGCGTGCTCTCTGCTTTCTTATAAACACGAGGGGGATGTTTTCTAAAAAACTTTAAAACTTTAAAACGCCGAACTTCAGCCGCTCTTGCCTGAACATCTGCATCTATTCAGCCGCTCTTCTTCTGTAGAACTTTTCCTTTTTTTAAGGATCCCGCTTCATTACGGCGTTTGCCGTAGGCCTAACTTAATACAGGTTCCATTTTCCAATACGCTGTTACACTGTGAAAACATGGAAGATGGACGCTCATATATAGGTAATTATGGATTCCTGGTCCAACTCACCTCAAGCAAGCCAACATCCACGGGCACACAACGAGCACCCCCTCCTTAAATGTGTTTAAACGGCTTGTTTGGTGTTTGCTCGGGTTTCTGTTCAATAAAAATGAGTTTTAAAAGTTGCTGGGAAAAAATTATCTGTTCCTTTTTCCCTGGAGACACCTCCAGTTATATTTTCCCAGCAGAACCTCAGCCCCAATTTTACCCAGCCAGGAGATAAAAAATGGGATTCTAGTCGTCATTTGAAGAAAATAACCACGGAAAAGAGGTAGAAAGGTAACAATTTCCCAGCAACGAGGAATCAACAGCAGAAAACAATCGACAACAGGATTGTTTTCTTTAAGAAACGTGAAAAAATTACCCAGCAGATCATTGTCAGAAAAAAACATTTCCCAGCAGATCTCTTTGTCAAACTTTTCCCAGCCAGCAAGAGAAGGGGCCGCGGAACAGATATTTTGCGGAACAGATCCGTTTTGTGCCCGTGAACATCTATTTCACAATGTCTTACTTTAACTCAATATACTCCTTAAAGTGAGGTGAATGGTGGGGAATGTTGGTCGAACTGATAAAACGTGGAAGACACTCGCCTTCGGCTCGTGTCTTTCAAGTTTTGATCAGTTCTCCCAACATCCCCCTCGTGTTTGTAAGAAAGCAGAGAGCACGCGGAAAGTACTTTTATTGCTTAAATGTCACTCTCTCGTCAGAACATGATTGACGGGGCAGCGTTTATAGGAGTTGGTTTCGATGGAAGGGGCGAGTACAGTTCGGAGTCGCGGAGGATGAGCATCATTCAGCGAAACTGCGCCGGAAAAGGAAGGCAAGTTTACTATTGCGTATGATTTCGTTTGGCTGTGAAAAGTGCCGCGACAAACTTGTGCAGCGTCTTGTTACCGTTACCGTGCCGCGACCTCGCGATTTCATTCATTAGCTACAGCAGGTCAGGTTCGACCGCGCCGCAACCGCGACTGAGGGCTGCGGCACTTTTCACAGTCTTACGAAATCTGGTCTATTATTGTTATTGAGAGCAATTGTGAGTCAGATTATAGCCAAACACGTCCCTGAGTCAATCAAATCGAAAGTATGTTGGATGTTTGACACAGTGAAAATTCATTTACTTTGGTTAAAGCACACAGGGAATTTCTGCAGAAACCCATCAATGGGAAAATGTGAATTTCCTAAGGCACACGCATTGGATGTGTTCGGAATTCACACAGATAGCCATGGGAAATCGGAACACATCCCATTCTTCTACCACAGGAAATTCACCTTTCCCATGGATGGGTTTCTGTAGACATTCCCTGTGTCAGCAGAGAACATGCCCAATGATGGGCACAGTTTTGTAGCACACAAAGTCTATGCTAGCGAGATAATGCGGCAAACGTAGTGAGCTCAATCGCAGCTCAATCCGTCTAAGGCCCCGAGTCTATGTGATGGAATAGCCCTTCTAGAACGGATAACTTTTGAAAGGGGGGGGGGGGGGGTAAAAGTTAGCCCTCTTTTACATGAGGAGGGACAACTTTCGGGGTAGGGCTATCTCGCATGACTGACTTCATGTATATCGCGATTGAATTCAGATATACAAGCTTGAGGGCAAGATCAAGAACCATCTGGAGAGGACACTCAAATAAGGAGCTTTTTTTGAGGCCAGCCTTTTCATAATATATAGATTTAGCCACTGGCTAAAAGCGGATATATTTTTCTTACATATTTTTCTGTGTTGATGAACCAAAAAAATAATAATAGGCATGGCCTGTGAAAGTAAGATAAAGAACCTCTTTCAGAAAAAAATAGGGTACTAAGCCTTCCCAAGGAATGGTTCTAACAAAGAACATGTGCAATATAAAGAAAAAAGGAATTATTTGTCATGAGTTTTTTAATTGAAATCACAATATATGTACATTTAATTACATGAGCAGTGTATTTTTAATAAAATGTGTTATTCCAGAAAATACAGATACCAACCATGTTATGAGCAGAGAATAGGCTTGAGAGCAAGATTAAGAACCATCTGGAGAGGACACTCAAATAAGGAGCTTTTTATTTAGGCCAGCCTTTCAAACAATTTTCACATAATGGAAGCACGGACTCAAACACGCTGGGTATCCAAATTTTGCATTGGGTTAGGAAAACATCGCCCGGGTCAAATAAAAAAAATCGTTGGGTCTTGGGAAGGCTAAAAACTTACTTGGTAGAGTCAGCATTTTCGCTTTGTCGGGTCGGTTGGTCTGTTATGCCTGGTGCACACTTGCGACATAACGAGATAAGAAAAATATCACGCGAACAAAATTCAGTGGTTTCCAAACGTTGAAGTCCACAAAAAATAACATAGGATTGCTTTCGTGAAGAAATATAATGATGATCCATGGGAAATATTCATGATTTCAGTTATTTTCTCATGCTTTTTTCGTAGCAACATAACGTCCTTATGTCGTTATGTCGCTAGTGTGCACAGGACTTTACAGAGGGGTGTTTTCAATCTTACTAATAGCTTCGACGCCCAGAGGACAATAAAGCGATGCCCTATCTCCCCTATTTGCAAATCTTATTTTTGTTTCTTTTTAATTCCCCAACAGCTACGGAGAGCTACAGGTCCCCGATACCATGAATGTTCACGGGATTTACGACACAGAGGCCGTTATGCACGTATACGAGTCACGTTCCGAATACCAACAGTACTTACAGCAAGAGGCAGGAATTTCGGGATCCTTCTTTGGATTTTTCGCGGGTGTCAAGAAAGCCTGGGGAAGCTCGTCTTCATCGAACATGCAATCCTTCTTGGCCACGTTTGATATTAACATAGACAGGTAAGTTTTCTCCAGATAATCATAGAGTGGACTTCAGAGATGAGTGTCGAAACCCATTCAACAACTGATGACTAATCAATCAGGAGACGACTAATATAGATTTAGGCAATACCTAAAAGCGAAACTCCAATCATGCACACCTCACGTCTTACTGCATGGTTAATTCTTATAACAAATGAATCCCCTTTGAGGAGCCAAGCTTTTGGATACCCAGCCTGGAATTTCAGTGAATTTTGAAATGATCACCCTGGAATTGATGGTTTCCCAACCTTGAATTACGCTTGTAAATGACTGATTGATTAATGTAGTTGAACAAATAGATTCTTTCTTCCATTGCGGGCTACAACCAGCAACAGAGAGTAGGCAAGTATTTTCCCATTTCGCTATTAGTTCACTCCCTTTTGTCTCCTTGCATCTCTAACTGTTTACTTCATTAAAAAAATATTATCATGAATCTCTATGATGAACAATGAATTTTTTGGGGAGTTGGCGTCAAAATGCAACAAGTTTTTGCAGTTCGGAGTCCAAACCGAACGCCGTGGTGCAGTGCTGGATGTGGAGGACGACGCGCGCGCTTAGTGATCCAAGACGGACTGTGATTGGCTGTGTACACGGGTCGACACTAATGCAAGTGCGCATGCCTAAATAAGAGCCTGCGGTGTTTTCGTAAACCGCTGAACGTTCCGTTTTGGCTCGGAAGGCTTGCTTTATCATGCGACGTTGAGTGATGTGTATGGGGCTCCACTCCTCGTCTTTGGCGCGGGGAGTTCCACAATTTGCGATTTTCATGCGAACTCCCAGTTCGGATTTCTCTAAACTATGATTTGGCTTCCGCCGATGAATGAACTTTTTAAGTAAGACGCGTGCACTTTTTCTAAGTTTTTTTTTTGTATGTTATGGTTTTTGAAGCCTATCTAGTTCTTCTTTGTTCGAATAACTTCTCAAAGCCTGCGTGAAATCACCCAGAGCGGTCCACTCGTTTGATTGACGGAAGCCAAGCCGCGGTTTGTTAGTTGGCGTAGAATTATGAAAATTGCAGAAAGTATAACTAGTTGTGCAAAACAGGCAATCACGTCATACTAGGGTAAATATTTTGTGTTATTATATAGCTCGTGTTTATTCGATTAAAGCGCGCACTCTGATTGGTTCTATCATGGTCATGTGGCGGGCTACAAATTCAATGCGAGGAGATAACATTTTCACGGTTTTCCATCTCGAAAAGCACTGCAGGCACTGACGTTTGACCTCCAGCTGAATTTCTAATGATGCTCTAAAAGGCGGATACCGACGACCGGTTAGCGCAGTGGTAGAGCGCCGGGCTTATGTTCGGGAGGTTGGGAGTTCAAACCCTGGCCGGGCCAACACTCAGGGTCTTTTCTAATAATTGAGGAGAAGGTGCTGCCTTTGCTCTAACATCTGCAAATGGTTAGACCTTCGCGTCTTCTCGGATAAGGACGTTAAACCGTAGGCCCCGTCTCTCACATACACTACACTAACCGGAACCAGAGGGACGTTAAAGAACCACGAGGACCGTCGGAAGTTGCCCAACCTCAGTATACCAGGCCGAATATATGACCGAGGTTTTCTCTACTACGCTCGTAGCACCGTAGTAGCGTAGTGGCATATCTTACATACCTTGCATTCTTTAAAGTAGTGATAACGTAGAAATATATAGAAAAAAAAACAGGTTAAGTTCAAAGCATAAGTATCTCGATCTCTGAAAACTGTGATGATATATTTCAAGCAAACTGCACCGTATTACCGTAGTAGTGGAGTGGAGAGTGGGAATGAAATATATTTCAAGCAAACTGCACCGTATTACCGTAGTAGCGTAGTGGAGAGTGGGAATGAAATATAGTTTCAGCAAACTGCACCGTATTACCGTAGTGGAGAGTGGGAATTAAATATATTCCCAGCAAACTGCACCGTATTACCGTAGTAGCGTAGTGGAGAGTGGGAATTAAGTATATTTCAAGCAAACTGCACCGTATTACCGTAGTAGCGTAGTGGAGAGTGGGAATTAAATATATTCCCAGCAAACTGCACCGTATTACCGTAGTAGCGTAGTGGAGAGTGGGAATGAAATATATTTCAAGCAAACTGCACCGTATTACCGTAGTAGCGTAGTGGAGAGTGGGAATTAAGTAAATTTCAAGCGAACTGCACCGTATTACCGTAGTAGCGTAGTGGAGAGTGGGAATGAAATACATTTCAAGCAAACTGCACCGTATTACCGTAGTAGCGTAGTGGAGAGTGGGAATGAAATATATTTCAAGCAAACTGCACCGTATTACCGTAGTGGAGAGTGGGAATGAAATATATTCCCAGCAAACTGCACCGTATTACCGTAGTAGCGTAGTGGAGAGTTGGAATGAAATCTATTCCCAGCAAACTGCACCGTATTACCGTAGTAGCGTAGTGGAGAGTGGGAATGAAATATATTTCAAGCAAACTGCACCGTATTACCGTAGTAGCGTAGCCGTGTAGAGTTAGAATTAAATATATTTCAAGCAAACTGCACCGTATTACCGTAGTAGCGTAGTGGAGAGTGGGAATGAAATATATTCCCAGCAAACTGCACCGTATTACCGTAGTAGCGTAGTGGAGAGTGGGAATGAAATATATTCTAAGCAAACTGCATCGTATTACCGTAGTAGCGTAGTGGAGAGTGGGGAATAAAATATATTTCAAGCAAACTGCACCGTATTACCGTAGTAGCGTAGTGGAGAGTGGGAATAAAATATATTTCCAGCAAACTGCACCGTATTACCGTAGTAGCGTAGTGGAGAGTGGGAATGAAATATATTTCAAGCAAACTGCACCGTATTACCGTAGTAGCGTAGTGGAGAGTGGGAATGAAATATATTTCAAGCAAACTGCACCGTATTACCGTAGTAGCGTAGTGGAGAGTGGGAATGAAATATATTTCAAGCAAACTGCACCGTATTACCGTAGTAGCGTAGTGGAGAGTGGGAATGAAATATAATTCCAGCAAACTGCACCGTATTACCGTAGTAGCGTAGTGGAGAGTGGAAATGAAATATATTTCAAGCAAACTGCACCGTATTACCGTAGTAGCGTAGTGGAGAGTGGGAATGAAATATATTTCAAGCAAACTGCACCGTATTACCGTAGTAGTGTAGTGGAGAGTGGGAATGAAATATATTTCAAGCAAACTGCACCGTATTACCGTAGTAGCGTATTAGCCAGTTCTCACTACGAATCATTGCTTTGTTTTAAAATAAATTCCGGAAGTGCTTTAGCGGTGTACTCAAGCGTTACGAGACCAGTTCTTACTGAATGCGTAGCCCATTTCAGATGACTTTTGTCAGTAATTTGCACTTACTTTTTATCACTCCTATTACACATAGGCTTTATTCAGAATTGATGTAACCACTTTGAAATTGAATTGAACTGGTTGTGTTCATGTAAGAGCGAAACTATGACCGTCTCAGGACCGTCCAAACAGTGCTTTAACGGCACACAAAAGGACCAGCAGCTTTAGTGAGTAGTCAAATACCGCTGTCAGAGTCCTGAATGCGGCACTGCAAGTTGTAACATTAAGAGTTTTACAGAAAACGACTCCTAGAATTATAGGGGTTGGCAGTTTTAATTCTTGAATGGAAAGTTCTTCTGCTCGCCATCGATGGCCCGTAATACATAATGGCTACCATCAAACTTGCTACTCAATCTAGCGCGGGTAGAACGCGCAATCTGGAAACTTTAAGAAGCAGTATGCAGCCATCAAATAGCCGAATATACGTCAAAGAAAATAAAGTGCAAGGAAGTACCGTCACATATAACAAGAGAGGCAGTTCACTTACTTGGAGGCTCGTTGCCCAACGGTATTCTTGTGAATCTTCACCACGTAGCCGCTTAATCGGTTGTGTTCTCCTTCTATCTTTACAAAGTATTCAATCTCAAACCAAAAGTCACTTATAGATTTGTAAACTCCTGGCCTTATGGTCATGAGACCATCCTCATTTGCCTGAAAGCTGAGGGATTTGCAGGGACTGCTGAGCAAAGACATTATTGGCTTGTAGCAGAGCAACTCTAGCCAATTTCCGGTCGGAGCGCGTTGGTTTCAGATACATGATGCGCTATATGGGAGGTACCATTAGTCCCTCCCTTATTTAAAACACAAGAAGACTGACAATATGCTACACGTACGTCACGGCCAACGAGACATACAAGCCTTTTCACCAACCACTAAGGATAAATACTAAATTTTGGTGTTTAATTATTTATGTACCTTGATATAATTACTTCTTTGCATGCGCTCTATAGCGAGGATACATACGAATAACATGAATTCTGAAAATAGACGCTGTCAATAAACAGAATACCAGCGTTTCGGCAGTTTGCTGAAACTATATTTCATTCCCACTCTCCACTACGCTACTACGGTAATACGGTGCAGTTTGCTGAAACTATATTTCATTCCCACTCTCCACTACGCTACTACGGTAATACGGTGCAGTTTGCTGTAACTATATTTCATTCCCACTCTCCACTACGCTACTACGGTAATACGGTGCAGTTTGCTGTAACTATATTTCATTCCCACTCTCCACTACGCTACTACGGTAATACGGTGCAGTTTGCTTGAAATATATTTCATTCCCACTCTCCACTACGCTACTACGGGAATACGGTGCAGTTTGCTTGAAATATATTTCATTCCCACTCTCCACTACGCTACTACGGTAATACGGTGCAGTTTGCTTGAAATATATTTCATTCCCACTCTCCACTACGCTACTACGGTAATACGGTGCAGTTTGCTTGAAATATATTTCATTCCCACTCTCCACTACGCTACTACGGTAATACGGTGCAGTTTGCTTGAAATATATTTCATTCCCACTCTCCACTACGCTACTACGGTAATACGGTGCAGTTTGCTTGAAATGTATTTCATTCCCACTCTCCACTACGCTACTACGGTAATACGGTGCAGTTTGCTTGAAATATGTTTCATTCCCACTCTCCACTACGCTACTACGGTAATACTGTGCAGTTTGCTTGAAATGTACTTCATTCCCACTCTCCACTACGCTACTACGGTAATACGGTGCAGTTTGCTTGAAATATATTTCATTCCCACTCTCCACTACGCTACTACGGTAATACGGTGCAGTTTGCTGGAAATATATTTTATTCCCACTCTCCACTACGCTACTACGGTAATACGGTGCAGTTTGCTGGAAATATATTTCATTCCCACTCTCCACTACGCTACTACGGTAATACGGTGCAGTTTGCTTGAAATATATTTCATTCCCACTCTCCACTACGCTACTACGGTAATACGGTGCAGTTTGCTTGAAATATATTTCATTCCCACTCTCCACTACGCTACTACGGTAATACGGTGCAGTTTGCTTGAAATATATTTCATTCCCACTCTCCACTACGCTACTACGGTAATACGGTGCAGTTTGCTTGAAATATATTTCATTCCCACTCTCCACTACGCTACTACGGTAATACGGTGCAGTTTGCTTGAAATATATTTCATTCCCACTCTCCACTACGCTACTACGGTAATACTGTGCAGTTTGCTTGAAATGTACTTCATTCCCACTCTCCACTACGCTACTACGGTAATACGGTGCAGTTTGCTTGAAATATACTTAATTCCCACTCTCCACTACGCTACTACGGTAATACGGTGCAGTTTGCTGGAAATATATTTTATTCCCACTCTCCACTACGCTACTACGGTAATACGGTGCAGTTTGCTGTAACTATATTTCATTCCCACTCTCCACTACGCTACTACGGTAATACGGTGCAGTTTGCTTGAAATATATTTCATTCCCACTCTCCACTACGCTACTACGGTAATACGGTGCAGTTTGCTGGAAATATATTTTATTCCCACTCTCCACTACGCTACTACGGTAATACGGTGCAGTTTGCTGGAAATATATTTCATTCCCACTCTCCACTACGCTACTACGGTAATACGGTGCAGTTTGCTTGAAATATATTTAATTCCCACTCTCCACTACGCTACTACGGTAATACGGTGCAGTTTGCTTGAAATGTATTTCATTCCCACTCTCCAACTACGCTACTACGGTAATACGGTGCAGTTTGCTGGAAATATATTTCATTCCCACACTCCACTACACTACTACGGTGCAGTTTGCTGGGAATATATTTAATTCATCACAGTTTTCCGAGATCGAGATACTCATGCTTCGATCTTTACTTGTTATTTCTACCTTATCACAAGCGGTGAAAGAATGCAAGGTATGTAAGATATGCCACTACGCTACTACGGTGCTACGAGCGTAGTAGAGAAAACCTCGGTCATATATCGTGCCCCTTATGAACCTCAGTGTCACAGAACTCACAATGCTAACACACACTCATGTTTATAAAGCTGGTTCTATAGGATGAGTTATCCGTTAAAATGTAAAGCACTGAAATGTAAAGCATTGAAACTACGGTGTAATGCTATATCTATATATATATATATATATGTGAAGTCATATGAAACCCCAGAATTAAAAAAATTGTTGCCCGCGCGGGCGACATCGCTAGAGCGAGAAATTTCGGCGGACTATATTTTTAAACCGAATTTTCGTTTTGCTATATAATAAAACACTTAATGACTGTATCCTCGGGAAGCAGTAGATTTGCTTTCCCTCGAATCGCGATGTTTCCCTTGGCTTCGTCTCGGGAAACAGAGATTCTCAGGAAAATAAAACTCGCTGTTTCCCTCGGAAGCAGTCATTATGTCTATATTTTAAAGTGGGCTCGGCTGGAGGACAAAACAAGCATGGCACTTGCAGATGTTAAAACAGAAACGCAGAGGGACCGGGGGGGGGGGGGATTTTGTTTAAAAATATCAATTGCATTTTTTGCCTTTCTGCAGATTTGAGATTTTCAAAGATGAAGTGAAGCCTTCGGATTTGAGTGTTAACTTCCTCAGGAATTCCTCAATCTTCCTCAGTCATACTTTACACCAAAGCACCAATCGTTTACCGTGAGTACATTTCACTTTTATTTGTTTTCCTCGAGGGCACGGTAACGAATTCTGCATTCTGATTGGTTCTTAGAGCGCGCGCGCCCTCGATCACAGTTTTTCCCTATACGGACCTCACAGCCCGGTAAATAACAGAGCAGTTATTTCTGAACAATTTTTCTGAAGGGGTGGGGGGGGGGGGGGGGTTCAAATTTTTTCCTTGCAAACAATTTATTTTTAAGAGATGTAGCTGCAAACAATTTTTTTTTGGTAGCGGCCTTTCTGCAAACAATTTATTTTTTTAGATAGTTGAATTTGTTTTTACTTTATTGAAACTCGGCTTCAAACACGTTTGAATAAACTTTGAAGTATTTGCAGGACCGCTTACAAGTAAAACTGAAGCTGGATCCAATAAAGGACCTATCAACCTGTAGATATGTAAGAAAGAATAAAAACTTGAATGGTTGATTAACGCTTAATGAAAATTATAAGCTGTTAATCAACCATTCAAGTTTTTATTCTTTCAAAAACGTTTATTCAGAAAGCCTGCGAGTATCAGGCACAAAGCAACTGAAAGAATCATAAAAAAATGCCTGCTTGAATCAAGACTGTTTTAAGATTTTAAGTATCGCCAGCCCAAAATCCAATTTGCGCCGGCAGCACGGGCGCGAAGCCCATGCTAAGGGGAATAGATGGGAACTATGTTCATGGTTCTTTCATGATGACGAAGCTATTCATTAATAGACCTCCTCGGCTTGGGCGTAATGTTTAACCATTTCAGATCACGTGGCATTCTCATGAGTATCCTTTCTTTGTTTTTTTCTGCTATGCACCAATAAGGGATATATGAATAAGGAAGCAACTCAAAGAAAGAAATATTATTCAAATGAATGCAACGTGAGCTGAATGAGAAATTGAAATGTAGGTATTGACTATCTCAGTTAGTGTTTCTTTTTTGTTGTTGAGAAAATGAAGTTTCGGCCTTGGGGCCTTCGGGGGTCTGGGGGCATGCGCCCTCGGGGAGAAATTTTGAAATTTACTGTCCCAAGATGGCCGAGATGTCACAGTTGAAAACCTCTCTACAAACAATTTATTTTCTGTTTGTTACGATTGCAAACAATTTATTTCAGTGTTTTTGGCTCTGCAAACAATTTATTTCCAAATTTTCATTCACTATGATAATTAATAAAAAACAGGACTCCATGCTTGTCTAATTAAGAAAAAATGGATGATTCCTCGAAACATCCTTTGAATCATCCAATTTGTTCTTAATTGGACAGCATGGAGTCCTATTTTATATACTTATTATACGACTTTGACGTCATTTTACCATATAAAGTCAAAATGTAGTGGAGATATGGAGCCGTATAACAGGACGCGCACTGAGCCGTGCATAAACACATTTATTATATAGCTCCTGTTTATTCGCTCTGATTGGTTCTATCATGGTCACGTGGCGGGCTACAAATTCAATGTAGCCCCCGCGGGCTACAATTAAAAAATTGTTGCCGGCCGCGCGGGCGACATCGCTAGAGCGAGAAATTTCGGCGGACTATTTTTACCGTATTTCTTTTTGCTATATAATAAAACACTTAATGACTGCACCCTCGGGAAACAGCGAGTTTTGTTTTCCCGGCGAATCTCGGGAAAACACAACTCGATGTTTCCCTCGGAAGCAGTCATTACTGCGGTTTTCGTAATTCTGCGAACTGTCACTAAAGATTTCCAACCGTAAAACCGCCTTCTGGCTTCCGTCAATCAAACTCCCGAGTCTTCTCGTCGTTACTCTTCGTGCTTTTTGATTGGCCAGCTACGTAACCATTGCTGGCGTGACAGGAAGCCATTTTAGCACTGCTTAGGCGCAGGCCAATCAAAAAGCACAAAGTGTAACGACGAAAAGACTCGGGAGTTTAATTGACGGAAGCCAGAAGGCGGTTTTACTGTTGGAAATCGATGGCGAGAGTTCGCAGAATTACGAAAACCGCAGTAAGTGTATAGTGCCTTCTTAAGCGATACCTTATTTTATGCCGTGCCTTTCAAGTTATATTCACCGTTAGTTTAAGGAGGCTGCCTACAATTTTTTCTGCTCTCCACCACCAAACTTTGTTTGCCTGCTGTTCAGGCTCAAAAACCTGTACCGGTCTGAACTTTCACATGGTTACCCTGGAGGGTTTGAACTTTGTTGTAGTGTGCATTTTGTTGTGATCGGACTTGCTATAGCAACGTTATAACCACACCCTTGTTTATAATACGCAGCCATCAGACGCGTTGCGCGACCTAAACTTTTAAAATGACACCCCTCACACTAATCCCTGAGTACCTAGCATTAATCACAGCAAGTTTGGAGAGAATTTATTGGGCCGGTTTTATGTTATTCGAACGGACTTTTTCAGGCTCCAAAATGGCAAAGCTATTTATGCCGCAAATATTTCCTTGAAAAAGAATGGCTAAATATCTGCGGAAATAAGAAATCCTTGCCGCCCGAATAATCTACAAACCCAAGCCAATGTACCAGCCAAATTTCACTTCTTAGAATGCTTCCGATTTTGTTTGGCATGTGTTCAAGGAAACTGCAAAATTTGAGAAATTATATTATAAATCTTCCGTTTGTTATAAAACTTACACTTTTCGCTTCTGACACTAATCCCATCTGAAAAAGTTTTTTGATACTTCCGTAAATTATTCTTGAATATATACCAAAGATAACCTCCAAGTCTTGAGTTCATTGAAGTATTTTAAGGCACCGAGAAAAAATGCTAAACTTCGCTACTCTTTGGTTTGATCGAGCCGGTTTTTTGTCATTGCACTTTGTTTTCACCTGTTGTAGCTTTCACGTGGTTTTCCCTGTAATCAGTGAAGCGAACTACATTCCAGCGTGTTGTAGTTTTCATGGCTCAACATTCATACTCTCAAAGCGTAGCGAATAACAATCCAACAACATTTATTATGAACGTTAACTTGATAATGCTGAGCTTTCTAACTCTTTGTCTTTAACCTCCCACCACTGCCTGGCTGGCAACCACTCGCTCTCCAATTTATCAGGTCCTTCTGCCTTCCTCTTTTTCGATTTTCTCGGAAAAACATGATAGAAAATCTCTAATACACTTTGCCGATTCCCTAGCAAGTGTGACGGCAAACTGCGCGGAGAAATCATTGAGCCATAGACGCAATGTTTGATTCCCATGCTGGAATGTAGTTGGCTGGGAAACCGACGTCAAAGTTACGACAGGTGAAAACAAAGTACAATGACAAAAACCAGCTCGAGCAAACCGAAAGAGTAGTGAAGTTTAGCATTTTCCCTCGGTGCCTTAAAATACTTCAGTGAACTCAAGACTTGGAGATTTGTGTCAGAAGTTTTATAACAAACGGAAGATTTATAATATAATTTCTCAAATTTTGCAGTTTCCTTGAACACATGCCAAACAAAATCGGAAGCATTCTAAGAAGTGAAAATTGGCTGGTACATTGCCTTGGGTTTGTAGATTATTCGGGCGGCAAGGAGTTCTTAATTCCGCAGATATTAGCCATCATTTTTCAAGGAAATACTTTGCGGCATAAATAACTTTGACATTTTGGAGGCTGAAAAAGTCCGTTCGAGTAACAAAATATCGGCCCAATGAATTCTCTCCAAACTTTGCAAAACACGAGCTCTGAACGAGCTTTATCTTTTATCAATATCTTATTGACTTCAGTAAAGTTACCTAAATGCATGTTATCGGACCAAAACTCGCCAATTCTTGCTGACTCTTTCCTGTACTTGCCTTTTCTTACCTCTTCCCGCCCACCTCTGACAGGAGCCTTTCGGTTATCTCGCCTCTAATCCCTCCCATATCTGACACCATTTTCTATTCTCACCTACTCTTGCCTGTTTTGGTCGTTTCTCATTGGCTGAAATTCGCTATTCTCGCCTCATTGCCATCTCCAGCTCGTTTTCTATTATCTCCTATTATTGCAGTGGAGGATAGGTCTTGCTGAATAGCAGCCAACTTTTAATATAAAGATTTAGCCACTGGCTAAAAGCGGAGCTCCCGGTTACAAATTTTTTTAACGAGACAAAAAGGTTGCCATTATACATGAATAGATAGCCTTACACCGTGATACCACGTGACTAAGCACTTGTTCACCCAAGTGTGGCTATCTAAGGTTCATCCCTTCAACGATGTAAACCTTTACACGTTTGATGACGTCATCAATTACCTCATACCACGTAACCATGCAGTTACACCCACCTTGCCACTTAGATAACTTCACCCAAGTTTGGTTGTCTGAAGTTCAGTCCTTCTTGAGATATTTCATTTTTCTCCTATGATGACGTCATACCTCGTGACCATGTTGTTGCACCCCCCTTGCCACTTAGATAACTTCACCCAAGTTTGGTTGTCTGAAGTTCATCCCTTCTTGAGATATTTCATTTTTCTCCTATGATGACGTCATCGATGACGTCATACCTCGTGACCATGCTGTTGCACCCCCTTGCCACTTAGATAAGTTCATCCAAGTTTGGTTGTCTGAGGTTCATCCCTTCTTGAGATATATCATTTTTCTCCTGTGGTGACGTCATCAATGACGTCATACCACGTGACCATGCAGTTGCACCCTCCTTGCAACTTAGATAACTTCACCCAAGTTTGGTTGTCTGAGGTTCATCCCTTCTTGAGATTTATCATTTTTCTCCTATGATGACGTCATACCACGTGACCATGCAGTTGCACCCCCCTTGCCACCTAGATAACTTCATCCAAGTTTGGTTGTCTGAGGAAGGGAACAACCTATGGCAACCAAACTTGGACACATTAATCTTTTGGCCGATACCATTTCAACGCCCTAATCATTTGACTTGGCGCCGTCAATAACGTAAGCAAAATGAGCCCGCGCAGGAGCTCCGCTATAAAATTCCTGTATTTAAGAGAGCTCTCCGTTCAGGGATGGGGCACACTACATCTAGTCCGCTCTCTTGTTATTGCAGCGGTAATAACTGCAATATCGGCTAGGTTCGATCTAATAACAGCTCTATTTTGTATTATTTATATTTTAGAGAGTTTCATTCAGCGTTGGGGGACACATTACATCAAGTCCGCTAAATTCGGGGGTCAGTTACAGTTCCGTAAGACTCTCATGGGTTCAGCATTTGCGTCCAAACAAGAAGCTGCTGAAGAAGCCGAGACCGATTACAAAAGTTTATTTTGGAGTATTGGTACTTCTAGCAGCAAGAAGTCAAGTTCGGAGAGCAGAAGCGAGTCTAAGAGTTCCTCTACATCGATAGCTACTCAGGGAGGAGATCAACAAATAGCAGCCGTACTCGCTGACATGTACTCGCCTTCATTTAAAGGCGACTTAACGGTAAACAGTTTAACAGTAATCTCGTTGACTAATTCACGGTTATGCGCTGTGCGAAATGCGATTTTAAGACCGATCAACAGATGGTTCAATCACAAAAATTTCCCTTGTTGGCCAGTACTAAAGACGAGTATTTTGCCCACATATACCCGAGGAAAGGTATTTTGGCATCTTTTATCAGGTGCATCCAGCCGAAAGACAAATGGAATTATTCTAGCTTATTTAACAAATTTATAATTATGAAAGCTCAAGCATATCACGCGAAGCTTGCGTGCCTCGAGAGCTTGAGCCCGCGTGTAAATTTATTTCAGAAACCATTCGGCTTAGCGTTCCAGACTATTTTTGACCAATTTTGTGTCGAAGCCTAAAAATCGCCGATATTTTCAATAGAAAATAATTGCATTCCAGCATGCTCTGCCGTTGGCTTTGGTAGTTCTTATACGGACCATTACTTAATTATCAACCATCATCCCCCGCTCCAAAAGGGGAGTCTCCCCCCGGGGAGCCATCGCAGTTTGCTAGCTTTGAGAGAAAAGCACATCCACGTGACCGCTTAACAGAGCCAATCAGAGCGCATATTTTTGTTTTCAGTTTGTATTTATGATTTTTTGAAGACGGGAAAGGAGTACTTTTGGTGCATTGTTTATTCGAGAGAAGTCGTTTCTTTTTTATATACATATGCAAAATATAACTAAGGACCGTAAAACGTTGTTCTAGTAAACTAGGAAGTTTTGATCTGTTGCAAATACTTTCCATCGACAATCACCGAGCTCAAGTGACACATAAAACTCAAGTGACACATAAGACAGAAGGCTGTTTTTTTACCAATCAGCGCAAAGCATTTCTGATAGAGTAATTATATACTAATTTGGTTTTGGTGGCTATAATTTGCCTTCGATGGCTACAACATTGAAAGCATTCTGAGCGCACGCTCGCCTTTGTTATGCTTGCCCGCGCAAAAAAGCATATGCTCACTACGCCTGATACTAATTGTTAAATAATTTATAGCAATGGCTGGAGAGTATCCAAGATTACCCCAAGCCTTACAAGTTCACCATGGGCTCTATCACCGACCTGTTGGACTTCCGGGCACAAGATCTCTTTCCTGATAAAGCGTTTGGTAAACAAAAGGGCTGTGAACAAAAATCAAAGCTGAAGTTTTCCATAACAAAATTGAAGCACTACTACGAAAGGACAGAGAAAAACGGCGTCAAGACAAAGGTTTACTGTGACTTCGATACACGCGAGGAAGTGGAGAAGTTTATCCGCGATCGGAGGCAAAGCTTGATGAGGGCCATTGAAATATACATGGACGAGGTAAACACTTAGAGAGCTTTCACACATGTCCAATACACTCAATCGGGCTCCGACGGAAAATAGATATCATTATTCGTTTACCACGTACCACGAGCCAACTATCCTTACTCTAGTCAAGCCAAATCTTCCCACCCCTCCCCCGTTACAACTGTTCTCATCCAAAGACACCGTGGCGATCGTCCGATGGATCAAGTGCCCGTAATGATATGCGATACCAAGTGTTTACAGTTTCAACGAGTGAACCCAACTTCGTGCTTTTCTTTCGTAGAACATGGTTCATATCCTTTATCCATTTGCATCTATCCGATGAAACACCATCAGACTCCGTCGGAATCTCATTGAGTGTTTCGGACAACCCGTCCAGAGGTGATCAACTATATAAAGCATTGTAAAAAAAAGAGGGAGAATTTCATAAATTTAATGTCTTGGACATTAGACAATCAACACCAACGCGTAATGCCTGATCAGCGCAATCAAAATGCAAGACATCCTGCAGCACAATCCACAATCCACCGTTTTAACGGTTGGGGAGTTCAAAACCCCGTTCGGACCAACACACAGGGTCTATACTAAACACACTCATTATTACAAAACTAGTTTCCATAGGATGAGTGATCCAAAAATGTTTAGTGCTTTGAGCTTTGAGGATAAGCGCTGCGCCAACTACTTTACTTTACTTTTCTAAAAAGTAAATAAAATTTAATTTAATTGAATTGAATTTACTTCACGACAATCAATGTCATGCCTTGCAGGGCCCGATATCAGTTTCAGATTTTGACCTGCCTTCGAGTGGACCGAATTGTGAGGCAATTAAGAAGAGCGCCACTGCTCCAACTTGGGCTGATATTAAGGCGGGCAACGAGGTGCTTGTCACATTCCAAATGGAAAACAAGCTGAAAGGAGTTTTCTCTGATATCGATAAGGACATGAGTCGCATCGTCAAATGGAAGTAAGTGTCAACTTATGTTTATACCCCTACGCGCGCGCTTCTCGAATTCTGATTGGCTCTCGGCCATAGGTACATTTTTAACCTCCGGTCTCGGGGACTATTCGCCACTATTCGGGAAGCCTGAGCAGAATAATTGTTTTAGTATATACTACACTGGAACACTCCCAACAATATTCCAACGACACTAAATGTAGCATTCGCCGACATTTTCTAGCCTCTTTCTGCATGCGTGAGGTTTGTCACGTACGCGACATTACGTCAGACTTCACTACAAGCATTTTGCTACTCAGCACATGGCGGTTATAACTTGCTGCTGTTTTAAAGAAGCCAACATGTTCCAAATCTCTTGTTTTAAAACGAACCTTAATATCGACTACGACAAAAGGTTAAGTTTTTTGAAGATAGGTTGCAAAGATGGATTCGAGGGAAATATTTGCATTTTGTGGCTTGGTTTATGGATTGTGAACTTTAGAGTTACTTCGCTCAAAACACGTTGCCTTTGGTCGCCGTTTCACCACCGATGGATGACTATATTTTTCAACCCACTGACAGAAAAGACAAGAGCCGCTGAGAATATTCACACAGAAATGTGGAAATATAACTTCTTGAAACACAGAGACAATGAGAAACACCTTGTTAATAAAAAGAGACCACTTTTAACTTATTTTTCCTCAAGTCAAGTAAATGCTGAATTTGCATTGGTGTGGACAGACGACTCATATTAAGGAGTGCCCGTTTATATAGGGCTCCGCACGTGGGACGAGTCACATGCCTGTACCGCGCCCTCCAACCTTCTCGTCGACAGATGCCTGTTTACCTTATCTAGTCTAAATACATGTACTCATCATAGGGCACATGACCGAGATAAACCCCATTATTTGTGCAATAATGTTCGCTTATTTCACTTGCACGACACACATAAGCAGTTCAACGTTATTCCCAATTTCCATCATCTTATCGCAAATATAAATGGCATTATCACCGAGTTGAACTGCGAAAAATATCCACTCCGCTCCAAAATCCGGCCCTCATTGACCATAAAACACAAACAAACATATATAATGTTTTTTAATATTCAAAGTACGTTCTGATTGGTTGAGCAAGGAATAGTAGCGCCAGTGTCGGTTTTGAAATCTAGAAAATGGCAAATGAAGAGACCAGAAAATGTCGCCCATTGAAACATTATTGCATCCAGTAAAAGGTACGTAGCGATGCATGCAGCTGGTAGCGATGCGTGCAGTGGGCGGTGATGCATGCAGTGGGTAGCGATGTGTGCAGTGGGCGGTGATGCATGCAGTAGGTAGCGATGCGTGCAATGGGCGTTGATGCGTAAAGTGGGTAGCGATACATGCTCTGGGTATGAAAACAAGCTGTTAAAACAATGAGGCGCAAACATTCTTTAGTAACATTTTTTTACTTACGTTTTAATATAACAGAAATAATCGCTGGTTTACGGAGGATGAAAACGGTGGATGTCATTTATACAGCGCTTTCAAAAATGGGCAGTCAAGCGATGCTGCTAATAAGAAAATGTCCTTCAATGGTCTGGTTCTAAAGTACGAGACGACGGGCAACTTAAAGCTTGACACAACAGCTGATGTTGCAACTTCCGCATTGTATTTTCCTGGTGCTACACAACTCGAAGGGAAGGTTTTGGCCACTGTTTCTAAGACAGGCTCAGACCGGTTTAGCAACACGGCCGGTAGTATCAAGCTTGGTGGGCTCGCGCCATGTAACGTGAAGTGGTCTAACGCCATGAGGTTGGATCCTAGTAGTAACGGAGGGAAGTGTCTGCATTTCACCGCCACCTCTGCCGGGTCCATATTTGCTGTGTTTGCCGGCGTTCCAAGTCACACGGAAACTTGGTATTATGTGGAGATTGCCACGGAGGCCGTGGGCATCTATAAGGTATGTGAGAACAATATTTACTTGGATAAGAGAGATTTTACCAGGACTTCGAGCAAGTTTAGGCAGCCGAGTGGGTCCGCAATACATTTTATTATATGGATGCCAGTGTTTTACCGGAAACTAAAACACTCGTATTTCCCATATCTTCACTAGTGAAAATATGAAAAAGTTATGTACCGAATGTCCCGGATGTGCACGTTTGCAGTGTTGTTTTCCTGACTTCGTCTGCAGTAAAATCTCGCTCGCTCGGTCATACGAGTTTTAAGCCACAAAACTAAGTTTTGTTCTAGTTCTAAAGAGAAAAAACCTTATTTCAACTATGGCAGAGAAAGCTACAGCAACGCAAAAAGGGAAATTAGTTCTTAACGACACTGGGAATCAGAAAGATTGAGGGAGCATTTCACAAATAAACACTTTCGACTTTACCAAGTGAGTTGTTCAATTTGTAATATTTTGCCGCTATGTCAATTTTAATCCATATAATAAAAAGAACATTACACGGTGGCTTGAAGATATGGATTTCATTTTCTCGTGTCAAAAACAATATTTTACTCACTCGCTGCGCTCGTTCGTAAAATATTGTTCTTGCCACTCGAAAATAAAATCCATATCTTCGCGCCACCGTGTAATATCCTCTATATACGTGGTATATACAGAGGATATTACACGGTGGTGCGATATGAGTTTTATTTTCGAGTAACAAGAACAATATTTTACGAATGAGCACAGCGAGTGAGTAAAATATTGTTTTTGACACGAGAAAATAAAAGTCATATCTTCAAGCCACCGTGTAATTTTCTTTTTATTATATAGACAAACCAGAAAAAATTGTTTTCCAAGCACTTTTGTTTTGACCGATATCCTCACTAGTGAGGATATGGAAAATATGTCACTCAGGTCCCGGATGTAGCGTCGTATGAGATCTACGAGTGGCCGTATTTTGACGATATACCACGGAATCAGAGGATATTTGTTTTATACCACAACAAAAAGTCAAAAACAAAAACAGCGCACGCGCAGCCAAACAGCCGTTTTAATAGGTTCTTTTTAGTGCGCGCGCTGATGATTACGCGTTCCGTGGTATATTCTTCGTTTTCACTTGTCACGTGACGAAATTTATTTCTCTAAATTAACTTCTAAACACTGGATGCCTAATAGAATTATAAAGAATATGCAGAATTATGTTTCCTGGGTAAATTGTAGGCCGATTTGTCACTTTCCGAGCGATATATTAGCAAGTGAATGTGCGCCATTTTGTACAGTAATTGTATGGAGCCGCCATATTGGAGCCACAGCAGAGGGGCTCCATAATGGCGGCCAATTAATCGAGTCTCCAAAACGACGCTATTTTCAATCCAAATTATAGTATCAGAATGGTGAGATATGAACTTTTATAACATACTGACGTGCCAAAAAGGTAAGAACGATGTAAATCGAGTGAAATACGGCAAGTTCAAATACGTGACTGGTGTTGCGTGACATAAATAGCTTTGGCGATATCCCGAGAACTACTTGGCAGAAGGTGTCGAAATTTCGTGTGACAAATCCTTGAATAGATTTATATTCATCACTGAAATAACATCTCTGTAGGTCTCTTGGTTTAGAAGTAAGCTTTTTGATGACGTCACATGAAAACCGAGAATACTTTTTTACCCATTGCTGAGAGCGAATCGAATTCGAGAAAAGGTGTTCAGCTTCATAACCAGTCCACTAAGGCTAGTTTTAGACGTCGAACTTAATTCTTATTGCACTAAATGTCAATTTCCCATTGTTTGGTTAGTTAGAGCTATTGTCTTGAGCTCAATTTGCATTAGGAACGGCACTATCTGCCGTGCCAACGCCGTGCTACTGCCGTGCTAAATTAGAATTTTGAATCCTTCCAGCGCTTTTAAAATCAGGGCTGAGATCTTCTCAATTCGCCAGACATGCTATTCTAACCTCATAAAATCACTCCTATCGAAATTACTTGTTTTTACTGGCTAATAAACCTAATCTATTTAGCGCGACAGAATTACGTTCGCCGTCTAAAACTGGCCTAATTCTTCCTGTTGACAACAGGACAAGACACTCAAAGCCTCCACTTTTAAGACGGAAGCTCTTGGTCTTGGAGATGATGTGTTGTACCAGACCTACTTCGTTTGCATCAAGCAAGTCACAAAGAGCGTGTTGATCGAGTATGGAAAATCTGACAGTATCAGAGACGCAGGGACGGTCTATCTGACCTGGATAGATATAGACGATCCTTACGATATTAGATTTTATACATTTGGAAATGCGGATAAAAAGGCACAGGTAAGCATTTTCTTTTTATTTTAAAAATAATGTACATATACAATGACTCGTAAATAGTGTTCAAATTTTGATATCTCAAGGCCCGTTCACACGGCGCGATCTTAGCTGCGATTTGAGGTGCGATTTTTGCGGCGAGCGTCGACGTCATATCGCGCAGTGTGAAAGGCCGGCGATCTGGTTCCGCGATATTTGTCAGATTGTTGGCGATCTAAAGAAATCGCACCCGCATCGCAGTGAAAATTGAACATGCTCAAAACGCCTGCGACGTCTCGGCGATATCGCAAGTTAAATCGCCATAAGATCGCCGGCCGTTCACACCGCGCGATGTGACATCGCCATGAGATCGCCACAGAAATCGCACCTCAGATCGCAGCTGAATTCGCCTCGTGTGAACGGCCCTTTACGAGTGAGCGCAGCGAACGAGTGAGATACCAAGTTTGAACACGAGAAGATTAATAGACCTCCTCGGCTTGGGCGTAATGTTTTCCCATTTCAAATCCCGTGGCATTCGCATGCTACGCACCGATGGATATATGAATTTAGTATAAACCAACTAATGGTCTATTACAAATCCTGCATTCTGATTGGCTGAGCTACTAATGGTCTATTAGTGATAGACCGTGCCTGGCAAAACCACCACCTTTCTTTGCAAGAAAATTTGATTTTTTCAACATAGAATAATGAAATTCATTGCCAAAACCGACCAACTAGTTGGTTTATACTAAAACAATTAGACCTCTCGTCCTCATGTGCTATGATATCAATAGACCATTCGGCCTTCGGCCTCATGGTCTATTCATCATAGCACATTCGGCCTTGAGGTCTAATTGTTAAATGGAAGCAACCCAAACAAAGAGAGAATACTCATGGGAATGCCACGTGATCTGAAATGGGCAAAAACATTACGCCCAAGCCGAGGAGGTCTATTTCATATCTTCAAGGGTCCATGTATTATTCTGTTTATTATATAAACGTTTTTTGTGAAAAAATTTCGATTCGATGTTCCCGATGTTCCTTATGACGTCATCGTCTGTTTCAATGATCAGTTAGCATTGTCATTATTGAGCATAACCATAGTTGGTAGAGGGGACTATGCGATCAGGTTTGTTAAATTTCTGCTTGTAGGGTTTCAAGAATTTCTCAAATCAAAACCACAATTATTATCATACATAGTTGGAACAAACGTTGCTTACTGTAGCTAATTTTTCTGCAAATGTTGCTTGACAATCTTGAAAAAACGCTTGCAAAATCACTAAACTTCCATACAACCTCTGATGCTTGTGCACGGTCACGCTCGGATGACGGTACCTTCAACATCAGAGAGCCCCTATTGTTGTGCTCTTTTGAAGATTGCCGGCTTTCCTAAGGCTGCATTCATTATGTATACTACAGGGGGGGGGGGGGGGGGGGCAAGAGGATTTTTTTTTGACAGTGCAAAATTTTCAGATCCCCCCAAGGCACAACATATTTTTTTACGAATCCCCCCTCTTGGACAGAAGGAAAAACATGCCCCCCCCCCCACCCCCGCCTCCCCAACAATTGTTCAAGTGATATGTCGAGGTAGGGTCGCGTCAATAACATTTTTTCAAAAGATGCAGAACAAGGCTCAATGCTAAAAAATACAAAGCGTAAAAATGCAAATAACAATCATAGGTGCCTGTACTCTTTTGTGTGTAGTGACTTTCTACCAAGTGTTCTGGTGCGCTTCTCGATTGAGTATCATTTACTTTGTATTTGATTGTTTTGTTTGGTTTGTTTTCCGTTGTGCGGGCGAAGCGCGCAGCAATTTTGACATAAAGCTACAAGACTATTAATCAAAAGTCCAAAGGCGTTTTTGTCTGGCAGACAAAAGTCACTGAAGAGGACCTCAAGGAATTGTGGTAAAACAAGAAAGCCTTTTACAATTTTATAAGTCTTTATGCGCGCGAAGCGTGCAGCTATTTTCAACATATCAGTTGAAAGAGGGTAAATAAACGAGAATAATAGTGCAAGTGATATTTCTTCAGGAGGTTCAAACTCAGTGTTTAAAATATATATAATACCTCAACAAAAATATGCATCCCCCCTTCATGTTATGAAAAAAATTGACATCCCCCCTTTTCCAGTTGCTAAATTTTGAGATCCCCCCCTCAAAATCCTCGGGAGGTCGACCAATCACAGGCGCGAGTCTTGAACATTGGACTTAACGTAAAACTAAAAATTTGCATAAGGGCAATAACATGACTTGCCGTAGACATCACGTTCCCAGAATTATTCCCTGCTAGCAGAGGCCTCTTTTTCTGCATTTCGCGAACCTCAGCCAGCGAAATGCAGAGAAAAGAGCCCTCTGCTAGCAGGGAACAGAATTATCTACAGTGATCAAGATAGATTCGGTATCACGACGTTGAAAGCAGAGCAGCTACTAGTTTTGAAGGGGTTTTACAAGCGACAAGATTAGTTTACCTGAATGAGTTTACCTGATTGAGTTTACCCTGTTCAGGTTCACTTCCCTGCCCTGTTTAAATCTATCTTTGCACAACTCTCGACGGGATTTGGCGAGAGTCTCATATGCCAAGTCAAATGTGCGAAATTCTAAAAGAAAAAGGACAAGGACGAAGTTCAGGGAAGTTCGATCGTGTAGTCTGCTAAAAAAGGACTTCTTGTTTCATCTGGTGACAACAAATTGTTCTCGGTTTGCAAAATGAGCAAACAAAGTCCGAAAATCCATCATCCAGCGAGACATTTCGTCCAGTTTAATAGTAGTGATAATTTTTCGCCGAGAGACTGCGAGCCGAACAACTTGTGTCTTCTCTTGCTATCTACAACAGTTTCACCGCAAATACGGCAGTAATGCCCAATAGGCTTCTTTGGGGTCACACTCATTTACCGTCAAAGATAACCGTTTATCGTATGAATGTTTTGAGAAACAAAACAGCAAAATATCGAGAGTACGCGCGTTTAGTAAAGATTTCGCATTTGCCGTATCGCGTTACACAATCTGATGAGTGGCGTCGCATCGGCCGTGCCGGCTTTTGACCAAGTTCGTTCCTTACTGTTCCCCATGGGTTATTTTTTCTCGCGAGCGGGGAGCAGAGGAAAAATTCCCTGGGTCTCCGAGGATGGTAGTATACATAATGAATGCAGCCTAACCAGTCCCCTCTACTAACTATGGCATAACGAAACTTCATCCAGACTTCATTTTCCAATACGCTGTTATACTGTGAAAAACATGAAAGCTCCTAGGTAACGGGCTCCATTGCCCAGTCTGAGTCCGCCCCCCCCCCCCCCCCCCCCCCCCGAATCACAGTTATTATCACAATTATCCGGGGTTCCGAATCACAGGGAGTTGATGAATATATGACCTGGATCACGGAAACCATTTGCGCGTATTGTTTTCATCGAAAAAAAAAATCACGTTTTGGAGTTGGAAAAAAATAAATAAGTCATTTACCGGCTTTAGGTCGATACGTATAGGGAAAAACTGTGACCGACGGCTGGAAAATCCGCCGGTATAACATATATACATAGGACGTTTGTGATTTTTGTTGCAGATAGCTGACGCCAATGTAATCTCTCGCTCAGACACTAAGGCCAAATGCGACCCACAAAAAACCATGTACGATGAACTACAGAACGTATGTACGACGAAGTGTCATGAGGCATGTGACCCTCTCGCTGGTAAGATCGGCTATCACAGGGGTTTTAATAGAAGACGGCTACCGGTGGGCCGCCGTCTACTTCACTGCTGACCGCCTGCAACTTCGCCATTATTACTTCAATATTAAACCAATAGAATACGTCCAGGAAGCGTCTTATAGTTGTAACCATGGAGTTTACCCCATGTTGTGACGTATTTTTCATTTTTGAGTTCTTTTCGTTGGTCTATTTAACAATTAGACCTCAAGGCCGAATGTGCAATGATCGATGAATAGACTATGAGGCCGAAGGCCGAATGGTCTATTGATATCATAGCACATGAGGACTAGAGGTCTAATTGTTTTAGTATAAACCAACTAGTTGGTCGGTTTTTGCAATGAATACCATTATTTATGTTGAAGAAATCAAGTTTTTTGCAAAGAAAGGCGGTGGTTTTGCCAGGTACGGTCTATCACTAATAGACCATTAGTAGCTCAGCCAATCAGAATGCAGGATTTGTAATAGACCATCAGTTGGTTTATACTAACTTGTTTTAGTATCGCCCAACTAGTGGGCTATTACCAATTAGTCAAATCACACTAGTGGTCTATTATCAATGCTGCATTCTGATTGGTTGAGCTACTAGTAGGCTATAAGTTATAGCCTACTAGTAGCGAAAAGTGTCGGATTTGAAAGCCAGAAAATGGCAAATGACCAGAACAAAAACATTTTTTTTGCAATACAAATTGACCTACTAGTGTGATTTGACTAAAACAATTATTCCTCTCGCCCTCATGGCCTCTGAGACAATAGCCCATTCGGCCTTCGGCCTCATGGGCTATTGACTCAGAGCCCATGAGGGCGAGAGGAATAATTGTTAAATATTGCATTCTAATTGGCTAAGCTACTAGGGGACTATTGTCATAGACCTCGGAAAGCGCCGATTTTGAACATGAAACTAATGGCGGCCGCTTCTCGTTTTTCCGAGGTTTCTGGTGATTTTTTAGACAAGTTATCACTTTTTTTTGTCCAACTAGTTGCATGATACTCAAACAATTAGACCTCTCGCCCTCAAGGGCCACGGTCAATAGCCCATTCGACCTGCGGCCTCATGGGCTATTGGCCCGTATCCCTTTCGGGCTCGAGGTCTAATTGTTAAGTATTTTGGCTTGTGCTGATTGGGTAAATTCTTTTTCGCTGCTTGCAACTTTTTCGATCTGCTCATCTTCTTCTGGGGCACCTGCAATTTTTTACATTAAAGGGCCATCACCAACCGAGAGCCTTTGCGGACTCTTAGCCAATCCGAGCACCCGAAAAACAATGGATCAAATTTGAAAACAAGAAAACGGGGCGCAAAGGCTCCCGGTTGGTGATGGGCCTTTTACTTTGAAAACGACTGTGTTACTGAGCAGAAACATGAAAACAGCCATCTAAACGTAAGGATTCATCACTCATTTATCGCTCATTCACACAGGTTGTAAAACTGACAAAAATGCGGCTCATTGCTATCGCTGTCGTTATGCCAATGACCCCGCTGTAACAAGTACTCCAAGTACTCCAAGTGCTGTCCCCAAAACCGTTGCGTGCTTGGCTAAGTGTCCGCCGAATCAAACTCCAAATGGGGAAAAGATCTGCACAGGTTCGTATAGCTTTCTTACGGTAAGGTACTTTTTTATCAGTCTCCATCGTTGTTAATTAATTGCTAATCTAGTTACTTGTGTTTGTCGAAGAATCATGTTACTTTGTCATGACGCCCAACAACTCCCCCAACAACAGGTAGGGTACGTTTTAAAGGCCATAAAACTGAGTGTAAACTTTGATACGGAGTAGTGCCACCGTACACCAATGTTTAATCGATCAAATCGCGCGTAGTTTTAGCGCAGTTTCGGCTGACAATTTGGATTGTGTAGGGTATTTTTTCCATTCAAAGGTTTTGGATAGGGTTCCATATTTTGCAAAGTTGGGTCTTGGATAGGGTCAAGGTTTTGGGATCGAGGTGGATCGAGATGGTCCCTCTCGTGCCCAGACCTCGCCGGCTCGTTACCTCGCGGGGTGACGCTCTGTTGGCTGCCCTTTGAAGGTCTTCGCTGATTGGCTGATTTATAACGTTGGGGCCTCTGCTAAGTAGATGCATTATCGGCTGAATACCCCCAAAGTACGTTAAGGTATGTTAATGCATTCGCTAGTTGTTCATTGTTCATTATCAGAAGCCCATCAATAGGAGCTTCCATCTTTGGTACTGGATCCTTGAGGCAGCGTTTTTCCTGACCAATCTATTTTAAGAACAGCTTCCGATATGTCGTTGTATAAATTATCGCCATCGATAAACATGGCGGAATAAAGCGAAGAACTCTGCAAGTCAAATCCCTCTGTAAACGTCGAAAGTAGCTCCCTATTGATGGGGTCCTGTCTTTACTCGTTATCAGAAACCAAACAGCTAAACTTCACCAATCCAAGCACAAACCCTCCGGCTGAAATAAGTGGAGTGGACCTACTGAGGGAGTTCTCCTTCTGCGGATGGGTGAAGCTCAACTATAAGCCCATTAACGGCGATTATGAGATATTTAAGTATATTCACCCCGGAGAAGCGAAACCTGTCTATCGTCTATCCATGACGAGGACAGGAACGAAAGTGACGATGAGTTTCAGTGTGGAGGGGAGGTAAGGTCATTTATACTGATTTATACAACGAGGTGCATAAATCGATTATAGCCTCCATCCGATTCTCGGTATTCAATATCTGATGTTTTTTTATTAAATATAGGGGTGGATATTTTAGGGTAGAGGTCAAAGCAATTGTACCCAAGGGGGACCCGATTTAGGGGGGTGGGAGGAGTACTTAGTCCCGCCATCCGCCACCATCAATATAATGAAATATAATGAATTAATATAGTCCTCCACTTGCCGTTCACGACGTCATCTTTCTTCCTGACGTCATCTTCCCTTCCACGGTAAATTTGAAAACGTCAAAAAGAACACATTTTTCCTATGAGTTCTTTTGATGTGTCAAATATGAGGGTGACCACATTCACAGGGCAAAGTTCATTAAAAAAAAGACGCCGATTTGGACTGCGTTATAGCCCACCGTGAAGGGAAGTATTGTCGCTGGCACCACAAGGCATCACAAGCTAGGGCTAAACAAGCATTTTGTATCTGGGTTGTAATAAGTTCGAAGTGATAGACACTCCGTATTACTGGGGATTTTAACTCCTCAAGATAGGTTGGGTACCCCCGATGTTTTTATATTTGAGTACCTCTTCCTCCCTTTAGTTGCATAATTGTCCATTCCATTGTGCGCCGCGGGTCCTTCTGGGTAATATTCTGGTTCCTCTTATCACAGCAAGATGACAATCAAGCTTGACAATGACTTACAGTGGCACCGAATCTGCATCACACGTAACAGCGCATCGGGAGTAGTAACCATTTACAAGGATAAAAAACGAGTTGCCTCAAATGACAAGCAGATAAGCGACAAAACGATAGCTAAGGGTGAAGGGAAGCTGAACATCGGACTGACCTCGAGCCTGAAAGTCTCAGTGTCCGACATGAACTTCTGGAATAGAATTCTTGACTCAGACGATATGAGGCCCATGTTCAAGTCTTGTGGACAAGTGGCTGGTGATGCTAAAGGTGGTGATTGGTTTGCAATCATGACAGCTATAAGACGTGCGCTGGGCTCCAACAAGCGGAAAAGGGACTTGCCTGGAAATGAGGGGGGCAGTGAGGGCATCGAAAACGGAGAACTCTCGGGAGAATATAACTCAGGTACGGAATATTTCACTTGTAATAATCCAAAGTCTAAAACTAGACTTGTCTTCTCCTGTGCATGAGGTACCAAATAGCCCCAAATTATCACGAGCGGTACACACATTTTCAAAGAGTAGCGTCAACACACTTAGAAAATTCCAATGTTTGTCCTAGGTAATGAAAATGTGGCTTTTTCGGTTTGAACCGTTAATTTGAACACAGGAAATTACCGGAAACTCAAACCGAAAATTTGGGGTAAATGGAAAGCACCCCCGGCGTCTTAACCCTATTCAGACTGGGGGTGGGGGGGGGGGGGGGGGGGGGGGGGGGGGGGGGGGGGGGGGGGGGGAGGTAGTGGCGAATAGTCCACCGAGACCGGACACTTATGTCCAGAAATGGGCTGGCTTTAGGATTTTTAGGAATCCTAAGAAACCTAAAGACCTAAAGATATCTTAAAAATCATAACTTATGCTCCCTTAACCCTATTAAGACTTAACCCTATTAAGACAGTAAAATCCTGATTACTCTAAAACCACTGCAGCTATGATGGTGAAACTTCGTGACTTTTCCTAAAATTTATCTGGGGACATTCTGGTGTCAATGACATGTCAGGGTCAACGGCCCAGTTTCCATGGCAACCACTTTTTGACATGCATGTTTTGCAAAACTCGAAGAAACATTTTGCTCCCATGTGACAAAAATGGGTGTGGTGATTTGTCTAAGGCTCATGGTCATTGTGTGAAAGTTTGATGATCATAGCCCCAGTGGTTCCAGAGATAGAGGGGGGGGGAATTAACCCCCCCCCCCCCCCCCCCCCCCCAGTCACAGATGGTCAAAAAAAGCCCAGTCTGAATAGGGTTAAAGGGGCACTGTCGCCGAGTCACCGGGCTGTTTCAACAAAATATTAAAAAATAAGACCAGTGATCTAACATAAACAACTCAGAATCCTATGTATACTGTTATTATGTCCTAGAAAGAAAAAGAACTGAAACTTGCATTATATAAGTCTTCTTACATAAGATGTAATAGCTTTCTCTATCAAATTTCCAAGTTTGAAAACTGTTCAGCCTGATACGAAATAAAAAATGTCATTTCACAATCCAATTCCATCCGCTCGATAACACACGCGGAAATACTCCAAATGTGTACTCATCTTGTAGCTGAAAGGTTATTTAACAAACCTAGACGATTATTTTGTTCAATTCTTGTGAATCTGACTGCATTTAAAAGCTATCTAAATTAACCCTTAAATCGTGTTAAAATGGTGACAGTGTGACAATGGTGACCCTTGTACACCGAACCAACCATGCTTTCAGATCCAGTCTCTAATGTTCTATGATCTTTTACACACAGAACATGGTCAATACATGCCGCAAGATTCTGGGGACCGTGACCGTGTCACAGCGAATCAATCTTATGCAAGAGGGCAGACCTGGAGCGGTGAGCAAGCAGATGCTAGACCAAGCGCACGACCTATAAATATCTACAATAACACTTATCCCTCTGCTAAAAACTTAGACGGGTCGATAGGCTACTTTGCTGACGGTGACACGGCTTCTGCTGGCACTGTATCCAGGTCGCAGGAGCGCTCGGCAACGGGAAATGCTGGGACGACAAGCGTAACGAAGGTCAAGCTTGAAGCCAATACATGTACTCCTTCAGCAGCAGTTAGTGACTAAAAGCACTCTAAGACCCAAGTATTGGCCAAGTATATTTATTTATTAAATCCCAGTTAACAGAAATTGTGAACATTTTTGGTGCAAATGTGATCTTCATCCAAATGGAATTATTCGAATAAATGGACAGACAATTGACCGTATTCACGATGTTGTTGTTATATCAATACCCTTCAGCCGTTCCGACTCGTTCTGGCGAAGACGGCTTTCGTTTTCAAACAGACAAGCATAATTGTTCTCATCCCATTTATGTTGCGTGCGCATCATCGTGAAAACTACCAATAGCATTGCGATTTTCATAATTCTGCGATTTTCATAACTCTGCGATTTTCATAATTCTGCGAACTCCCACTTGACATTTCCGAATGCCAAACTGCGTTTTGGCTTCCGTCAATCAAACTTTGATAAGTCCATGCATGTTTTCTGAGATTGGTTTGCCTTTTAAAGTGAGAAATTGTGTTTTGAAGCCTAGCTAGATCCTATCAGTTCACAAGATCTGTCATCTGCCTCCGTGAAATCACCCAGAGTTGTTCGCCCGTTTGATTGACGGAAGCCAAACCACGGTTGTTGGTTGGTGTAGAGTTCGCAGAAGAAAATCGCAGTAAGAAGCGGAACGTAAATAACACTAGGCATCCATTTGAGCTTTCAGGTGATTGATGGCCGTCTTTTTACTACAATAATAGTAGACGAGATTACGTGTTTGCGCGCGCAAACGGAAAACTTAAAAATAAACTCATTCCGGTGTCATTATAATCCCTGCTATTGGATTATGATGAATAAAACATGCTAAACGGCCATTCTGAGAAATATTTCTGCATTACCGTTAGATAAAGCTAGTTTAGAAAAACCAACGTGAAAAAAAGACATATCAAGATCAGCATGCTGATTCTTGAAGACCCTAAAGTGCGTGATTCCCCAAATAAAGGGCGCGCTCTTAGCCAAACAGAATCGTACAATGTATAATAATAATCACAAAAGACCAAAATGTTCTCTGGAACAAAATACAGTTAATTTATTCGAAGAAGTACGGACAATGTCAGAGGTCATTCCGAAGTGAATGATTGCTAACGTTTGAGCAAAATTTAGTTCAAATAATAAATGTTCCCCTGACCGATTTCATATTAATCAAATTTTCTCATGTAAGATGTAATTAGAATCCGACCTGGGAATATCGTTGCCATCCTACATCGATATGACCTCAAGATTTCAAAATTTTGGATGACTAATGTTCAGTGTTTAGTATAATGAGAAGTCCATGCTGTCCAATTACGAAAAAAGAGTACGAAAATCGAAAACAAATCCAAAATTTGACAAGACCGTACGTAAGGCCGAATCCCATTTTGCAGCTCTGCGAGGAATTTTTGAATTCCTCGGAGGAATCCGAGTTTAGAAATTTCGACACTCCAGCGAATTCACGAAAAATCGATCTGATGCCGGCACATTGGATTTTGAGCTTTTTTGGGGCGCCCAATTAATCGCGGAGAAAATTAGGCTAGATAGTATATGCTCCTGCCTCGCCCCCATAGCATTGCAGGATAACGTTGATCATATGTTGAACTGCGTGCAAACTGTTATAATAATAGAAAGGGCAGAGCGGAAATGACCTGCTTAGACCACTAAATTTCAAATAATAAGGTCAGGTTAGCTCAGAGAAGCTTGATTTTTGGCATACAGACTCCTTGTCTGATTAAAAACAGAATATCAAAAATGACTTTTTTCTAATGGATCCGTCTTTGAGATATTATGCTTTAAACCTTGGTTTCTGTGCCATTTTATGGGAGAATTAGTACTTTGATCAGGAATTATGCAAACTTTGCTCAATCATATCTGAAATTCATATTCTTCAATTTTCTTAAAATTTGGAATTAAGCTTTTAGCCATAGAAACTCTTTGTATACGGAATCTTGAGCTTATATATTGAAATATGGCAAAAGTCTATCACAAGTTCTCCGCCTATCTACGCGAAACGCATTCGAATTGTTGCACTCACGTGGATAACGCTTATATCGCTCTGAGGGCAGAACTATATGGATGTGCTCCGTTTGGTCACAGTACATCATCAGAGGTTCACCCTGACTGTTTGGGAACTATGCAAAAAATGCACAAAAGAAAGCACCTATATGTTTCCTTATAATGAGAAATAGGTTAAAAGATTCAGGCGATCAGATTCAGATTCAGACTGATCTGCTGAATTAGTCCCAGCTACGATATATAATTATAATGAATATTGCATAACTACGTCTTAGATTGTAACCATCTTAGATTGCAGTCTTAGGCCTAGTTCATACGTCGTATTTCGGACGAATTTAATTCAGACGAATTTAATTATCGCAATTAAATTCGTCTGAAATGCGACGTATAAAACGAACCAAAAAAGGTCGAAAATTAAATTCGTCCAAGACGTTGTATACGTCGACCCCGGACGTATACAACGTCTGAAGTATGTCTTCGTTTTATTTTATTCGTCGTATAAAACAAACCTCCATTTTATACGTCGCACAGACGAATTTAATTGATCAATTAAATTCGTCTAATTAAATGCGACGTATAAACTAGGCCTTAGATTGCCATCAACAAGCAAGCCTCTCTGTATTATTTGATATTTTTTTTTTGCCATTTTTAATCAATTTATATCAGGAATATTACAATAATAATCGACGCACCTTGACCCAAGAAATTGATAAGCACCATCCCCGAAACCCTCCGTATCCCATTTTTGAGCACTGCGATTGAAATAAAAAATACACATAATTATCACTGAATTTTTAGTTCAGTTCATAAAGTGAACTGTTTGAACTATATCTAAAATACCGTGATTTGATAAAAGAAAATGACATATTCCGCGGGCCATATCTCGGTGGCGTTTCATCCGATTCACCTAGTAATTGTTTACATCGAACGCTCTTCATTATTCATGGTCAAAACTCTATTGAATTTCATTTTATTTATACATGGTATTTATAGTGCCTAGGTATCAAATGTTCGAAGAGAAACTTTCATCATGACCTAGCAGTTTCCTCTGCATTCTCTCCCATCTCCTTGGCTATCTGAAGTGCTTTTAATCACTAACTGCTGCTGAAGGAGTACATGTATTGGCTTCAAATTTGACTGTCGTTACGCTTGTCGTCCTAGCATTTCCAGTTGTCGAGCGCTCCTCTGACCTGGATACAGTGCCAACAGAAGGCGTGTCATCGTCTATCGACCCGTCCATGTTTTTGGTAGGGGGGCTATCGCTCCAGGTCTGCCGTCTTGCATATGATTGGTTAGCTGTGACGCGGTCGCGGTCCTCAGATTCTTGCGGCATATATGGACCATGTTCTGTATTTAAAAGAGGATAGAATATTATAGCCTGAATTTAGAATCCTATCCTATCCTGTCCTGTCCTGTTTTTTTTTTGGACAACGCGTACGACCCTTCCTGATAGTTGTGCGCATGTCAAGGGTATTTCTTAACTTAAGTAAGCGCGCGCGCTTATAGCTGCATATGATTGTCCATGAGTAACATGAAACTAACACAATTAAACCGTGACATTAACTCCTTCACCATATGCATATGGCCATATGCACAGGAGTAGAAGAATTAGGAGCCCATCAATAGGTGCCTCAATCTACTCCACTAGGTCTAGCCATATGCGCAGCGAGCCCATCAATAGGTGCCTCAATCTACTTCACTAGGTCTAGCCATATGCGCAGCGAGCCCATCAATAGGTGCCTCAATCTACTTCACTAAGACTAGCCATATGCGCAGCGAGCCCATCAATAGAAGCCTCAATCTACTTCACTAGGTCTAGCCATATGCGCAGCGAGCCCATCAATAGGAGCCTCAATCTACTTCACTAGGTCTAGCCATATGCGCAGCGAGCCCATCAATAGGTGCCTCAATCTACTCCACTAGGTCTAGCCATATGCGCAGCGAGCCCGTCAATAGAAGCCTCAATCTACTTCACTAGGACTAGCCATATGCGCAGCGAGCCCATCAATAGAAGCCTCAATCTACTCCACTAGGTCTAGCCATATGCGCAGCGAGCCCATCAATAGGTGCCTCAATCTACTCCACTAGGTCTAGCCATATGCGCAGCGAGCCCATCAACAGGAGCCTCAATCTACTGCAACAACAACAAAATACTTTATTTGTCCTCTGAGATAATTAATTACATAGTAATAATTAATTACATAGTACTGCACTAGGTCTAGCCATATGCACAGCGAGCCCATCAATAGAAGCCTCAATCTACTTCACTAAGTCTAGCCATATGCGCAGCGAGCCCATCAATAGGAGCCTCAATCTACTTCACTAGGTCTAGCCATATGCGCAGCGAGCCCATCAATAGGTGCCTCAATCTACTCCACTAGGTCTAGCCATATGCGCAGCGAGCCCGTCAATAGAAGCCTCAATCTACTTCACTAGGACTAGCCATATGCGCAGCGAGCCCATCAATAGAAGCCTCAATCTACTCCACTAGGTCTAGCCATATGCGCAGCGAGCCCATCAATAGGTGCCTCAATCTACTCCACTAGGTCTAGCCATATGCGCAGCGAGCCCATCAACAGGAGCCTCAATCTACTGCACTAGGTCTAGCCATATGCACAGCGAGCCAATGAATAGAAGCCTCAATCTACTTCACTAAGTCTAGCCATATGCGCAGCGAGCCCATCAATAGGAGCCTCAATCTACTTCACTAGGTCTAGCCATATGCGCAGCGAGCCCATCAATAGGAGCCTCAATCTACTCCACTAGGTCTAGCCATATGCACAGCGAGCCCATCAGTAGGTGCCTCAATCTACTTCACTAGGTCTAGCCATATGCACAGCGAGCCCATCATAGGAGCCTCAATCTACTTCACTAGGTCTAGCCATATGCGCAGCGAGCCCGTCAATAGAAGCCTCAATCTACTTCACTAGGACTAGCCATATGCGCAGCGAGCCCATCAATAGGAGCCTCCATATACTGCACTAGGTCTAGCCATATGCACAGGGAGTCCATCAATAGGTGCCTCAATCTACTTCACTAGGTCTAGCCATGTGCACAGGGAGCCCATCAATAGGTGCCTCAATCTACTTCACTAGGTCTAGCCATATGCGCAGCGAGCCCATCAATAGGTGCCTCAATCTACTTCACTATGTCTAGCCATATGCACAGGAGCCCATCAATAGGAGCCTCCATATACTGCACTAGGTCTAGCCGTATGCGCAGCGAGCCCATCAATAGGAGCCTTCTGCATCTACTGCACTATTGAGCCATATGCACACTCAGGAGTAGACAAGTCTTCTTTTCGACTTTGTATTATTACTGTGGATATCTTCGTTATACCTGTATTATATTCTTCCGAGAGTTCTCCGTCTTCGATGCCTTCATTGCCGGCCCTCTCATCTCCAGGCAAGTCCCTTTTCCGCTTGTTGGAGCCCAGCGCACTTTTTATAGCTGCCATGATTGCAAACCAATCACCGCCCTTAGCATCACCAGCCACTTGTCCACAAGAGTTGAACATGGGCCTCATATCCTCTGAGTCAAGAATGTTATTCCAGAAGTTCATATCGGACACTGTGAGCTTCAGGCTTGAAGTCAGTCCGATCTTCAGCTTCCCTTCACCCTTAGCTATCGTTTTGTCGCTTATCTGCTTGTCATTTGAGGCAACTCGTTTTTTATCCTTGTAAATGGTTACTAGTCCCGATGCGCTGTTACGTGTGATGCAGATTCGGTGCCACTGCAAGTCATCGTCAAGCTTGATTTTCATCTTGCTAGGAGATAAGAGGAACCCGAATGTTACGAAGAAGACGAGTGGCACGCGGTAATGGACGATTTTAATAGCAAACTAATACTAATAATACGTCAGCAACGCTTAGAATATCCATCCGTATTACATGAAAAACATCTAATAAGATTTAGTAGAAACCTACCCGCATACTATCACGAATCCTGCAATCTGATTGGCTCCACTACTCACTATCTATCACGTAATAGATAGTGAGTAGCGAAAACGCTAGCGCAACACTCTCTAAAACCATGAAAATAAATACGTTTTAGCAACAAATCGAAGATGGAAGTATGCTAGTGGGTTTCTACTAAAACAATTATACTACTCGTTCTCGTTTTCTAAAAATCGAACTCGTAGTCAAATTGTTGAATATGTACCGAGTATTGATCGGAGGCTCTGTAATTGATTTATGCACCTCGTTGTATAAATGACCTCACCTCCCTTCCACACTCAAACTCATCGTCACTTTCTTTCCTTTCCTTGTCATGGATAGACGATAGACAGGTTTCGCTTCTTGTCCGGGGTGAATATACTTAAATATCTCATAATTGCCGTCATTAGGCTTATAGTTCAGCTTGACCCATACACAGAAGGAGAACTCCCTGAGTAGGTCCACTCCACTTATTTCAGCCGGAGGGTTTGTGCTTGGATTGGTGAAGTTTAGCTGTTTGGTTTCTGATAATGAAATGAACAATGAAAATGAGCGAATGCATTACGGTACCCTAACGTGCTTTGGATGTATAAGGTATAAGGTGCCAAATAAATATGTCTGTCTGTCAATCTGTCTGTCTGTCTGTCATGAGCAAATAGCAAATAGAAAATATCGTTTCTTTGACAAACATTTAACTAAATTAGCAATTACAATCGATGGTGATTGAGACTTGGACTGTTAAAAATAGCTTATGTAAGTAAAGCTACCAACCTGTGCAAATCTTTTTCCCGTTTGGAGTTTGATTCGCGGGGCACCCTGCCAAGCACGCGACGGTTTTTGGGACAGCTTTTGGATCACTTGGAGCACTTGTTACAGTGGGATCATTGGCATAACGACAGCGATAGCATTGAGCCGCATTGTTGTTGGTTTTACAACCTGTGTGAATGAGCGACAAAATGAGAGATTCCATATCAAGTAAGTCCTGTCATTTTTTTTAGAATCCGCTAGGGTATGAGAGGGGGGTTCCAAAATTCAAAAAATAAAAAACTCCACATAGATCTCTCGGAAAAACTACTCGTTTGAAGAAACTTGCTACATTTTATAGGAGCTTTTATTGGTTGTCTATTAAATATTTACAATTTTAGTAGTAAGTCGGCCCAGAACAGAGGCGAGGGGGGGGATGGGGGGGGGGGGGGGGGGGGGGGGGGGTTCGGTTCCACTGCGGGAGGGGTTCCGGAACCCCTGGAACCTCCCCCCCTGGCTACGCCCCTGATATCTTCACTAGTGTTCATCTATGGTGCTATAAAATGGCAAACCTACTGAATTCGAGATGCTCTTTCCTCTGATGGATGATGATGTGCGAAATTGCTCCTATCAAATGGCGGAATAAGCCGCCAACTGGTCTATTAAAACCGAGTTAAAAGTTGCTGGCAAAAAATGAGGTGTTAAAGAAGAAGGAAAGGCAGATGGAAAATTTTGGCAAGCAGCAAAGTCGATCAGCATGCAAAGATTGGATAATTTACGCAGTCAACACAAGTCAAAATACAAGACAACCTAAGAAAAGAACGAAAACTTCAACTGAATAAGGAAGAAAAAAATATGTACATAACATGTAAAATTTATGTACAAGGAATTTCAAAACGTAAGCAGCAAAATAAGCAATTTGCCAGGACACCTTGTCCTTTTTTTTGGAGGGAAAACATAAATGTAAGGGACTGCGCAATAATTATCAGGAGGGGAAGCGGCATAACTTTTATGCCTTGAAATAGGGGGGCAACGTCTTGTGTCTGATTTTAATATACCAATAGAAGATGCTACAACTGTCTTTGTTGGACATTCTGTAGGCACTATAAACCCAAAAATGTCTAAGTGGCTTAAGTTTTGGATAACTCGTCCTATAGAAACCAGTTTATAAACATGAGTGTGTGTTAGTATGGTGAGTCAAGGTCGGGCAACTTCTGTCAGTTCTCGTGGTTCTTTAACGTCCCTCTGTTCCGGTCCTTATCCGAGAAGACGCGAAGGTCTAACTTTTTGCAGATATTAAAGCAAAGACAGCACACGTTCTTCTCGACTATTTAGAAAAGACCCTGGGGGTTTGATGTTAGGATTTTAATGACGTCACAAAGAATAACCCATCTTACCAGCAAGAGGATCACACGCTGCGTGACACTTCTTCGTACATATGTTCTGTAGTTCATCGTACATGGTTTTTTGTGGGTCGCATTTGGCCTGAGTGTCTGAGCGAGAGATTACATGAGCATCAGCTATCTGCAACAAAAATCACAAACACTTCAAGAATGTCCTGTGTTACCAATCCGCGCGTGCTTGCCTGTGGTATTTTTGAAATCTCGATCCAGGCCCTTTGGTCTAGGAAAAACAAAATGGCGACAAAGAGATATTCATGTTTCTCGAATGTCTGCAAGGTTTGGTGAATTTTGCTGTTAATTATAGCGAGAGAGAAAGAATAACTCGTCCAAGCGCGAAAATCTAAAAAGTCACTAGAGTATTATTTATAAAGAATAAGACGACGAAGACGACACATAATTAGGGGCCGACCATTTTACTTTTGAGTGGGGGGGGGGGGGGGGCGGGTTTAGTCACCAATGTGGCTGTCACCATTTGCTGTCGCCGTGCAGGAAATTTTTTTTTTCCAAAAAGCTCCCCCCCCCCCTCAAGAGTTAAATGGTCGGCCCCTTAGCGATGACTATTCGCCGATGTTTACGGAGCTTGAGGCTTCTTATTGATTCATTATAATTTACTCAAGTCATTTTGTAGTTTACTCAAGTCATTTTGAAGTTTTTCGACAAAAAATTCGCGTTTTCGGCGGCTACTTTTTCAGTTTTAAATAATAAAAAATGTTCGTAATAAAGTGCGCGCGCGATCCCCAACGCTTTCAATGTTTATATTCACATTTGGCGAACGTCTTGACCATGCGGATTCGCGCGCGAAAGAGCTTGAGTAGTTATACTAATAAATAATATTCTTAATAAATTTTATTAACCCTTCTGGACTGAATTATGACATGTATGACCTCACACCACCTGCCCTAGATTAGCTTCGCTATTTGCAGGAGGTGTGTACTAAAAATGTTATCCTGAAAACTTAAATAAACTTGAAACTTGAACTTAACGGTTAATTCTTACCTGTGCGCGTTTATCCGCATTTCCAAACGTATAAAATTTAATATCATAAGGATCATCTATATCTATCCAGGTCAGATAGACCGTCCCTGCGTCTCTGATACTGTCAGATTTTCCATACTCGATCAACACGCTCTTTGTGACTTGCTTGATGCAAACAAAGTAGGTCTGATACAACACGTCATCTCCAAGACCAAGAGCTTCCGTCTTAAAAGTGGAGACTTTGAGTGTTTTGTCCTGTTGTCAACAAGATGAAAATGGGGAGTTTGCAGGTATTGCGTGACATTTTGAATCTGATCCTAACAAAATGAAAATACTATATTTGAAAAGAGCTTGCCGAAATTAGAAAAAGCCGAAAATTTGAGTTGATTTAATTTTTGATAAATATTAGCAACGTTATTGGCGCCCGAAGTCGGCTGTTTCTCTATACGTTTAATGTTGTGGTGGGCAAACAACATTAAACCTATAGGAAAACAACCAGCTTCCAACGCTCATAACTTCTGTGTTATTTGTCGAAATCACCTCAAATTTAAGGATTTCACGCACTTCGGTGAGCTCTTTTCAAATATGGTGTTTTTATTTTGCTAGGATCAAAATTCGAAATGTCACGCAACACCTGCAAACACCAACAAAAAACCAACATGGCGGCCGAACTTATTGGCTTGCGTTATGACGTCATTAGAGTGCAATCAATCCTAATGTCTGAAGTTTGAAGTCACGAACTGCGCGCCTGCATGCTTTCGATGTGTACTCTTAGCCAATCAGAATCGAGATAGTGGCATGGCTGAATAATAAATAGTGTTCTCCATACCTTATAAATGCCCACGGCATCCGTGGCAATCTCCACATAATACCAAGTTTCCGTGTGACTTGGAACGCCGGCGAACACGGCAAATATGGACCCGGCAGAGGTGGCGGTGAAATGCAGACACTTCCCTCCGTTACTACTAGGATCCAACCTCATGGCGTTAGACCACTTCACGTTACATGGCGCGAGCCCACCAAGTTTGGTCCTACCGGTTTTGCTAAACCGTTCTGAATCTGGTTTAGAAACAGTGGCCAAAACCTTCCCTTTGAGTTGTGTAGCACCAGAAAAATACAATGCGGAAGTTGTAACATCAGCTGCTGCGTCAAGCTTTAAGTTGCCCGCCTTGTACTTTAGAACCAGACCATTGATGGACATTTTCTTCTTAGTGGTATCGCTTGACTGCCCATTTTTGAAAGCGCTGTATAAATGACACCCACCATTTTCATCCTCCGTGAACCAGCGATTATGTCTGTTATATTAAAAATGTAAGTAAAAAAATGTTACTACAAATATTATGTTTGCCTTAATGCATTGTTGTGCTGGTTACGTTAGAGAGCATACATACATTAAGATTAAATAAGAACAATGGGAGGTATTCACATGTAAAGTGTACTATTGTACCATGAAGTGTTCTAAAAATAGATCGGTCAGTACAAACTTGCCTCATGGACCCTATATGGGAGATACAAGCTCCTAGTACTCGTGGACTCCTGACATAACTTGTTACTTACTTAAATTTGACGATGCGACTCATGTCCTTATCGATATCAGAGAAAACTCCTCTCAGCTTGTCTTCCATTTGGAATGTGACAAGCACCTCTTTGCCCGCCTTAATCTCAGTCCATGTTGGAGCAGTGGCGCTCTTCTTAATTGCCTCACAGTTCGGTCCACTCGAAGGCAGGTCAAAATCTGAAACTGATATCGGACCCTGCAAGGTATAAGCATATTGATTGGGCTGACAATCATTCAATCATTACGTGTGATGTGATTGGCTAATGTCCACGAATAAGCGAGATACCGATTCGTGAAATTCTCCCCTCTTTTTTCCTGATATTGCCTTGATATACTTGTGAGATTTTTAAGGTTGATCACCCTGGGCGTGAGAGGTTTGCAGAGAGTTTGATTAAAAAGACAATATTATAGAGCCTAAGTCACTAAACTCTCTAAGTGTTTACCTCGTCCATGTATATTTCAATGGCCCTCATCAAGCTTTGCCTCCGATCGCGGATAGATTTCTCCACTTCCTCGCGTGTATCGAAGTCACAGTAAACCTTTGTCGTGGTGCCGTTCTTCTCTGTCTTTACGTAGTAGTGTTTATATTTTGTTATGGAAAACTTCAGCTTTGATTTTTCTTCACAACCCTTTTGTGCGCCAAACGCCTTATCAGGAAAGAGATCTTGTGACCGGAAGTCCAGTAGGTCGGTGATAGAGCCCATGGTGAACTTGTAAGGCTTGGGGTAATCTTGGATACTCTCCAGCCATTGCTATAAATCATTTAACAATTACTTCCATTATGGCGTAGCGAGCACATGCTTTTTAGAGCGGTTAAAGGGAGTCTGTCGCGATACGCGCATGCTCCAGAAGCGATCACTTAATCATCAGCAAACCTAATTAGACCGTCCTATGACATAACTATTAAGAATATTTAAAGCTAAAAACATGGTCGGATGGATTGAGAGGTAGCGAGATTATATACGATTTGTTTTCGAGGTTACTAGCCTTTGCTGGCCATCGTTACGAAACGATATTTCTTTGATTTGAGAAAAGTGCAGAACACTGTTTCACAGCTGGGGTGCGTTTCATGCTCCCGTTCGGCTAGATGCACCTTGATAGAAGATGCCAAAATACCTTGGTGCTCTCAGGTATATGTGGGCAACAGACTCGTATTTAGTACTGGCCAACAGGGGAAAAGTATGTTCTTGAACCATCATTTTGAATAAAAATGGGTTGTTCTCTTTTTGAACGGGCCTAATTCCTAAAAAAACACATTCGCAACGCGCATACCCGAGAATTAGTCAAAGAGTTTCCGTTAAACTGAAAACTGTTTACCATTAAGTCGCCTTTAAATGAAGGCGAATACATGTCAGCGAGTACGGCTGCTATTTGTTGGTCTCCTCCCTGAGTAGCTATCGATGTCGAGGAACTCTTAGACTCGCTTCTGCTCTCCGAACCTGACTTCTTGCTGCTAGAAGTACCAACACTCCAAAATAAACTTTTGTAATCGGTCTCGGCTTCTTCAGCAGCTTCTTGTTTGGACGCAAATGCTGAACCCATGAGAGTCTTACGAAACTGTAACTGACCCCGAATTTAGCGGACTTGATGTAATGTGTGCCCCAACGCTGAATGAAACTCTCTAAAATATAAATAATACAAAATAGAGCTGTTATTAGATCGAACCTAGCCGATATTGCAGTTATTACCGCTGCAATAACAAGAGAGCGGACTTGATGTAATGTGTGCCCCAACGCTGAATGAAACTCTCTAAAATACAAGTATTATAGATGAGGGCTGTTACTAGACGATACCTACAGCGGCGGACAAAAGTATCGTAAACACCCAATTCCCCCTTCCAATGTTGGAGCATGCCAATTTGAATTAACGCTGCGCGCACCAAACAGCATTGAACATGGGAGCGGGGAACAATCTGGATAGCAAGTTTACTTATTTTGGCCCCGATTGTAGCCTATTGCCGCTGTAATCATAGTAAATAGAAATTTGAGGAGAAAATTACTGACGAAAATTAGGGCTGGTGAAAGGCGAGAGTAGAAAATTTCAGCCAATGAGAAGGCACCAAAGAAGAGAATAGACAATGGTGTCAGATATTGGCGCGGAAATAGAGGCGAGATTAACCGAAGGCACCGGAGGTCAGAGTTGGGCGAGAAGAGGCAAGAAAAAGCAAGTACGGGAGATTGAGCAAGAACTGGCGAATTGTGGTCCAATAACAGGCATTTAGGTAACTTTTCTAAAGTCAATAAAATCTTAATAAAAGGTAAAACTGCGAAAAACGATGTCACAGAACAAGTAGACAGTAAATTTATTTAGCACGTGTTTACATCTTGTTGCCACTCAATTCAAATCATGTGATAAAAAAATGTTAAATTGTTCTAACTCGACTGAGTGCACGAGTGTATGTGCAAAACTAACACAAGTTTCCACCCAAAGGGAATCATCACATGATCTGAATTGGGTGGCAAACAATGATGTAAACACCATTAGCCGATTTGATCTATTGGTTTCTGTATCTCGTTTTCGTGTTTTGTATTACACCAACGTTGAGTAACTTGAAAAGTAATATATAGAGGATATTACACGGTGGCGCGAAGATATGGATTTTATTTTCGAGTGGCAAGAACAATATTTTACGAACGAGCGCAGCGAGTGAGTAAAATATTGTTTTTGAAACGAGAAAATGAAATCCATATCTTCAAGCCACCGTGTAATGTTCTTTTTATTATATGGATTAGAATTGGCATAGCGGCAAAATATTACAAATTGAACAACTCACTGGTAAAGTCGAAAGTGATTATTTGTGAAATGCTCCCTCAATCTTTCTGATTCCCAGTGTCGTTAAGAACTAATTTCCCTTTTTGTGTTGCTGTAGCTTTCTCTACCATAGTTGAAATGAGGTTTTTCTCTTTAGAACTAGAACAAAACTTAGTTTTGTGGCTTAAAACCTGTGTGACCGAGCGAGCGAGATTTCACTGCAGACGAAGTCAGGAAAACAACACTGCAAACGTGCACATCCGGGACATTCGGTACATAACTTTTTCATATTTTCACTAGTGAAGATATGGAAAATACGAGTGTTTTAGTTTCCGGTAAAACACTGGCATCCATATAATATAAAATAAGGTGCGGCTTAAGATGGCACAACGAGCTGTTTATGCACGGCTTTCTTGTTCGTGTGGGCTCGAATGCCCGAGTCTACCACCGTGTTTGACTTTTCTAGGTTCAGGGTAGTTTGCTTTTAGCATTTCATTTCACATGGAGATCTTAAAGGAAAATATAATGTTATTTAGTATAAACCAACTAATGGTCTACTACAAATCCTGCATTCTGATTGGCTGAGCTACTAATGGTCTATTAGTGATAGACCGTGCCTGGCAAAACCACCACCTTTCTTTGCAAGAAAACTTTTTTCAACATAAAATAATGGCATTCATTGCCAAAACCGACCAACTAGTTGGTTTATACTAAAACAATTAGACCTCTCGTCCTCATGTGCTATGATATCAATAGACCATTCGGCCTTCGGCCTCATGGTCTATTCATCATAGCACATTCGACCTTGAGGTCTAATTGTTAAGTATACTCACGGTAAGCAATTGGTGCCTTTGGTATAAAGTATGACTGAGGAAGATTAAGGAATTCCCTGAGGAAGTTTACACTCAAGTCCGAAGGCTTCACTTCATCTTTGAAAATCTCAAATCTACAGAAAGGCAAAAAATGTAATGAGGAGAAATAATCAAACAAACTGATGATGATCTTAATTCAACAGCTTCTACCTAGATACACTTTTACAGCAGCTCAACTCATAAGAACTTTAAATCTTAAGCCTTTATAGGTTCTTATGAGGAGGGGAGGCTTAAAATTAAAATGTTAGCCTAACATGTTTTAAAACCATTGCAGGTTCTTAAACGCGGGTTTTTACTGTAGTCGAGTCTCCTGGTGATTGATCAGTTAGTTGAATGGGCTTGACGTTTCTGATTGGCTAGTAGTACTTACTTAATTCCAATTGGTTTTCGACACTCATCTGAACTCCGCTCTATGATTATCTGAAGAAAATTTACCTGTCTATGTTAATATCAAATGTGGCCAAGAAGGATTGCATGTTCGATGAGGACGAGCTTCCCCAGGCTTTCTTGACACCCGCGAAAAATCCAAAGAAGGATCCCGAAATTCCTGCCTCTTGCTGTAAGTACTGTTGGTATTCGGAACGTGACTCGTATACGTGCATAACGGCCTCTGTGTCGTAAATCCCGTGAACATTCATGGTATCGGGGACCTGTAGCTCTCCGTAGCTGTTGGGGAAATAAAAAGAAATAAAGATAAGACTTGCAAATAGGGAAGACATGTTGGGATGTCTATTTATCGTCTCTCTGGGCGTCGAAACTATTAGCAAGATTGAAAAGCTGGCCTCAATAAAGAAGCTTCCACATTTCAGTGGCCTCTCTGGGTGATTCAATCCCCTTCCGGCCATATTTCATTTTTCAACTTCTGCAGCTTCATAAAAGCTCTCAAGCCAAAGCAGTAGACGGATTGAGTTCACTTCGTTTACTAGCATTATTCATTCTCAAAGATTTTTATGGGCTACAAAATTACAGCCAGGCCCATCATCGGACATAGGGTCTCTGCTGTTCTACCCCACATAAATTAATTTTCACTGTGTTAACCCTCCTACACACTTTCGATCTGTTTGGTTATAATCTGACTCGAAAACACAATTGCTCTCAATAACAATAATATAGTTGTCTTGCCTTCCTTTTGCGGCACAGTTTCGCTGTATGATGCTCATCCTCCGCGACTCCGAACTGTACTCGCCCCTTCCATCAAAACCAACTCCTATAAACGCCGCCCCGTCAATCATGTTCTGTCGACGAGGGAGTGATATTATACTCTTTAATTTGTCAGCTGTAAAATGTTAGTTTAAAGATGCACAGCACCTTTTGGAGAGCGTTTTCGTTAGAATGACTTAACAAAAAAATAGCCTTACCTTACAAGTGATGCCTCACTACGGTGCAATCCATCGCGAGACAAGTTGCAAGAGCCATTGCAGCTCATTACCTCGCAATGGTCGCTCGCAACATATCGAACTTTTACTATTTGCGCGCCATTTTAATACAGAACGCACATGCGCAATGAAGAAGCCCGAGAAAGTATCCGTTGCGATAAAGTAGACTGGTATCAAAAGTTGCAGCAACCTGTCTCGCAACGTTGGAGAGGGTGTCACACGCTGCAATGGCTCGTGCAACTTGTCTCGCAATTGCATTGCGAGACAAAGTTGCATAAAACAACACTGTGTAACGGCGGCTTTACGCCCTCCTACCACTAGAAGGACGTTCATAGGTAGTCTATTGATCTATATCAGTACTTACACAGCACACGATTGCATTAATTAACTGTTTACATACATCAATTCAGACTTATTCATGGATCATTATTTGTCCGAATAAATGTTTCACGCATTTACCCTGCATTGTTTCGTTTTCTCAAGTGCATTGTAACAGGGGTCTGTAGATGAGTAGTTCTTGCCCCAGCAACCATTCATAATAGCTGAACCTGAAAAATAAATAAAGAAACTCATCAGAAACTCAAAGAACGATACCTTATTTGGAATTTAGAGCAAGATTTCAGGAAAAGTTTAGAGCAAGATTTTCAGTGACAGCCAACTATACTGTATCTATGATCTCACCGATAAAGTTTCCAGGGTAGGCGTGTGGTGAAGGCTCTGTAGCACTGGCAGGTTTAGGCTTGCCGCTTGATTCCTCTGCCTCGATTTTGTAACCGCTGGGAGCGAACATGTTGGGAGTGCGGAATCCTTTCCCGGGCCAAATATTCAAATCAAACTGCAAGAATGTATTGGACAATATCAAGACACTTACAAGCACCGAGGACTAGAGTCTCGAAACTGGGATGTCTCGGGAAACTAGGATGCGAAAGCGGATATGGATGACAGATAAAAGAAGGGAAGGGAAGGGAAGGGAAGGGAAGGGAAGGGAAGGGAAGGGAAGGGAAGGGAGGAAGGGAAGGGAAGGGAAGGGAAGGGAAGGGAAGGGAAGGGAAGGGAAGGGAAGGGAAGGGAAGGGAAGGGAAGGGAAGGGAGGGAAGGGAAGGGAAGGGAAGGGAAGGGAAGGGAAGGGAAGGGAAGGGAAGGGAAGGGAAGGGAAGGGAATTCGGAGTAAAGCGGTAAGAGGCCGGCTCTGCGACGCATGTACGGTTGTATAACGAATCACGGATCGTTCAACATTGACCTCCTGTATGCATGGGACACAAAAGGGCACTTTGATCTTATACCTTTTTCTTCAGGAACTTCCCGGGCCTCTCCGATTGATTGTACCATATTTCAAACTGCTTGTCGATCGCTTTTGACGCCAACTCCAACCCTTTGTCAACTAACTGCCCTTTGACTCCACCCATCATGCCTTTCCAATCAATTTTGCTACTGGCACTGCTACCTGGAGCCGACGTTTGAGGGCGTGCGTCAAGGAGGCCTAAAATGAAATGTCGAAAGCAACGGATTCCATCTTAATGTATCAATTTGCCTCTCTCTTTTTGCTTCATCTGACTGAAGGAACAAAAAGGCGCTCTTTAGATTTTTACAATTTTTGTCGAAACAAAAGAGTTGCATTCTCGTGACCTCGCGGGGGAGGCTCTGGTGACGGATTGACGCATGCGCGAGATGAGATACAGAGCCGTTTAGAGAAACAACTTTCTGCGCATGCCCCAACTTTCAAAATCAGCCAAAAAGGCCATCAAATGGATGTCCCCAGAGCCTCCCCCGCGAGCAGGTACGAGAATGAAAAATTGGTAAAAAGTATTTGCCTCATCAAGTGGCGATGTTCAGAATGCGCCTGAATTAAATCCGTAAGAGATGGCCAGTCGTTTTCATGCAGATTAGTTCATCGAAACAAATCGTATTATATAGCTAGTGTTTATTCGATCAAAGCGCGCGCTAGTGATGTGTTCTATCATGGTCACGTGGTAAAGTACCAACTCAAGTGTAGTCCGTGCGGGCTATACAATTCAAAAATTGTTCCCGCGCGGGCGACATCGCTAGAGCGGGAAGTTTCAGCGGGAAAGTTGTTTGCTTTTTTACCGTGTATTTTCTTTTTGCTTCGTCTCGGGAAACATCGAGATTCTCGGGAAACAAAACTCGCTGTGTCACTCAGGAGCATCCATTGTGTATACTAGTTATCCTGAAAACCAATGACTATGATTCTGTTTTGGTATACCTTTTTGCTCCCATGAAGCATCGCGGTCTACACTAAACAGTCGTGACGGTGAAAAGTTTTATAAAAGGCCGATATGTCCTCTTGGGGACCACAATTTCGTCTACCCACCATCGAAAATTTTAATTGTCCCCTCCCAACCGCGAACTACAGAAAATGACAAGCTTACCATTGTAGGCCAAGAACGATACGCACACAACAGATAGGAATAACCTCTTTACTTCAAACCCATCAGCATGTCTGAAAGACTTGAACAACACGAAAAATCAAATCATGAAATTACTGCGATTTTCATAACGCTCTGCGAACTGTACACTGAAGACCAGCAAACCACGGTTTTGCTTACAGTCAAAATAAATGAAGCGTGCCCCACTAGGTTGAAGATTCAATTCATTATTCCATTATTCGATCCAAAAATAAGCAATTGCTCACCCAGAGTAATTAGTTAGATTGTTTGTAAAATGTTCAATATTGAATTGAAACTCGCATTTTTGGATTGAATAATGAAATCAATAATGGAATAATGAATTGATTCTTCAACTCTAGGGGGGTACGCTTCGTGTCTTTTGACTGTAAATCCGTCAATCAAACGAGAACAACTGTGGGTGATTTCACGGAGGCTTTGATAGATCTTGTCAACTGATAGGATTAGGTAGGCTTCAAAACACAATTAATTTTTCGCTGTAAAATCAGGGCCGTAGCTAGCGGGGGGGGGGGGGGGGGGGGGGCAGTTGCTTCCCAAGCGACAGACAAAATACCCTATCGAGCAAAGCTTTTTTCGACACGCTAGAAAGTGATAATAAGGAATTTTGGCACAGAAAACTAAAGAACATTTTAGATATATCGGGCTTGGGTAACGTATGGCTGACTGGAGAAGGGCCCATTCGAAACATTAGGCAAAGGTTGTGCGACATAGAGCGGCAAACATGGTTGACCTCTTTGCAGAACGATACTAGAAAAGATGCGCGACAGGGAAATAAACTAAGAACCCTCCGAAAAATTAAGCTCTCTTACGACTACGAAAATTATTTAACAAACGTTACTAATGTGCAACATAGGATCGCCCTGACAAAACTACGATTGAGCAATCATACCCTTGCAATCGAAACGGGACGGTATGCAAGACCCTACCAAGCGCCCATTGAAAGAATATGCCAAATTTGCAAAGCAGGGGTAGAGGACGAAGAACATTTCCTTTCAAAATGTACTGGTTATGAAAGAAGCAGAACGACGTTGTACGAATATCTTGAAAGGCATACAAAGGTCACACTTAAGGACGTACCACCCACAACCGCTTTCTTGAAAATCATGAAACTAAAGCAAAATGGAAATGTTCAAAGAAAAATTGCAAAATTCATATGGGAAAGTATGAAGAAAAGAGAACAGATACTCAGAGAATACAATATGTAATGACATCGCCTTTCTTTTCCATTTAACTACATGATATTTATTATTATTAACATTTTAAACACTTTATTGTAATATACGGCACATGCGCCCTAGGGTTGTACTGTCACAATAAAGATTATCTATGTCTATGTCTATGTCTAGTAAAAATTTTTGTCTGCAGGAGTTCGCAGAATTATGAAAATTGCAGTAAAAAAAGACAATAGATGCAAAATTGAAGATGCAGAGAATCTCTTTCAGATTTCGTGACTTAAAAAACGGCCCGAAAAGAGCGATATTGTGTAAATCATTAAAAAAGAGAAATAATCATGAGACAAGACAATATTCGATCACATAAAACCTCCTTGATTCGATGAAAAACAAGTGTAAAAATTTTCCATCCAGCCCCTGCGTTTAAATGTGCTCATTTTTGTTTCATATAAAGAGTCTAGACAAACTTTATCACCGGCAATCACGATTTAGCTAAGAACACTTTTAACTGCCTGTTCTTGGCGGTTCTTGAGAGGTGTAAACCAAGAGGTCGGATATTTCCCGAGGCCGTACAATTATAGTCAATGAAAGATATTTATGCAAATTTCTTTCCTCGATCCTATCCCAATGCTCTTTTTTAATCATTGCGAGTCTAGACGAACTTAATAATACCCATGCACACTTAACCATTTGCATGAGCTTACCTGAGATACGCAGCTCCTTTGAATGAGGCGAACGGCCTAATAACTTTTTCTGTGTCTCCAAGCAATAATGGCTTTGTTGAAAAAACAATGATGTGCTGCTATTACACCTTGACCTTTTAAACAGGTCAATGGCAAACTTACGGTTCATGGTTCCTTTCATTTTAGCGCATTCGTGCAATATTAAACGAGGAAAAAAAGAATTCATGCCTGTGTTTTAAAAGAAGAACTTCATCATAAACAAATTTTACAAAATCAAGATGGAAGCCACACATGCATATAATGACACCTTTTCCTTTTTGAATTTTTGTTTTAACGTTTGAAGTCGATGACCTTTTTAACAGGTTCCATTCTTTTGATTTTCGCGTCTATTATTAATAGAGACTGGTAAATGCCACGCTTAGATCATCGAGAAGAGATCCAGCTTATTACTTTTTTGGCTTGAAAATCTGCCGCCAGACAAACATGATCAATAATGTTTTGCTTTGTATTACAAACTTATGTGGTTCATGATTCCTTTCATTTTAGCGCATTCGTGTAATATTAAACGAGGAAAAAAACCCCTCATGTTTGTGTTTTACAACAAGAACATCTTTACAAAATCTATCTGGTCGACACATAGTACGTAAGATGAAAGAGACATATGCATATATTGACACCTTTCTGTTTTTGTATATTTTTGTTTTACATGTAAGTCAAATGACATTTTAACAAGTTCCATTCTTTTGATATTTAAAGCGTCTAGAGACTGATAAATGCTACGCTTACATCATTGAGAAAAGGTCCAAGTTATTACTTTTTTAGCTTGATAAATTATTTGCAATAAATTGTTTTGCTTTGTATGTTTGACTTCAGAAAAATAATCTGTCCAGTGAAAATAATGTCTACTGTTCGCCCATTTTATAATCATCATTTCCGGGGAGGTGCGATGAAAGACGTCATGAAAATAGAATGTTCCTAGCAGTCCCTTAAAAGACGCAAAAAAGCCATGTATCTTCACTCATATAGTTTTCCTTTTATGGTGAACATTGAACAGTTTGCCACTTCAGATTTTGATGGCTAATAAATTCTGAATCTTTGCGTGCAATTGGAGTTTTTTTATTGTTTCGCATACTGGGAAGTATTTTGTCAAAATTCGAAGAGTCGAAATACATTTTTTTTCTTTTTTTAAAGGGAGCGTGACTTTTCTAAATTTGGTAGAATTTGCAATGTAGCAAACAAAACAAATTCAAGGTAACTGAGATCTATTTTGATTTTATTAACTGGGATCAAAGGTAAAGCGCATTTCTTAACTAAATCTGGTACTCAAAGTTTCTCAAAAACCATATAAATGTTTGATGTCGAGCTTTTATTATCACGTCGCACATTATCAAAAGAATATTTAATGAAAAAATGTTTCAAAAATTTAAGCTCGTGATCATCACAGCGAAAGAATCTCATGGACCCATTTGAACTATAACTTACCGGTCAACAAGCAACAATCTACCACCGATTACCTGTTTTGCGAGTGCGAATGTGATCGTTTTAGGAAATAGAAAACAGAATCAAATAAAAACTGCAAGAAGAATTAAGAAGTCTATTTTTTTTTCAAGCCATCAAAAAGCAAAGTCATCTGCCAAAAAAACTGATGAAATAGCGTTGTAGTTATGCTGACGTGTCATCCATTTGTTAATGTGACAGCCAGAATGTGAATGTGTTAATGTGACAGCCAGATCAGAACGCGCGCTATTCAATTTTCGGTTAGCACACTGGCACTAGAATGGCAATTTTGACAAACAATGGAGCTAAGAATGACCCTGAAACCTCTTAGTTCAACCACTCTCTCGCATCTCGACCACTCCCTAGCACTTAATCCCTGGTTCGACAGTAAACCAACCATTGAAACATATTTAAAACTGACTGGTGACAGACTCGCCCCTTTGTCAGTTTTCAATTATCAACTTTCAAGTTTCAAACTCGATACTGCAATTAGATACACGACACATTTGTTGCTACAATCAAATACAAAAAAGTAGTTGGCAGAGGGACGTCAACTACTTTCCATTTGATTGTAGTTCCTTTAGGACGGCATAGGCTACGCTTTTGGCTCCTTTTCCGGTATTTATATAAAGCATATTTACGTATAAATTGCTATAATAATAACATTTTCGTCGACAGGGAAAATGTTAAACAATCCGCCCCATTTTTATGCGTTTACGAAAGGTGCATCAGCCCACCTCAGACCTGACCCTTTTCGTCAGCAAAAGGAAGGAAAATACCCAAGAAGAGAGTCCCTTACTTTCCCAGCCGACAGCAGAATCCAAAAATAGTTCCGCCAAAGAAAAAAAAATGGCCACGAAATTGGCATTTAAAGCATTGTACTTTGACAGTGTTCTAACAATTGGAATATCTAGGCACACTAGTGATAAGGAAGGAATATCACTGTCGAAAACCCTTATCCAATTTTTAATTAGCATTGGTGAAAGCTCCTTGTGTTTTTCGAAAGTCTATGCTTGAAACGTCGTCTGACCTTTTTCCATTTAAACTTCATTACCATAAAAACATGAATTCAATTGCAATCACAGTGCGGGAGATAAAAGAAACATTAGATTGCGAACAAGCAAAATCCATGTTAGAGCGATCCCTCGTTGATATAGGAATGGTAAATAAGTGCATCTGAAAAATTAAAAACAAAAACAACTAGAAAATATCAAGAGCCTTACATCATATGTACTAGTAAATTATTATGATTATTCTTAATCTTATTATTGTTCGCAAAAGTAAGGCAGTCAAAATAAATGATCAGTCGTTGGTTTAACATGCGTGCGACCTTAACGACCTTTACCTGTAAAACAGAAATATCTATTGCATGACCACTTTTTCTTATGGTCCACATATTTAATAAAGTACTTGAACTGATGTTCAATGGTTCACACGGATGCTTGCTTCGAGGTGCAAACTTGAGAGCCGCTTGTTCTTTGACTAAGAACCAAGAACACCAGAAAGCACGACATCAAGTTCAAAAGTAAATGGTGCTTTTGTCTACTTAAGGTGTGTGTAACAGGTTTTTTCCTAATCGTTTATTTCTTTTTATTCTTTTCATTCTTTATTTCTTTTCTATTCTTTCATTCTTTTTTTTTTTTTTCTTCTTCTTGTTGTTCTTGTTCTTGTTGTTCTTGTTGTTCTTGTTGTTCTTCTTGTCCTTCTTGTTCTTCTTGTTCTTCTTCTTCTTCTTCTTCTTCTTCTTCTTCTCCTTCTTCTTCTACGGGTTGCTATTCACGTAAAGCGCGCGTTAACGAAGCGAATTTCCAGAACGGCACGACAAAACATTTAAAGTTTGATTTTAATCAACTTAATAATCCAGAAAATAAGTATTTCTCTATAAGTCCTGATCGCTGCTTGTTTTTTCTTTGTTTTTTTTTTGTCTTGGTATTTACAGGGGCTCGTATTTACTAATATCCATTTGTCGCCCAAAGTTGCTCAAGGTTTTCTCGATTGATTCGATTCTCAGGCACTTTAATGCCTGGGTCAAAGGGACCACGCCCTGTTTAGCATTCGATTTGTTCTTAGTTAACATACATCCAACTTATCCTTCCAATTCCCTTACAATATTAAAGACCTCAACGTCCTTGATAATTTCATAAGTTGCTGTTACCATAGAAACAAAAGCCCGACCTTTGACCTCTGTTTCAAAAAATTACGTTTCAAAGCTTGACGAGGAGTGGAAAATGCAAACAAACCTGCAATTAAACTAAATGAAGTAATAGGCCATACCTTGAAGTTTATCAGTCCAACTAGATATCGTGCATAATGTTTTCATTTACGAAGTTATTAGCAGATATCATATTTCAGAATGTCCAAAAATAGGTTTCCTGATGAAATGGACATCATATCTAGTTGGACCAGTGATACTTATCCTAGCATTAATTACATAACATCTTGATATCCTTAAATTTTTTTGCCTTCCTTTCCTCGTTAGGCAGTTTTTAAAATTTCTTTTCTTTGGAGTTCAAAGGTCACATTCCACGTTGCCATGGGGATGTCAACTGGAATTTGTTTAACTTTTGTCGAACAACAATTCTAAATAAGAAATGAATGGTAAAGATTAAAAGTTCTCGATATAGACCACCCCCCAAGGTTTTTGAGCCGCCATTTTGAAAGCATAAAGTGTAAAACACTAGCATACACACATCGGCACCAGTCTGGCCAAGACGGAACGCTAGCACAGTCTATTACCCGTGCAGTTCGGCAACCATGTACAGCTGTTTCGTCCTTGTTAGGACTCATCAGCATGGCATAGCCGGTGTTTGCCTCAGTAAACTTCATCGGCAAAACAACTGCAGAGGCGACTTCGAAAATCGAAGTGCTTTAAACCACAGCAAAGACCCATGTGGGACCTTTAGCTGCGACTGGGCTAGCGTGATGCCAATGTGCGGATCACGCAATGAGACCAAGCTAGAGAAGTCCGTCGGTTAGCCATACTAACCTTGTCGACATGTATATGTAAATATAAAGTGTAAAACACTAGCATACACACATCGGCACCAGTCTGGCCAAGACGGAACGCTAGCACAGTCTATTACCCGTGCAGTTCGGCAACCATGTACAGCTGTTTCGTCCTTGTTAGGACTCATCAGCATGGCATAGCCGGTGTTTGCCTCAGTAAACTTCATCGGCAAAACAACTGCAGAGGCGACTTCGAAAATCGAAGTGCTTTAAACCACAGCAAAGACCCATGTGGGACCTTTAGCTGCGACTGGGCTAGCGTGATGCCAATGTGCGGATCACGCAATGAGACCAAGCTAGAGAAGTCCGTCGGTTAGCCATACTAACCTTGTCGACATGTATATGTAAATATAAAGTGTAAAACACTAGCATACACACATCGGCACCAGTCTGGCCAAGACGGAACAGCTGAGTTCAATAGCAACCTCGTCCCCATCCTCGGAGACCCAGGGAATTATGACCTTGGAAGTTAGTTTAGGGTCGCTGTTTGTCGCCCATAGAAAATTTCGACATAGGACCCAGAATAGGCCTTAAAGAGCCTGTGTCGCCGCCATTTTGACAGCATAGCAACATACCAAGTCGGAGAAAGCATCCATTTCCATCGGCTGATTTAGAAAATATAGAGCAATGTTCCGGAGTGAATGTGGTAAATCAGTTCTGAAACTTTGTTTTTAGTTGTTTTTTAAGAGATTTCTACGCGTAATTCGTCTTCTAGTATCAAAGGAAAACAATAACAAAGGAGTGGTTGACACAGGCTCTTTAAAGATGCCGAATACTCATACTTTCCTTTCCCCGTTGCTCTCTTTGCAGGGTCCTAAGCTATACCTTGACAAGATGAAGAGTTTGTTGCTCTTTGCTCTGCTGGCTCTCAAGTTCACAAGCGCACGTTAGTAAATTATGGCTTTGCCATTTCTCAAAGACAAATGTTGTCATTTTTTACAAAACGCAAACACGATCAATACACAGCACAGCGCAACACAAATGCAATATGTCGTGTTCTTAACGACTCAGAAATAGTGTTCTACTATAGAGAACGTGAGACGTGTTATCTCAATCACAGGGTTTATTCAATCTAACTAAAAATGGTAATACTTACAAAGATATAGAGAATGGCATACTAATCACGTGGTACAATATACATTACATCAGACTATAATTACGTCAATCAATATCTTCCTATACATGTACATGTCAACACTACACAATACATCACAACGCTACGTGTAATCGTGTAAGCTGATGTTGTGAAATTCACTTCCGTCTTTCTCTCAGCGGGTCTGTATTAAATCTCGCGCATGCGTCAGTGGCTGTCACCTGAACCTCCCCGCGAGGTACGAGCCAGGGAGCTCTGGATTCGAGAATGTAGACTGGGAAACCGGTAAAATCGATCATGCGCAGTCATATCTAAGCAATACAGATCGAGCAGCAACTGGACGATAAAATCGATAAAAGGCATCGAGACAAAAAATGTCACCCCCATTAAATAGTGTCCATCCCTAAGAAACACTAGCAGGACATTCGGATTTCGCATAGAGTGACTTCTTTCCTTTCTTCCGGTTTTTGTTTAGTGAGACAGGAATTGGAAGAAAGCGACACCACAAAAAGCAAACGTGGGGCCCTGGCTGGGAAGGCAGCGCAGATGGGGGTACAAAAGGCGATAGAGAAGGGGGACGAAATGTTTAAAAAGAACTTGAAACTCATAAATGAGCAGCGTGAAAGGGCGGACGCATTTCGTAAAAAGAAGGTCAGTACTTAAAGGGGGCCTGTCACGCAACTGCGCAGCTGGTCTGCGCATCTCTTAAATCAAAGAAGTATCGTCCCGTAACGATGGCCAGCGAAGGCTAAAAGCCTCGAAAACAAATCGTATGTAATCTCGTTACTTTTTAGCTTTACATATTCTTAAATAGTTATCTGATAGGATGGTCTTACTGATTTTGCTGAAAATACAGCGGTCGCTCCTTGGAGCATGCGCGTGTCATGACAGGCTCCCTTTAGGTGGTCCATGGTTAGTTTTGAGGAAACAACACAATAGTTTTTTCTAGAAAACAACGACTGAGATTGTCAAAATAATGATAAAAAGTATTCCAAATGATACAAGGGGCCCTTGATGATACTTATCTTTTTATACTTCAAAAAAATTTAGAAGATAGACGAGCCAAGACACTCTCCTGCCTCCGCCCCTCCCTCAGATGTTAATATAAAACAGTCATGAGAGAAATGTTTTGAGTTTGTGATCATCGTTCCTGGTTTCGAGTCTTACCCCATCCCCCAAGAGAAGCATTATTTTCAACTCTACCCCTATACACATCTTTCCAATTCCTTGGCAGGTAAAGTTCGAGCTGGATTCCTCCCCCGGTTGGAACATGACTGACTTGTTTGTACCCTCTGGATACAACCTTCGCGTGGATAGCGAGACAGGCGACAACAAAGACGACATGACGACACTAAAGGAGGACCCTCCTTATGTCTACGCCAATGGGTTTGTTGGACCCGCTATTATGAATGGTTGCTATGGCAGTGGATACTTGCCAGGGGATCCTTGCTACGCTCCTAGTGAAAATACCACACAATGTAGGGTACGCAAAATGAAAAGCGTTGAGATGTATTTTAGTCAGGCGTTCCTTTCACGCCGCCAGGACCAATCACCAATCGTCAACCGTCTCTTCCGGTCTCGGCGAACGAGCGAGATGAGACAGTATTCTTTAGTCATACTACAGCTTTGCACAAGACAGTCTGCTCATCGTGTTAAATGGTTTGCTGGGGTCCGCTCTAAGCATCATTGATTTTGTGTGATGCCAGGAGACCATAAGCAGCAGTCTCCAAATGGCCAGCATATAGAATAGAGGTGCCGTTTTCCCTGACCTGTCTATTTTTAGAATAGAGATGCTAGGTTAATCCTTTGCTGGATACGCTAGAGAGCATACATAGATTAAGATGAAATTAGAACAATGGGGGCTATTCACATGTTAATTGTAATTGTACCATGAAGTGTTCTAAAAATAGATCGGTCAGTAAAAACGCTGACTCATGGACCCTATATGGGAGATGGAAGCTCCTACTCATGGCCTCCTGGCGATACATGCCCTGACTGGAGAAAAAAAAAAGATGCCTCGCGCACATAGAAACCGACTACTTGGGTGTCACCAACTAGAGTCTAGTGATATCAATTCTGACAAATTGTCATAAATACCTCAAAAAACAATATAATTTTCACTATAGTCGTGGAGGTATATATGCGTTTTTGGTTAACGAAAACAGTTGCCCAACATTTCTTCAGGTTGATTGTGACTCCTCGTATAGCTCGCTATTGCAGTATAAGTGTGAATTTTGTAATTATGCTGTCTAATGTTGTTGTTGTTGATGGGTCTAGAATATGATGGAAGGCGCTGGGTTCATTGGGGTCGGATTTGACGGAAGAGGAGGCTACAGCCCGGAGTCGCGACGAATGAGTATCATACAAAGGAACTGCGCTGCTAAAAGCACGTAAGTGAAGGGACAGGTTCATCAAAAACTAAGGAATTATGTTGTTATGGTGAGCTGATTTAAAGACCCTCAGTGATTTAATAGGCCTTCTCGCCGCCATTTTGAAGAGTAGGCAAACCCTAACTCCACAGAGATGCAAATATTCAATAGTCAATACACGTCGAAAATTATATTCACACATATAGATAAAATACTTGTTAACTTAAAAAGAATATTACTTGGCCAACAATGCAGCTACTTTTCTAGGTCCTTGCGCTTTCTTTAAAGCAAGCGTTTGCTTAGTTTTCCGCGATCTTTCACAGGGAATTTCTGGAGAAATCTATCCATGGGAAAAGCCAAATTTCCCATGATAGAAGAATGAGAAGTGTTCGGATTTCCCAAGGCTATATCGATGTGAATTCCAACACTTCCCATGCGTGTGCCTTGGAAAATTCTGCTTTTCTCACATGGATGGGTTTCTGTAGAAATTCCTGTTACGCATTTATAAACATAGATTTATGGGCATCAGTATTAAGCTAAATAAAAATATGACTGCTTAAATTGTACAGTAGCTATATGACTACAAATATAAAAAAACTTTTTTTTTTCTCTAAATTCATGCAACAAATGCAGATCCTTCATTATTTCCTGCCTTTCTGGGTAAACCCGCGATTATTTCCCTACCTTTCTAGGTTCTGGAACGAGGACGTACCAGACACAATGAACGTGTTCGGTATATAGGACACATCCGCCTACATGTCCACCTTAATTATTGTCCTGCCTTTCTAGGTCCGGGGGCGAGGATGTACCAGGCACCATGAACGTGTTTGGTATATACGACACATCCGCCTACATGTCCACCTTAATTATGTTCCTGCGTTTCTAGGTTCGGGGGCGAGGATGTACCAGACACCATGAACGTATTCGGTATATACGACACATCCGCCTACATGTCCACCTTCTCGTCCAGGTCAGAATACCGTCAGTATTTACAGCAAGAGTCTGGCACTTCCGGTTCATTCTTCGGGTTCTACGCTGGCGTCAAGACAGCTTGGGGCAGCTCCACCGGCTCTGCATCCCAATCATTCTTATGCATGTTCGACATCGACGTCGTTAGGTATAAAATATGGATAGAAATACTGCGCGCTTCGGTTGACCATGAACAGGCAATAGTTTGCTCCATAGGTTTTGTTTCACCATCCTCCGTGTCCCTCACGGCATCCTCCTCACCATCCTCACATCTTCCTCACCACCATCCTAACCATACTCATCACCAAAAAACTGCTTATTCCATAACTCCTATACTACTATTACCATGTTCTTACTTTAAACTTTTGCGATATGGTCGTTGACATGGATATCAATGGATATTGATATCAAGAGCAAATTACTGAGAGCATAGACCAGCATGACCACCATACTAATCACTAAAAAACTGCTAATTCCATACCTCCTAAACTACTATTACCATGTTCATGTTTTAAAGTTTGCTATATGGTCGTTGACAGGGATTGATATCAAGAGCAAATTACTGAGAGCATGACCAGCATCCTCACCATACTCATCACTAAAAAAAACCCTGCTAATTCCATACCTCCTATACTACTATTACCGTGTTCATTTTTTAAAGTTTGCTATGTGGTAGTTGACAGGGATTGATATCAAGAGCAAATTACTGAGAGCATGACCACCATCCTAACCATACCCATCACTAAAAAAAACTGCTAATTCAATACCTCCTATATACTACTATTACCATGTTCTTACTTTAAACGTTTGCTATATGGTCGTTGACAGGGATTGATATCAAGAGCAAATTACTGAGAGCATGACCAGCATCCTCACCATACTCATCACTAAAAAAACTGCTAATTCCATACATCCTATACTACTATTACCGTGTTCATTTTTTAAAGTTTGTTATATGGTCGTTGACATGGATTGAAATCAAGAGCAAATTACTGAGAGCATGACCACCATTCTCACCATACTCATCACTAAAAGAACTGCTAATTCCATACCTCCTATACTACTATTACCATGTTCTTGCTTAACAGTTTGCTATATGGCCGTTGACATGGATTGACATCAAGAGCAAATTATTGAGGTCATGACCACCATATCACTAAAAAAAACTGCTAATACCATAACTCCTATACTACTATTACCATGTTCTTACTTTAAACGTTTGCTATATGGTCGTTGACATGGATTGAAATCAAGAGCAAATTACTGAGAGCATGACCAGCATTCTCACCATACTCATCACTAAAAGAACTGCTAATTCCATACCTCCTATACTACTATTACCATGTTCTTGCTTAACAGTTTGCTATATGGTCGTTGACATGGATTGACATCAAGAGCAAATTATTTAGGTCATGACCACCATATCACTAAAAAACTGCTAATACCATAACTCCTATACTACTATTACCATGTTCATTTTTTAAAGTTTGTTATATGGTCGTTGACAGGGATTGATATCAAGAGCAAATTACTGAGAGGATGACCACCATCCTAACCATACTCATCACTAAAAAAAACTGCTAATTCCATACCTCCTATACTACTATTACCATGTTCTTACTTTAAAAGTTTGCTATAAGGTCGTTGACATGGATTGAGATCAAGAGCAAATTACTGAGAGCATGACCTGGTGGGAGATCTCTGAGGAGATCTCTGAAGATAGCTTCTGAAGTTCTGCTATATCTTCTACTGTGTAATTTTATTGTTTATTTTTTCGCTAGCGTTGACGATTGATTGAAGCTGTCATCTTGATGGTTGTTTGTGATTGTAAGGCTAGTGGTTTGTGCGCACTGTTGTTGACCTTTTTAACAAAGAAATTTTTTTTTTTCCAGATATGAAATATTCAAAGACGAGGTGAAACCATCTGATCTGAGTCAGGCGTTTTTAAGAGAGTTTAACAGTCTACCGAGGACATATTTTGAGCCAAGGGCACCATTAGCATTCCGTAAGTAGTCATAAGTTCATTTACGTTTCTTTTTGGGGGGCATACAACGGTTTTTCACTCCAGACATGATTTTGCTGTGTGCAGATGTTTCTGCTTCTGTGAAATATGAGCCTCAAAAGTTGCATGAAAAAAATCCCATCCTCGCCCTATATGGTAAATGCCCAATTACATGGTGATCCAGTCAAACATGGGAACCAAACTGTCGAACCTGCCAGTTTAATAAAATGGCCAGGAATTAGCAATGACTTTATTTTTTTGTTTTCTCAGAAAACTTCATTCAGCGATGGGGCACGCATTACATTAAGTCTGCCAAGTTCGGTGGCCAACTGGAATTCCGTAAAATGATGCAAGGAAGTTCTACACAAACAAAAGCACAAGCTCAGAAAGAGGCAGAAGTTTCCTATAGAGCTATTTTCTTCAGCGCCGAAGCAAAGTCAAAGACAAAAAAGGGCAATTTCTCGAAGAGCGAACAGAAGTCGTCCTCGACATCGATATTTGCACAAGGAGGGGATCAAGAAATCGCGGCTATTCTATCTGATATGTACTCTCCTACATTCAAAACCGAATTTAAGGTACTGTTTGTATTGTGCGCGGTATTTTTTTACGCAAACACCGTGTTTTTGGCACGTTGCTTAATCCCAACATTTGATTCTCACAATCACAACCGACACAACACTAACCTGAAAATGAGGGACGTCAAAGGGAGCCCGAAACGCAACTGTGCCACTGCTCTGCTCATCTCTCATTTCTGAGAAAAAAACGAGGGACGCCAAAGGGTGCCCGTAACGCAACTGTGCCCCTGCTCTGCTCATCTCTCATTTCTGAGAAAAAAACGAGGAACGACAAAGGGTGCCCGTAACGCAACTGTGCCCCTGCTCTGCTCATCTCTCATTTCTGAGAAAAAAACGAGGGACGTCAAAGGGAGCCCGTCACGCAACTGTGCCCCTGCTCTGCTCATCTCTCATTTCTGAGAAAAAAAACGAGGGACGCCAAAGGGAGCCCGTCACGCAACTTTGCCCCTGCTCTGCTCATCTCTCATTTCTGAGAAAAAAACGAGGGACGTCAAAGGGAGCCCGTCACGCAACTGTGCCCCTGCTCTGCTCATCTCTCATTTCTGAGAAAAAAACGAGGAACGACAAAGGGAGCCCGTCACGTAACTGTGCCCCTGCTCTGCTCATCTCTCATTTCTGAGAAGTATCGTCCCATAAAACGATGGACAGCGAAGGTTAAAAACCTCGAAAAGAAATCATATACAAATAAAATCTCGCTATTTCTCGATCCATCGGACCATAGTACAAGTAAATCTTTAGCGACCTCTCGGAGATCGCTCTTTTCATGTGGCCGCCCCTAAACTCTGGAATATTCTTCCATAGGCCATCAGAAATATTTCATCTTTGCCTTGCGCATGCTTTAAAATAGCTATTAAGACTTTTTTTATTTAGGAAGGCTTAATTAATTTAGATAATTAATGAAATATTTTATTTTAATTTTTAACCGTTTCTTTCTTTTATTAGTATATATTTTCTAGGTACTATATGTATTTTTAACATTTTAGCAATGCTTTTTGTTATTTGTAACATATAGGTTTTATTTGTATATAGTGGTTTCAATAAAGTTTGTCACCCCAAAGACTAAAGCCTACAAGCTGTCGGTGCCAAGCATTGTGGGTCATTCGTACTTTGAATAACAAATATTCTCCACGAGTCAAAAATGCCGCGCGCGATGAGCGAAGTCGACCGAATAATTCGAGTGAGAGAATTGCACTGGCATCTAAAAATGTGCATTCTTAAGAGCGAATGGCTCATGAAAATTTCAGCAAAAGCTCAGCAAAATTTGACATTTCACGGTCACAACCCAAAATCTAATTTCCCTCAAAAATGTTTGTTTGGATGATACAATTAGTGTTTATTTTAGTTCGCTTCTCAAAGAAATGAAATAAAGACAGTTACAATTATAATAATTGTACTTCATTCCAATCCAATGCTCAATTTAAATTTTATTTGGGCGCCTAGAAAGCTGTAGCCTAGCTGAAGATGTATTACTATTTATTAATTAGCGCGTGTGTTGAATTTCTACGCGAGTGTTCCGATAATTTTACTTTCATTATATCTTCGAAGGTGTAGGATGACTAGCAAAAAGGGACGGACGGAAAACAGAATAGAATTGGCAAAATATTTCTTTATTTAGATATTTGTTCTACAGAATATTCCAGTTGAGTTTCAGTAGTTCGGGTCTCATGCAATCATCTCACAAAATACCCCGTCAGTATTTGATTTCCTCGACGAAGGAAAATCGTGAAAAGTAAAATGGACAGTTTAATGCTGTATACAGTACTGTCGTTCACGTTAAGAATAAAGTTCTTGCGCCCTCCAATTTGATATTTGAAGTGCACTAAATTTAAATCGCGCTGTTTCCAAAATCGAATTGAATTTTGATTAGCACGTTGGACAACAAATGACTCACAAGGCTTGGCGCCGACAGCTTGTAGGCTTTAGTCTCTTGGGTGACAAACTTTATTGAAACCACTATATATTGTAATGCGCAATTGAAAATATTTAGTATTGATAAGTGCGCAGTATAAGTTAAATAACGTATTATTAGTAGTATTAGTATTAGTATTTTTTTAGCTTTACATAACTTTTTTAAAATAGTTATTTAGTTTTGCTCAAGCCGGCTTCTCGGGAGATGATTTCTATTTGTAAACTAGCGTGGAAAACCATAATGGCTGACTTCCAAGAAACCGCTAAACGAAGCCGTCACCCCCGCAGTATTGCTTGGGAATCGAACCAAAGAAGGGCGAGGTTAACCAAAACTATTGATAACTATTAATATATGGAAATTGTTACAAGGATACGGAATGGTATGCAATGCATGTCTTTTTTAAACATGGAATCCCCGGTTAATCAGTGATCGCTCCTAGACCATGCGTGTGACACGCTCCCTTTAAAAGAACCACGGGATGCATTCTTGAATCCAGCTAGCTCCCCGGCTCGTTACCTCGCGGGAAGGCTCTGGTGACAGCAATTGACGCATGCGCGAGATTTCTTACATAGCCTTTGAGAGAAACTACTTTCTACGCATTCTCCAACATTCAAAATCAGCCCATTCTCGTACCCAGAGCTTCCAAGCTCGTCTGCTCACAGGGGAGGCTCTGGGGACATCCATTTGAGGACCGTCGCTGATTGGCTGAGTTTGAGCGTTGGAGCATGCGCAGAAAGGTCTTTTTTCTCTTAGCGGCTCTATATTAAATCTCGCGCATGCGTCAGTCACACGCGAGGTTACGAGCCGGGGAGCCCTGGGTTCGAGAATGAAATCAGCCAAACAGTGAAGGTCCTCAAGTGGATGTCCCCAGAGCCTCCCCTCTGTGAGCAGACGAGCCGGGAAGCTATGGGTATGAGAATGCACGGGACCGAAAGTAAACTAGAATAAATTTGTACACAAAGGATCGCGTCACAAATAGGTGTTGTCTTTACCCTTTTTATTCTCTTCTCTTTAGTCGTGGCTAAAAAGCATACCGAAGTATCCCAAGGCGTTCAAGTTCCAAATGAGTCCAATCACCGATCTTCTGGACTTCCGCGCGGGTGATCTATTTCCGGACAAATTTACAACAGGGTGTGATCTAGGCAGGGGTAATACCTTCTTTACGCGCGGAAAAGACAATGCAAAAGTACATTGCAACTACAAGAGCAGGAAAGACCTTGAGGAGGCCCTCAAAGATCGATTTAGAAGTCTTAAAAGAGCAATAGAGGTTTATATGGAAGAGGGGAGATTTATTATATCATTGTAAACTTTGTTTCAACATATGCGGACGGTCTGTCGGTGTGTTCCCATCATATCGAATTAAACAAGGAAAGAAAATTCACCAGAACTTACAGATGTTCGAAAAGCATCGTTCTTTTTGGTCGCCATTTTTTTTCTCGGCATAATGCCTGGTGAGGAGACAGCCCGCGCGGAGACAGCCCACGCGGGGATGAATAACAACGAAAACATTTTCTTGATAGCGGAGCTCCTTAGCGGCCGAAGGCGGCAGAGCGGAGCACCAAAAAAGTGTCCAGAAAGGGGAAGAAGTGATTTTTGAACGTAATTCCCGAGTGTTCCTGCGAAGCCAAACCCACAGGGTACCCAATAAGAAAAAAAACGTCCAGAAAGGGGTCGAAAGGATTTTTGAACGTAATTCCCGAGTGTTCCTGTGAAGCCAAGGCCGCAGGTTACCAAACGTGGGTACAGTTATTTTGAAGGCAATGGGGGTGTACCACCAAAGTCACGTGGTATGACGTCATGGATGATGTCATCAAAACTAGAAGAGCCCTTGATGACAGTGCCTTTTAGACAGTGCCTAAAATTATATATTATGGTTACTGAATTTCCGCAATATTTTTCATTTTATTCCATTTTTTTTTCCAATCACATCCCCTTTTACAATGTCTTACAGGGTCCAAAGTCGGTGTCGGATATGACTATTCCAGCTGGTCAGCCAGGATGTGAAACAGGAGGTTTTAATTTGACGGGGGCAACAACCTATAGTGATATCAAAACAGGGGTCCACAGCGCTGAATACATGCTTATCAAGTTTGATATGAGTCACTCGATCATTGGGAATAAAACTTCCATATCGAAGAATATGATACGGCGCATCAAGTTCAAGTAAGTCACATAATTTTAACGCTTAGTATAGTCTGGCTGTTATTCCACCACAGCGCACGCGATTCCCCAGAGCCCTTGATTCCCCCAAAGCCCTTGGTTCCCCCAGAGCCCTTGATTCTCCCAGAGCCCTTGATTCTCCCACAGCCCTTGATTCTCCCAGAGCCCTGAATCTTGCCGCTAGCCAAAAGATGACAGGCTCTGGGTAAGAGATTGTTTTTGGAACACTTAGGATTCTCCTAGTCAACATCTGTAAAGCACATAGAAGAATACAAGCACAAGGAAATTGTCTAAAAATCTGATTGGTTCTAGCCATGGCAGGGGCGGATTTAGGGGCGGCCGAGGCCACCACCCTTTTCTGGGGAGATTTTCCCCTACGTTGCAAATTTTCGTCCCATGTTTTCACTATCCGCCCCCCTCCCCCCATTTCTGAAATTCCTGGATCTGCCCCTGCATTGGATAAAAGCAAGTTCCATGGTACGCACACTTTGATAGTTTATTGAGAGCTCTTGCAAGAGGCCGAACCCTGAACAAAACCTGGATTTGGGTCATTAACAAAGCACACAATACCAACACGCAAGATTATTCATTTCAAGAAAATTTCGCCAAAGACTGTCGTTTTGCCGACGTTGCAAAACTTCCTTATTAGGAAATTCCCTTTACCTTATTTGGAAGGTCTGTAAGTACCTTTCCTCCTATCTTGACGAAAAAAGCAGGAAAATTTACCAAAACTTGCACATACTCGAGAAACATCGATCTCTTTAGTCGCCATTTTGTTTGGCCCCCCGCCGAGGGGCCTGAGACACGTTTTGAACACCACAGGCAGCACGCGCGGATTTGCCATAAAAACGACAGCACTTAAATGTTTCACACATTTGTTGTAAAATTAAGAGACTGGTCCGCCACTGAATATTATTACTGTGTTCGTACATGGATGTTTTGGATGTCTGCACACAATTCGTGTGATAATGTCAAATAAAAACATAGCCCCAATCATAGTTAGAGGGGAATGGTTAGGAAACCTGACACCCTGTAATTGTACTATGTCGTGTTCACTTTTTCAGAGGAATCCTTTTGTTTGTGCAGGGTCACGGTACATAAGTACCAAAATTCAGCCAGTAAGATTTAATGTACAATCAAACGTGCATATTAGATGAGGGTGAAACAAAAGATTGTGCAGGGTCAATATCACGCGATAGCCCCTCTCAACATCCAACCCACGCTATTGTGTTTACCCTTTAAGTTTGCCGGGCTTCCAAACCATTCAACTCCATTAAATATGCCCAATATAGCCATCGGAATTGAGTTCACTATTTGCCGTTTTTACCTGACTAGTAAATACTTTCATTTGTCATGCCCATATCCGACACAGGTATTCCTCAAAGAAAATAAGATCACCATTGATGTTAATCGCACTCTGTATACCTCCCTCTCCTTACAGGGCCGTAGCTAGCATAGGGGTAGAGGGGGCAGTTGCCCCCAGCGAAGTAAAACTTTTAGTGTCAACATGTGGGGAAAAACCTGTTTGCCCCCCCCCCCCCCCCCCAGCAAGAACAAAGAATGACCAAGGCTTGCTCCCCCCCCCCCCCCCCCCCCCCCCCCAGTCAAAAATGTCTAGCTACAGCCTTGCCTTATATATGTTTCCAGGGATAACAATGGTGGGCTGCTGAGAAAAATGGGGTGTTTTATCTCTATAACACATTTGAAGGAGGAACCGAATACCAAGCAAAGAATTATGTCAACTTTGAAGGCCTGGTGATGAAATATGAAGACGGCACAGGACTCCTCGAGATCACTGATGACAGCTACAAAAAGTCGAAAAACCTCTACCCACTTTTGAAGAAGCAGCTGAAAGGTGAGGTGAAATTTGATGCTAACAATTAGTTTTGCATTACCTCAGGAGCATACAACAGGCCTACCTATTCCTCAAAATATCGAACCTTGTAAATAGTCCGTTCAGTTTCGAATTCTCTACTCTACCGCTGAAAAGGCATCAACGGCGCATAAATACAGCACGAGCCTAAATTTGAAGTAAAAGAAGTGGTGAATACTGATGAAGCTTGAATTGTAACAATAGACAAACTTGAGAAAACTTTTGAGAACACCAACGAGTCTAAAAAGTTTTCTCAAGTTTGTCTAGTCACAATTGAAGCTTCATCAGTTTTCATCGGCCATTAACAACTTTTTTTGCTTCAAACATAGGCTCCCACTATTTATGCGCCGTTTATGCCTATTCCGGTGTTAGCAGAGAATTCGAGACTGAACTATCATAGCTCTTACATGAATATTTGAAGTCTTCGTAACCATGGCAACCATGACACATACTCGTAGCAAACTTTGCATAATGGCAAATAAACAGTTACTGAAATTTGAAAGTCCTAATTCTAGCCTCTCGAAAATGTAGGCGAAAAAATCTCCAGGGCACCTTCCAACCAGGGAATTTCTGCAGAAACTCATCCATTGGAAAAGCTGAATTTCACGTGGTAGAAGAATGGAAAGTGTTCGGATTTCCCATGCGTGTGCCTTGGGAAATTCAGCTTTTCCCATGGATGGGTTTCTGCAGAAATACCCTGTGCCCCTCCCCCCAACCTTACACGACCAAGGGTTAAATGAATCCAGAAATGGACCCGTCACTTCGTGAAGAAATTATAGGTTCTTAGTCACAGGGCATTTCTGCAGAAACCCTTCCATGGGAAAACTGAATTTCCCAAGGCACACGCATCGGAAGTATTCGGAATTCACGAGGATAGCCATGGGAAATCCGAACACTTCCCGTTATTTTACCATGGGAAATTCAGCTTTTCCCATGGGTGGGTTATTATGCGTGTGTTGACTGTATTTGGAGTGAGATTTTTTTGCTCAAATTTTCGCTCCTGAAAACTCTACATACAATCGCTGCTTGTGAAACTCGCTGGACGACTGCTCTTCTTGACATAATATGGTTGCAGATTCCCAATTCCCAACTTTTCACTTCAGGCATGGTGATTGCAATATTGCGGAATCCACCTATTGAACTTCCGGTTCCCTTCCCGTGCAACGTCAAGTGGAATAACATGAACATGTTCCAACGCACAAAAGAAGGAAAGTGCCTCGTTTTCACGGCGGCAAGTGCGGGGCCGGTTTATGTGGTGTTCGCCGCCATCCCGTACAATAAGAAATATTGGTATTGGTTGGAGATATCCCTCTCTAAGGTTGCTTTATACAAGGTAAGATCCCGGATTGCTTTACATTTGTCAAGGCCATTCACTGTTTTGCGATTCGCTTCATAACGTAGTCGCTTTGGGCAGAGACGTGTGAAGGGATATTCTCTTTCGCCAGCCAAAAATCAGTACTCTTTATTATGTATGTTATTTTTAATGTATCTGTACTGAATGATTCTCCGTGAATAAATAAATTGTATGTATTTATGTAAAAATCTAAGCCAATAAGGTATAATTGCCTTTCTTCGACTTTCTGTAACTGACGGAAAGGGCCTCACATATTCCTTGGATGTTATGACATCATGGCATTTGCCCAAGTTGAACTAATAGTGCTTGAACGACAAATAAAAGCAAATATAATTATGAAGAATAGCGTTCTTACAAGCATAACCGATTTTATCTTAAAGGCAACTCTGCTCAAAGGTGTTCAACTGTTGCACTGGAACTAACCTTTCGTCGTCTAAATTTCCTTTCAGTTCAAGACGAATAATTTTGCAAAGATTGACTCCACGACAAACAAAATGGCTGTCGGTTTAGGGGAGTCTAGATTGTTCCAGACATACTTCGTATGTGTCAAAGAGGCCGAAAGGAGCACAGTCATAGAATACGGGAAGACGCAAGGCACAGGTTTCCATGGAGACGTATATCTATCTGTGATTGACAAGGAGCGACCACACAAAGTTGCTTACTATGCGTTCGGAACTGGCGAGTCTGATACAGAGGTATTCTATATTATTTGTTAACTCTTATTTGATACACCAAGAAAATTATCGTTTTATCACAACCTCACAGCCAAAGCCATATTTGGAATCGTTTACCTAATAAGCAAGTGACAGAAGACCTCTTGATAAGAATTTTGGCAATACAAAGTAGCAAGAAAACGGTGAAAGTTTGAATGAAAACTTACAGAAGATACAGGGACTCGATCGAGTCCGACATTGATTTCGTCTTGGTAGCCACACTAAAATAGGCCACAGTTAAAACCAGCGCGCGACTCGACGCAGACCTTGCAAGTGCATTAAACAAAATCGACAATGATTCATAACATACAGGGACCCCGGATCGGTTAGTTGATAGATAGGCCTAGGCTTGCGTGCGATGTCTTGCAAACGTTGCCGACAGCATCCACACCACCATGCACCCGACCCCCATCCCCGCATTTACCCTCCCCCCCCCCCAAAAAAAAAAATTCTGACTGCTGTGAATAGCTGAGAAAACCTTGCAGTGACTTCATCAGATGCCTCCTCTTCCAATGTGGAGTAAGAAGAGCGAAAGCATGACTGAAAATTTGCAGCCATTGCAGCCAGCTGCAATTTCTGAAAACTTGTGCAATTCGGCGCGATCAGCCGCGATTTTTGTCGCGGAGCTTTTTAACAGGTTAGAAACTCTTTGCAACTTCAGTCAGATGGGTTATTGTTTTTCATCAGATAGCTAATGTACACGTGATAGAGGGCCGTGTTCGTCTACTTACCAAGTGTAAAGGATCTACGTCCAGGGACGTGAAACTGCCGTACTGTTTGCCAAAGCAGTGCAATCAGCAGTGTGACCAATTGCAAGGTGCTTAAGCTCTATTCATATGTGTTCAAATTAGATTTTGTGTTTTTTCGTACGATCTTTCGGCTGGCCAAACCAGCCTTCTTCGGGTACTGTGAATGTTTGATGGCATGCATGTTGCTTATATTATTGCTTCAACAATTAATGACTAATCGCGATTCAATTTGTAAGGCCAGGGAGGCCAAGTCCGTTTATCACATTATAAATCACAGAAATCCTCTTTTTATTAAGCAATAAAAGTACTTTCCGCGTGCTCTCTGCTTTCTTACAAACACGAGGGGTATGTTGGGAGAACTGATCAAAACTTGAAAGACACGAGCCGATGGCGAGTGTCTTTCAAGTTTTATCAGTTCGACCAACATTCCCCGAGTGATTGTAAGAAACAAGAGAGCACACAGAAAGTATTTTTATTGCTTTTAGAAAATAACATAACATACACACGCGCGACAGCGTTGCGTGACAATCGTGTTTCTCAGGTCTCTTACAAATACGCTTTTTAACCAATCAGAATGCGCACATTCACAATACAACATAGGTGTTATTTTCTAATTGCTTTTATAAAATAGCTTTGCATCTGCTGCAACAACAACAGCAACAACTTTATTCCGCATTTCCAAAGTTACATCCGGCGGCTGTCTAAAATTGATCGCGTGATCACATTTTTTGTACCACGTGATGAGTTGCGTATGTACCACGTGATCAATGTTTGTGGGCGTAAACTTTGAGAGTTCATTGTTTTTCTGCATTCTAACGAAGTCTACGCCCAAAACGGTTGATCACGTGGTACATAAGCAACCCGTCACGTGGTACAAAAAAGTTGATCACGCGATCAATTTTAGACAGCCGCCGGCGGGCAGAAAAATCGAGAGGTGTAACGGTCTACTGGGAAGAGTAGTATTTTATAAAAGGAAATTCAATGGGATGTATAAGTTTTAGGTATGGGAGCTAATCAGGAGGCTAATCGAACATTGTTTCTTATCTTAGGGTGTTCTGCATCTAACAACCCCAGAAAATGTGACGCATGTCTTAATGCTAAAGAGGAAGGTGTATGCATTTCTGCATGTACCAAAGCCAACACATATCCTGTGGGCAAGGATAAAAATTGCACCGGTACGTATAATTATGGACCGCGAAATAGCCAATCACGTTGTGAAGAAAAAGTATTTAGTTATATATTTCCTGAAATGTTCTGGCAGGAAAAAAAACAGCCAATCACAATCGTTTCCCTGAGACTTTTAATTTAAGATTCATGTTTCTTCGTCAGTCCGGCCGGGGACGGGCTTATGATTTTGATAAGGATTATGATTAGGATTGTCGTTTTTGTTATCGTTATATTTGCCGTTGCCATTTGTGATTTGCCATTTGCCATTTGTGTTTTGGCATTTGCCATTTATGATTTGCCATTTGTGATTTCCCATTTGCCACTGTCACTTGCCATTTTCCATTTGCATTTTGCCATTTGCCACTGTCATTTGCCATTTGTGATTTGCCATTTGCCACTGTCATTTGCCACTGCCATTTGCCATTTGCCATTTGCCACTGTCATTTGCCATTTGCCACTGTCATTTGCCATTTGCCACTGTCATTTGCCATTTGCCTCTGTCATTTGCCATTTGCCACTGTCATTTGTCATTTGCCACTGTCATTTGCCATTTGCCACTGTCATTTCCCATTTGCCACTGTCATTTGCCATTTTGCCACTGTCATTTGTCATTTGCCACTGTCATTTCCCATTTGCCACTGTCATTTGCCACTGTCATTTGCCATTTGCCACTCTCATTTGCCACTGTCATTTGCCATTTGCCACTGTCATTTCCCATTTGCCACTGTCATTGTCATTTGCCACTGTCATTTGCCATTTGCCACTGTCATTTGTCATTTGCCACTGTCATTTGCCATTTGCCACTGTCATTTGCCATTTGCCACTGTCATTTGTCATTTGCCACTGTCATTTGCCATCTGCCACTGTCATTTGCCATTTCCCACTGTCATTTCCCATTTGCCACTTTCATTTGTCATTTGCCACTGTGATTTGCCATTTGCCACTGTCACTTGCCATTTGCATTTTGCCAGTGCCAGTGCCGTCATTATCATCATCATAAACAGGTTACTTCATCCCTACTCATCCTCTTAATTTCATCATACTGAGTATTAATGTAGCATTTACTTCATGTGCTTGTTATTGTAGCCTGCAGTACGCCTCTTGGAATGGAGAATGGCGGAATCCAAGACGCCAGGATCACTTCATCATCTCAATTTGACGTAAAGCACGGACCGCGGCTCGCACGCTTGAATAACACTCCGAAAAACCAAAATCATGGGTCTTGGGTATCAGGAGTGAACAAGGCGGGCGTATGGCTGCAGATTGATTTGGGTCACATGACGCACGTCACTGCAATAGCAACCCAAGGGCGGCCATCGTATAGTCAGTGGGTTAAGACGTATAAAATCAAATACAGCACGGATATTATAACATGGAAGGATTATCAAGAAGGTGGAAATACCAAGGTGCATACCGTATTCCTTGAATAATAATCTTGTCTCAAAAGACAATAGAGCGGTTTTCACATGACTGTCGTGAAAGCAATTCATGAGTAATTCACTATCCAATAAATGCGATAGTAATTCAACAACAAACCAATCAGAGAGAGAGAGGTGATTCACAAGTAATTGTGTAGTTGTTTTCTCTACGCCATCTGATTGGCTGAAGGTTCAAAGATCGTGCCCTCGACCAATCACAACCAGAAGCAATCGCAATTACCAAGTAATTTGTATTTACCCACGACAGTCATGTGAAAACCGCTCTAAAATATTCTCTGAAATGGAAAGAGTTATTTTACTGGAAACCGAACGGACAACGGTGAATGATTGCTAACATTTGAGCAAAGCAAAGGCCCGTTTACACGGCGCGATTTCAGCTGCGGTTTGAGGTGCGATCTCCTGGCGATCCCGCCTCGTACAGTGTGAACGCATGGCGATCTTATCGCTATTTCACTTGCGATATCGCCGCGACGTCGCAGGCGTTTTAAAAATGGTGAAATTCCAATGCGACGCAGGTGCGACTTTTTCAGATTCACCAACAACTGACAAATATCGCTAGGCCGAATCACCGGCCGTTCACATCGTGCTATGACGTCGTCGATCGCCGCAAAAATTCGCACTTAAGATCGCGCCGTGTGAACGGGGCTCTAAGGCCTGTTTGAAACGTCGATCTTTTGCCGCGTCGAATCCAATTCAGCCGACTGTTTGTTTACCATTTCACAACCAAAGATAGAAAAACAAACGTTAAGCCAAGAGTTAGTGCTCTTTGGAAATCTGCGCACTGATTGGCTGTTATCGTTTTGTTTTTGGTCTGGTTTTCTTTGGCAGCATCTCGAAACCGACCTAGAAACGTATCATTTTCTCATTGGAAAACGTAACTTTTTCAAACTTATACAAACGCGAAAGTGTCCACTGTTTACGCTCAATTGCAAGCAGCTGTAAAACATTTGCCTATATGCCAGGAAAAGTATCAATTAGTAGAGTAGAAAGCACGCGTCGTCTGTCTTACCAATTAGGGTGGTTTCACTACGACATAAGCGACGTAAGAATAAGCATAAGAAGAACGGAAGCCTTTGATCCTTATGCTTACCCTTATGTCGTAGTGAGACCGCACTAAAGAAAATACTTAGTTTGCTTCTTATACTTATTTTGCAAATGAAAACCAACCCTTAAAGTCAGTTAAATTCAGCTAAACAGTTAACTTCTTTGCCTAAATCACTTGCCGTTGACAAGGAAAAAGGGCCCTTATACAGAATTTAATATTTTCGATGAAAATGTGAAAAAGTTCATAATTCCCATACAAACCATTATAAAATTGGATATTTTAACGTGTGCGAGATCTCCGCTTTGCCTGCAAAAATTAAATGACTATTGTTTAGTGTTTGATATATCAACTAACTTCCCAACGCTCTTCAAGACAAAAATGTACCGAGCACCGTATAAGGTCCCTTTTAGCTTGGCGTGGCCTAATTCATCGCGGAAACAGTTAGGCTAGATACTAGGCCCTTATGCCCCCCATGCCATTGCATCATAAGTTGAACTGCGTGCAAACTGTTTTAACTGCTTTTGTAATACTGCGAACTCTACACCGACCATCAAACCATGGTTTGGCTCCCGTCAATCAAACGAGTGAACAACTCTCGGTGATTTCACGGAGGCTTTGATAGATCTTGTGAACTGATAGGGGCTAGCTAGGCTTCAAAACACAATTTTTCACGGTAAAATGCAAACCAAACTCAGAAAACGTTGTGGACTTGACTTAAAATGTTTGATGACAGAAGCCAAAACGCAGTTTGGCGTTTTTAAAATGTAAAAGTCTGAAATGTAAAGTATGATAATCGCAGTATAGCTAGAAACTGCATAATGGCATTCCTTTTCTTTCTCTATTTTAGGTCTTCAAAGGTAATTCTGACAGAAACACAATTGTCTCCCACAAGTTCTCTCCACCTATCTTCGCGAAGCGGATTCGAATTGTTGTAGTCACGTGGAACACTCACATCGCTCTGCGGGCAGAACTATATGGATGTACTCCTTATCGTCACAATTTATCTGCATGAAGTTCACCTTCAATCCGGCTTTATGAACTATGAAATGCGAATAATAAGCACCTATATCTATACTTCTATAAACGAGTTGTCTGCGTAAACGTTTCTGATTGGCTAAATCAGTCTGTCCCAGAGGAAACACTGAAATGGCTTCCCTGACCACAGCTTTGTGCCCTCAGCCACGTACATCACGAGGATGTGTTTTTCAAAATGTAAAACATGGAGTTCAATTACCATTATTAATCAACCACCCTGGGGATTTCTTGCTCTTAATTTCAACATCGCACCAAAACGAGACTCTCCAGCGTATGCAAAGTCCAAGATGGCGGACGTTGATGCGAATGAGCTTGCAAACGGGCAACACAAACGCTCACCTTGTCTCGCAACATTGTTGCAAAACAAGTTGAAGAGTGATGCTGCACGTTTTACCACCCGAAAGAACTTGTCCCGCAACAAATCGCCATGCTGCAAGTTTGGAAAATATCGACGCCTGATTGGTCAATGCCACAAGTTGTCACGTAATCCGATACAAACAAACATGGCGGCCGTCCTAGCGTGGAGGAAGCGCTCGGCGGCTTCATTGTTTGTTACTTTTATCTTGGAAGATGAGGTTCAACCCCGGAAACAAAGAAAAAGAAAGGGACGAACACGACTATGGATCCAACGGAGTGAAGAACGTGGCGTGTACCATCAGCTGGTGCAAGAACTGTCACTTGAAGACCCAAAGCGCGTATCGTAACTCCATGGTGTTCACTTCCGGAGACGTTTGATTTTTAGCGATTTATTTCGAAACGAAAAGCCAATATTCTGAAAGAGAACTATATCTTCAATTGCTTTGCGAAGTTTTAGACTTCTATCTTAAATTGAAGCGAGATATAAGCGAACGAATGTGCAAACTGATTTACAGTAAAATGTATATGGCGCCGCCATGTTGGGGTCCCTCGGAAGGACTCCAACATGGCGGCCAAATTACCAAATGTGCCGTCAGACCACAATATGAGCTATATTGTCCAAAAATGTGATTTAGTTGCACTTATATAGCATGTTGCCTTGCACCGAATGCTCCGAACGGGAGAATTGCCTGAAACATGGTAAAAAATCAATGCCTAAAGCGCCGATATCTCAGGACTTAAAAACAGGAGTCCGATTAAATTTTGTGTGAAGACTCCTATTGGGGAACTGTAACGGGTCCGAAAAGCACAGTTTCACAGAGTCCATAGCTTCAAAGTTAGGATTTTGACTGACGTCATGTGAACACCAAGAATAAGTTATAATTATAAGCACTTTTTTCACTAATGGACCCGTGGATCGCTTTAGTTCAATGGTTATCCATATGGAAAACTTCACACTTCTCAAAAACAGTAATAACTTTTTATGTAAACTTCTAGCTGCCAAATGCAAAACGCTTTTCAAAGGTCCTTGCCACGTCGCTGCTGAAAAAGAGAATATTTAATCATGCGTTTCAAAAATCTTTAGCTCGTGGTCAAAGCGAAAAGATCCTCATCAACCCATTTGAATACGTAACCGGTCAAAAAACAACAATCCGCCACCCTTTTCACCTGTTTGACATTGACAGGCCTTTTTCTAGCAACCGAAAGGCGGAATGAATTTAAAAACTTTTCTGCAAAAACAAGTCTCAGTGTTTTATTTCAAGCAAGCAAAAAAGACCTCAATGTTACGGCAGAGGTACGGCAAACTCCGTGCCAGAGTCGCGCCGTTCCAATACAAAACAATAGAATATTGCGATATCGCCTTATTTTTGAATGCTATTTTCGGCGGAATCTACCGACTGAACGCTTGGAATATACTTGAATCCTATGATATCTCTCTTTTGTGTAAATTGAGGACGAAATATCATAGGATTCAAGTATATTCCAAGCGTTCAGTCGGTAGATTCCGCCGAAAATAACATTCAAAAATAAGGCGATATCGCCGTTGTCGCTGCGCGACTCGAGCGATATCACTTAGTTTCGTGCTATTTTCTTAGCGGAATCTAGCCTCCTGAAGCTTTGAATAATCCTATAGAATATTTTTAAACGCGAGTATCGCGCAGTTGAACGCGAAAATCACCGGTTTCATAGCGGCTTTAAACATACACGCGGGTTTTAACAATAATTATTATTTTGTAAAATAGTTTTAATTCCAATCACTCCATATCAGATGGCAAAGGGTGTCCTGTTAAATTATTTTGTTGCAGAGATGGAATAATTTATACACCGTCTGCAGAACGAATCCACATATCCCAAATCGCAGACACCTTTTTGACGACTTAAAACATTTAACCAAAAAAAATATTGGTGAATGTAGCTCTTGCATTATTACACGTTAGAGTAATACCAGTTGATGACTGACAGGTTAATGTCAAACCTACATTATTGAAATGGTGTTCTTTATATGTTATGACTTTATAACGTCTTTCTGCGAACTCCAATTAAAATTTTCAATTACACGCTTAATATTCGTCCACCGTTGACATAAATAAGTAAAATTATAACCGTGAAAACACATGGACATTTGCCCGTAAGTAATCAAAACTCAAAAATCAAAAATAGAAAAACCTTTCAATTGTTAGACAAATGCAATTCTAGGTTGTTTGGACCTGTTATCAAGAAGATGGAATTGGATTGCGATTGGAGCTATTTCCTTGTCAGAGAAGTGGCCATCTAGCGTGCGAGGCCCGTTTTAACTGCGTTCCGAAGTCCGTCATAATTTTGATCGACAATAAATAGTTCCTTGTGTTCAGTATGGATAACGTTTTGTTTCCGTGTCCGCAAGGGAAAATGTCAAACAGTCCACCACCATGTCCCAGCCCCGGTCGGGGATGATCGTCGGAAATGTTCAGTTTCACCCCTAAAAGATACCAAAACACATGGCGTTGCTCAAATAATTTCTTACCCTAAAAGATACCTTAAAAGATGAGGTCGTGTGTGCCAAGTAGGCGCGAAGGAGGCAGGTAACAGGTAAAAGTTACCAATCAAGAAATTTCCGCGTTTAATGTTGTCTATGTATCGTCTTCTCATCGAGTAATCTCTCTTTTTATTTCTTACACGGCTTTAAGGAACACCATCATGAGACAAAACAATTTGGACACATATTTCGGCCTTTTATTGAAGATTAAGATCACCCCTAAAAGAGACCAAGGCCCCGTGATTTTAACCCCTAAAGATACGACGATCTTCCCTGACCAAAAAATATGAAGTCCCCCCCCACCCGGGGTGCTAGCCCCGTGTCCCAGCGTTCGAGAAGCGCAGACCCGACCGACGTTGCAAATAAAACAAAGTCAAATACAATAATAGTGTTGATCCCCCGCTTACAGCATGTTATTGAGACTATGAAAATGTGAAAGAAGCAACAGTGTGTTCGTGCATCAAAACCGTAAGCTGACGAAACGGCTCTTAGTCAATAGAGCTGGATTCAAAATAATTAGGTATTCTGAGGAATTTTTGCACTTACTGTGCTTTTATTCCTATACGTTTTGTTGAATTGGCGTATTTGCTTTGTGCTGGTTTACCAATACAGTCACTATGTGAAATCGGCCGTTGATCCGGTCGTTGAGTCAATACACGTAAGACCCTTACCTGTAATCCTGAAATGTATTTTTAATGACTTCTTTTCTCTCGTGGTCCACAAGATTAAAGCAAACAATTGACTAGGTCAGTGCTCAGTTCAAGGTGTTTTTGAGAGCCACTTGTTCTTTGAATCAACCTAAAAGCACGAGATCAAAGCTTAACGATAAATACGTGGTACTTTCTCTTCTTCAGGTGCGTGTAACTGTTTTTTATTTCTTAATCGGGCATTTCCTTTTTATTCTTTTTATGTTTTTTCTTTCTTCTTCTACGTAGTGATTTATTTAACATCGCTAAGATTCATTAAGCGAAACGATCTTATAAGGCACAAAAGTATCTGGTTTAATTCATTAAAAATCAAACTGTTTTTTATAGCCCGGGCAATGTACGAGATCACTAAAACCGTTTCTTTAATCAGCTATATGCAAATAACTATGTCAGTGTATCTTTTATCTGAGCCCTCGCCCCCTTTTTCGACATGGCGCTGTATAGGAATCCTAACAGATTTTTTGTCGCAAAAATATTTATGCAGAAAATGAACCTGTTCTTTTTTTTAAAGTAAGAACTAGAGCGGTAGGTTTAAAAGGAGCCTGTCACACAACTGCGCAGCTGGTCTGCGCATCTCAAATCAAAGAAGTATCGTCCCGTAACGACGGCAAGCGAAGGCTAAAAATCTCGAAAACAAATCGTATATAATCTCGCTACTTCTCAATCCATCCGACCATGCTTTTTAGCTTTACATATTCTTAAATAAATATTTGATGGGATGGTATATATGCTTAATATATTAGATTTGCTGATAATTCAGTGATCTCTCCTGAGCATGCGCGTATCGTGACAGGCTCCCTTCGTTCTCGTACCCAGAGCTCCCCGGCTCGTCTGCTGCTCGCAGGGGAGGCTCTAGGGACATCCATTTCAGGACCTTTGCTGATTGGCCCGTTTTGAACGTTGGTGCATGCGCAGAAAGATCTTTCTCTCAACGGCTCTGTATCAAAACTCACGCATGCGTCAGTGGCTGCGTCACCAGAGCCTCCCCCGCGAGGAGACGAGCCGGGGAGCTCTGGGTAAGAGAATGGGCTCCCTTTAACTAGCTATAAGCCATTCTCGTACCCAGAGCTCCCCGGTTCGTCTGCTCGAAGAGGAGGCTCTGGGGACATCCATTTGAGGGCCGTCGCTGATTGGCTGATTTTGAGGGTTGGAGCATGCGCTGAAAGGTCGTTCTCTCAGCGGCTCTGTATTAAATCTCGCGCATGCGTCAGTGGCTGTCACCAGAGCCTCCCACCGAGAGGTTACGAACGGGCATTAGCAGTTGTTGTTCATTTGTTACTGCTTACATGAGAAAATATAATGTGAGTTTAATTGGGTAGAAATCTAACAGTATGGCGAAATGAGATTTATTCATATTTTCCTTTCCACGTTGTTCTCTTTCCAGGATCCTACTCCTTGACAAGATGAGGAGTTTTTGCTCTGTGCTCTTCTGGCTTTCAAGTTCACAAGTGCACGTATGTATATTAAATATTTGCCTTCTCTCAAGACAAATGGTTTCATTGTGTTCGGATACGAAACCTGCATCGATCAAAACAACACAACAAATATTTCCTTTCCAAAAAGCTATCAACTACTACAAGATGATGTACAATTTTTTATCGGTCAACGAATTGGGAACTATATGGCAGTTAGACGCTTAATAATAGATCGAGCAAGAAATAGCCACTCCCCCATTAAATATCAAATGGTCCATCCCTCATAAAGCAGCACACGGATGAATAACGATTTTGTACACACTAATATTTCTTTCATTTCATCTGTTTTTGCTTAGTGAGACAGGAATTAGTAGAAAGCAAATTCGCCAGAAACAAACGTGCGCCTAGGTCCCTGGTTGCACAAGGAGGAAAGATGTTGGCAGAAAAGGGGGTAGAGAAGTTAGGGCAAGCGGTCGAGAAAGGGATGAAAATCAATAATGAGCAACGTGAAAGGGCAGACGAATTCCGAAAAAAGAAGGTCGGTTACGTTTTATGTATAACTGTAAATGTAAGAGAGATGGCGAATAAAAATTGAAATTGAAATACCCCAGTAGTTCTGTATTATAACATAATATAGATGTCTTCCACGTTATCTTTATCATTGTATACGTTAAAATCGCCCCCTACACAAAAAACACCCCTCCCCACTCACTCTCCCGTCAGCCAGGTGCAATGTTGTTAATTTTTGTGTGATCTCCGTTCTATACAAATTTAATCCTTTGTCGATAGGTAAAGTTTGAGCTGGATTCCTCCCCCGGTTGGAACATGACTGACCTGTTTGTACCCTCTGGATACAACCTTCGCGTGGATAGCGAGACAGGCGACAACAAAGGAGACACGACGACACTGAAGGAGGACCCTCCCTATGTCTACGCCAATGGGTTTGTTGGACCCGCTATTATGAATGGTTGCTATGGCAGCGGATACTTGCCAGGGGATCCTTGCTACGCTCCTAGTGAAAATATCACACAATGTAGGGTACGCAAAGTAAACAAAGATGAGAGGTCAAGGGAATTTCTGCAGAAACCCTTCCATGGGAAAAGCTGATTTTTCCATGGTAGAAGAGTGGGAAGTCTTTGGATTTCCCATGGCTATCCATGTGAATTCTGCAACACTTCCCATGCTGTGCCTTGGGAAATTCAGCTTTTCCCATGGATGGGTTTCTGCAGAAAATCCCTGTGCATGTGCATTTGAAATAATAGTGAATGTACATAGGAGTGCATTTGGTTAGTTGCTTTCCTAGTTGTATTTTGAAGAGGTATTTCGTGATCCGTGACTGGGCCAAAATTTGGCTCGTGCAATATGTGAAGACAGAAAATTTAGGCTGTCGTGATTCGTTTAAAGCTGTTTTACTCGTGATCAGTGAATTGAAAATTCTGAGTGCCGTGATTCGTGATTTTTTATTTTTTTTCTTCCGCGATCGATCGATTCGTGATTCGTAAAACCGGTTGGTTTACCATTGCTTTAATATATTTTGGTAATATTAAGTAATAAAGGCGGTCTGGGGATGATTACATACACATGTAGAGCTGTTATTACGAAATCTATTCAAATAACCGTGACGTGTTGTTGTTGATGGGTCTAGAAAATGATGGAAGGTGCTGGGTTCATTGGGGTCGGATTTGACGGAAGAGGAGGCTACAGCCCGGAGTCGCGACGAATGAGTATCATACAAAGGAACTGCGCTGCTAAAAGCACGTAAGTGAAGAAAGTTCAAAAGGACTGTGTCCCGATAGATGTAGTAAATTTCAATCGATCATTTGGTGGCACTGTAAAAATTAGGCCCCTACAAGAGTGTTGGACAAAATCTATAAAAAAACTATGGAAATTGGACCTCTCTAAAGGTGGTAATATTATGGAAGGAACAAAAACTATGACTGTGGAAATATAACGTATTTCTCGAATATTTGCACACTAAAAGAGGTCCAATTTTTCCAGTGAACCAGTTGAAATCGTCCGTCGTCACGGAAAACGGCAAACTGATTTTGCCATTTTGTGCGCAACCGCCATTTTGTATGTATTAGAGCAGATTTCAGATGACCATCGTGAAAGTAAACGCAATTGTGCGATCACTAGCCAATCAGAAACAAGAGTAATTACTACTTACTGCTGAATGGTTTCCAGCCCAGCCAATAAGGAGCCGAACCAATTGGCTAGTAATTCCTTGCTTGTAATTAGTTCGCAATTTGATTGGTTGATAGAAATAAGCAGCCAATGAGAAAGCAAACCAATTGCAAACACGACGGTCATCTGAAATCCGCTCTAACCGTATTAATTCAACACAGCAAACAAATGATGGCACCAATTGGACAGGGTCTTTCCTGGTCATCAAAAGAAAGGAAAACCTCAGCCACAATAGAGAACCCATAGTTACTTTTTAACTTTTAACACAAAACCATTTTTCTCAAAATTCAAGTAACGAATACTTGTCCTTTATTTTCCTGCCTTTCTAGGTTCGGGGGCGAGGATGTACCAGACACCATGAACGTGTTCGGTATATACGACACATCCGCCTACATGTCCACCTTCTCGTCCAGGTCAGAATACCGGCAGTATTTACAGCAAGAGGCTGGTACTTCCGGTTCATTCTTCGGGTTCTACGCTGGCGTCAAGACAGCTTGGGGCAGCTCCACCAGCTCTGCATCGCAATCATTCTTATGCATGTTCGACATCGACGTCGTTAGGTATGAAAATTTATAAATATCGTCTTACATTGCTTAAGATATTGCCCTCCAAAGCTATCGCCACTGCAACGCAACGATGACGCGGAATGCTCCCCGCTAGCAGAGACCCCTATTCTCTGGATTTCGCTGGCTGAGGGTTGCGTGACAGGCCCACCGAGCAGTCTGGCGACGCCCGCTGTAAAATTGTAAATTAACTTAATTTTGGCTCATTAATTTTGACTCATTCAGGGAACTCATTGTGCTATTTATAAATTGCAAAAACATGTTACGTAGCAACCCGTCTCGCACATTTCGAAAGGAAGAATTCAGTTCTACATTTTGTGCAGCTCGTAGTGCAACAAATTATTGCATTACAAGAGGATGTTATAAGAGCGATTTTTTGTTGTTGTTGTTTTTGCTGCAACTCGCAACAGAAAATGCCTGGTGACATGGCCTTTACTCAGCTTGGCTCTTTTCTTTCAGATATGAAATATTCAAAGACGAGGTGAAACCATCCGATCTAAGTCAGTCGTTTCTAAGGGAGTTTATCAGTCTACCGAAGTCATATTTCGAGCCAAGAGCACCGTTAGCATTCCGTAAGTAACCACAGGGACTAAGAGAGTGATTAGGGAATGCGAGACGAAAGTGCATAAATTAAAGGCGCAGCACCAACCGGGAGCCTTTGCGCCCCGTTTTCGTTTGTTTTCAAATTGATCCATTGTTTTTCCGGGTGCTCTGATTGGCTAAGAGTCCGCAAAGGCTCCCGGTTGGTGATGGGCCTTTAAGTGATTATCCCTCCTCAATGATCGTTTGGCCTTCACTAATAGTCCGGCGGGTAACAGGCAGCACAAGCTTACAATTGTGTATAAGAAAATATGGGAACTGTAAGCAGCTAAGAATGATTTTTTTTTATCGTTAATCAGAGAAAATCGTTAATATGAGAAAATCGTTAATTAGACTTGCTCGACCAAAATAAAAAAATTTAAAGGACTTTGAGAAAGTCTAATCGTTAATATGAGCAAAGCTTTTTATATCACATACCTTCATTTGATTCTTTCTTCCGTCCCTTTTGGGGCTGAAATAGCGACATTTTAACATCTGCTCACTGGCTCTATAGACATTGCCAAAGCTGTCAACTCAGACGCCATTTTGATTACCAACAGCTACCAACTATATAGTCGAAGCCTCGAAATTTCATTCAAATTTCAATTGTTTGGCATTTGACCTCGGAACATCAAAGTGAAATGATCTTTCTTTCCCACGAACCATAAAACTATTGGTTTTAGATGTAAATCCATTCAACTCTAAAATTTGCTTTTTTTCGCGCTCTATATAAGACATTTTATTTTTCAGAAAACTTCATTCAGCGATGGGGCACGCATTACATTAAGTCCGCCAAGTTCGGTGGCCAACTGGAATTCCGTAAAATGATGCAAGGAAGCTCCACACAAACCAAAGCACAAGCTCAACGAGAAGCAGAGGTTTCCTATAGGGCTATTTTCTTCAGTGCCGAAGCAAAGTCCACAACAAAAACGGGTAGTTTCTCGAAGAGCGAACAAAAGTCGTCCTCGACATCGATCTTCGCACAAGGAGGAGACCAAGAAATCGCAGCCATTCTATCTGATATGTACTCTCCCACATTTAAAACCGAATTTAAGGTAATTTAAAGTATGCGTGCGCCATTCTAATTCATAGTTCCGATCAAACAATGAAGCCATTTCATGCTACCTGGAGATACCAATCAGAGTTGAAAAGATTCTCCACAGGGACTGATCATGTCCCACAAACAGTATTTCAGGACGTCCGAAATCAGCCCGATTTGCAGCACTTTTTTGCCTTTTATGACAGTATAAACTGAGATGATCCGAAGATAAAGATATCTGGTAAACCTAAGTGGGATCGGAGTATTTTTGGACTTTTTTTTAAGGAAAACCCTAGTTTGTTTGTGGGACATAACAACAGTAACTATGGCTTTGAATGACAGGTCGGAACTATGAATTAACACCGGTTAAACACGCTTTTATCTTCGTTTTAAGAGCATTCGAGCCAAAAGTTCTGTTCAAGAAAATTGATACTGAAATTTTCTTGCGTAGAATCGCCATTATCGCGTTGTGCTATTTGTGTAAGTTTTTCCTGGCCTCAGGAAAATGCGGACATAAGTGCCTCAACTTATGTCTTTTTTATCCTCTTCTCTTTAGTCGTGGCTAAAAAGCATACCGAAATATCCCAAGGCGTTCAAGTTCCAAATGAGTCCAATCACCGATCTTCTGGACTTCCGCGCGGGAGATCATCTATTTCCGGACAAATACACAACAGGGTGTGATCTACAACGTAGAGACAAGCGTACTATATACGTGACAACAAGAAAATAAGTTGCGACTACAAGAACAGGAAAGACCTTGAGGAGGCCCTCAAAATCGCTTGACAAGTCTAAAAAGAGCAATAGAGGTTTATATGGAAGAGGTGAGATTGATACAATTTCTAAAGTATATTTAAACTCGATTTTGAACATAATCTTCAACAAGTTGCAAAAGACGATGACTGAGATACTAAAAAAGGACATTTTGGGCACACTGAAGTTTAAAGACGCTTTAGGAGTTTGGAAGTTTTGATGTTGACATTGAAAGGGAGAGTCCACTTTGGCGTCCTGTGGTAACCTCGACCCAGTGCTTACCCTTCGAATTGGCTGCTAACACAGGAAGTAAACTCATAACTTCAGCTTCACATTCATGGGCCTCTCCACGCAGTTTTTTTAAATCATATCCTCTTTCACGATTTTTACAGGGTCCAAAGACGGTGTCGGATATGACTATTCCCGCAGGTCAACCAGGCTGCGAAACTGGAGGTTTTAATTTGACGGGGGCCATCACCTATAAAGCAATCACCACAGGGATTTCAAACACTGACTACATGCTTATCAAGTTTGATATGAGTCACTCGATCATCGGGAATAAAACTGTCATATCGAAAAATATGATTGCGCACATCAAATTCAAGTGAGTTAAGTGTTTTTATCAAGTTAAAATGTTAAAACATTTAAATCCATCAGTCTGTGTTTACCTGTCTGCCTAGTTGCCTAGGGCATCAGAATGGTTCTTTGCAAGCACCTTAGTTTATAGAGGGAAATGGCTAGGAAACTTGACACCCTGTTATTGTACTATCTCTTTGTTCACTTTTTCAGAGGAATCCTTTTGTTTACAAGTGCAGGGTCACGGTAACCAGACACACATATTGGATGAGCATGTAACAAAATATTGTGCAGGGTCAATATCACGTGATAGCCCAGGCCCGTAGCCAGGGGGGGTTCCCACGCGACAAAAAGGTCCACATTTAAGGTTTGAAAACACTGTTTTAGTGACTAAATGGGCCAAACAGAAGACTGCAGTCACTTTGGCATACAGCCAGTTTCGTATATTTGCTTTTTCTAGTGAATTTTGACTAGTGGTTATTAAATTCATACCACGTTGGTCCACTTTTTCTAGATAAGCACCCACCCACAAAAAATCCCTGGCTACGGGCCTGTAGCCCCTCACAACATCCAGCCCACGCTATTGTGTTGACCCTTGAAGTTTGCCGGGCATCCCAACCATTCCCCTCGATTAAGTATGTAGACGCTGATTAAGTGCTTACAAGTACCGCCTTAAGGCTGGTGTCCATATATTGGAGCTGTTGCAACAGTCACCGACAAACTTGTTCTGCAACAGCCGTTGTGAACAAAGGTATTTGCGACTAACCTGGTTCCAGGGTGAATTTTCCTTATTTTCGAGCCAAGTTAAGTCGTATTTTGTTTATTTCAGTGGTAGTTCGTTTTGCTTCAGTGATTCTAGTCTTGCTCTGTTTCTTTCTGAAACTTCACAAACTAGGCTAAAACGACGGAGACTCTGGTACCCAGGGTAGAGCACAACACAGTTTATATAAGGAAAATGTGAAGAACATTTATGTTAATTATATTCCCCTTTCTTTTGTATGTTCCCAGGGACAAACAATGGTGGGCTGCTGATAAAAATGGGGTGTTTTACCTCTATAACACATTTGAAGCAGGAGAAGAAAAACAGAAGTACGTCAACTTTACAGGCTTGGTCATGAAATACGAAGAGGAAACAGGTCTTCTTGAGATTACTGATGACAGCTACACAAAGTCGCTAAAATTCTACCCACATTTGAAAGAACAGCTGAAAGGTGCGGTTAAAACACATTGCCATTGCGACTATTGTCGTTCTTTGCATGGGGGTAAAAATATGAATCTGGTCTTTTGGAATCTGCTATCTTTAAAGGTAAGGGTGCTGAATCAAGCAATTTTACCCTTCAAGGAAAGCGCGTTTTGTGGTATTGTATCAGGTGTTGGGTAAAGTTGAATTCGCATTTTTCGTTTTTGTTGATGGTCTCTTTTAGGGTTTTTCTTAAGCTTGGTCGCACCTATTTTGAGATCTTTTAGGCGTCAAATTCGCTTTTCTCAACGAGCACTTAGAGTCCCCTCTGGAGGTATCTACCAGAAATGCTATGGCCATAGATTCTTAATTCCGACTTTTTTTCACTTCAGGTATGGCGATTGCAGTATTGCGGCGTCCACCGATCAAAATTCCGGTTCCCTTCCCGTGCAACGTCAAGTGGAATAACATGAACACTTTTCAACGCACAAAGAAAGGCAAGTGCCTCATTTTCACGGCGGCAAGTGCGGGGCCGGTTTATGTGGTTTTCGCCGTCATACCACGAAATAGGAAATCGTGGTATTGGTTGGAGATCTCCCGCTCTAAGGTCGCTTTATACAAGGTAAGATCCCAGATATAACATCTGCTAAATATTGGGGGCAAGTTATAGCAAGGAGGTTAATATTATGAAAAAAAGCATAAAACCTCCTTGGTTATAGTAACAACTTTTCTAATAATAGTACCAATAACAGTCTTTATTCAGGAAACTCTATCACATAAGAGGAGGCACTATTTTAAAGAGACATTGTTTTGTTCAAATTTAGCTACAAAAGACACTATGATCCAGAAACTGTGTAATCGAGTCGGGCACAACAGAGTGTCGAGAGGACTGAGATGGAAGTGTATAAATTAAGCGATGTTCAGATTTTTTTAGAATCCTTTGATATCTCTTTTTTGTGTAAATTGAGGACGAGATATCATAGGATTCAAGTATATTCAAAGCTTCAGTCGGTAGATTCCGCCGAAAATAGCACTCAAAAAGGCGATATCGCCCTCGTCGCTGCGCAACTCGTGCGATATCGCTTTTTTCGTGCTATTTCTTAGCGGGATCTAGCCTCCTGAAGCTTTGAATAATCCTATAAAATTTTATTTCAATTGCGTTAAAAGCTTACGTAAATTACTTTACATTTATTTTTATTTTTACATGTGTTCATGATGTGATAACAAAATACCCTATGATATCATAAAATCACAATTTTCAGAACATTGAAAACATTTTTTTCCACATTTCTTCTAAAATTACTTGGTTTTTGATGGATTCTCTCTGACCAACTCGATTAGGTTCAAAGGAGTTCAGCTTTTATGCTCGAACTTACGTTCGTCCTCGTTTACTTAAGTTCCAGGGGAAGAACTTCACAAAGATTGACTCCACGACAAACAAGAACGCTGTGGGTTTAGGCGAGGCCAGATTGTTCCAGACGTACTTCGTATGTGTTAAAGAGGCCACAAGAAGCACTGTCATAGAATACGGGAAGACGCAAGGCACAGGTTTCAATGGAGACGTGTATCTATCTGTGATTGATAAGAAACTACCACTTAAAGTTGCTTATTATGCGTTTGGTACTGGAGAGTCAGATGCACAGGTATGCAAGAGCAAATGTCTGAAGCAAGTCGAGCAAAATGTGACATTTTCGGACAGACAATAAAATCTAGCCTACCCTCAAAATTAATTTGAGAAATCGATTTGGCTGTCGTGGCGACGAAAAAAACCCTCAAAAAATTAGCCTACTTTTGAAATACACTGTCAGGAATATTTTAGTTTTGGACAAAACAAGAAGCATTCTTATCATCCATACGATCTTGTAGACAGGCTCGATTTTCTCAGTCATTTGATCGTTCATTTGAACGACGTGAAACATACACGGTATAACAATGTTTGAACTTGCAATGTAACATTTTCGACCAAACCCCAAACAGAAAGAAAAAAAAGGAACAGGCGTGCGTCGACTTACATAATGGTTTATAAAATGCTGTGGTGAATTGCCCTATTTCACTATGACGTCATATCAAAACACTATATTGTTTTTGCGCTATGAATCATGGTCGTCAGAGGGGGCAGCAGCATTTAGAAATGACCAAAACATAATGGAAATGCCATTCATGATGTAAAGCAAAGTTGTACGCTATATCAGGACCCACATCTCGAATGGAACTTTTATTTGAACCAAGTTTCAGATATCTTGTTCATGTAAACGAACCATGACGTCATAGTGAAATAGGGCAATTCTTAAGACGCCTTCTCTGTAGCTGAGAGCTACTAGTAATTCTGAAATTCTGCGATATTTTTCCCGTCAGATAGCAAATGTGCAGGTGATAGAAGACCGCGCCCGCCTACTTACAAACTGTAAAGGGTCTACGTCCAGGGATGTGAGACTGCCATACTGTTTGCCAAAGCAGTGCCATCCGCAGTGTGACCAATTAGAAGGTACTTACGCATTAATTAAGGGGTTTATTGCTTCAGTTGAAGCCAGTGTTCTGCATAAACAATTCAAGTATCCTATCCTTAAACATGTTTAGAAATAATTAAGAAAATACATTTGCATTATATAGGCAATTCTTGATGTTGACCTCGGGAGACATTTGATTTTTAGCGAGTTTTTTTCGAACAACAAGCCAAAGTTTCGAAGGAGAATTATAATTTCAAATTCCAAGATGGCACCCGATCAGACACCCAGCACCGCCTGTAAGCAGGCTATGGATATTATTCAATGATTGAGCATGCTGGTTTTCATCGAATGCTCCAAACGGGAAAATTACCTGAACTAGAAATCAATGCCTTAGGCCTAGTACATACGCCGCTCTTAGGGACGTGTCATTATTTACCGGGGGGGAGGGCTCCCATTTTTTTCAAACAAGGCTAAAAAAAATTAGGACCCTCCCCTTGAACATAACAAAAAAAATGTGACCCTCCCCCAGTCGTAGGTAAAAAAAATTGGGACCCTCCCCCATGCAATTTATTTCTGAAAAACCTGTTAGATAGACTATTGTCCAAGTGATGTAATGTCTCAGAATCATTCTTCTTAATAACAGAACTACTTTTTTCTTACTTCTGTCATGCACCAGTCAATTGACATCACGGCCCCCCGATTTAACGTTCACTAAGTGTTAATGTTATTATTTTCCCGGTCACCAAGGGCATGGTCGTTGTTAAATGTCAGGCCCCCGGGGACACTTTCGCAACATGACGAAACGCGCCTTTATTTTGATAAACGCATTTCATAAAGCCTCCAGAAAAAAGATAAACGTTTTATTTTCTGCGTGTAGTAAAAAAGCCTGTTGGTTTTATTCTTCACGCACTACAAATTATTATTATTCATATGCGTGAAGCGCAGCCCCAAAACGAATTTCTATTTCGTATCACTCGAGGGCTTTTGGGGTTTTTAATGTCCTTGCCGAGATACACATGCTTGTAACGACATTCGTACGCAACCCATGTTAGTGCCACAAGCGAGTTCTCTAAAACTAGATTAGATGTCATTCCTTTTATGCGCGCCAAGCGCGCCGAAATTTTCAACATCTCTCTTTCAAGGCTTCAGGTTTCGAGAGATACTCCCCTTTCACTCGCCCAAAAATGAAGTGATCCCTCCCAAAATCCTCCGACCTCGGTCCTTAAACCAATGCATTTTCGCACGATAATCGAACTTCTGGTTCAGCGTTAATTCCCTGTAATGCCCCGCTGAATATCCCCGCTATAGAAGGTCCGTCTTAAATTCCCTGCCCTTCCGTAGATTAATGTGTTAAATCCCCGGCCTGGCCGCGATACTTTCCCGCCCTGTCCCGGGCGTGGGGGCCGGGGTGTCAATTGACTGGTGCATAAGGAAACGCGGTTATTATCCATCGCCTCGATTATTTACGTGAGGATGTTTGGTAATACACGGGTAAAATACAGTGATCCTCCCTCTAAGTACAATGATTAACGTAATCCCACATCTCCCGTCCCCTGTTTGACTTAGTACTGTAAACATTTTTTTAGAAAAACGGGCTCGCATATCCTTCGTTGCGCCTCAAAGTTTGATAAACGTTTGTTTGTTTGTTCATCGTTTTTTTTTGTTTGTTCATCGCATTTCATCAAGCTTTAGAGAAAGGGTAGATGAACATGTTTTGTGTACGGCATAGTAAACAAAAGCCTGTCAGGAGCTCAGGAAGTACACTACCTCAACTATATAGGTTACGGTAGGTTATATTAATCATGCGCACAAAAAAGAGATATTTCAATACTCTTTTCGGTTTTGTGGCTATCTCAATGAGCTCTTTCATATCCAAGGCATAAAAAGTTCATATGATTGATTTGCAATTTTGGTGTAAGATTGATGACGTCATTTTCCCGCCAAAATTCGTTAATTTGAAAATTCTAAAATGACAGTGTTTGTTGATTTCATGACTACTATTTGCATGTGAAATTTGGTTGTGATTGGATTAAAACTCACAGAGTTAGAACAAACCCCGGCGATTTTTGATCCTTATAGGCCCGGCGTGATGTAGTGTGAAGACTCCTATTGGGGAGCAGTATCTGGTCTGAAAAGCACAGATTCGCTGAATCCATAGCTTCAAAGTTTGAATTTTGATTATGTCATGCATGCCAAGGGTTGATTACAGTAAATGTATTAATAATTTGTCAAATCTTCCCCCATGGACAGAGCGGAAATGACCAAAAATGAAATCTCTAACTTCGCCATATTTCAATATATAAGCTCAAGATTCCGTATACCCTCGTATACGAGGAGTTTTCATGACCAAAAGCTTAATTCCAAATTTTTAAGAAATTTGAAGAATATGAATTTTAGATATGGTTCAACAAAGTTTGCATAATTCCTGTTTAAAGTACCAATTTTCTCATAAAATGGCACAGAAACCAAAGTTTAAAGCGTAATATCAATTCAATGAGGAGCCCTGTATGCAAAAAATCAAGCCTATCTGAGTTAACCTGTCCTATACTATATGATTATTCAAAGCTTCAGGAGGCTAGATTCCGCTAAGAAAATAGCACGAAAAAAGCGATATCGCACGAGTCGCGCAGCGACGAGGGCGATATCGTCTTTTTGAGTGCTATTTTCGGCGGAATCTACCGACTGAACGCTTTGAATATACTTGAATCCTATGATATCTCGTCCTCAATTTAGACAAAAAAGAGATATCATAGGATTCTATTTGAAATTTAGTGATCTAAGCAGATCATTTCCTCTCTGTCTCCCCCATGTGCTGTGATTGGTGCTGTTGTATGTACTACCCCATACACCACTTTCATAATGGCCGCCGCTCATTTGCACGAGGCATTCGAAATTTGAAATGAAAATGATTCAAAGTTATAGTGCCTGATTACTTTCAAAACATTTGTGGAATTGACCTCCTCGTCTTGGGCGTAATGTTTTCCCATTT